>CM067490.1:22876581-22981300 GCA_034552555.1 Semaprochilodus insignis | reverse complement strand
AGATAGATAGATAGATAGGAAATATATTTCAGCAGCACAGGAGCAGTAAAGAGAAAACAAGAGCACAATATTATCATACATTATTATACAATATTTACTTACTTACAATATCATACTTAAACAATATAATAAAATAATGAATAAAAATAAAATAAAAATAAAATATAATGTGCAATAAATAGTAAATTGCAGGAGTATTATGCAGGTAACAGTGCAGTGGTGTATTGTAACACCAATGAATGTCTCCTCTAAAACGTCCAGCAGAAAGCCAAGTATAACATTTCAACAAAACAAGTGACTGCATACAGTAAACAATAACACAATATTGCAAGTGACATATGAATAGATGTGTTCATATCTAATACGCAAAATGTGCAATAATAGCTGCAATTCAGAGTCTTTGCCACACGATGGCACTGCAGGCCAGCTTGTGAAAGTTCAAATCTCCCAATTTGCCAGGATGTGTCATTTCGAGTCCCACTACAAACTCGAGTCATGAGTTTTGCAGTGATATACTAGGCATCAGCTGTAAAGACATTTATTTGTATGGTTTATGTATAATTTGGACACTTTCACCAAGACTTTTGCGCAACACTGCTTTGTTCCATTATATGGGGTCGTATACACTTGACTACTGTGAGGCAAATAAACAGCAACTAAATAAGACTTTTGCCTATGACTGTATGCAGCTGAGATGGCAATAAAGTTCTTCTTGAAGATTTTGAAGGATCCTGAAACGGGGCAATTTGAAACATAAGTGAAGCCACTCATTCTCTGAGTAGAGAGTTTTAGGGCCGTTTTGTGTTTACACACAGAGGAATCCGTCTTTCACGTTTAACCCATCCACGAAGTGAAACACCCACATACACACACTAGGGGGCAGTGAGCACACTTGCCCAGAGGGGTGGGAAGCCCTATCCACAGCACCTAGAGAGCAGTTGGGCATTAGGTGCCTTGCTCAAGGGCACTGTCAGTTCAGGGAATCAAACCAGCTATCTTCTGGTTAGAAGGTTGGTTCTCTTACCTCGGGCCCACGACTGCAATCCTGATCCTGAAGATCTACCCTGTGGAGTTGAGCTCCAATCATATTTTCCCCACACACCTGATTCAGGCAATGAAGGCCTTCAGGGACATCTGACCTTCAGACCTGAGTCAGGTAAGTTCTCTAGGGTGAAATCTATAGGGTGATAGATCTCCAGGACCAGGACTGAGCACCCCTGCTCTGTTATAGTGCTGTAGGATTCCCCTGTATGCACTTTGCTCTGTTTTGGATTTAGGTTTCTCTGAGGTGGACCAGGTTTCATCGAGCAGGTCCTGGTGAACATTCCCAACTGTAAATGGATCCAGTTTCATTAGCGTGCCAGGACTTTCAATATCTTCTACTCAGCGACTATTCCTTATATTCCTGATATTACTGGGAATTTTCTACCTATTGTTTGAACATGTTATGCTCCTGTTACGGTGCACACATAATTGGATACAACTGTGGCTAATACAGTAGGTTGTTGAGCAGCTGGTCTCCAGGTGCAGCAGCAACCACTTTCTTCTCAGCATGTTTTCTGTAATGGGGAACAAAACCTTCTGCCTAAAAAACGACCTGAGCCCTTTGTCCTCTAATTAATTATCTCTGTATTTTCTAAGGGTAAACTCTTTTGGATCTCTGACCTCATTGCATACATCTACCTGCAGCTGAAGTAGTCCAGAAAGCTGTAGCTGTCTTTAAAAGTCCAATAGCTTATATATCTTATATACATTACATGTCACTGTCCAAAGAAAAGCAAGTATCTCCAAAATGGCAACTTCACAGCAGGGGGTAAAAATCTCATTTAATGTTAATGTAAGTCAATGGAACCAGACTTTTTTCCAAGCAGTTTTGGGCCATTTCTGTTGGTCCATTCATCATGAAATGTTCACACCATGTAAACATCAGCTGCTGCGTTCAAATGATGCATAAAAGTAAAAAACAACAAAAATGGACATACATGTGGTATTATATTTGTGTAGCCCTTCCTCCACAAACAGTCTCCTTAACAGTCTTGCATTTTAAGACATGTTTTAAATGGTGCTCTGATATAATATAACAATGTTGCTGGGGAGCACTGAAACAATGTCTTTGTATTTGGTACCGTGCTGGTAAAGTGCTATATAGTGGCTAATTTCCATTAGAATAGTTTCAGAATAGACAATGGTGAGCGGAATGCTGCCGGAATGATGTGATGGTGCCATCTATGGGGCAAAGTGAGTCATACACATAAAATGTTCCCTCTTCATAGCTACAGTATACATCTTGAAATAAAGAGAACTAAATAATCTCAAGATAAAAATTGCATGACACTGATTTCTAAATCATTTACTCAGGATAACTATACCTGGGAAAAATCGTTTTGCAGGCAGGAGGTTTTTTTTTTAACCCATTACAGAAAAAAAACATGTTAGACTGATTCCTTAGACTGATTTACACATTCTGTTCTCTGTAACTGGATAGATTTTGTAGATTTTGTTATATATATAATATTAGCTATATAGCTGCAAATAGTGTATATATATATATATATATATATATACTATTATATATACTATTTATATATATATGTATATATAATTCTAATTATTATATCATATAAACATAAATATATAATTATATATTTAAAACATATTATATATTTTTTCTTGATGATGAAAATAGTGATATATCTAAAAAGAAAACGTTTAATCCTTATGACGGCCTGCATGTGCTCCTTGAATGAATAAAAAAATATATGTTTCAAACCAAAAAATCACATCTCAAAACTACCATAAAACAGTGTTTCAGGCTCCAAGCAGCATATTAATACCCATCTCATTAATGCATTTCTTTGAGGGAGCTGTTGGAAGTGGACATCTGATTCTTTTCACCACCATTATGAGCGATTATGACTGGGTCAAATCACTCTGACTAACTTTACATCTTAATTTTTAAATTATGCAGAAATGTGTAAAAATGGGCGGAGTTACATTTGATTTAAACAAGCTGTCTTACTATGACAGCACTATGGCAACCGCGTGTTTGGTCACCATCTTTCACACTGATCAACAGATCTCCAATCTGGAATCACAATCTACACCTAACCCGATCTGTTTGCAGGAGTCATTCGTTGATTCGTCTCAAAGAAGGGTGATCAAGGTTTGTATCAGTGCGTCTCCTAACATGGAGACCGCCTGTGACAGAAAGGATTACCCGTTTTGGTCTGAACCACTGGAGACTCTGGCAGGCATGCCAGTTCCAGAGACCTGGGCGGAATGCTAATGAGCAGTCTCTCTGGATCCTGGCAGGCCCACATCACATATTGTTAACAGTGCTAACATATTCAAAGCTAAACTTTTGAGTTTGTCTAGAGGGCTGGGAGAGAAAAGGGGGGACTCCCGGAAAGAATAGGGCCTTCATACTTGGTGGTATGGAGAGAAGGGGGTGATTAAAATGCCTCTGGTGTAAGCGTCCCAAATTTGGCCCCTTTGGAAAAGGATGCTTATTTAATGAAGCCTGGAATCATACAGTCTTTATATTGCTTTATTTGCTGTGTAATTCTACATATTTGATGGGAATTAGTGAGGAATAAATACACTTTCATTCCAAAATGTTCTACATATTTTGAATATTGCAAGTTGTTGGAAAGGATAACAGCTGACGTATTACAGAAAACACATGTTTATTTCTCTGATAAGGATATTAATCATGATATAGTATTGATACTTTTTGTATTTGTGATGATGGCAGATTTGTAGTATCCCTGTCTAAGCTGCAAATGGGAATGTTTGTTCATTATAAATATGACAAATGGCAAAAATTCCTTTACTTAGTCAGCTGTCATCGTCGCACTGTGATGATGTCATATGGTTGACGTGGATTAGTTCTATGGAAAATTAGGCAATCTGAAAAGTTGCTTTCTTCAGGATGCCATGTTCTAGCTAAAGCTGGACAGACTGAATGATATATTAGAGTTAAATGAGATATAGTACAGTGGATAAGAGAGAAAGCAACCATTTGACATGGCAACAAAGATGGCCACCTACTGGTAAAAGAATGTTGTGTGTTTTTTTTTATAATAAATTAAGAATTTTGTTTGGTTTATACAACATATCTGAATGATATTGGACATGTTAGAACCTATATGTCTTAATGGTAGGGGTTTCAAAAAACCATTAGTAGAAATTAGTAGAGGACTTTGTCTGTGTTGTACAAACACATAGAACACCAACTACATAGCAATATGTATATATATATATATATATACCAATGCTATATTTAAAATCTCTCGTTATTTAAGGCTGATTTAGGCTTCTGCACACCATAGACTGCTCAAGTGGCCTACGCCGTTGTGGGCAATTACGCCGCCAAAACACTAGTTGGCGACGGGGTTATTATGTCTGTGTGTTGAATTCCCTGGCTTTCTGCAAACAATGACTGCTGAAACCGAGCAGATTATGTCGGAGTTGGAGTTAATAGCTGTTGCTTTACCTTTGACTTTTTTCATGTTCGTACAGTTTGTGGTTCATCCAACTGAATTTACAAATTGCGGCAAAGGTGGAAATGCGAAGGCAGAATGACGATGCTACCAAGCAGACTAATCACAGCTGTTGTCATGACATGTAGTTACGTTTCTGGGGAGGGGCATGTCAGGGTATGATGCAGGGTATGGCGTAGGGTATGTGGCTTCACAGGAACTATGCTGTGCTTACATCATAGATTCAATGCAGAAGCATACATTGGCCTTTAGTGCGTCAACCCTTTATTACAGCTCCCATTGTTTTCATGAAACTCACTTTCAGTTCTTCAATGAAATCTGTAGCCACAGCTTCTAAGTTCAGTCTTAGAAGTTGGTTTAGCTTTTTCTGCTTCTTACCATCCAAATAACCCCAAACACATTCAGTGATGTTGAGGATCTGGACTATGGGGTGGTCAGTCCATTATCGATCTGAGAACACCAGCAGCTTCTTTGTTGGATGTGTCTGTCTCCTTTTCTCAGTGAGGAGCTTCTTAAACAGCTACACGTCCTTTCAGACTCACAGCCTTTAGGTGTCTTCTCTTCTTCTACAGCAAGAGTAGAGCTTGATCTTCTCATGTGTATCTACAGAGGACAGTTTTGGTGGTCTACCAGGTGTTCCAGGTGGTTGTTAGAAGTCCTGTTTTCTCTGTAGCATTTGATCATTTTTTAAACTCCAGGTTTGGAAAATATATTTTCCATTGATGTCAAACTAAATACGTTTTCTAAGTAACAGTTTTCAGTAAATACGTTTTCAGAAACTGAAACATTGAATAGGGGAACAATTGCAATCAAGTCAACCCTGAAGATCAGAGAGGACGATGTCACAACCCGCTCAACATCTGCTACTGTTATGCCTGATTTAAAGGGTTCTCTCCAAGCAAAATGCTTTTGTTCTCTGTCATTAACCACTTCATGCCCGCTCATCCATATGCAGATGGCAGGCCTTTCAGTGAAGACCGGAAGCGATTGTTGTTCTTTCTCTTTCTTTTTTCTTCTAATAAATGTCATTGAAAGAGTAGAAAAGACAAAACACAATGCTGCTACTGCTGGCAGAGTCAGTGCTCTCCTGAACTGCACAGATTTAGACACGAATGGCCATTGAAAGCACTGAGAAGGGGGGAGTGGACATCTCATGACCAGGGTGAGGTCAACCTAAGTTGAGAGCAGGTGCTGCGTAAGGGAAATGGCCATTCTGTTCAGTCCTCTACCTAAAGGCAACTGCGGAGATGATAACAGGCATAGCGAATTCCATCTGTCCTGCTTCAGTGCGAACTAATGGAGCATGAGTTATAAGAAGATGAATTGGGTTCGAGCATGAATATTAAGCACAATCATCTGAGTTTGGTCTTGTGCACCTTGGGATATCCCATACTGAAACGTGTGGAAATTGGGACAATACGTGTTCCAGAAACCCCACTGCAAGTAATTGTAGCCATTAGCTCCAACTTTGAAGTAATTATCAACAAGCCTGCACCTGTTAGCATCTCTAAATGATCCGAGCGGATAGGGATTTAAAGTAGGTCATGGATTCTGTCCCCATGTTTTGGAATGTTTTCTTTTTCATTGTTCTGAGTGATTCTCTTGAAGCTTAACGTGTTTATTCTACTGGATTATTAACTGTTGTTTAACCTTAAGAACACTTTCACTTGTACAAAAGCCTCCAACACTTTGTATATACACTTAAGTATTCTTTAACAGTGTGTTTAATGTGAAATGTATTTTTATGTACATGTATTAGTACTTTTAATATGTACACTTAAATACTAATACACTAATATATGTATTAATTTACTTCAATACATAATGCATTTTGAAACAACCCATAACAACTTAAGCATATTAACTATCGTCACAGTCCAAAGACAAACATGTATGTCCATTTTTGTCAGTTTTTATTTTTACGCATCATTTAAACACAGCAACTGCTGTTTACATTACGTGAGAATTTCATGATGAATGGACCAAGAGAAATGGTCCCAAACTGTTTGGAAAGACGTCTGGTTCCTTTGACTTACATTAAAATCAATATGCTTTATGCCCTCTCCTGTAAAGTTGCAGTTTTGGAGATACCTGTTTTTCTTTGGACAGTGCTGATACATTAGATGCATTTTATTGTGCTTTTTAGTGCTTTACTCCCGACAACTAAAGTTACACTTAAGTATGTCATTTGTAAACATAACTGCTAATACAATTATATATAATATGGATATTGAAAAAATCATGTATCATGATTCTTCAAGTCGTTTTCATGGTGCAGGGTACGTATTACACAATTTTGATACACATGCACTAGAAACGTCCCATTTAAATAATGCCATCAAAATCTATGATTACAATGACATTTTACACACCACACTGCACTAAATAATATTAAAGAGGATTAATTATGTTTTATGTCTTTGTAATGAAACATTCATTATGTTCTTTAAGTACTGAGAATATCTTCATGTTGTTTATCCTGATGAACAAAATAAATAAATAAATAAATAAATATCACAATAACATATTGTCATATTGTCCACCCCTAATGGAACATTACAAATATATTCATCAGGATGTGGATATTCTGATACAGTGCTACTTAATGAGTTGTACTGCAACTAAAACTATATATCATAAACACCAAAATTAGATTCATATACACGTAAATATATATATATATAAACCAGGAAGCACACCCGACAGATCACCAGGTCCCCAGTCTGTAACAGGGTGCACACACATGCACACACACCTAGGGTAGATTTAGCATCTCCAACTTGGCATACGACATGTCTTTGGACTATGGGAGGAAACCCATGCAGACACGGAGAATAAGATGGTTGCCTGATGGGGGAATCAAACCCAGGCCTCTCTTGTTGTGAGGCATCAGTGCAACCCACTTGCCACCGAGCCCACAATGCATGCAGGTTTCTATTTAGAGGTGTCTATTTTGACCCCAATCCCAATTTACACTTGTGATAAACATATTTTGATGTATTTGAAAGATAAAAAAGTTAAAATTGTCACTACTGAAACAGTCAGTACCAAAACATATGGACATATTTCGTTAGTGTTGAAACTGTTTTGGTTGTGATACAGTGGAATTTTTACAGTGATTTTTTTATGAAATAAACATAATTAATGTATAGGGTCACTCAGAGCAAAATGAATTCAGTCTAAAGTCCAAGCCAGTTAAACTCAGACTCTGAACCAGTTCAGTCAAATGATCTATATAACCTATAGGTCTGTATAAGCAGTTATGTTACACTGACGATGATGGTGCTAGGGGGAGGGGGGCAGTGGTGGTTTCGATAATAGCTGTGACTCTACATAATAGGTAATAAAACATCTCCATTCATAGATTTCTCATGCTCTTGACAATCTGAGGGACTCATCAGCTGGCCTATTTTTGGGGGCATTCCTAAATATATTCCTTCCCACAAAGGAGCTCCTTTTCTTCCCTTTTTTTCCTTTTTTGCGCAGCACTTTTTCTCACACGCTGGATGAAGTGAAGGCATGTGAGGCTGAATGCAGCTTTTTTAAGGGGTTAGTCACCTTAATGAATATGATGAGCCCACTGAAACAAAGCATTCTGACCCATTTCTAATGAGAGGTCCTGGGTTTAGTCACACTCTAATTAGGCAGCACAGGACACAAAAGTGATGGTTCACCTTATAAATGGACACTTATAATGTGGAATTCAGCAGAAAGTGTAGCTAAGCCAGCTGTAGATCAGAAGACATTGTTACATCCTACTGAAAACCTGAGTAAGAGGTTCTTGACAAGCAACATCAAGCTGATATTTATATTTATAATATATTAAAAATGCAATACATAAAAACTACAATAAATAAGTTTTGGGGATTTGGAGACCTCTCTGGTGGTAACACACAACACTGTTTGCTGGGCCTCATAAACTGCTTTTGTGGTCAGAATAATGATGATTTGAAGAGTGCTCTATTGTCCAAAACATCTGACATACATTCAGTGCTGAGTAGACTTCAAGTAGCTTCTGGAACTGTGAGAACTCTCTGGAGGTTTCTAGAACTTTGGAGAATGTTTTAGAACTTTCTAGAACTGTCTGGGACTGTCCAGTTGTCTACAGTTAAAACAGGTGCTCCAGCTGAGTGAGTGGATAGTGGATACAGTGCTACAGGTAAATTAGAGGCATCAAGAGGCTGCAGCATCCGGCAGACGCATTCTGCTATGTCTGTGGCCAATTTATCAAGACCAGAGTGAGAAAGCACTCAGTGAAAGCATCTGCTAAGATGTGCGGCGCCTACAAAGCATATTCAGGCATGCCTGTCGGGGGTCAAGTCAAACCATGAGCACATCATTTCACATGCGAGCACGGCAGGAGAACTCTTGAAGGTGAGGTGGACGATTGCTGCTTACTTAGATGACAGAATTTTGTAAGCTTTGAGGATTCGTTGAAGTTTAAAAGCTGTTATTAAGGTATCTGCCACCATTTTTAATGTTCTAGCAATATATATATATATATACTGTACTGTGTTAATATCTTACACATTACTGAGTAACGTGGGAACGAAAGTCTTGATACGTAGTGTAATCTACTATCTACTGTTATCTACCTTCATATCTTCATCAGTATAATGCTGATCTTGCATCTGAGACCTGAACATCAAGCTGGGCCTTCTTTTGGAGCCTGTTTGTATGATGTTAATCTGATGTTAATGAAGCTGGTTGACATGTTCTGAAAAACTCCTGATCCAATGCCTCTCACTTTACTTCTTTCAACTTTAACAGTCTTACATGGTGCGGCTTAAGCTGGGATCAGACTGTTCAGGCCGATTTTGTTGTAGCGCTAGGGACAGGGAACTGGGCATTTAGTGTGACACAACTAGCTTTTAGCTAATTTAGGACTAGAACAATCTAGATGCAATTGATATCTACAACAATTTATGATAGGCCTACATGATACGTCATGATATTTACACAGACCATCAAAAGAACAGCTGCACAAATAGCTGCACCCAGAAGGAATCAGCCAACAGGAATGAAACTTGGTGGGTAGGTTTGACATTGTGAGACATGCCAGTGATTAAAGTTTCAAGCCCAGTCGCTCATGTGATGTAATCGAGGACGGTCCTTATCGCTGTACCTGACTAACCCAACAGCCACGATTGTGGACATTCAGTGAGCAGTGATGCCCTCCATGATTGACCCTGTTAGTGCCCCCACCACTGGCAGGCACCTGCACGACGCAGGACTACACGCACACAGACCGTTACAATGACTGCCCTTAACACCACGTCGATGTCACCAAAGACTGCAATGGTGTCGTTCCAGACTGTCATGGAGTGACTCAGAATGGCAGCGGGTCATCTTCAGTGACGAGTCCCGCTTTTGTCTTGGTGGAGACGACCAACGAATCCGTGTGTGGAGGCACCGTGGTCAGCGCCAAGACGAATTTTTTGTTGTTACACGTCATACGTCCAGAAGGCCTGGTGTCCCTGCACCTCCATCCCACCACAAAATCTATATGAGAATATTCAAGCTGGGTACCATCCAGGATACCATTGTTTCTGCTGTCTAATAAGTTACGACAGACAAAATAAGCCTACATTTTAAAATACCATTAAAAAAACTTTCAACATTTTACAAAATGTGCATCACTAAATCTAATTAAATAGGTCTAATTATGCTAATGAAACATACAGTTGGTACTAACATCAGCCATATGCTCAGAAAAGCATATTGTGACATATTGTGATATAATTTATCATGATGATGATGAATATTGCCATATTGCCCAGCCCTAATCCAAATACACTGTGAGGTGTATTCTTATTTTGAGTTCATTTTAATGGCTTCAGTGGAGGAACACTATTCGTCACATCACTGGCAGCTTTCCAACTGTGTCGTACATATTCATATGAAATACAGCACATGCAGAAGTACCAAAACAGAACATATTCATACTTTTAATTGACCTGTAATAATTCTAGCTGGAGTCCTGCTCGACTGACTACATTGTGAACCCAACAAAACCATGAGGTCCACTTTCCGGACAGTTACGTACCCGTAGAGAACCGAGAACCACCAGGATGGACTGACACAGATGGATTATCTCTTCTCTCACCCCTCTATTTTGATAATCTCATGCTTTATTGTGCGCAGTGCCTTGTTTTGTGGGAGAAAAGGCTCCCCGCTCACAAAGCGGAATCCCTGCAGACATGTTGAATGGATGGTGAAAGTCCAGAATGGCTGCTAATAGGCTGAATGGTTGCCGGGAGCTGGGCTATTGATGCGGTCCGGCCCGCAGCATTTACCTCGCCGGGTCGCCTCTTTTAGTCATGGAAGGGCCCTCGAGGGCCCCCCTCCCCCCTAAAATCCCCTGAATCATGCGGACCTGACAGGCGGCTTCATGTTAACTTCAGGCTCACAGGGAAATGCCACAATGAAACATTAGCCAGCTTTAATTTGACGAACGCACAAAAGAAGAGGAAGCGATCTGAGGACCAATAGAACGGGAACCCATAGATCCCTATGGTTTCCCATCGTATTGGTCCTCAAATCAGGGTCAGGGAACATATTTGAGCATGAGATCTATGTTTAGGTTTTTAGTTTTTGGAGCTATTCAGGACCTAATATACAGAACTGTGCAGTCAGAGACCACCCTTCATTTGTTTCATTTCCATTAAGTTCTTTATTGAACGGATGGCATTTCTGAGGAGATTAGATACAAGATTATAATGCTATGGGTCTCAAAGGATATGTAGCTGTCTACTGAGAAAAAGAAACAGACAAAAAAACATTTGCTAATCAAACAAAGAAGGTGCTGGTGTTCTCGGTACACCCCAAAGTCCAGACCTCAACATCACTCAATGTGTTTGGGATTACTCAGATTATGAAATACAGGAAATGCCACCATTTTTTTCCCCTCAGTTTTGAGTTGTTAGGGCTTTCCCCATTGTGATCTTGTGTGCATGGATATTACAGCCCAGTAGTGTTGCCAAGATAGCCCAAGTAGTGTTGCCGAGCGGACAGACTTTCCTATAAAGTGCTCCGGGTTACTTTATGGTACATTCATACATGTTTTCTGGCAATGTCCCCCAGTAAGAAAATCTTTGGGAAATTGCAACAGCACTGTTGTCTTTGTTCTTAGAAAAAGGTCTTCCTTTATGTCTGGATCTGTTCTTACTTGGAGACAACTCAATACTTAAATTCAGTTTTCATCAACATTTGAATGGCGCACTCAACAGCAGCCAAAAAGGCCATTTGTAGGTTCTGTGTAGAGTCTAGTGTTTCTTTACAATCTGTCTATTAACATTTTCTTGGATGTCCTAACTCTGAAGAGGCCCGGCATGCAAATTCTGGCATCTAGAGAAGATGCATTTGCGGGATGAAGCATAGCTAGCTAGCAAAATGTAGGACATAATGGGTGTAGTAACCCGCAAGAGTAACAACTGCTGATGCTAATACACTCAAATTTTCATAATGTTATAGCGTTGAGTGGGGTCACGCTAAGTAAGGATCCAGTGCATCGTCATGCCATGATTTTGATGAAGGCTTAGCTAGCTGGCTAGCAAACTGTAGGATAAAATAGGTGTAGTAACTTGCGATCAAGAGTAAAGACAACTGATGCTAATGTGCTCAACTTTTCATAATGTTATAATGTTGGGGGGTCATGCTAAGTATGGCTCCAGCACACCACTGACATCACTCGTGATTTTAGGCCTGTCCAAATAATTCCTGAGCACAAAAATGATTTTTTTTTCCTGGGCAAAAAAATATTAATTTCTTTTCCTTCTTGCTTCCTTGCTCCTATCTCAGAGCAGCTCGCTAGTAACTTGATTGCTAACCTGTGTTTTGACTGGGCCCTCTTCAGGTTGTTTTCTGCCTTCCCCTCAAAGACCACTTGGGATAGGCTCCAGCACCCCCCACGACCCAGGAGAATAAGCGGGGTAGATGATAAGTGAGTGACTGAGTGAGTGTTTTGAATGAATGTTTCCCTGATTCACGACTCGGGATTAGACTGCATTGTGACTAATCAAAAGCCAAGTTGTTCATAGCACATGGCCAGCAAAGATGGCCTTTGCTTCGATCCATCTCTCATCAGAGAATGCAACGGCAGATCACAGTGATCATTGCTGGGGTGGAAATGAACCCACAGTCTCTCATAATGACCAGCAACCTGGCACTCCACCGCATCTTCTTGGCAAAGGATGTTTTCGTCCACTGCAAAAGATCTCCCTCTAACTGTAAAGAGGGAGAGAAACTGAAAGCCCCTTTTGTTTCCTAGAGCTCCTATGTCTGCTGAAGAGAAGGAGGGGGCTGGAAGGAGAGAGAGTAAGAGCTGGAATTGTATGCCCCATATTACAGATGCAAGGCAGGCTTTGTTTATGATTACTCTTAGAGAGGAGAGACAAAGGCAGGGACATTCCAGAAGTCCAGTCAAAACTGCATCCCACTTCTGATTAGGACTCGTAAAAGAGGACAGCGGCACATAAAAGGCACATTCACATGAGCTATTCTTTGGGCTCATCTCTCTCCAGGTCAAAAGAAATCATGACACCGGCATACGTAACCCACAGCAGCATATCATGGCTGTCCAAGTATCTCCTAAATGGCAAATTTACAGGAGAGAGCAAAAACCTATTTTAACTTTCAAACAGTTCCAAACAGTTTGGGACAATTTCTGTTGGTCCATTCATCATGAAATTTTCACAGCATGTAAACAGCAGCAGCTGTGTGCAAATGATGCATAACAGTAAAAATCGACAAAAATGGAGATACATGTTTTTCATTGGACAGTGAGAGTATTTGTCTATATTCCATTCATCTGTAAGGATCCCACTCAATTCCAGGCTCTACTTACATCCTAGACTTCATGCTGCACTGCAGGACTGTGAGGTTCCATGGATCACCTCTGTACAAATTCATCCTTTAATTGAATTCAGTCTGCCTAAATTCACTACTATATCCTGCTGTGGCTCTGTATCCATGATCTATGGCCAATTCCTTTCTAACGCCTCCCACCTGCTTGGTGTAGACAATTTTTGGAATCATGACCTACATGAAGCTGATGAGAACCTAATCACTACAGGTGTGTACATAGGTTAGTATTACTCCTTACTTTCAGAGACATTATAAAGGAGGAGACAGGCCACTGACTTCAAAGACCGTACGCCTCCATACACCTGCAGATTCAGCTACTTCCTTCACATTATGGCCTTTGACCCGCCTAAATGCAGTCACTCCTTTTAGCCAAACAGTAACATCTGCTTTGGAGCCATTTTCCACACATGGAGCGAGACATTCACTGCACTGTACCACCTCCTCTCAATCTATGAATCCCGCCACTCACACCCCACAGGTATTTATAGCCCCTTCATCCTCATGCAGCACCATCTGCAGGAGCCTGAAGTTACTACCACCTTAAACACACAAGGTGACTCGTTTTTTTGTCTGGTGAGCTTATAAGATACATTTTGTTTAAATGCTTGTGTGCAAATTTTAGACACAGTCTCTGCACATTCTTCTTAAGCAGGTGATTTTTGTGTTGGCTGTTTGCTTAGAGTGAATATATGCACTACAAGTATATTAAACAACAAAGTGTCTTTGTTTTACCTACCGTATGGTGTTGAATGCAAAATGTTAATTCATGAGACTTCATAAGAACGTCATATGAAAACAAGGCATGTTAAATTCAATAATGTTAATCTAGGCTAAGCTAAATATAAGTGAAGATGGTTGACAGCCCGGATAAAGCCCCAAACCCACAGGCTCTCGGGGCAACTTCAATAGTGGCATTTGTTCAGTGTGTGGGAGAGGTTATTTAGTGGCCCTGCTTTTCTCCCTTTACTTGAGGCTCCATCAAGAAGCCTTATCTGAAGCACTTCAAGCTGGTACGCCAAGCCAAGCCCCTGCATGAAACGAGGGAGGGGGTGGTGATGGCATTCCACGCTTGGGAAATGTTTGTGTTTGCCGTTTAACTCTCAAAACTGCCTATTCCCATTTTCTGCTTGCACTCAGTTCATGCTAACTCTAGGGGTTGCAGAACTTCTCGCAATGTGAATAATGAGGGTACATGACAAATCTCAGGCACACAGGAGCATTCCCAGGTCCCTCCACATGAACTCACTCCACCAATCTCTGTTGTCTCTGTGTTTGGTGAATCAAAAGCCAAGCTGGCCTATTTTTTGGTACTTTGACAATTTGGAATACAAGTCAAAAGCTTTGGATGGTGTGCCTTTCCTAAAGCGGCTCAAACTGGACTGCAGACAACCAAGCTAGGTGCAAAACACTCAATGTTTCAGCTCCTGAATGAGGGGGCCAAACTTTCCTTACTGCTTTCGCTTTCCCAAAATGGAAAGCAATCTATATCAGTGTTTCTCAACATAGGAGACCTGGAGACACCCTGACCTGCACATTTTAGTGCTTTCGCTGCTCTCAACACACATGATTCAACTTATCAGCTCATGAACAAGCCCTTTCGGAATTGCAGGGCGTGTGTTAAAGCAGGGAGTCCACTACAACGTACAGGGTGCCTTCAGGACCAGGGTTGGGAAACACTGGTCTACACCACTGCCTATACCCTTGATAAGTGGTGGACACTAGATTACTGACTTTTCCTTATTACATGAAGTGAAGGGTAGCTGTGCTCACAGAGTCAGTTGAGGTACAGAGCCACATAGTTCAGTTATCGTGTTGCAGTGCTGCCTATAGTGTCTGAGCACCACCAGCAGGGCACTTTCCCAAACTATTGTCCCTACACTGAGGGTAACCTGCACTAATCACACCCATTTCTTTCCATGAAAGTGGTTTGACTGGATCAAAAGGAGCCATTTAAATGGCATGGAACGGGATATATCATATCAATATATTAATAATATTAATTAACATCCATCTGTTTCTCTGCATACTTTGTTAGCATTTTATTCTCAGCACTGCAGTGACACTGACAACATGGTGGTGTGTTAGTGTGTGTTCTCTGGTGTCCACTCTATTAGACACTCCTATCTTGCTGGTCCACCTTATAGATGTACAGTCAGAGACGATAGCTTATCTGCTGCTGCACAGTTTGTGTTGGTCATACAGTCCTTCATCAGTGGTCACAGGAAGCTGCCCACAGGACGCTGCCCACAGAACGCTGCCCTCAGGACGCCACCCACAGGACGCTGTTGTACTGGATAGTTTTGGTTGGTGGACGATTCTCAGTCCAGCAGTGATACTGAGGTGTCCTGCAGCACTGCTGTGTCTGATCCACTCACACCAGCACAACACACACTAACACACCACCACCACGTCAGTGTCACTGCAGTGCTGAGAATGATCCACCACCCACATAATACCTGCTCTGTGGTGGTCCTGTGGGGGTCTAGAGCATTGAAGATCAGGGTAAGTCTGAGACCACGTTAAAAAATACAAATCTGAGTTTTTTGTTTTTATTAAACTTGGAAATCAAAAACAAACTTTCAAAACTAGCTTTTCGCTGGTCACAGAGGTCAAAGAGGTTTGGACAAGATAACCTGTTTTTCAGAATAGCACTGCTGTGATGAGCCAAGTGTTATTCATGCGTTATTAATTGCCCTTTTGGAAATGTTGAGAGTCTTTTTCTCCATTTCTCTGCCTATCGTTTGAATTCATAGGTGTTCAGTTCAGTCCCTCACTCGTGTAACTATAAAGCTAAATGGGATTTAAATGGCAAATGAAGTTTCAGCCTTGCAGTACTTGTGGTCTCATACTCTCATTCATACATGTTACATTCATACATCCACTCAGTGCTTTGCCTTACTGATAATTCATTTCCAGTGGTGGGTGACAACCAGACTTCATCATCACAAGAATGGGTAAGTTTCTGTCCAATATCCCCCCACCGCTCCACCCCGGGATCCTGCAGTGTTGATCGAGATGGTCCACCCCCTCCTTCGCTCCGGGTTCAGAATCTCCTCCCCTCACTGGCTGCTGAAGGCAGCATCACCTCCACGGCTCAGCACACTCTATCAGCAGCTCAGCCAAGTTCTACTACTTCTCCACTGAAGACTCCAGCTCAATCTTCCAGCATCAGCACAGAGAGGAGGTCACGGCTGTCGAAAAAGGTAAGTGGCAAAGATGTATTTAGCTGGTTGGTCAGACTACCTGCATGTTGTTTTAGGATCCATGGTGCATTTTTAAGGGTACACTTTGTGAGGACAGTTTTCAGGACTTCTGTGTATCACTCTTAGCATGCTGATGGTTTTACATCGCTGCTGTTACAATGCCAAATTAGTTAGAAGTTCATAACTAAGAAATACATTGTTACACATTGAAATACATTGTTACACATTGAAATACATTGTTACACATTGAAATACATTGTTACACATCGTTACACAAGTTTTGTATTCTTTTGCTTATAGGCAACTAATGTCAGATTGATGTCACCATTGTTTGGAAGTGGTATGTTCCCTTGCACGTTGAAAGGGAGCCAGATGCTTGGCACAGAAGAGCAAGGTGCTTCAGTTCTGTTGTGCTAATACCGTCCATGCGCATTTGCATCGGACTGAATATACATAGTCGGCCCATCTCATTGTTTTCTGTGGCTGATTACAAGAGCACATGTGCACCTGTGGGTCAGAAGCTGTTTTTTGTTGTTGAATCGGCTGCCGGGGTGAATGAGCCCTAATGAGCGTCTCTACCTGTGTGCCTTTTGTATTCTTTTCTCTGTGGAGTGCAGTGGTTGAACTGTTTTGCTTGGAAAGGCATGCAATTGTACTGTATAATAGTGGTCAAAATGCAGGAGCCAGGCAAAGTACGGAAGCAAGCAGTGATCCGTTAAAATGGTTCAATCATATTTTATGGTCAAGTCAATTTGCCAGCAGCCAATAAGATCTTTTTTATTGACATACAGCTCAACTAAATGAGTTTTCCAAAGCATTTCCAAAACCTTCTACACCAAACCCTAATAGGTTAAATGCACTCAAATCATTTTAGGAAATTTGTTGAATTCAGTTTTAAAAGCTCCTTTTTCTTAAGTTTACTGAAATTATACATAGAATGAAAAACACTCAAACTTTAAAGTTAAGCAAATAAAGTATAAATATGCATCATGTAAACTGTACTGCTGCATGAACCTGAGGTTTTAAGTTTAAGTAACTACAAAAGTCTGAATTCTTTCTTTAACGTTCACTACTGCAATATAACTGTAACAATCACAAAATGAGATATAAAAGGAAACCCTTTCATAGATAGTCAAAGAGTCAAAGAATCTTCAGAACTACATACTCTAACACCAGTGTTAGTGTAGATGTTAGAATTGGCAGTAATTGTTGTCTGGATACAACTAAACTGACCACTCAGCAGAGTCACTAAACACATCCATGGTTAGGACACCCAAAATAAGTGGCTCAGAAGTTGCATTTAACCCAGTTATAACATGTGGATGTGCTGTTTGTTGGAAAGCACCACCTGAAGGAAAACTAAGAGCTAATAAACAGAATTAATCTAACTTCCTAGGAATTCTGGGTACCTCTGCCCTGTTTTTTCTTATTGCATGCTTTTTTGAGTTTGTCCTAGTCACTTAAATAACAACTTGTATTCTCTACCAGACGGTACAAACAACTTGCCTGGGTTAAGTAATAGCAACTAACTGCAAGAACATAAGTAAATATTATTACAAATAACATCAGGGCTTTCAGTGTAGTATATTACATGGGAAAAGCTTTCACATCCCTTGTTGATCATTTGTAATCACATTCCACACCTGAAGCCTTCGGGATCTTCCAAAATGGGGGAATCAGTTGGATCCACTTCTAATGGTTTCCATAAAATGCAATATACACCCAACACCCCCCCACCCCCGTACTGGAGGTGGTCCCTCAGGTGAACTGTGCCTATACATAACTAAACACTGTCTTTATTAACTTTGATGGAATATATTTTGATGGAAATGTGTACTAAACCGACTCATTTTCATAGGTGAGAAAGCAAGTCTGCACTTATATGTGTTTTGACATGAAGAAAGCTGCAGCTGTGCTGTCCATTGTATCTTGACATGACAGTCTGTGTGGAGAGTTGTGGGGGTTCTGGCCCTTTAGCTTTTAACCATCATTGCTCACAAGCAGCTCAACATAGAGTGACAATGTTTAACACACAGAGAGCTAACAGTGTCTTAGTTATTCTGAGTTATTGTGGTTTTATTTGATTATTAAAAAAAAAATTCAAGGTCAATTTCCATACCGCCAATAGAATGACTACCTGGGGGCTGCAGAAAGAGGTCACCCGAAGCAGTTTGTTCCAGACTATTCCACTGGTTTGCTGTACTGTTCTCTTACTCAAGCATGTTCTGTGGAACACTCTTTGGCTGGTTCTTGATTTGTTCACTAGTTCCATGTGTAGTGAATCAGGTGGGCAGTGGCTAGATCCATGGCACCAGGAACATTGGGGCAATGCCTCCTCAATTATGTTCAACGTGGATGTGTAGACGCCATGCAACAAAGTATTATCAAGAACATGAACTGGGCAACTGACCTATTCTATCGTGCTTGGCCATATTGTCATTTGGGATAGTAATTCTGACTTTGTGATATATAGGTCAATTTACTGGCAAATATATATATATATATATATATATATATATATATATATATATATATATATATGGTTTTCATTGTGAGCCAGATGTCCCAGGGTTTCTAATTTGTTGTTAGCAACAGGTTAAAAGTGATGCATATAAGCATTTCATTGCATCTGTAGCTAAACCACAGTCAGTGCTTCACTTAGGCAATTAGGGAACATATGTAGAGTAAGACACAGGGGAATCCATGCTTCTGCTCTTTTGTTAAATACCAGCGGAAAGTCCCCTACAGAGCACTGAACAATGGAGGGAGGTCACTATTAGCCACTATTAGCTTTACCCTAATGGTGACCCCCCTATGTAACTAATACCCCTAACTAAGACTCCAAGACACAAAATGAAACATTAAACACATACATGTACCTTTTAAATAACATGCAATGACATTTAACAACAATGTTAGCGTGGCCGCTAAGAGTACACAGCTCCCGAGCTACTAGAGACCTCCACCAGCCAGAAGCCGTCGGCTGATATCTTTACTTTGCTTGCTGCCCTTTTATAGTTACTCTTTCGGTAAAGACTTGCCCAGTTCTCAAGGGCAAGTAGAGCAAGCAGAGGTCAGAGCTTCAGTAAAACTCGTTTAGACACTACAGAACAAATCTTAGCTCATTTGCTTATACATTTGTGGCCTATATGACATTTTTAACATGTCCTCTCATCTCTTGCAAAGGTCTTCTGAGCTCCGCTAACTCATAGAGAGGAGGTGAGAGGTAACGCCAGCGTCCACAAGGCTGCAGCCATGACCAAAAGCAACGGGGAGAACCCACGCTCGCGCAGCAGCCACGTGCAGCGAATCCGCGAGGGGATCCACCTGCGCTCTCTGAAGGCCAAGAAGAAAGTGGAAGACATCACCAAGGACGATGTGAAGACCTTCCTGAGGAGGAATGCTTTTGTGCTCTTCACAATTGCAGCAGTCGTTCTTGGCAAGTGCATCCTGCAGTTTGTGGGCTTAAATTGAATCATTAAGATGGAAACTGTCATTCAGAGTGGTCTGATGTGAAATGCCCCATTCTAACACCATGTTTGGGCTGATACGTAGGGGCTCATATGTCGCCCACTAGAGGCAAACAATGGCTATGACATGCTACTTTGAAAACACTTTGAATGGTAGAAGTTGGCACAATGAAAACTGAGTTGTGAGGTTCAACTAAAGCTCTGTCTTCGACAGGCATCATGTTGGGATTTGCACTGCGGCCGTACCGGATGTCCTACAGAGAGGTGAAGTACTTTTCCTTCCCTGGAGAGCTGTTGATGCGCATGCTCCAGATGCTGGTGTTGCCCCTGCTGGTGTCCAGTCTGATCACAGGTGAGAATCAAAGCGATAATACCAACATCTTTGTTCTGTCACCAAAGACATCACATTTCCCAACAACATGCACTTTACAATCACTCAAAGGTCCCGATTCATGGAAAAACTTTTCACCACCACAGTCCATATACGGAAACAAATGGGTCATTATTAATAGTTTCATCATGGAATTATGCAGTCCACCTTAAAAACCTCCAAAATGGAACTTTACAGGAGGATAAAACAGCTTTTTTAATTTACAGTGGAGGTTGATATAACAGGGTTATTTTGGACCAAGTCATTTTGGACCAATTCTATTGGTCTGTCCATCATGAATATTCACTAAACTGAATAAACTAAAAAGTAACTAGAGCTTTTTAACATGAGCAAAAAAGAGTTAAAAGCAACAACATATACATTTGATACATTAGATATGGCCAAAATATCTGTGCTATATCAGGATATTTATGTTTTCAGCTTGCGAAGGTGGATCTACCAGCTTGTTTCACCAGACTTTCAGAATTGGACTCTGGCTTAAACTAGTATGACAGAACTGAATATCCTCTTAGGTTTGGGGATGGAACTTGTAACATTTGATACTGTTCTGCCAGCTGACCATTCAGAACAGAGTAGGCAAACTAGCCAGTCAGAGCACACTGGGCTCATCAGGAGGTGGGACTTAAAGACACAGGAGCTCTAACAGAGCGTTTCAGACAGAGAGTGAATACAGATGTACAGTAGGAGAAAAATACTGTGGTTTGCAGAAACTAGGGCATGTAAATCTATTCTAGTAGACCCCCCCAAAAAATAGGTCCCTTGTAAATTAAATAAGCTGAAATTAGTCTAATAGGCCTCGTTTAAATCAAATAAGAACAGTTTGGATGTTTGCAGGCTCACCATTTGGTTAGATGTGCTACTTTGCCCTACAATGGAAATTGCTGCCATTAAAACAGACTTGACGTGTGTAAGCCCAGTTATGGTGGGCTAATGACTCACAGCATACCATTTTAAGCTATTTTACTACTTAAAAGGCCAGTGTGGACAGCAATACATTTTCGTTGGTCATACCGTCTCCATTTGGCAATATAGGAAAACAAGTTTTCCAAGACACCATAAAAGCCATAAATGAACGCTAACTGATGACATAATCAGCTGGCACTCTTCTCATAAAACCTTTGTTTTTTGTATTACACTCATTGTGGCTCATTAAAAAATGGATACATGGTAGAAAACATGTAGAAGATGGACAGGACAGGACAGGACAGTTAGTTTGTCCACAGAACAGTACTTTGTTCAGGGTTCTCAGGCAGTACCTCCATTTACACCCATTCATTTGCTCAGAGCCTCCGGTCTCCCAGCTCGCACCCTATCACACATCTTACATCAGGGATTGCTATCTCTCACAATAAGAAGCGGTTCAGCTCAAGATGCTTTTCAAATGAGGCAGCGGCCAATCAGAACAGCGATCTCTCTATAACAGGCTAAATGCCTGTTGAATTCCAAAGGATAAAGAGAGGTTGGAAAATAGCCATGTTAAAAAGTGAGCTGTTGGCCTTTTAAACCAGTTTTGTCAAGCATGCTTTGAAACAATGGAAAACAGTGTTAAACAAGTTGTTTGGGCTAGGCCTGCTGTTGCGTCATGAGAATCATTACTATGCGGTGAGATTACATCATGGCCAAAGAATCACTGGAATCATAATAGGATGTTGTCATTCCATGTTTGATGACTGCATCACTATTTTTATCATATTTGCTTTGGAAATAATTGGAAAGCATAGTTATACAAAGAAATGATGTAGGAATGTACTGTGCACACTTGATGGAAGTAATCTCAGAGATTAAGCCTTCACTCGAGAGGACACAGGTAGCACATGCTGGACCCGTGTGAAATCCACTGCCGCTATTTTTCCAGTGTCTTTTTTTGGGTCTCTGGCACAGAGACAGTGACTTCATTGTGCCGCCACCATTAGAAGTGGCAGGGAAGAATGAAGCAGAGGTTGTGGAGAGAAGCCGCCCGCTGTCATGTCGAGCCTAGGCCTGGGGCTCACAGCTAATCAGTGGTGTGAAGTTCCTGACTGCTCCCTCCCTCCACTTCTTCTCCTTCCTCCTGCTTCGTTTCACTTGTATAAAGGACAGAAAGTGCCCTCCGCCTCTTCCTTCAAAACCATATTGTTACATGGCAATCCATGACCGCACTCAATGAAGCTAGACGCTTAAGGCGTTTGGTAAGGAGCACAAGGGCTGAGGAAAAGACCTGCTGGCTATGTGTACTGATGTGACGGTGGTGGGTCAGTAAACCATTGCGGTGATGTGCAATGGGCTGATATGTAATTCAAGTGTACAAGTGAAAGCTGTAGGACCGCTGACACGTACTGCTCACCAAAGAACTAAAGCTTTTCAATAATGACACTTCAGTTTTAAAGTTATGTTGAATGTAGAAAATGACAAATGATGCATTCATGTTGTTATTTGGTTTAATTTTTAATATGAAGTAATGCTTTATGAGTGACACAACTGACACATGCTATGGCTGATGTTCATTAGACAGCTGAAAGTTGACTGTAACACCACTGACAAAACATCACTTGGGTTTTAGAAAATGTCAAATATTGCAATGATTTTTAAAATCACTCACTCATGGTGATGTATACTGAGAATCATTGTTATGTTGTAACACCACTGACTGTAAAACCACTGACTGTAATGCTACTGACAAAAGTAAATCTGAGCTTTTCAAAAAAGCCACTTTAATTTCAAAGTCACATTGTATGCTAAGTATTTCATTAAGCTTTAAATCACTTCATGTTTCATGGGTAACACCACTGAGACAGTCTATGACTGATGTTGTGTTCTAAGAATCATTACATTGTTAGACGGTTGAAAGTTGGAGCACCACTGACTGTAACACCACTGACAAAATGACTCAAGTCTGAGCTTTCATGGGTAATACCACTGACATTGCAATGGCTGAAGCTGTATTCTGAGATCCATTGTTTGTTTTAACACCACTGGCTGTAATGCCACTGACAAAAGTACTCAGATCCGAGCATTTCTAAAAGCCACTTTAGTTTCAAAATCATATTCTATTTTAAGTATTTTACTAAGTTTTATAATCACTTTATGTTTCGGGGTAGGTGGCGGGATTTATAGATTGAGAAGAGGTGACACAGTGTAGTGAATGTTTCATTCCATGTGTGGAAAATGGTTCCAAAGCAGATGTTAATGATTGGCTAAAAGGAGTGATTGCATTTGGGCGTGCCAAAGACCAGCAGTGGCTAAAATCCCAGTCTACAGGAAATTCTCCTCCCCTCCACCAAATCTGACCCAAACTCTTTGATTCTTTGATTGATGTGGCCTACATCCAGAAACTTGTCCAGTACATGCCAAATCCAATCACAGCTGTTATTTGTGCTCATGGAGGTAAGATTAAGTATAAATATGCTTTACCATGTACAGCAAGAAATTACCAAAAATCACTACAACGAAAACTCAGAAAGAAGCATTTTTCATCTTACATCCTCTGCAGATTGCTAGTATCTGATGCTAGTACAGCCTATTCATCGACCTCCAAGAATTCCCTGACTTGGGATTTCAGCAAACACCCTCACTTCACTTTTACTGGCCTCATCACTAAATGTCTTCATTATACCGAGAGGTGAAGAGGGCCTGGAGGGTGAGACGTAAGAGGGGGGCTATTTTGTCTCATCCAGTCTTTGTAGTTTCTTCCTCCTGAATTAAGGGAGTGAGTTCGTGTTTGGCATTTCCATGGAGACGCATGGAGAGCTGCATGGCCGCTGGGGTTCGGGCAGGTGGAGGAGTTTCCCAGCGCTGTCGCAGAGAGAGAGAGTTAAAGAGGATGAGAGAGAGGGGTGTGGCTGAGAGGGCTTGTTGGATGGAGCTGAAAGAGAAGGTCTTCTAATGGGGCCGTCCCCCACAGGATTAAAGGAACACATACATCTCCTGCACACAATGACTGCTCTTTCAGTTGCGCCTGTGAATAACGCAGCATCGTGGCCTTTAGCACTGAAAATGGTGAACTGATTGTGTACTGGGGTATTGTCAGGTCAAGGTCCTTTTACAATGGCTTTTCTTTTTGGGGTCCCCCTCACTGACCCCCTCAAAAACCCTTCAAAAACTCATTTTCACAGCCTTAGTCTTGTCCGACACCCAGGTCAGACTGACCACAGCTTTGCAACTCTTACTACAGTTCATTTTTGCAGTGCTCTTTTGCTTGGCAGATGTCTCAATTGACCTTTCTCAAAATTCAGACACGTCACGCCTCCTTTAGCTATTCTTGTTATGTCCAGACTTTCAGCTTAGGCTTTAACAGCTAGGCCTGCCTTAGTTAGCTGACTGCTCTTAACGCTCTTCTTCCGTTACTTGTGGTTGGACATCATATTAGAATGATCTTTAGCAAATATAGTAACCCAGATCAAGTCTAGCTTAACTCCCCTGCTAGAAAATATGGCATTCACCTGCAAAATCAGCTTGTCTTGTGTTTGATCCAGTATGCCAGGCAGTATGACCAAGCTGGGTGACCAGCTAAACCAGCACAATGCCAGCACTATACCAGCTTAAGCCAACATAGACTTAAACTAGGATGATCAGATCTTTTCAGGCACAGTCCCCAGTTTTGGTGGCATGTCCTTGAGCACGGTGGCCACTTTCATGACCCCAAAAAGGAGGGCATTCCACCCCTGAAAGTAGGACATCATAAAAGGGCACCCCCCTTGATACTAGATGTGTGATACTAGATACGGAATTAAATTCATAACCTAACCTATATAACACATAAATGATTGCTTTACTCACCTAATTGGGAGGAATAGATGACATTCGTGAGTCAGACGGGAGCTTACTAACTGACTAGCATTTAGAGGGCTGACCTGTGGTTAGCCGGTAGGCAAGTCATGATGTCACATGACCTTGTTAAACCAATGAAATGCAAGGCATGTCGTTTGACATGGATGTGAGCCAACGGCACACATAATATTGTTTGGGAGTGACCATTTTAAATAGTTGATCCCAAAAAGAGGACCAATAGAAGACTGGGAGTTGAAAAACCTGACAGTCCGCCCCAAAACCGGATATGTGGTTACCCTATCCCCAGGGTGGGGCTATCCCTGGAAATGCCTGCTGCTTCCTACTAACCACTTGCTGGCCTAGTTTTAGAGAATCCAGCTATGTAAAACTCCACCAGAAGCTAGCGAGTGTCAAATGAGTTCACAACATACCCACAAACGTCTTTTGGGACTTGAATCATACTACCAGGAGAGAGGTTGGCTATATAGGTAATGCAAATGTTCTTGAGTTTGAGGAAATAACTGATTCACCACCACTATCTACATCATCAGGATAGAGCATGTCAGGACGTATATTTCCTCATTGCTCAGCTTAATATTTTGAGTAAATGACCACCACTGCTGTTCTCGCTGCAGGTTTGCTCTGAGGACATCTGTCAGAGTGTTTTCTTTGCTTGCCAGAAGAAAGAACATTTATAGATGTTGTCTGAGATGCATGTCAATTTTGCCAGCAGTCATTTGTGCAGTGCATGAACTTAGTCTAGCTTCCAGTTCTCACACAGCTTGATCTTGAGGCACAGCTGGGTTCTTGTGAAACGCTCATCCGCTCATGAACAGCACCAGTACTAAGTTCACGAGGGCAGTTGTAGTGGTGCACTGCTGAAGAACAAGAAATTGGCTGATGGCTAACAGTTTTTCACAGAGCTAGAGCTTGTTTCTGCACCCCTCATATGTTTCCCATAACCTTGTTCTCATAAGTGTTATGAGCCTCATGGAAAGTTCTTTGGGCTTCTATGTTCTTCAAGTCGAAGCTTGCTTTCCAAATCAGGCATCATCACACCTTTCAGTATTACTCTTCAGTGAATTACAGTGCTTTTTTTTCTAAAGAACCATAGAAGAACCCCTTTTGATTGCCTAATTAATCTTTCAGTGGATGGTTCTTTAGTATGAAGAACCACGTTAAAGACTTAAGAACCTCTGCATTATGGATAGCTTTTAGGCAGAACCTATAAACTGGTATAGAACCTTTATATAGAATGAAAGTTATTATTTTCAAGCACAGTTCTTGAGTCAAGCAAAAGTGGATCTTCTGTGTGGTTTGTGTCACTAGTGATCAAATGGAAGGAGGTTCCACCACCAGGCTACCAAAAAAACAAAACATTTCTTCTCTCCAGGCATGGCAGCGCTTGACAGTCGTGCTTCAGGAAAGATGGGCATGCGAGCTGTGATTTACTACATGACCACGACGTTCATTGCTGTGTTTATCGGCATCATCATGGTCCTCATCATCCACCCAGGCAAAGGTTCCAAGGATGAGTTCACTCAGCAGCAGAAGATTGAGCAAGTCAGTCCAGCTGATGCCTTCCTGGACCTTATCAGGTACTGCATGAGTGCTAGTGGATCTAGGGATATTGTAATTGTGTGTGTTTGTCATGTATGTTTCTGCTGATGACGATACACAAACAGTAGGAAATGTAAAGTTTGACACTATATCTAGCTTGGCCTACCTGAGTGGTTGGTATAGCATAGTGGGTAACACCTCTGCCACCCACTCTGTAGACTGCAACTTGATGCCCTACCTGGGTAAGGGCCCTACCATATATTAATAAGAGTCCCTGGGCAAGACTGCTAATGCTACCTAGTAGGGTCTGGGTGGCTGGTATAACATAGTGGGTAACTATGTAACTCTGTAGACAGTAGCTTGATCCCCTACTTGGGCAAGGGCCCCACCATATACCAATAAGAGTCCTTGGGCAAGACTCCAAATGCTACCTAGCTGAGTTTGCCTGCATGGTTGGTATAGCATAGTGAGTAATACCTCTGCCACCCACTCTGTAGACTGCGGTTTGATCCCCTACCTAGGCAAGGGCCCTCCTGTATACCAATAAGAATCCTTGGGCAAGAGTCCTAATGCTGCCTAGTAAGGTCTACCTGGGTGACAGGTATATCATAGTGGGTAACACCACTGCTGCTCACTCTGTAGACTGCAGTTTGATCCCCTACATAAGCAAGGGCCCTCCAGTATACCAATGATATTCCTTAGGCAAGGCTTCTAATGCTCCCTTTACCTACCTTTGTAAGAAATGATAAAGATACTCTGGATAAGAGTGACTGCCGAATACTGTAAATGTAAATGGATTAGTATTACAGAGCAATCTAAGAAGTATTTACAAGGGGTTACAAATGCAGGCAGAGTAGCCCTGTATCATAATCAATATGTCATCCAATAATGGTGTCAAATATCTGAAATATCCAAACATTTGTTCAATTACATTATTTGTTTAAGTGATTATCTGCCGATACCGATACAATTCCGATATTACCGCACATCCCTCAGCGGAACTGTTGTCTCAAAGATGTGTTGCACACTGTTCTATAGTTTAAGGTCTACTGCTGATACCATATTTGGGGTCTTTCTTTTTCAGGAACATGTTTCCTCCCAACCTGGTTCAGGCTTGCACGCAGCAGGTATGTAGGCCTATTGGGTAAAAGGTTTCACCCGTTAATGTAATTCATTTTCTCGGCCAGTAGACTTTCTCTCAAGATCTCAGAAAGTGGCTACACAACACTCTGGTCTGGTCAGGGAACAGTGTTTGGGGGAAGTCACTCTGCATTATTCTCCAAAAGAGTTTTTTCTTTGTACTTTGGTTCCCCGTTGTGCAGGAAACCAGTTTCTCATCAGATTTAATGAGGCAATGCTTTCTGGTCTTTCAAAGGCCACACAAAGAGCTTGCCAGAGAATACATTATCACCCTTGGATACGCACTGCCTGCGAGGAAGCCTTGGCTTTTTAAACCGTACTGTCTTTTATAACCACCATTTATCATACTGGAGCAAAACGGTTAACTTCAGATGTTGGGATGGGACGTATGAGAACCAACATGCAATTTGGTGGTTTGGGTTGTAAGTTTAAGAGGACACAGCTGTGTTTTGGACTTGCTCGGGTAGAGCTTTGGCAGGCCAGCGGCGGTGCCATGGTTGGATGTTATGGGGGGGGTGGGTATGGAAACCAAGAAAGGGGGACTGCTGGGGCCACACAATGCCATGGAAGACACTGACAGTGGGGACAGGCGCTGTGGTCCGGACATTCTCCCCAGGGAAATATCGGAGCCAACTGGATCTAAGAGAATGCACTTTACAAACAGTAATAGAAAATATTGTCTCATTCATGGTTATGGAGATTTACCCGAAATGGATATGAGTCTCAGTTTGGTTGAAAGACTAATGATATTCACATTTACTCATAGTAGCAGGCAGTTATCGTTTCCAAGACTAAGGCCCAATCCCCTTTCTTATTTTTACCCCTACCCCTTGTTTTTGAGTGTAACCCTACCCCTTGAAACTGAGTTACAAGGGATAGTGGTTGAAATCTTCCCCCTATGAAATGGGACAACCCTTCAAGAACCGGATACATCATCAGTTGTCGTCAGCGGCTTTTATGTAAACACACGAAAAGCATGGGCGTTCGCGATTCATTCACTTCATTCAGCTTCAGTTTTACACATCTATCAACCTAACGAGTGACCCTGCCAGTCCGCAGTGATAGCAGAGGAGGGTTCAGCTCCTCACGGCTTAATTACATTGAGGGCATCATATGCCTTCAAAGAGGGGGATGACAATTATTTATCACCACCAAGAATTCTAAGGTGATATGAAGCTGAACTTAGCTTTTTTAATCACCAGCTTCATGATCGAATTTCCCCGTTCCACCTTAAATGGTGCAGCAACCTCAGAACGTAATGTCTGCACCATTTAAGGTGGGACAGGAAATTTTGCTAGGTAGTGAACGAGACATCAGCGTATTACTAGAAATTGTTACGCGTGTTATGGAGAAAATGACCATAAAACGTTATTACAATGGTTATTTTACAATACAATGGCTTTTTAACAGAGAGAATATTTATTTATTTATGGGTCTTTATGGTTGCTTGTGCAGCCATCTTGCTAATGGTTCGCAGGGCATTCTGGGAATTTTCTCATAACACTCCGTTTGGAGTGTGCCTCTGAAAAATCTCTGTTTAAAGGGCCATGTAGCCCTAACACTTCGCCCTACCCCTCCATCTCAACAACAATCGGGAAAACCATACCCCTAGACGTGAACGCGCAAAACGGAGGGGTAGGGCTAAGTGTTAGGGACAAGGGGATTGGAAATGGGATTGGGCCTAAAATTAAGTTAGGTTTTTGGCCTCTCTTGTGAAGTTGCCCTTTTGGAGATACTTGTTTTTCTTTGGACAGCGACTATATGGTGGTTTCTGGCATGCTCATAAGCAGCAATGAAAACTGTTAACCTGTCAAAACTAGCATATGTTGTGTTTCGGAAAGTGGTAGCATGACTATAGCTGGGTGACCAGCTAAACCAGCACCAGGTCAGCAGTTTTTTTTCCAACAGGGCAATACAGAATTCGGTTGCTGTTAGACATAGGCATGCGTATATCATGCATACAATGGTGGCCATTATGTTGAATGTGAATCCCAACCTCAGTGTGAATCACAAACCTCAGGAATGCTCCCAATTCCTACCAACAGGCTGCTAATTCTGCACGTCTCTTCTCCAATCCTATAGTTCAAGACACAGTATGGCAAGAGGATCGTTCACGTGAAGGTGATAGTGAACGAAAGCATTTTTAACCTGACCAACGCCACTCAGGAGATTGCCCGCGAAGAGATCATCCCAATCTCTGGCACCACCAGTGGTGTCAATGCCCTGGGGCTGGTAGTGTTCTCCATGTGCTTCGGACTAATCATTGGAAATATGAAAGAGGAGGGCCAAGCCCTCAGGGACTTCTTCAACTCCCTCAATGAGGCCATCATGCGCTTGGTCGCCATCATCATGTGGTGAGTATTATCATATGTAAGGGAATGGGAAGGCCTTCCATTGGATGTAGGTTGCACTGAAAAGGCCTGCATTGCATTATTAGATTGAAACTGCCCAAACGGGTCAGTGGGAAAGGTTGGGAGTGGTAACAGCTTTTAGTTTTCCTGATGGGATTTCAGTCTCTCTGTGCAGAGGGAAGCAGTGAGGTTTTGGAACCTGCCAGAAGTTCTAGACCAAATGAATTTAAATTGCCTGACTTTGCGCTGTTCCTTTGAAGCAGTTTTCCAGTCATCCCATTCCAGAGCTAAATTACTGTATTAATGGTGATCCTCCACTGAAAACGGCCAGATAGCGGCCTTGAAGTTCCTCAAGACAAAGTCAATAATCACTAATACCAGACAGTGTTTAAGTGAGATTACCTTTCTGGGCAGTCGTTCATTGGTCACCTCTTTCCCTTTTAAGGTATGCGCCCATTGGTATCCTGTTCTTGATCGCGGGCAAAATTGTGGAGATGGATGATATCACTGAAATGGGAGGGCAACTAGGCATGTACACTGTGACGGTCATCATAGGCCTCATCATCCACGGCATGGTTATTCTACCCACCCTGTACTTCGTCATCACGCGGAAGAACCCGTTCATCTTCATCACAGGTTTACTGCAGGCTCTCATCACCGCCCTGGGCACATCATCCAGGTTAGACTCAAGAGCCGCTTCTCAGATTGGAACATCTCAAAGGCTCATGTTTTGAAACTCACGCTCATGCTGATTATCTTCCTTTGGCTTTCTCAGTTCAGCCACGCTGCCCATCACCTTCAAGTGCTTAGAAGAGAATAACAAAGTTGATAAGAGGGTGACCAGGTTTGTGTTGCCGGTGGGCGCCACCATCAACATGGACGGAACAGCATTGTACGAGGCGCTGGCAGCCATCTTCATCGCCCAGGTCAACAACATGGACATGAACTTTGGGCAGATCATAACCATCAGGTGAGCCTGTACTGGAAGCATTTCACTTTGTACACGTGCCACTCAGATCCAAGAATTACGACTCATGAAATTTCAGTCTGGAACCTGATTAAATTAAGACCGCCAACCTTAATGCAGGTAGTGAATATTACCTTTTGTTTCCAACCTCTGTCTGACTGTCTGTTTTGCCATGGCTGTGCACAGCCATTATAAAATTGCCATCGTTCTGCAGCTTGTAGTGGTGTTCTACATTCAGTAAATGCATTTTTCAAGGTAAAAATTAAGTAAATTTTAATCTAGAAATTGAATATCAACTTTAATATCAGCAAGTACTTAATACAAGTGTACTAATTTTCACTCCCAGGTATTTTTGTATATTTTTGTATATTTTAATGTACATCAATATGTACTTAATATGTACTTAAGTATATTTATATCTTAATGGTGTCTCTAAATAGTACAGTTAAGTACAATTAGTTTAAGTATAATTTTAACAGCACTAATGATATATATCTAGCATACAAACTACATAGTTAGTATATTGAAAATAACACACTTTCAGTATGTTAATCATGAGTGCAAAGAAGTGTACTAAATATACTTAAATTAAATATACTTAAATATACTTAAATATACTTCAGTGTACTTTTTTTCCTCCTGGGTGGAGCAATTTTGCCAATTTGCTAAGGATTTAGTAAGTAACAAATCATATTGTTGCTGTCCAATGAAAAGTATCATTTTGGCATTGGAAACTGGAAATTTGGGGAAAAAAATTGTTTGGATCAAATTCTAATGCTATTCACATTAACACATATAAGGTTGGTTGGTCGGTCATCAGCAGTACAACATAACTTCAGGATTTTGTCTATCCAATTAAATACTACTCTGATATTTAAGAATGCAAAGTAGGATGGAATAAAATAAAGTTTAATCTTATACACTTATCATCAAAATAATAGTTGCACCCATAAGGAATCAACTGACAGGAGTGAAACTTGGTGGGTGGGTTTGACTTGTCGATTTTCAACCTTGGCCATGCATATGACGTAAGCAAGGATGGGCCTTATCACTGTTCCCGACTGACCCAACAGCCACGATTACGGACATTCAGTGAGCAGTGATGTCCTCCATGAGTCATCCTGTTAGTGCCTGGACCATTGGCAGACGGCTGCACGACGCAGGACTACATGGACGCAGACCGTTAAAACGACTGCCCTTAACACCACGTCAACATCACTAAAGACTGCAATGGTGTCGTGCCATACTGACATGGAATGGCAGTGGGTAATTTGCAGTGCCGAGTCCCGCTTTTGTTTTGGTGAACATGACCAACGAATCCGTGTGTGGAGGCACTGTGGTCAGCACCAAGATGAACAGTTTGTTGTTGTGACCTGTCCAGAAGGCCTGGTGTCACTCCACCTCCACATCAACTGCACAATCTGCAGGAAATGTGTGAGAATATTCAAGATGCATGGGATGGATTATCACAGGACACCATTAGGAACCTCTACAACTCCTTGCCGAGACGTCTGGCATGTTGCATTAGCAAACATGGTGGCCCAATGCCATACTGAGAGACAGAACGTCTGTATGTGTAGCTCAATAAAAATACCCCATATCAGTCTAAATTTATCATCATTTATTGTTCCTGGTAACCTTTATCTTCCTTCCCAATAGCACTGCAATCCCACACTTCCTTCTGGGTGCAACTATTCTTTTGGCGATATATGAATGTCAGATGAACTCAATAATATCTAAAGGGTATTTTCTATTTATAATTTTACTATAATTCAATGAAATTATGCATGTTTATGTAGTTGTACACTACCAAGAGGCTAATGGTGATTGGACAGTTGACATGTTGCACACTGAACAGGACAGCATGTCTAAAGGATGCTGTTTGTTCATTTGAGGGTTTGCACTTCTGCTCTAGGACGTTTTAGAGCATTACACGCTCTACGTGTTGCACACATTGCCACCTTCATTGCAGTTTCCTGACATTTGAATAAGACAGTCTTCCTGTTTCCTACTGTAGCATCACGGCCACTGCTGCCAGTATCGGAGCGGCTGGAATCCCCCAGGCTGGTCTGGTCACGATGGTGATTGTGCTGACCTCTGTAGGACTCCCCACTGATGATATAACCCTCATCATTGCAGTCGATTGGTTCCTGTGAGTCCACGTCTTCCTTCTTTCACATTTCAGCCCTCCGACATAATCTACCATAGACTACTGTATATATTGTTGTACTGGAAAAGATGACCCTAATGGACAACAATACATTTGCTACAGTTTTGCCTTGAAACTTCCTACATTACTTCCTCATCTCATGTTAGATATTTTTTCCTATCTCTACCCTAGTGACACACTTCTATAAGCTCAAGGGTCTTGTTCCATTTTTTGCCTGGCAAATTTCATGTCATTTCAATTGGTTTTAACATAGAAACGTAATTAGGTTAGCCAAATTAATCATTCCAAATAGAATACCGTTACCATAAATTACACAGCTAATTGGATGTGAAAAAAATCCTTGCTCCTAAACTGGGATGGATAAACTTAAAAGAGTGCAAGTTGTCACTGCTGGATACATACCTGTGCACTTACTCTCCTCTTTCTTAGAAACCTTTATTTTGTACTTTTATTCACTGGCCACGTATGGTCCACGTATGTCCACTGTAGGTGTACCATTATAGAATGCAGCCCCATCTGTTTGTCAGCCCGACTACACCACATTCTTTATTGGTCAGGGTCTGACCACAGAACTCCTGTTGTGGTGGAGTATTCTTAGCAATGCAATGACACTGACATGGTAGTGATCAATGGCAGGTTGTGAGTGTATTGCCACCCAGACATTTCCAGCTGGGAGCAGCTATGTTGTCATTCATGAAAGGCTGGAGGCTGGAACCATTAGACAAGAACTCGTATTAGACAAGAACACCTGGCTCACAATCAGTGTTCTAATTCATCCCATAGGTGTTTAGTGGGCTTGAGGTCAGGGCTCTATGTAGGCCGCAGGAGTTTCTCCATACCAAGCTCATCAAACCATGTCTTTATGAAGCTGGCTTTGTGCACAGTCATGCTGGAACAGGGAACATTCTTCCCCAAACTGCTGCCACAAAGCTGGAAGCATATAATTGACTTTGTATGCTGTAGCATTAACATGACCCTTTATAGGAACCAAGGATCCCAAACCCTGGAAAACAGCCCCAGTTCATAATCCATTGTCCAATAAACTTTACTGTTGCCACTATGTGTAAGTATTGTTCTCCTGGTATTCACCAAACACAAATTCATCCAACTGCCAAGTGTGGTTCATTACTCTAGAGAGAACCTTTCCACCGCTCCAGAGTCTGGTGGTGGTGTGATGTACACCATTCCAGCTGATTCCTGGAATTAGGTGATCTTAGGCTTGCATGGAGCTCCTGACACACAGTTCCTGTGCTGATGTTGCTTCAAGGGGAAGTTTGGAATAGTGATGCAACAGAGGACCGGAGATTTTTATATGCTACATGCTTCAGCGGCTCTGCTCTGTGAGTTTGTGTGGTTGCAAGCCGTTGTTGCTCCTAGTGGTTTTCATCTCACCGTAATAGGGCAGATCAGAAATGGCAAATGTGGTATCATAAGACAGTGCCATGTTTAAAATCACTGAGTTCTTCAGTATGACTCATTCTACTATCAATGTTTGTCTGTAGAGATGGCATGACTCGGCTTGATTGATGAAACATCTGAACTTGATCATTAAGAGGGATGTCCACATACTTTTGGCCATATAATGTATCATCTATCATAGAGGTGTTTCTACTCTACTTTGTACACCACAGGCCTTAAGTCTTACAAGGGAGGTGTTTCCAATAATGTGGCCAGTGATTCTAGATGTATAACAATCGTTATCATTCAAAAACTAATCTGCTATCTATTCCCCTGGTCTACAGGGACCGGTTGCGCACAACAACCAACGTGCTGGGAGATTCAATAGGAGCGGGCATCATAGAGTTCCTGTCGAAGGACGAGCTGCAGAACGGCGATGTGGAGATGGGCAGCTCTGTAGTAGAGGAGAACGAAGTGAAGAAGCCTTACCAGATGATCCCTCAAGAGAACGAGTACGAGAACGAGAAGCCTCCAGACAGCGAAACCAAGATGTAGTGACTCCCAGTTCTCCTGCAGTCCATGCCCAAGCAGGGATTTTATTTGCGTGCGTGTCTGCGCATGTGTGGGCATATGAGCTTAAGCACTGAAAAAAAGAAGTGATGCGTTGAACTCGCTTGATTCAGATGTGCATGGCATTCCCACATGATCCAAATGTATTACATTGGCCCAATTTTTTATTGACACCTTTTTAGCATAGCATTAGCTGTACATCAGTATTGCATGCTGGGAACTGTAGTGAGAAAAACGTGATAGAGGAAAGCAACAAAAAGATTGTCTATTCTGTCAAACTGATGAGGCTGACTGATGATTAATTACATTTGGCAGTATTTAGGGAAATGCTGTGTCCATCTGAATGATGTAATTTCAATGCATTACTCTTTTCAGCCTGTGATGACTGTCATTTCTGTTTGTCATTGGCTACTTCTGTTCTTTGCCATTCCCTTTTGTGTTACATGTTTAGCATTAGCAACTGATAGCTTCGTTGTTAATTCAGTGTTCTGTTCTACTGCACTGATCATTACTCTTAGGCCACATGTCAATCACTGAACACCAGTATCTGGCCTATGTGAAAATATTCCGCAATTTGAGAACCTTTTAGCTCAATCGAGACTGGGCACAATGACGAAATGTATCCAACTCATGTTGGAATTTGAACGTATGGCTCTGAAAATGATGTCTTAGAAAGTCGGAGCGAGGTGGTCTGAAGAATGCAAAGTAGGCCATATGATTAGCTTTGATAATGATTAACCTTGAAAAGCTGCATTTAGCATCATGCATGGATGCCAATGACTCCAACGTCAGAGATAATAAGCTCCCCAAACCGAAAGCGAGTCCCCTTTATGATGTTCTCGGGGTGTTTCAGTTACACTGAAATGGGGTCTTTGGTTGAGGCGACAGTGAATTTGGACCACAATGCCTACACTGAGCTGCGGAACAACCAGGTTTTGCCTGAAACAGAACATTCCTATCCCTGTATTCCAAGATGACAGTTACCCCCGATTCACAGGGCTGCAAATATGACTGCTTGGCATGATGAACATTCAGGAGCATCCACGTATCTGGACTGGCCCACAAAATCCCCAGATTTGAATCCTCTTGAAAATCTGTGGGACTACCTGGGACAACCTGTAACACTCCAGGGAAGGCATCTACCAAAACTGGACCAACAGCACAATTCTTTGATGCAAGAGTGGCTAAACTATGATGTTGCCTACATTCAGAAACTCGTCCAGTCCATGCCAAATCCAGTCACGGCCGTTATTGGTGTTTGTGGAGGTATTACACGGTGTTACGTATGTTTCAGTCACAGGGGACTCATTTTTTGTCTGGTGAGCTTATAGGTAGTCTCTACCAGTGACTAGACAGACATGTCCACCATCCGTGTCTATGTCCAAAGTTTAGTGCTGCGGGATTCGGACCAAAACCACAGATATCGTGTCTGGGATGGATGGTTATAGTCCATTCAGTTAAGATTTTCCAGAAAATAATTTCCAAAATGCATTTTACATACTGCAAAAATAGGCAGTTCCCTTCTTTCACTGGAGTACGTTTCCTTTTTCAGACACCACAAAACGCCACTGTGTTCAAAGCCAATAGCAAAAAGTGATCAACTATTGTTCTCAACCTGGTCTAGCTTTATAAGCCTTTGGTGTATTTGCTCCTGTCTTTTAAGTCCTTGTGTTGTACTTTTCCTTTGTTTTCAATGCTGGAAGAGTCAGAATGTTCACATGTTGTGATACAGTACTGTGCAAAATCAGAGACCACCCTTTGTTTATTTACTACACAGTCAAAACAGCCTCTGACTAAATTTTGGGTTTTTTTCAGCTTCAGGATAAAAGCAGAAAACATGACGACGAAGCCATTATTACAGCTTCCATTCTTTTCAGGAGACTTGTTTTTAGTTTTTCAAGTAATTCTGCATATTTATCTGGGTATTTTTCCACACCTCCAAAGTTCCTCAAGACGTTTTGGACTAATCGGCCCAAAATCTTGGATCTCCAGTGTTTTACTGCAAAAGTTCTCCTTTTCTAAGTGAGGAGCTTCTTGAAGAGCTACACATCCTTTCAGACCTCCATAGCATTGAGTGTCTTCTCACAGTGGATGGATAGACAGAAACACCCGTGGATGTTTTCAGATCTGGAGCCAGAGTGGAGCTTGATGTTCTCTCTAAGATAAGAGTACCGTTTATTTAATGGGGACGGTTTTGGTGGTCTAGCCGGTCTTCCAGGTGGTTGTTAGGAGCTCCATTTTCTCTGTAGCTTTTTATCATTTTTAGTACCTTTGGAAAACAGGAATATCGGTAACACTTCACATTAAGTATTGACTAACTAACAAGAAGTAATGCATTAACAATGATCAACTAATGTTAAGTAAACTTACTTAACATGCCAACATTCAGTTGTTACATGTTTACTTAACATTAGTTGAGCATTGTAACCATTGTTAATGTATTACTTCATGTTAGTTAGTCAACACTTAATGTGAAGCGTTACTTCTCTTGTACTTCAATACCTTGATGTACTTGATGGCTCTTTTGACTGACAGCTAAAAATAAATGAAGGGTGGTCTCTGATTTCTGCACAGTGCTGTATGTATGACACCGCTGGTTTCTTTATTTTCCCTATTGTTGTAGGATATCTTGGTAGCATTGAAAGATTATACTTTTGCTTCCGTTTGCTAACATAAATAGAGGATATTATATGTAGACGCTTTTATTAATTGTAGATATTATGAATGACTGTTTACTTGAAGTCTCATGAGAATGTGCCAAGCCGGAGCATTCTGAGAAATGGATGAATCCATCATTATAGATACAAACATGCTGACTGGATACTAACTCACTCAAATGGAAACTGTGATTATTTTTTTTGTGTTGTGTTTATCGGGATTATTTTCACCTTGCTGGATATTTGCCCTTAGATTCACACAAAAAAGCAGTGTGTGGTTTAAAAACTACATGGGATAAATGAAACTGTAGGTTTGGCTATGGTAAATATAGTTTTGAATAAAAGTGGAAAAAAGGAAATGCGTTGTTTGTGTTCTACAGGCTAGTAGGATAGTTGATGTTTTAGTCAAGGTCTCGCCACCCTGGATAAAGGGGATGGATTAAATTATATAGAATAAAACTTTTTTAATGTAAATACAAACACTGTTAAAAACACATTGCTTCATTAGGATGAAGTGAGTGCTCTGAAAATATAGGTAGCAACAGTGCATAGCTACTTTATATCACTTTATACCGGTGATGTAAAGTTTATACCACTAATAATAATCAGCTGCTGAAAATACACTATATGGAGTGAATAAAACATAAAACTAAAGATAAAATAAATAAATAATGTTTATAAAGCTATTATTGTTATTAGTAGTAGTATTAAGAAAGAGCTGTACATAAACTAACTGTATACAAACTAAACTAACGTACCAAATTGTAAAATGGATATTTTATGAAGTTATGTGTCATGTAGCCATCTTCTCATATTTCCATACCAAAGTCATCTGCCAATTTTGACAGGATATTTCTCAAAGCTCATCTTATTTCATTATGTATGTTGTTTCACCCTCTTCATAGCTGTAATATATTATCATTTGAAGCACATTGTAAATTGTATATACAACTTTACTAAAGTACAGCCTCCACATGGCGGGGTTAGTTTTACTGTGCTACAACTGAGCCTCCCATAGTAAACAGTGAGAGAATTCCTTACTTATCCATATACACTTAAAAAAGATTCATGGTACATTTCATGATGAAATTTTTTTGTGTGGTCTTACATCTTGAAAAAGTTCTTCAGAATGATGGAGAAAGTTGTATATGGTATAACACTATGTGACAAAAGTATTGGGACACCTACACATTACACCTACACGAGTTTTAATGACATCCCTTTCTAAATCCATAGGCATCCATCGGGGAGTTGGCCCCCTTTTAAGCAGCTATAACAGCTCCCACTCACCTTGGAAGCTTTTTACAAGAGTTCTTGCTGATTCAACCAGAAGAGCATTTGTGAGGTCAGACAGTGATGTTGAGCAAGAGGCCTGGCTTGTGATCTCCATTCTAGTGTATTTCAAAAGTGTTGGATGAGGTTGAAATCTGGGCTCTTTGTGGGCAAAGTCAAGCTCTTCCACACCAAACCATGGCATCACCCAGCCATGCCTTTATGGATCTTGCTTTTTGCACTGAAGCACATCCATGCTGGAACAGAAAAGGGCCTTCACCAAACTGTTCCAAGAAAGCTGGAAGCACCGAATTGTCCAAAATGTCTTGGTCTGTGAAGTATTAAGAGTTCCCTTCACTATGCTGGCTTTACAGCAAATGACTTTTCTAGCAATTGCACTCTCACAGACAAATTTCCAAAGTAGGAATAAATTCACATGAGTGTTGCTGGAGTTGCAGCACGTTCCCATCATCTTGTTTGGTTTAAGGGGGTCAGGATAGCTATCTTAACCCGATATAATCAACATATTCTCACAAGCCTTTAGTCTTGGCTCATGCAGATAAGTACTGAGACATGATATATAACCATCAGGCAAGCTTTCTCCAGCACCAAACAGAAGGCAGCAAAGTGGCTACAGGTGCACCTCTGGTGGGTAAGTAAGACATGGAGAAGACTCCAGGTGTAAACACTACTGCACACACATGGGCAGCTGTGAGTGCATAGCACTGCCTCCAGAGGTTTGTATAGTGGGAACTCTGAATGATGGGTACACCACTTCAGGTGCTCTGTAATTGGGGTCAGTCTGGACTCATCAGACCACATGATCTTGTGCTATATAAAACCATTTTCAAATTGATTCTATATTAAATTATATAGAACACTTATTCCTTCAATCAGATGAACGTTTTTACCATGGAAGGAAACGTTTAAGCATGAAATGGTTCTATACAAATAAATAGTTCAAGAACCCTTAAAGAAACAACTTCATAAGTGCATATACACCCATCAGCCATAACACTGAGACCACCTCCTTGTATAAACACTCATTGTCCATTTTATCACCTCCATTTACCATATAGGAGTACTTTGTAGTTCTACAGTTACAGACTGTAGTCCACCTGATTACCTGTATAATCTGTTATCCCCTTTTACCCTGTTCTTTAGTAGTCAGGACCCCCACAGGACCACCACAGAGCAGGTATTATGTGGGTGGTGGATCATTCTCAGTAGTGCAGTGACACTGACGTGATGGTGGTGTGTTAGTGTGTGTTGGGCTAGTGTGAGTGGATCAGATACAGCAGTGCTGCTGGAGTGGTTAAACACTGTGTCCACTCACGGTCCACTCTATTAGACACTCCTACCTTACTGGTCCACCTTGTAGAGGTACAGTCAGATATGATAGCTCATCTGCTGCTGCACAGTGTGTGTTGGTCATCCTCTAGTCCTTCATCAATGGCCACAGGATCCTGCCCACAGGACACTGACCACAGGACGCTGCCCACAGGACACTGCCCACAGGACACTGCCCACAGGACACTGCCCACAGAACGCAGTTGGCTGGATAGTTTTGGCTGGTGGATGATTCTCAGTCCAGCAGTGACACTGAGGTGTCCAGCAGCACTGATGTGTCTGATCCACTCACACCAGCACAACACACACTAACACACCACCACCACGTCAGTGTCACTGCAGTGCTGAGAATGATCCACCAGCCACATAATACCTGCTCTGTGGTGGTCCTGTGGTGGTCCTTTGGGGGTCCTGACCACTGAAGAACAGGGTAATAAAGTATACAAAGAAACGGGATGGACTACAGTCTGTAACTGTAGAACTACAGAGTGCTCCTATATAGTCAGTGGAGCTGATACAAGGATAAAGAGTGTAGACACAAGGAGGTGGTTTTAATGTTATGGCTGATTGGAGTACTTTCATGAAGACATTTATGGAAAGACTCATGATGTAAATAAATGATATTTCAGTTTCATTGTTCTTAAATGAAATGTTTTACTTTGTGGTCACAGCTTTGTTTCTAATCACATTAATTTTGATTCATGAAAATGTTTAAAGAACGCCTTCAAAATTAAACAGTGGTTTGGTGTGAAATGCTCTGCTCTGAAGAAACTTACCGAGTCAGAATTGTTCACAGTGGTGTTGAATGAAACCAGACATCTGAGGAGCTTAATGACTCCTTCAAGAAGAAAATTCTTATACATATATATACACAGTATATTACATATAATACAACCAATAACACAACTAATACATATATATATGTAAAATAACTATAGGCATATAGTTATAACACTATCTTACCATCATCCAGTGTACATATACATGTGTAGATTCACTGGGGTTTTGGACAGTAAAAAACGACTGTATTTGTGTTTTAGACATTCAGACCCCTGGTTCCCATCAGCACCACCATACAGTCTGTAAGCTTCTTTTAGCAGTGTGCCATTTCACCTTAAACCACTCTGAAATAGTTTGTTTGCATTCTAGCAATTAAATCATGCACAGATTGTGAAATATGGGTGGAATTCCCCTTTAATACATACTGGATATAACTACTTTGGGAAGGGGTGTTTTAGGAGGCAGGGTTTAAGGCACTACTCAGTTCAGCCCTGAGCCTCTCACACTGAAGTTATACGGAGTGTTTTGCCTGGACTGCATTTTGAATGAGGTGTAATAGAGGCCACCAGTCAGAACAGAGATAATTTACATAGATCAGCCTCAAAGGTGCTGTAACAAAGCTTGCTTAACTATAAGGGATCAAAAGAGGTTGGAAATATATATAAATATGTCTGTGTGTGTATGTGTGTATGTGTGTGTGTATATGTGTGTGTGTATAGATAGATAGATAGATAGATAGATAGATAGATAGATAGATAGATAGATAGATAGATAGATAGATAGAGTCAGTGATCAGTTAAGCGCCACAGTTCTTCAGGTTGCCTTGGTTCCATTGATGGAAGAGTGAGCTTCTGCCGCCACCATGTGGACAGTATCAACGCAGTAACAGGACCAACCATTCCATATAATAATAATCATGCATGAAAAATCTACCTAACCCTGCCTCCTAAAACAACCTTCCCAAAGTAGTTATATCCAGTATGTATTAAAGGGGAATTCCATGCATATTTCACAATCAGTGCATAATTTAATTGGCAGAATGCAAATAAACTCTGTCAGAGTGGTTTACTGTGAAATGGCACACTGTTGAAAGAAGCTTACCGACTCAGATTTCTGTATGGTGGTGCTGATGGGAACCAGGGCTCCAAATGTATAGAACACAATTACAGTCATTTTTTACTATCCAAAGCCAACAGTCAATCTACACACGAGTTTTTACATGTACACCGGACAATAGTAAAATAGTGGAAGTGTACGTTTTCTTTGGGAACTATTTACTTCACAACACCCTTTATGTAACCCTCCACCTGAAAGAGTTAAAAACATACATTTAGGCCAAAGGCTTCTCAAAACTATCATAAAACAATGTTATTGTTGAGGATAAAAAAAGCAAACTGCTGTGCCTTGCTGGTGTTAAAATTGTACCAAACACACAACAGTCTCATCAATATTTAAAGAACACCTGCATAATTAAACAGTGGTTTGGTGTGAAATTCTCTGTTCTGAAGAAACTTACCGAGTCAGAATTGTTCACAGTGGTGGTGAATGAAACCACACATCTGAGGAGCCTAATGCCTCTAAAAGCTACCTCAGATAAAATTGTTTTATGAAATGATTATGAACACACTGTCTGATACACACTATCACACCTTCCAAAATAGTGAAAGTCTAAGTTTTCTTTGGGTACTATTTTACCTCACAGCACCCTTTATGTACCCCTCCACCTGTTTAACCAAAAGCTTCCAAAAGCTTCTCAAAACTATCATAAAACAACATTTCATTCAGCTCTTCAGGCGTCTGGTTTCTATCACCACCACTGGAAGCAATTCTGTCTGTCTAGTTTCTCTAGAACAGAACATTTCACTCTGAATGATTTTGTAAGCCATTTTATTAATAAAGAAATTCTGATTAATTGGTGAAATTTGAATATGTGTTTGTATTCAGTGGTAATGTCATGAAACCTGAAAATAAGGGCTGGGAAGACAATCTATGTTCAGCTTTCACCTTTAAATTATTTCATAGGATATCCAACAAGTAGTCTGCAATGTGAACACTGCTAAACACTGATTCAAAATGTTACAGTTCCTCTCACTCTCTGGTACATATAATCCATATACAGAAACTGAGCCTTAAAAACAGATTGTTTGGCAAGTTCAATTCTGAGCCTTTCGAGTTCAGCCCTGAGCCTCTTGCGCTGAAGTTTGTTTCAGCCTGGACTGCTTTTTGAAAGAGGTGCAATAGAGGCCAGCCAATCAGAACAGAGATCATTTACATAAATCGGCCTCAAAGGTGCTGTAAAAAATGTTTGTTGAACTGTAAGGGTTGGAAATGGTCATGTGTGATGAAATGGCACATAAATGCATACAAACAAGCCCCTTGTGTGTTTAAGGTGGTAGTAACTTCAGGCTCCTGCAGATGGCTCTGCACAAGGATGATCAGGCTATAACTACCTGCAAGGTGTGAGTGACGGGATTCATAGATTCAGAAGAGGTGCTACAGTGCAGTGAATGTCTCGTTCCATGTGTGGAAAATGGCTGCAAAGCAGATGTTAATGACTGGCTAATAGGAGTGACTGGATTTGGACGTGCCAAAGACCATAGTGTGAAGGAAGTAGCTGAATCTGCAGGTGTATGGAAGCGTATGGTCATACGGGTCTACCAGCAGTGGCCAAAATCCCAGTCTACAGGAAATTCTCCTCAGAATTGTGCCAGGGAAGGCATCCACCAAATCTGGCCCAACTGCACAATTCTTTGATGCAAGAGTATCTGAACATTGATGTGGCCCACATCCAGAAACTTGTCTAGTCCATACCAAACCATATGTTTCAGCCACAGCCAAAGTCATATTTTTTGCCTGGTGAGCTTATTTTAACTTGGACATCATAAGCGGGGAAAAGGGCCCATTTTATTAGGATTCAGTTGAATAATGAATGGAATTCCCCATTAAAGCTCTTTTTGACTTCATGTGTGACATTAAAAGTTTGACCAGAGTCAGCACTTTACTAGACGACACTTTTATATGTGCATTTGTGTTCAGTAAACTAGAGAGCAATAAGCTGGAGTGCGTACGAGACTAGGCTACTGCTCAGCAATGACGACACAGTTTCAGAATAGTAGAGCTATAAAAGCTCCATTTCCACAGATGTCTCCTCTTCATTCACTCAAAAGGTCCACCATTTGCAGGCCTGAGAGACCCATAATGCAAAGCAGAACTTCCCATAATTTGTTGTATTAAAAGAGTTCGAACATCATGTTTAATTCATTCCATACAGTCCATATATGGTAATGGAGCTTTTGTGTTGTCACAAAAACAAACTAATATATACATATATATATCCACCTATTCATCTAACATCTGTTCAGCCTCGCCTATTCATCTTAAAGAAGTGCATTAGCCAGTACTTCTCTTTGAACCAGCCTCAATACACGGCAGCCAATCAAAACAAAGATCATTTACATATATCAGTATAAATGACCCAGTGTCTAAAACATCCTGTTTAAATTGAAGGCATAAAGGGAGGTTGGAAAATGGTCATGTGTGCGTGGAATACAACTGTTTTGCATAACATAAACACTACACAAACTCTATATGAAAACGCTCTTTAATGGTCTTGGGGGATTTGACACATCCAAAAGTGAAGGATTTCTCAATTAGTTCAGTCTTTTATTTTTGTTCTCCGATACCTGTTTTAGATACAATTTACAGCGAATAAGACTAAATATTTTTCCATTTTGCTATAAAGATTTTAATTGTTTTGAATTATTTCATTATTATTCCACCAAACGCTGGATTCGTTGTAAGTGTTATACATTTGCCAAAGTGCCCGATTTGCCTGAAGTCCTTAGAGTGTCTGATTTTCCAGAGGGAGTTCATGAGATTTGCAGTTCACTTGGTTTGCAGCTGCATATATGTGTATTGCACCTTTGTTGCTGTCCCACACGAGGGCGCCCTCGAGCTGTTTATGAAAATCTGTATCAAAACGGATGAATACCGAGGGGTCCTAGCACTAATTAGGTGGCATTGCAATATACATGAAACAACAATAAACAACAAGCCAGAAACGTTAAAGGCAACCGTGACAGCTTATGTTTTATCTGCCTGTCACTCTGAAAAGCTCTGAAAATGTTTTAATAATAAGTTTGTTTAACAATAACATTTGAACTAAGTAGAACTATAGGCAATCCCCGTTTTCCACCACCCATGACTGCACAGCTGTCATATTGTCAACTGAGTGATTCAATAGGATTAATAACTAAATAACAAAAGTAGTTAGTAAAGACTCAGCAATGTGTCATTTTAGTTAGATGATTTCATGGCAAAAAATAAGTCAATAAGTTGTGTTTAAAATGAAATTCCAGATTTCTCTAAATTGCTGAATAATTGAATTGTCGAGAGTAACTTGAGGCTGTTTGATACCTCTCTACCATGAATGCACTAAAAAAAACATTTTAGACCAAAATATTATTATTAAAAAGTAGCATATGTATATAGCGTAGGCCTGATTTACAGTATCATGCAGAAGTTTGGCCTAATTACACACAAGTTAAAATAAATTAACCTCAATACACTTTATTTTCCTGAATATTTCTTATTTTTAATTGTGTTAAACATATTGGGGATTAAACGTACGATATACATTATCCCAAAACTTGCACAGGCCATATTTTATGTTTTATTTCTTTCCGATATGTTAAAGAGCTGCCCAGACTTTGTATGCAACTGTATTTACATCACACCTTCCATATGTAAGAAATGTAGAATGAACAGCATAATTTAACAAAACAGTAAGGCAGTGTACACAAAACAGTAAACACAATAAAAATAAAAGAAAATAAATAAAAGAAAATGTTTGTTTAACAAAAATGAAAAGGTACAGGTATAGAGAAACCAAGAAGGCAATAAATGAGAAAGGAAATCGAATAAAAATGAAATATTTAAAGTAAGGATTCCAAGTAAGCATACAAACAACAACCTACAGTGAAATGTTCACCTAATATTAAAGTGTTTTCAGTGAAGCAGCATATGTTGATTTTGAAGACTCATTATGAAACACAGTCTGTCAGGCATTCTGAAATAAGGTGTTAACCCACTCTGGGCTTGAAAAAACAGTCATTAATGATTTTGTTTACATCATATTAGTTGAACTATAAAGAAATTTAGCAAAATCAGTGACATTCCTGTTTTAAATGAAGTAATGTATGTTAAACTGAAAATGCACTGGGCTACTAAACAGTTGTGACCTTCCACAGTATGACTAAAGCAGTTCCAAAGTTTGCCACCCAGCAGCTTCCCTTCAGTTGGAAAATATTGAAGATTGACATTGAAAAGAAGGTGTTGTGTATGTTAAGTTTTTCCACTTCATGAAGGACTTGATTATAATAATATGCTTCTGCCCACAGAAAACATGAGAGCTCAAGTGGAGTTGGGAAACACCGCATTAGACTAAGGAAATAAGTCCAGTGCACAGAAAACATTAAATATGTGCAGCTAAAGAGGTTTTACAACTGTGTCTGAGAAACACTAAACTAGACAGTATTAAGAAGAGTGCAGGGCCTTGCGTGGTTCTAGCTCAGGAAGACCTTCTTCATTAGTTAATGACTCAAGTGCAGGAACAGCATGAAATTATGTATCTGGTGTTGACCCGAGGAGGATGGGTTCCCCTTTTGAGTCTTGGTTCCTCTCAAGGTTTCTTCCTTTAGAACTGAGGGAGTTTTTCCTTGCCTCTGTCGCCCTTGGCTTGCTCACTGGGGGCTCGGACATCAGATTCTTTGTAAAGCTGCTTTGTGGCAACATCTGTTGTAAAAAGCGTTATATAAATAAATGTTGACTTGACTTGACATGCAGATCGGACACAATTCCAAGATTTGGAATTGGGAAACACTGAATTAAACTTGGTATTGTGTGTGGTACAAATCAAGACTTCAGAATTTTGGCAAACACTGAACTAGACAGTGCCTTGAACGAGAAAGCTTCTTGTGCATAGTTCTTTTCCCACATCAAAAAGAATTTGGTCATTAGCTAATGAGTTATCGAGCTTATAACGTGATTGAAGTGTGCCTGTGGAGTTCATGTGGGACTCCCAAATTAGGAATTTGGAAACACTCTGTTAAACAGAAGAGGCCCTTGTGTGCAGTACAGATGGGAAGTTCATGTCTTAAAGCCGGGAAACACCGACCTAGTCCTTGTTGAAAACGAGACGAGGTCTTATGTGTGGTTCTTTTAAGGTTTTGTGCTTTCTCACATCAAGAAGGACTATATCAGCTAAGAGACTGCTAGAAAACCGTGGAACTGTGCAGTTCAGAAAGAACTTGATTTAAAACTGAGTGTCAAGAACAAGAAGGGGTCTTGTGTTTGGCTCGTTTTACCATTTGTGTTTTGTTTCTTACAACAAGGAGTTGGTGATGATCTTTCAATATGATTCAATTGCAGAGACAATATGAAACTGGAACTGATCATTGAAGAAGACTGAAAAGAGGGTCTCCTCGCTGTGTGTGAGTTGTTGTGTGTGGTACAGATAAGGATTTCAGGTCTCCTGGTTGGGACACATTGAACTAGTCAGTGCTCAGGAACAAGAGAGTTTCTTGTGCATGACTCTTTGTGTTTTCTTACATCATGAAGGACTTGGTCATTAGCTAATAATAGTAATAGTAGTAAGTCTGCAGTCCAGGAGAGAGAAAACAAAAGGGTGGGGTGTCATGTGCGGTACAGATGGGGACTTCAGATCTTGTGGTCTGGAAAGGTCTTGACAAGGACTCTGTGTGCTTCTTTTTCTGTTTTGTGTTGTTCCAGAACTTTATAAGCTAATGAATATGACCCAAATGCAAGGACAAAAACATGAACCAGTGCTGTTTGGATAGTGCTCCAAGATTTGGAATTGAAAAATACTCAATGGGAACACAGTGCCAAGAGGCTCTTCCGTGCGATTTGTTGTGAGGAAAGTGGCAACGGATGAGGACTTGGATTTGGGAAGTGCTAAACTAGTCAGTATCAAGAACAAGACAGGGTCTTGTGCATGGTTCTTTTCCTGAGTGAAGAAAAACTTCCTAAGTGAAGAAAAACTTGCTAAGTTAATGAATATGACTTGCAGTGGAAACAGGGAAAACGTGAAACTGTGTGGTTCAGATCTGGAATTGAGAAACACCAAATTTCTGTTGAAAGTGGATGCTGTTTTCCCAGCTTTCCCACTGAATGCTGGGATAGGCTCCAGCACCCCCCGCGTCCCAGAAAGATAAGCGGCTCAGAAAATAAGTGACTTGGTGTTGTGCATGTTTTCTCACATTAAGGACTTAGACATTGGCTTATAACAAGTGTGAAAGTGTGGAGCTCAGGATGGAGAAAAGGTACAGAGGTGGACATCAAGTCCTGGAGTATGTGAAAGACCCCAACAAGGACTTTGAGTGCTTCTTCGGCTCTTTTATGTTTTCCCGGGTCAAGAAAGACTTTATAAGCTAATGAATCAGACACAAGTGCAAGGAAAACATTAACCGGTGCAGTTCAGATAGTCCTCCAAGATTTGGAATTGAGAAACACATGATTACACAGTGGGATAAGAGACGTGTGTGTGATTTGTCATGGTGAAAGTGAGCATGGATGAGGACTTGGAGTTGGGAAAACATTAAACTAGTCAATGTCAGGAAAAAGACTGGGAGTTGTGGACTTGGGCATTTGCTTGTAATAAGGGTGGAAGTGTGGAGTTCAGTAAGGAGAAAGGACTTCAGGTCTTGAAGTATGGGAAAGGTCTTCACAAGGACTCTGTGTGCTTCTTTTCCTCTCTTATGTTTTCCCAGGTCCAAAGGGACTTTATAGGCTAATAATGAATATGACTCGACTGCGAGGAAAACATGAAACGGTGCGGTTCAGGTGGACTCCAGGACTTGCAGTTGGTGTAGTGAAACAGTGGACTAGCATTAGCAGCCTGGCGCTGTGGCCTCGGAAGTCAGCGGGTCGCTGCTGGTTGGTTTGGCGCCGGTGGAGGGAGTCATTCCTGCAGCAGCGCTTCCGGTCGGCATTTTGTTCTGCCAGAGAAGGGGGGAGAGTGTCTGAGTGGATCCTTTTATCACCGCGTCAATAGTCTTTCAGGGTTTTCTCTTTTTCTTCCCCCCCCTCCGCCGCACTAAATATTCCCTGAAAACAGTTTTTTGTACACACAACAATCTACAGTCGGCGCTGGCTGGAGCAGGACCGGCGAAAAGCAGCAGCGATCGTGGGGAATGTTTACCTCCCTCCAGCCTTCATGTTTGCAGTGAGAAGGAAGAAGAGCGAACCCTCCCGACCCGGATTATTGTTGTTATATTACTCGGAGGAGCTCTGAACGGAGAGGGGAGCTAGAGACACTCAATCCCGAAACGGTTTTTTGGCTACCATTTCTTTCTTTTTTCGAAAAAACAACATCAAGTCCTGAGGTAAATAACCACACCCGTTTGCTTCGTTAGATTCGGCTCCGCTCTGCGTGTGGCGCGCGACATTAACGCCGGACGGTGCAGCCGAGCCTCGGCCAAACTTGCGTGTTATTCATCGCTGTTAGCTGTTTAGCAGTTAGCCGTTAGCCGCTAGCCGTCGCCTCTGCCTTTTCTCCGGCGCTCCGCTACCTGGCGCGCCGATACGCGGCGGCGGGCCGCGGGGGAGTGACCTCAGGCGAGGCCGCGGCTTCGGTTCGCTTAGCTTAGCTGGCTGCAAGGCCAAACCGGTCATTGAAACGGAATTGGCCAGCGGGTTCAGCCTCTTAGTGCGCTCGCCTTCTGTGTTCGGAGCAGCTGCCGTTGCTACAGGAGCAGGAAAGGGCCTAAATAGGTGAGCTAGCTGGCTAACCAACTAGTGTTGGGACCGAATAGCTAATTTGCAGCTAAAGCGCTGTATGCGAGTCGGTGTAAACAATGTTTGTCAGACATCATCCGGCTACATAAATAATGAGCTAGTAAACTGTAGCATCATATTTTTATTATTTTGCTCTCGTTCTCTGGCTGACTAACATGAAGCCAGATAATTGTACAACGACAGTGAAGTATTAGTGTTTGATACCAATGGACTCTGTCAGCTTTTAGCAAGAAAACAAGATAAAAGTGCCCCGAGTTTAGCTCACTCTGTTCAAAGCAAGACGAAGCATTTCAATGTGAGAGGCATTTCTTGTCTGCCGGCCAGCCAGCCAGCCAAACACTGAGCATTTGATTCACTGGCGCAGTAGATTGCTTATTATTAGCCGGAGTGCATGTATACAAGGTCGCGGGGAGTCGAGAAACGAAACAGATAAATAATTAAGTCGTTCTTAATTAATTTACCCATTTGAAAAAAGCTGGAGCAAAGACTTCCACACACCTCACTCCAAGCCACACAAACTCAGCTCGCTTTCCCTCTGGCTAGATTAGCTCCACACTGAGATTTGTCAATCTCTCGTATTGTTGTGGTTCGAATGGTGAGGGGCAAAACCTTCACGTAGCACAATAACATATCGATACCTCAACAAGACGAAGGTTAACGGTCACTTCGGACTGGTTTCTGGCGTTATGAGAACGGGACGGGTTTCGGTTTTAGGAGTTTAATTCAATTGCAGGGTTCCGAGATGGTTCCCTGCTCACTGAATACGGAATTAGGACTGTGAAGCAGGGTTTCAGTTAAGCTAACATTAGCATACTTTAAGATGCAAATATCGCGGGCTGTATTTAACGTACCTTGCTAGCTGACATTATTTTAGCGTGACATTTTTCAGGTGCAGATTTAACATTTCGTCTACTTTTTATGTGTCTAATTTTACCCCAACTTGGGAATATCCGCCTCGCTTGCGATAGCTAGCTGGCTAACGTTAGCTGGCTAAATAAAGCTCGTCCGTTTTTTATTAACCACTGGCTAGCTAGCTGTCTTGCTAGTCAAATAGCAGGTGACTGGTGGTTTTGCAGTAAGTTGCAATGTATGTTATACGAGTTAGCTAGGTTTAATTAGCCTTTACTAACGGGTTAAGTCAATTAGTACTGAATGCGTTGCATATTTCTTGCATAACTAGCTAGCTAGCTAAGCTAGCCGAGTCTGATACAATTGAAGCTAACTAATGTTAGAAGTACACGGCTAATATGCTTGTGTACATAAATGATAACGACAGCCAGTTTAACGGGTTACCTCCTAGCTAATGCTAATTTCTCTGTAATTATGCCGCACAGAACTTTCCAACCAGATAGTCCCATCGTTAGTTAACATAGCTAAGCTTGCTTGCTAGCTACTTCTGTAGCTTGCTTTGGGCTCGCAGCAGCAATTGGAAGATTGTTAGCAGAAATCCTTTCCGCGAGACTAACTTGAGCATGGACTAGAAGGGAAGAGAGCTGTTTTTGCGTTGTTTAAAAAAAGAAAATGTTAGCTAGATAGCTCTGCAGCTAGCAGTAGCTTCGTGTTTTGAAATAGCAGCAGGCTATTGTGCTCAATGACGGAGGACTTTGTATTCGGTTGTTAGCCTGATGTGCCTCCTCTAACGTTACCTGTTTTGGGTCTTAGCAAAGTGCAGGGTAGGTTTTTACTCAGCCTTCCCCGATCCGAGATTGAATGGCAAACGGCTAATAACGGTCACATTTACTAACGTTAACTGCTGCCAAAGAAGAAAACTTCTGGCCACACTGCTTGTGTCCGTCCTAAGTGATCTGCCTGAGCTAGCTAACTACATTCGTGTACATCCATTCAAGAGGACGGGATTAGAGGCCATTCTTGGCATTCGCTGAGTGATGTCCAGCTCACACAGTTCACGGCTTCACTTAAAGATGCTAATCTGACTTTGATAGCTAGCCTGGAAACCGAACAAGTTGGTGGGTGACCTGTGTCAGTTTCCCCGTAGAGTTATAACTATAGCTATAACAGTTATCCAGCATTTGATGCTTATTCAAACTTTCTGCCTGTGCCAGTTTGCGCTGGTCCACGCTGTTAGCAGCATCCTCCAGCCTTCGCTGCCCAACTGATGTGGGAGAGTTTGGGTGTAAATATGTGTACGCTGCTGGCAGATGCCAGGTCGTGTAGGCTCCATCCTGCTGCCCGGGGACTGGACTCCCTTCCTCTCTCTCTCCCTCCTTCCCTCTCTCTCTCCCTTCTTCCCTCTCTCTCTCTCTCTCTCTCTCTCCCTCTCCCCCTCTCTCTCCCTCTCCCCACCATCTGATAATCCTTTGTGCGGTTCGCCCGCCCCTTTCTGACCAGCCCAGATACAGCAGGATGGGCAACGCTGCTGCTGCTGCCTCTGCGGAGGTTGGGATGGGGGCGGCAGCTGTAATTTGAGATCTTCTGTTTATTTATTTGATCCCCACCCCTTAAAGGACTAGATTCATGAATGAGTGGGGTTTGACAATTGCTTTGTTTAGGGGGGTTGCAGCCCTGCAGGGGACTCACCTGGGCTGGAATTGTAACCTTTCCTAATGATCTGCAATAGTTTGGAGTTGGGATCTTTGATTAATGTCGGTGATAGACTGGCCGCTTTATCTTCCAGTACAAGGAGAGTCTCCTTAACTTTAATGGGTTTATTTAAAAGTGAGATGGCAGTATTGTCTCAGAGAGATGTATCACAGATTCAAGATTCAAGCGTTTGTCATATGCACAGAGAAACAACCAGTTACACTGTCCAGTGAACTTCTTACTCTGCACTGGCTCCCGGACTTCAAGTACTAACAGTTACAATATTAAGTAAGTAATAAAGAAAGAAAGTAAAGACTAGAGAGAAGAAAAATAGATATGTATGTATATAACATATATAAATTGAGATAATGTACAATATATACTATATAAGACTGAAGGGTACAGAAGCAGATCATTTGTACAGTACACAGTATTAGTGCTAATAAATGACAGAACTGTGGAAGAGCATCCAAATATAGATTCAAGTGTCTATCAAGTATACATGTCGTACACATAGTGTACATAATGTAGTATATACGTAATAGCAACAGCGTTAGGGCTTTGCTAGTGCTTCCAGTCGTTTTGATCCACTGCACCATTTGCCGGTTATGTCTTCAAATATAAACCACATATTGTTTATTGCAACTGATGGATCACAACAGTCTCGCACATCTCGGCTTTTCCAGGTGATGTGAGTTGTGTCTTGTGCTTCGGTCAGGTATTTGCCCTCATGCTGCTTTAATTGCTGAAGTTTTACACTAAATGATTTGCAGCTTGGAAGTGAAACGGTGTGGGCCATGTTGTGTACAGATGCGCTTTGGTATTTGATTGTTTTATTGCGGTGTTGCTGAGTTTCAAGTCAGTGGAAGTTATGCAGGCATGTATTTGTATGCTTGTTCAAATGATGGCTCCCGTCAGTTTATTGATTTGTTTTGGCTTTTTGGACACCGCTAAGAAGATTTTGACCAACACATTCGGTTTTTGTTCAGTCTTGAGCAGGAGTCCTAAACCTTTTAGGACGTTTAAGGAAGTAGAACAGAAAGATTAATAATTTTTTATATCCAAATCACAATTCGAAAGGGTGCAGTTCTTGGATCATAAGAGCTGCAGGTTTTATAATGGCCTCTATTATCAACTGTTTTACCCCTAACACATTTTAAGTGGTAACATTCAACCTAGTAACGCAGAGTTTGGGAACCACCTGTAGATAAATTAGACTAATTAGAAACAACCCATGTGCTGTATATTATTATTATTAACTGGTGGCCTGATGTGTTTGCTGGCTATGCTAAAGTTGGATTAGCCCCCAAAAACAGACCTGGGCCTCCATTTATAGAACTTTAGCCAAATCGTTTAGCCCTGGTGTTGGATATGGCTGTTGGAGTTTGCCAGCAGAGTTTGCCCCAGTTATAGTAGTACAGTTACCTGGAACAATCCGATTTTGGATGCAAGTCAAAAGGTTCGTTCCTGTTTGATGGGGAACTTTGTGGTTGCTTTAGTGTGTATTAGCAGACTTTGTGATTGTGTTGTAAATGCATGTTCAGCATTGATTATTATTCTTTTTAACTTTATAGGTGCCCTTTCTTGAAAGTTATTCTTTTCCCCTATAGGGACTTTTGTCAAGACAATTGAGTCATGGCATTCTCATGATACGTTTGGCCTAGGGAGTTAAGGAGTCAATTTGAAATGCATGCCTGTTTTAACTCATGACTGTCCTGCGTGTTTTTAGCCTGGAATGCTTTTCTGTTCCCATTCCTATAAGTGATTAACTGAAACATCACTGTTTTAATACAGTCAGAATATTTGTAGCCATTCTTAATGATGTTTTGAGCTGGTATGGTTTGATGCTGTAGACAAACATAAGCAACTAGTATCAGTAACCCCCATCCTTCTAAACTCTGGCTCAGGTGCTTGCATCATCAAGGCTGTAGGCCAGAACATTTACTGATATTGCCTTTTCTTAAGAATTCCTGTCTGACTTCTGGCAGTTTGTCACTTCTTAAATTTCAAGTGGTGATAGAAATGTGTTCATTAAATTCTGTGAGTATGCTAGCAGGCATATTTTTTTATTTTTAAGGTCATCCTTTTTTGCGAGCTTTGAATAGGCTACCTGTCAACTGTTTTTAAGGGTAAATTTGTGAATATTTGAAGCTGTTTTTTTTTAGTCATCCATCTAATGGAACAGACGTGCTTCAGTCATAATCACTGTTTTACCTGGAGACGTGCGGTGCATCTGTGCATAAGTGAAGCTCCTCTGAAATCAGGGCTGAATAGTTTGAGCAGTATGTCTAATTGTGATATTGTGACTGCCACTTTTTGGTTGGCCAGGTAGACCAGCATGAGCACTGAACGTGGTGTGCCAGATTGCTGTTTAGCTGTAGTTGTGTTGTCCGTGCAGGGGATTTAGTTACTTGCAATTGGTCTAAACTCATCTACAGGCAGTTCACAAGCTCTGTGCTATTACGTTCAATTTCTCCACTTAGACTCTAGAGCTGCATCTAGGCTGTAAAAGAAATGGCAGCTCTTGCAATTTGAAAATTGCTTTCAAATTGTGATTTTTTTGATGTAAAAGTTCTTTCAGGCCTAACGGAGACCCAGTCAAATAACATGCTGAGACTATTCAATGTTATAGAACACATTTAACATGGTAAGTTTCTCAGATGTGGTCATCTTGTTGTTGTGGTAGTAGCAGAGTAGCTAGTAGTGTGCTATGTTAATGAGGAGGAGGAGGAGGAGGAAGTCTTGGAGGACTCTTCTTTGCAGTAAGCAGATCTTCAGTGAAACTGTTATATTAGAAAAGAATGCTAATATTCCTGCCTGAGGAATCGAGTCGGAGGGTGTGTGGATTGGATGCATGACAGTACTCTGATAAGGATTTCTATACTTAAATGATTGAAATGTGTATCAAACTAGTCGGTCCTCTGTAGTGTACCAGTCTCTTATCACGCAAAGTTCACTGAGCATTTTCTTATTGTCTGAATTTGAAGTGCTCTCGCAGGAGGTTTCTGTCGGAGACGTTTCTGCTCCTTTAACTTCAGTGACCGTGTGGAAACTGATGCAGTTAGTTGTGCTCTGAAGAAAGGCGACGTGGTTTCCTGGCTCCAGCTATAATTTATTTATTTTTAACATTTTCCGTACATTAAGACAACAGTTCGGTCTGAAAACCTTTCTTGATTGCATTTATTTTAGACAGCAATTTTTGTGCTTAGAAAAAAACGGATGAAGCGGAGTGTAACAAAATAAGTGATTCTTTATTTAAATGTGGTTTTGTGTGAGTGTTATCAGAAAGTAGAAAACGAGGTATAATATTTGTTACATGACCCAAATGAAGCTGTTGAATCTGTTGTCTTTGCTCGTGATATTTATCATATGTTTTTTTTTTTTTTTTTTTTCTTCTTCTTCTTCCAGCAGAAAGGAGATGTGAAGGCTGGTTGGAGAGCAGAGACATTGAGCATCCTGTGCATCGACACGACCCCCCACCCCCATCTTCAGCATGAATGGGGATATGCCTCATGTTCCCATTACCACTCTTGCTGGGATTGCTAGCCTCACTGATTGTACGTAAAGCACACACTCGCACACACTCGCACACACACGCTCAGATGTATTGGCCTATTAGTTGTTATTGAAGAAAAGCCTTCCTTTCACTTGTGGGCTTCTTAGCTCTAATCAAACCACATGAGAAACACTTTAGTAAAACTACTTACAGAGATGGCACGTTGGGCCGATACCAGCTGAAAAGGCTGGATCAGTTATTGGATAGGGGAAAAAGAATGAATCTGAACAGTCCGGCCTAAAATATCGCACATCGCACTGTTTGATGCGATGTTGTTAGCTTTGTGGGTTAGTAGGATGTTGGAGTAGTTTGAGCATGATGGCCTACTTTTAGATGCTTATCTTAAGTGCTTCAATTAAAAATAGATCATTTTAAAGCTAGTTTTTAGCCTCCAGAGGCCCAAGCGTTCAGTTTGTTGTCTTTTTTTTTCTTTTTTAAACTGAATTACTTTTTTTTTTAATCGAAAATGACATTTTATAAATAACTTTTAAATAACTTTTTGCAACCATGACTATTAAGTTACCATTGTTTTTTTCTGTATGATTTGATCAAAGCTTAATTTAGTTTATTGTTAAGTCTACAGACGACTGAAATGTGAATACAGCATATGAAATGCTAAACAGGGAATTAATTGAATGTTTTACTGTACAATTTATTTATGTAGTATAAACAGATGGGGATGGATATCAAAAATTAAAGTTCTAGTGCATAACGGGTTCCAAAAATCCAAAAACCGGGTACCTGTTAAATAAATAAAATGCGTGTTCAGTTATTTTTCCTTATGAACTGAAAAAATATCCCATGAAAATGCTGTGGTTTGGTGTTTTTTTTTTTCTTTTATTGATAGTTAACTAGTAAATACAACTTAGTTCGGGGGCTCATTCACACAAGTGCCCACCATGCAGAAAAAGTACTGTTGTAACGTCAGCACTGCTAGCAAAGTCGCCTTGACCAGCAACAGCTGCACAAGCATTTCTCAAGATCGTTACCTGACAGAGACGGCACTGTATGTCAGTGAGGGCGGGGAAATGAGTATGGAACACAAAAGCAGTCTACAAAGCACAAATAGCTGACATTTGGTGTTGCTGACATTTGGCGTAATGGGAAAAATAGTGGCTGTCACTTTTTAATAATGCTTCATGCAACAGCTACAATTCATGATCCACACAACCGAAAGATCAAAATTAAATCTATTCTTTATGTCTGAATGTTTGGCATCTTTTTTTTCACCATGCTGGATTTGGAACTTGGAATCGATAAGAACTGGAATCAATAATCAGAATCAGAGTCAGAGTTGGAATTGATAAAATTTAAATGATAGTCAACCTTGTAGATAGAGAAGTCTCTCAGAAACAAAACTGCTGTTTTCTGAGTCCCTGCTGTTAAATACCTGATCCAGCTCACTTGTGTTTGGTGAAAGTAGTTGAAAATGTGTGTGGTAAGATCATGGAGTTGGCTCTGTCAATGGTGATTGTGTGTTTTGGACTGCTACTTGAATAACAGCAAACAAGTAGGGATGTACTGAACAAAACAATATCTACTCCTTGACTTTAAGAGTCTCAGTCGACTATCAGGTCTCCCGACAGATGATTCAACTTGTCAGCTTTCAGGCGGCAGCCTTAGCTTTGAATGACCGGTCATCCTCTGTTGTATGTTGTGTACTGTAGCCTCTATACTGTTAAAAAACTTTTGTGGTATTATTTTCGGGAGAGGGGGATGTTTGTTTTAGTTTCAGTTTCTAGACAGGTGCATCTTGAGTTTAGTTTCGGCCAGGATTTTTCATTTCAGTGTATTACTGTGTAATTAAGTCTCATGGTTACACTTTTACAACATTCACATTCCCTCAGTTGATACAGCTTTTATTTGTTTGATATTTCTAGTGTTAGGTTTATTTTTGATCATCACAAATATTTATTTGGAAAATTGCTGGTTCAAAACACAACAGGCGGTGGACATGCTTTTCAGACTTTGACATGCTGTGTAATTTAGATTATACATGTGTTTTCACCACAAGTGACTGTATGGTACAGTGTAGAGTGTGAACTGTTGGGCGATGTGGGACGAGTGCTTTAAACACCTGCGGATTTGCAGTTTGGAGTTTAGACCTTTATTCTGGATGTATGTCTATCGGTGGTATTGCACCATCTTTAGGTGCTTTTAATCATTTAGTAGATGCATACCAGTTTGTGTGGCTTCACACGTTGGTATGATGGGTTTTTTTATCTTTCAGGCTTGGGGTTGAGGAGGGTCTTTGTAGTTCTGTTGTAGCGATGCCTTAAAGAGCATATTGTGGAGATCATCACTACCTGAACACTTATCGTGCAGTTGTTTTGTAAAGTATTTGTTTTATGGTCTCCCAAGTGACGAACTGGTGAAATCCAAACTGCGTGTATTGTGAAGGTGTGCCCTACCACTGTCTGTGCCAAGAGAATCCAGAGGGATTGCGATTGGCTGTGGTGTTGCCGTGACAGTGCTGGCTCCCCAGCAGGACTGAACAGTATGGTTAACACTCTGTTTTTGCCGAGCAGTCGAGTGTTCACTTAGTTGTGCAACAAGTCGGGTGGATTGTGTTCTCCTTCAGGAGTGCCGAGGGACTCTGCAGTGTTACCGGTATTTCCTTGATAAGGCTGCTGCGGCAGACTTCACACCTTGTGGCTTTGTAGAAGCATATGGTGAAATGATTACTAAGACTGAGAGCATCTGAAATGATGAAAGTAGGCCAAGAGCATGTTTTGAGAAAGATGTTCTATACCATCCGGTTATTCAAATACTTCCTTCTAAAAACTTTTGTTTTTTTGTTTTTTTTTCCCCATCAGTGTGAATTGAAACCTAAAGTGAAAGTGTAAACGTTCATTATTTCATATATATCTTTTTGATTTATCGTGAACCTTAAACATACAGTGAGTCGTGGAGTTGTATAGTTCTCCATCTGAATGTGCTGTTAACTGTGTGCGCTGTACTGCATCAGACGTGCAGACTTGAATGCTCTACCTGATCAGGTGACCCTGTTGATTTTGTGGTCAATTATCTGTTCTCTTTATTTAATTTAATTCACGTTTCGGCATCATTGGGACTAATTTGGCACGTGGCACAAAAAGTAACGAAAATATCTTCCACTTTTAAATGCTGAGGCATGTTGCCAATCTTTACACAGCATTCCGTCATGGTGCTGGATGAGGAAACATCATTACTTTCGTAAATAGTGCAGGAAAGTGTGGTGGTGTGGTGCAGGGTGGTATTAAAATTGAACTTGATTAAGTTTCAGTGTGCTCAGAATTCTTATTCTAATGTTTCTTTTTTGTGTGCTGATAAAATGCACTCTATGAGCGAAAGCCTAGAGACTTCAGTTTTGGACTGTTCATTGGTCAGTTTTGCAGGTGTTTTACTTTGGTGGCATTTAAAGAAGCATAACCCTCTCAGCCAGTCATTCTCAGTCAGTCTTAGTCAGACTTTTCAATGAGTTGCTATGATACTGTGCCTGATACTTAAAGGGATGGTTTAGCGAAAAGTAGAATTTAGACCAGGGTTTCTCAACCTGTGTGCAGGCGACCACCACTGGACCGTGAAGCACCTTCTAGGGTTCCGCAGGCTTGTACTGTCGGGGAGACGGTAGTTTGTAATGGACCCATAACGTCACTTTGTGGAAAGACATGTAGCTAAAATCAAAGTATCAAAAATGTTCAAAGTGTGATCACAGTCTACATCTTCCTTTTACATTCCTATACTATTTTTTTCCTTTTCCCCCCTTATTTAACATAACTACATATTTTGGCTTCTGTGATTGAACTGAAATGGACAATCTGATTTTTATCAGGACCTAATTCTTAGATTTTCAGTGTCACAAAACTGTTTTTAAAAAATGTCAGTTTTCCCGTGGGCTGCTAAGCTTTGTAGTAATAAACAGGTGGGACAGTTTTTCACGAACCCAGATGTGGATAAACTGGGAAGGGATTTTTGTTATCTGAATTAGCTTCTTTAGTTTAGTGTTAGAGTTACAACATGTTAATATGTTAATAGGCACTAGTCAGTAGTCACCCATCTTTCCATAAATGCTTCCTTACAACACCGCTCAAAATGCAGATCTTGGTTAATTGATGGAAGGGTTTAGGACACAGTATGACATGCTGTGGCTGAACGCTTTGGGCAGCCTCTGTAGTCTACAGGTGTTTTGATTGAAGCCCTACATGTAGTCTGAGTTCAGAGAAGTTTTGGACATGTACTTGGATACAAGTCGTGACTAAAGGAGGTATTTTTAGACACTAAGCATGTCTTGGCTGTTTGGCTACATCTGGGGTAAGTGGAAAATTGTGTGAATATGGTTTCTCTACCAACCGTTTGTTTACACATTTCGTGTGAGAATCTTGCTCGACTTCTTAAATTCCTGATTGCCTATTAGTTTATTTTCCTCAATTTAGGCGCAGTACAGCAAGATGGTAAATTAACGCTGTGTTTGCCTTTCTTTTATCTTTACAGTGTTAAACCAGCTACCCTTGCCTTCCCCTCTCCCTGCCACCACCACTAAGAGCCTGCTGTACAATGGGAGGATTGCCGAGGAGGTCAACTGTCTCTTGGCTCGCAGGGATGACAACCTTGTCTCCCAGCTGGCCCACAGCCTCAACCAGGTCTCCACCGAGCACATGTGGGTATCCTGTCTCTTCCTGGCCATCCCGCTATAATTTTAACTCGTAAGGGTTAGATAGATTGTGTGATGCTCTAAGGGGGGGGGCATCACATTTACTTTTCACTTTAGTTTGAGAACTTATTTAGCCAGAAAGAAAGTGCACCCTATGTCTCTGTTGTTTAGCACACTCTGAAAGAACACTGTTTGGAGCTTTGTATTCAAAGTACCTTCTGTAATTCACTTCAGAACCTTTCAGTGGACTGCTTAGGGATTTTTGGAAGTGATATAAGCAAATGTGACCAATATTGCATATGCTAAATGTTCTAATTTAAGGTCTAATTTAAATGTACTAATTTAAAATGTGGGTTATTGCCAAAAGTATATGGACACACCTCCTAATTGAGTTCATCTTTTCAACCACACCCGTTGCTAAAATCAAGCACATTGCCATGCAATCTCTGAGAACAAACACTGGCAGCGGAATGTTTCATACTGAAGTCCTGAGTGACTTGAAATGTGGCACTGTCATAGGATGCCACTTCTGCCACAAGTCAGTAAATGAATAGCTTTCCTGCTAGATTTGGCTTGATCAACTATTATTGTCCAGAGGAAACAACAGCTCAGCCTCGAAGCACTAGACACAGAATGGGGCTGCCGATTGTTGAAGCACACAGCGCATATAAATCACCTATCCTCTGTTACATCACTCGCTAAGTTATTCCAAACTGCTTCAAGAAGCAACATCAGCACAAGAACTGTGTTTAGAGCTTCATAAAATGTGTCCGTGGTTTAGCAGCTCCATACAATCCTAAGATCACGATGCGTACTGTAGTGTCAGCTGGAGTGGTGTAAAGCACACCGCCAGTGGACTCACATTGGAGCAATGGAATGCTACCTACCAGAATACACAGTGCCAACCGTGAATTTTGGCATAGGAGGCTTAATGGTCTGATCTACAGCAAAAACATTTTAGGAGATTATATGATTCCAACTTTGTTGATTGGGGTAGACCCACTTTTGTTCCTGTATGACTAGAGCATGCAAGCTCCTTAAAAACATAGTTTGGTCTGGAGGAATCCAGTGGCCTTCGCAGAGCCTTGGCCTCAGCCCCACAGAACACCTTTGGGATAAACTGGAACGTCGATTCTAAGCCAGGCCTTTTTGTCCAACGTCAGTGCTTAACCTCCTCAAATACTCTTGAATAAAAGGGCACAAATTCCCCCAGCACGCTCGGAAATCTTGTGGATAACTTTCCCAAAAAAAATGGAGGCTGTTATATCTGCAAAAAGAGGGAGGGGGCAGCTCCATATTGATGGCCATGGATTTGTAAGGGATGTCCAGGAAGTTTGTATAAACATGATTTTTCATTTAAAGTTACAACATGCAAAAAGAACAGTAGAAAGTTGCACACTGTTTCATGCGCTAAATTCGGTTAGCCTAAAGGTACTTTGCATGTAATGAAACATGCGGGTGGTCAGTGTTCTCCAAGTACTGACAGTTTCCAGAATATGCTCTTAAAAAAAAAAGTTTATTGTGATAATAATCATTGTCATATTTCCCATTTCTATGTCCAAGTCAAGATCTGTTTAAGAGTCTGATGCTGAATAATTCTGTTGCATCACAGCAAGATTTGTTACAAGTCACTCAATGTCCTTCATCACAGAGAGCTGAAGGACAACCTGGGCAGTGATGACCCGGAGGGAGACATGCCTGTGCTGCTGCAGACGGTGCTGTCCAGGAACCCCAACATCTTCAGGGAGAAAAGTATGCCCACCCGATATGGGGTTCAGGGCGGTAAGGAGAAGACATGGAGACATTGCCCTTGACTCAGAACCCAGTGGAGCACAGTGCAAGGCCTAGCGCAGCTCTGCAACTGAGTCCTTTTCATAACTCTATATCTCCTGCAGTGTTTCCTGGATCAGACGTCTGCCATGTGGGCTTTTTTGAAGCAGTAATTAGTTTTTCAACAGAGCTGAGTGATTTGTACAGTTTTGTGGTCATATTTAACCGATGATAGCATGTTTGGATAGGTGTTCATTTGTGTTGGTTGAAATATGGTAGTTTGTATTCTTGCTTTCCTGCCAGAAAAAAAACATGTGGTTCTGCAGTAAAGTTTGACTGCAGTAAAGGCTTTTTTTTTTTTTTTTTTTTTTTTTTGAAGAAACTTCATTCACATTCTTATTCTTTTTCAGTAGCATAACTGTTGACTATGTCTGAATGGATGAATGAATCAGTTGTGAATAGTATTAGGATTTCGGTTAGCTGTTACAAGTAATAAATAATTCTGCTAACTGCTGCAAGCAAAGACCCTATGAGGTGATTCTGGTCCAGAGACATGCCTCTGTTATAATGTGCCAACTGCTGTGCTCCTTGTGTTCATATGTTGTTTTCAACAATGAATCAATAAGCAATGTGTGAATTGTACTTTTATGTACATTCTAACATATTTCATGTTCTTGTCCTAAAACCGCCTAAACTTTTCTGTCAGTTGTGTTAGTAAAAGTAATGGTGCTTTAAACTTAAGTGATCAGTAGAAAACTATTCACAAGCAATGTTGACCCAAATTTAGAAAAAAATCAGGCAAAAGTGTAGTTTACACACATTTCCCCACATACCCAAAGTGTAGTTGTTCAGTCTAAACAGGTCTTGTATCTGAAGTTTGCTTCTTTAATTTAGCACTAGAGTTGTATAGCTAATGCAGCTAAATAGAGCTTGAGGCCTATAGTCACTAGGTAAAATTGTGCAAACCATGTCCCTAAATCCTCACACATTTGCACAGTGATGACTGGTGACTGTAAGCCACTTGTTAGGCAAAGTCTGGGCATCAAATGTCTTGGCTAATTGCCTAAATTGTTCTGCCCTGTTGGTTAAATTAAAAGAAGCCTGAGCACCGAGACCCAACCTTTCTTTATATACTGTATAAATACCTGTGCAGATATGTATGATGATGTACTCTAATATGATCTGTTTTGTGTAACGGATGGCTGTGTAATCTTCTCTTTTTGTTTTTGAAGGTATAATGCAACAGCCGATGATGCCGCCATATAAGATGTCTCACAATTCCATGCATGGAAGCCCGGCATCCACAAACTACCAGCAAACCACTGTTACTCCCAGCCCTCCTAGGTAATCTGCTGTTTTTTTTTCTCATACAAGTTTTGATTGTCTAAGACCTTTTTGTGAGTGTACACAAGTTTGAGCAGTCTGGGATGAGTTTTGTTTTTCCTCTCCCAACAGCCGCTTTGTTCAGCCTCAGACGGGCTCTGGGGCCCGGTTCATGCCCCAGCAGAACAGCCCCGTTCCCAGTCCCTACGCTCCACAGAGCCCTGCCGGCTACATGCAGTACCCTCACCCTCCCAGCTACCCCCAGCACCAACAGATTCAACAAGGTGAGTGTAGATGCCTGGAATTCACACTTAACGTAGCTCTGAGAACTGCTGTGGGCAGATGTGTTTCTGTTCTACATTTGTTGTACATACATTTGTTATGTGGATGGCGTGCACAGATTTGTGTGTTTTACAATCACTTTAATTTGTGGATGCCCATGGAAGACGGCCATGGAACACGGCCAGTATCAACAGATCTTCATCAAAGTTCATTTTTATTCACCCTAAGGGCTAAAATTAAAGTTGATTTTAAAAATGTATGAAACTAATTACATGTTAAGTCTGTTAAATCATGTTGTGATTTGTGTTGCAGTGTCTGTTGCTAGTCCCATGGTTCCTAGTGGCACGAGGAACATCCACGATAATAAGGTCTCGGGGCAAATGTCCAGTAATTCAGCCAACCACAACGCACGGCATTGCTCCAGTGACGAGTACATGAACATTGTCCACAGATTGGGAAGTGAGGTGAGTGGTTGCTTGCAATCATTATGTAGAGGCATTAGGAAGCAGGTTTGGGCACAGCAAGTTAAGAGAGCTTTTTAAAGTGGGTGTTCATTGAACTGAGAGGTGATGAATATAGAGCTGAGTTGTTAACCACTGTACCCTTCATTTTGTAGGAGAGTGATCCTTCCATGAGAAACGCCTCCTTCCCTCTCCGCTCACCCCAATCAGTATGCTCGCCTGCTGGAAGCGAAGGGACTCCTAAAGGTAGGTTTAAACCACTTACAAATAGCTGTAGTGCATGTCAAGGTTGTGGCCCATTACTGTGCTCATGCAAGCAGAGAAGTGTACATTAGTTTTCCACTGGTGATGTGTGGGTGAACCCACACAGCTGTCTTGGACCAGTAGTCAACAGGTTTGTGTTGCTTTATTTTCAGTTGGATCGCGGCCTCCTCTCATTCTTCAGTCTCCGCCCCCGTATACCTCACCGCGGGATGCTGCTCCTGACCTTCTCATGGACTCACCCGATCGGAAAAAGAAGCAAAAGAAAATGATTAAGGAGGAAGGAGACAAGGGCGCCATGTACGATATCGTCAGCTCTCCCTCCAAGGACTCCACCAAGCTCACGCTGAAGCTGTCACGGGTCAAGTCGTCCGAGACAGACCAGTCAACTGAGCTCCTGCCCAGTGTGGAGCACGGCTCGGATGCCGAGAACGAACTGCCCTGCAACAGCCTGCCATACCCTCAGAACCCCCAGGAGCGGCTGGCTGGAGGCCATTGCCCCCCGGAACAGTCGGGCTACCAGCAGGTCCCAGTGCTGCAGAACACGGGGGCACTCACAGTCAAGCAACCTGGGGGAGTCAGCGGGACCCCCTATGACGAGGCCGAGATGGATGCCCTGGCAGAAATCGAAAGGATAGAACGGGAGTCGGCCATTGAGCGGGAGCGTGGTTCCAAAGAGGTTCAGGATAAAGGTACATTTCAGTTTTTGGTTTCCACATCATGCTTTGGTTTTGATGGATTTCGAGCTTAAAGTGCTTTTGTCAGTAATGGAAGAAACTGTTGTTGAAACTGTTTGCTGAATGTGTTTTAATAAGCCTAAGACACAGATAAGTACCAGGAACAGTTTTAATTAAATGGCAAGATAAAGAGATGGGTTTTTAAATGTTTCTTAAAACTGTGACTGTCTAATAAAAGTTGGAGTTGAGTTTCACAGTTTAGAAGCAGAATAACTGAAGGAGGTCTCTTACAATTTCTGTTTTTTTACGGAAGGTGTTTGCAGACAGCCACTATCTGCAGATTTAAGATCATGAGTTGGGACATAAACAGAGAGATGTTCTGTGATGTAAGCTGGTGCTAGAATATCTAGAGCTCTATAGACTATAAGCAGGACTTTAAATTTCTATTCTAAAAGATACAGGCAGCCAGTACTTTGAAAACAGGCGAGATCTGAGCTCTTTGTTTGTTAGGATCTATGCTGCTGCGTTTTGTAGGGAATGCATTGTTTTCTTAGGAACCCCAATAAGAAGAGCATTACAGTAATCAACTCTGCTTGTGTCAGAAGCGAGAGCATGTTGCTATATTGCTCTGAGATACAAAAGGTACAACTTTAGCAATAATTCTTGAGTAATAAAAAGCTACTTTAGTGACTGCGTTTAAGATCACACTCAGGTTTCTTATTTCAGGTTTGGTATTTGTAACTAAAGAACCAAGAGTTTTAGTACTAAGAATTAGTATTCCAGTTTTGTTAAAAAAAATTAGTAATAATTAAAAAAAATTGTGGCATCTATTTAGAAATATGTGACATGCATCTTGCAAGTCTGTCTATATTATCTTGATTATCAGAAGATTTGGACGTGTTATTGCGTATCGTTATCCTGTAACTGACCCTAATGCTATTCCACAAGAAATATTTTTTTATCATGTATGTTATTTCCTAGTGAAACCAGAAGCTATCTATTTATTAAATATGATTTAAACCCTTCTAAAACTGTGCCTGAGAGGCAGACCCAATATTCAAGATGGTGGATCAGAATTGTGTGATCAAAGTTGCACCACGATCCATTAAAAAAACAGAATAGTAGGATTTTGTACATCAGTCCTGAGGTCATTCACAATTGTGCCAGTGCTGTCTCAGTACTACGGATGGAACAAAAACTTGATCGTGACTTCTTGTATAACTTGTTTGATATTAGACAAGCAGTTAAATTGAAAAAAAACTTTTGTCCAAGACCTTACTCAAGAAAGAAACATTTGAAATTGGTGTATGAAGGATGTGTACAATTTAAACCTATAGACTTGGCTAGACTTCTGTACCCATGGAAGGTAGATCACATTTGTGATGTGCAGAGTAGTTTTACGAACGTTGAAATGTGGAAACAAAGTAGTGAACTTTAAATTCTGAAAATTTCTCTGAATATACATTTAGAAACCAAGAGCTTGTATTTGTGACTTGGACCTAGGTTACTAGGTTATAGACTCTTTAAAGTTGATCTGATCTGGTTAACTAGAAACTGGTTGGCTTTAGATGTTCGTGTGTAATTTTTTTTTTTCTTTACCGTTTCTTTTGTATAGACAAACCTCTGAAGAAGCGAAAGCAGGATTCATACCCTCAGGAGCCTGGCGCTGGTGGCACTGCAGGAGCCACAGGAGGACCTGCAGTGGGTGGTGGGGGCAGTGCTGGGAACAAATTGGCACCTCAGGAGGCTAGTGCTGCCAGTAACGGGGCTAGCAGACCAGCCCTGATGGTCAGTATAGACCTGCAGCAGGCAGGCAGGGCAGAGGGACAGCTTGACTCCTGTCCCACACCTGCCTTGGAGGCCCAGCGCTGGCCTGAAGATGGCTCAGACTCAGCTGGGGTCTTGCAGCTCAAGTCAAAAACAGATGGAGAAGTGCAGCGGACAGTGGACAGTCGACCCGATGTCATCAAGCAGCGGGCAGAAACGCCACAAAAAATGGCTTCAGATAGCCGTCCAGAGACGCCAAAACATAAGCATGATAGTCGGCGGGACTCTACGGGGAAGACACAGGGCTCTGACAAACGGTCGGAAACATCAAAACACAGACATGATGGTAAGCCTGACAAGGTCCGGTCTGAGGGACGGGGCACAGAGACGCCACGGAAACATGACAGTCACACTGATGTCTCTCGAGACAGCCATAAAGAGGAAAAACACAAAGACCGTGAGAGAGACAGGGATCGGGACCGAGAGCGGGACAGGGATCGGGACCGAGAGAGGGACAGGGACCGGGACCGAGACAGAGACAACGATGGCTCCAAACCACGTAGACCAGACACACCGAAAAATAAGGCAGAACATGACCGACATGGGCGTGACAAAGACCATGGGCGTGACAAAGACCGGGAGCGTGACCGAGATAAGGACCGTGAGAACCGGGAACGAAAGCACCGCCCGGAGTCCAAAGAGCATCGGGACAAGCGTTCTCCTGAGCAGCGCACTCGGCCTGACAGTCCACGGGTGAAACAGGAGAATCGAGGAGGGTCAGACTCGGGCCGACCACGGTCTGAACGGCCCGACCAAAAATCCCACAACAGCAAAGAGGAGAGACGGAGCTCCGATGGCAGCCGCAACCGCTCTGATGGCACAAAACAGCCTTCCACTGACAGCAAGGCTAGCGAGTTCCCTGATTACTTGCTTGGCGGCAAGTCCGGCGCGCTGAAGAACTTTGTCATTCCCAAACTAAAGCGCGATAAAGATGGGAACGTGGCAGCAGCGCCGGATGCACGACGGCCTGGAGAGAGCTGGACCCAGCCACGAGTTAAGCTGGAAAGACTGGGTCTGGTGGAAGACATCAGCAAACGGCCCAAGCCTGTGGTAGTCCTGCAGAAGCTATCTATTGACGAAGTGCAGAAGATCATCAAGGACAGGAACTCCCGCAGCTCCAAATCCAGCAAGCACAGGCCTTCCTTTGGGAAGTCTTCCAAAGGTAAAGCCATTGTGTCATGGGTATTGCTTAATTTAAATAATTCCCTTTGATTTGCATAATAGATGTTTGGTAAGTACAACACTTCAAACAAAGATGTTAAGCAAACATCTGGATTTGTGAGCTGTTTAGCTTTGTAAATATTAACAGTGTATGTACAGTGACTCGATGTGTTATCTAGACACCTGTTGGTAGGGCCATGATTTATTTGAATAAAGGAGTAACGTCCTTTATTAACCTGTTTCAAGGGGGGATTGATGAGTCGGTGCTCAAGGAGCTTCCTCCTCATCTGCTTGCAGAAATCGAGTCCACCATGCCTCTGTGTGAGAGGGTGAAGATGAACAAGCGCAAACGCAGTACGGCCAACGAGAAGCCCAAGTACGCTGAGGTCAGCTCTGATGACGACATCGAATCCGTGGAGTGTGAGTTAACTTTTCCTTTGGTTTGGTCTGGTTATATCTGATGATCTAGTTTGTCCATTGATGAATTTGGTCATTTAAAAATTTGAAAATGATTGTTACTTTTTTTTTTTTTTTTTTTTTTTTTTTTTTAAACCAGCTGTTAGAGCTCTAGTTTAAAGCTAGTGTATTGTATATAAAGAGAATTCCACAGATTTTTTTTCGGAGTTGGTGTATCATTCAGAATAGTCATAAAAGAGTCAGACGTCTAAAGAGTTTAATGCCTCACAGAATCCTCACAGAAAGTAATCACAGAATGGGCTGCCTGATGCCTGATACGTTGTTTTACCTAAGGGCTGAGAATGTTTTGGCCTATAAAGTGTGTACTGACAGTTCACTTTCCTGTGCCTCCAGTACACAGTCTGAGTGCATTTGCAGTGTGGAGGCTTCTTCTTAATTTTGAGGATTGATATTTCAATGTGACAGGTCGTGGTAACACCACTACCTGCTGTGCCTGCATAAACTGGCCAAAATAAACATACTTTCTGTGCAAAGACTTTGTTGGAAGATAAATTTCCCCTTGGTGTTGTTTGTTTTTGCTGTAGCCTCAGTAAGTTGTGTTCACAGTCTATAAATAGCTTATTACAGCGAAAGGTTAACCATGGAAAGTAGCTTAAAGGCCCCAGTGACCGTGGCTGTCTTATGTTTTTCATAGTCCAGGTAATGTAATTATAAGAAACTTTATTGGAAGACAGATGGAATTACATCTATACATCTTACGGCCTTTGGCAACGTGTTTTGGACCTTTAAGACACCCAATTTGTTGAAGTTTTGATAGATGGAAACTATCAGCCGCTAATTGACACCAACCTAGTTTATAGCACAAATATAGTAATTTGTGTGGTGGTGGTGTTTCTGTGTCTATTTATTTGGGTTCTGTTTTGGCTTATTATGTATCACTCAGTCATAAACAGCTTTACTATTTTGAAGCATTTTTTTTTTTCAATAATTAGAGTTTTTTCAAAACGGTTGTGTAATGTTTTGGGAGGGAGCTTGTAGAAGCATTAAACACTCTGAATTCTGTTTCTGTGCTACTTTGAATTGCTTTGTTTACACCTTAAAATGGCCTACTATGCTCATTTTCAGTGTTAATCGTTTAATTTTTGGGAGCTACTAGAATTTATATGCTTTTCCTCATACTGTATGTACATTTGTATTCACCCTCCATCTGGAAAGCTCTGTTAGAGCCTCTGTGTCTAAGCTTCCCCTCCCAATAGGCCTAGTGTGCTCTGACTGGTCACTTTGTCCACCCTGGTTTGATTAGTCCACTGCTAGAGCGGCTGAATGTGGTAGCGTTGTGTGAGTGAGTGCCAAACCTGCTGGTAGGCGATGATGGCTGTTATAAGATGATGTCACCATGTAACAGAAAGGTGTGGAAGTCCATCAGAGAAAAGTGTTTTCTGTGGGCGGATGTTTCTCCCTCTGGCGTGCACCTTGGGCTTTGTAATTTTGCAGACCATTTACATGCGCAAAAAGCTGCAACACGCCAAAGGAAAGAGGAAAACCAGACAAGCATAATGGATTCCCTTTAATGGTTTATTTGTGCAGAAATGTGGTGGAAAAAATGGTGGAATTTCCCTTTGATGCCAGATGCAGTTTCACCTGCTTACAATTGCCAACCCTGCATGCAGTCGCTTGCATGTATGTAAAGATACAAATAAGAGCCCACATTTAGCACATACTGTAATAGCAGAAGAAACAAAATATGTTTTATTTGGTGTCTTAAGAACAGTCATACAGACTCTGAAATATTGTCGCTCCTCTTTTCACTGATTTTAAAACTTTGTTCTTAGTTATGGCTGATGCTGGCTAGAGCAGTTTGGAGTTCTTGGTGATGCATCTGCATCTTCTCAATCATGTGCTTAACAATGCATGTACTTTGACTGGAGATGTCTCCACCTTTGCATACAACTGTGTATTTTCAGAACCTTACTGACACCGATGTGTGTGCAAGAAAATGTGAAGTGTATCATTTTGTTAAAAACCTCTTTCAGGGGTTTTCTTTGTTTTCATGATACACACGCCGCCACTTCATTAGGTGCTCTCTTTGTATCTACGTTCGTTATTCGTTTTATCTTATTCACCGTCTGTTTCTCTGCGTACTTTTGTTACCTCCCTTTTACCCTGTTCTTCGATGGTCAGGACCCCTCACAGCACTGCTGGAGTTTTCAGCACCTCAGACTAAGAATAGTACACCAACCACAAATATTCCACCAACAGTGTCCTGTGGTCAGCATCCTGTGACCACTGATGAATCACTAGAGAAAATAAACATGAGGTGCTTTCTCTGACATTACACCTAGTCCAAGGTGGACCAGCAAGGTAGGAGTGTCTGATAGAGTGGATGGTGAGTGAACACAGTGTTCAAACACTCCAGCGGCACTACTGTGTCTGATCCACTCACACCAGCACGGCACACACTAACTCACCACCACCACGTCAGTGTCCCTGCAGGGCTGAGAATGATCGACTACCCACATAATACCTGCTCTGTGGTGGTCCTGTGGGGGTTCGGACTATTGAAGTTCAGGGTAACTTAGTATACAGAGAAACAGATGGACTAAAGTGCACCTTTAGGGTAAATGAAGTTGATAAATTGGTCAGTGAGCATAGAAACAAGGCTGTTGTGATTAATAGATATTACATTGTATACTATGTATATATTAATACCAATAAAAGGACATCCGGTTATTACCAAATATTTTCTCACAACAAATGTGTTTGTTGACACATCCAGTTGTAATATACTAACTTGAGTGCAAATACAACTCTAAACCTTGTTTAAACTTTGGTGGAGTGATGTTGCATGTCAAATATCTAAAGAGTGTTTTTATAATTCTGGTGATTTAATCTTAAACTACATTTGAAGAAGCTTTAAAAATGTTTTAGTATTATATTCAGCTTGAGGATTTCTTCTGACGTGCTGAAACATTCTGGCAAAAAGATGTTGTTTCCTCTGCTCTCCTGCACCCCTTGTCGCTGAAATGAAAGCAGATTGTTTCATGTTACCAGATTAGGCAGGGTTCTAGATTACCGCAGTGTGCTGCTTGCTATCAAAATAATTGTTTATCAGTGGTGTTCATTACCTTGTAGTTACAGTAAGCCACAATTCAAAACCCGAAGAAGGCTACACTCTCACAGCCGATGAAAGTAGCTCAAATCCAGTTTCTGAATAAATTTGATTTTCTTGTTGGCCAGTTCATAGTATTTCTAAATATGACCCTGTTTCTGACATGAGTCTGAACATATCACGGTCCAAAATGATGCACATGCCCACAAGAATAATGTTTTACATGGCACACTCATCCGGAGGTAAACAGTCATGGCTGTAAACAAATGCAGGTCCGCTACCGGAGGTCTCAGTTTCACCTTCGCCAGCATCACAGGAGCAATCATGAATTGAATTGTAAATGCTACTTTGCAGCTCATTGTAAAAAGTGTGCGATATTCGGCTTATGGACACTTCTGTGGTTTGTGTCCTTGGTTTCTTTAAACACCAGAGAATCTAAATCTGTTTTCTCTTTATGTGAAGTTAAGCTTGTTCATCTGGAGCATATTGTGCGTTGTAAGTATGTCTGATTTGATATCTTCCCAGAATCTAATAAATCAGCTTCCATATTTCTCTCCTGTCCATATAGACTGGGTGGTCCTAATTTTGGGTTTAGTTTCCATAAACAGTTCCTAACCAGTCACAAGGCTGATGTCTCTTGCCCCGCCCACACAAAACAGCTTGAAAGTTAGAGAAACTTCTCGAGCTAAAGCTAGCCAGCTAGACCAACTGTCGGTAGCGGTTTCTCGCCCCTTTATCTGTTCCTTTATTCACGTTTTTTTTTTTTTTTTTTTTTTTACCTGGCCATTTGTTTTTCCATTTGCTCGTTCCTAATACAAACATTTTTAATATTTGTAGAATATTTAATATGTTCCCTGCGACTTTAAACCACTGCAGACTCGTTCTCTGGCTGTGCTCAGACATTTTTTAAAATGGTCCTTGTGGTTGCAATAAGTGCCTTCTAATATTTTTCTGTATATAAATGTCACAAGTCTCTGCAAAATTATGCATATTTATGACTAATGTCTAGTTGGATTGATGTTGTGATGAAGTGGAATGAGTTCTGTTATGGTTCTTCACTCAAGTTCCTGCATATCAGATATGTATCAGATTTCAACACTACATGAATGTGTCCCAAATCAGAACTGAAAATATCAGTTTCAGTGTCGTCTTTGCTGTTCACACTGTCATGCAGATTTCTGTGTTGCATATGAAGTAGAAAGATCAGATTTAAAGCTTTACCTGTTGTATGAATGTAGCCAAAGTAAAACAAGAATGGCCAAAAATAAATTAGTAAAATAGTAAATATAATAAAATAGTAATTAAATATGATCCCTTTTTATTTCAGCAGTTAAACTAATTCAGTCATGCAGTTTTTCTCATCCTCACTGAGAATGCAAATATCCGAACATGAAGCAGCAATATTTTCATCACTGTCACTGTAGTTGTATTGACACTAAAGATGAGTGACTCAACAACTTTCTCAGTTCAATGTTTAAGTGATTTAAAACCTGTGTATTTGGCTGAGTGTGTGTTTTAGTGCCCAGCATAATTACAGAAAAAAGTTATAAGGCCTTTTTCTATTATGCATCTATTTATATTTTTCTTTTTATTTAATTTTAATTACATTTTGTCTTACATGTACACTTTAAGCTTACTGTGTCATTGGTCCTTGTAAAACATTTACAGCCGCTATATGTACCAAAATCTCTTTTATTATTGTTGTTTAGATGAAGAGAAAAGATCAAGTCAGTTGATCAGAATTATACACCCAGTAAAGCTGTCGCAGCCCGAATTGAGTGTTTCTCTTTTTGGGATTCTCAGCGGCACCAAAACGTTCAAAGAAGGACCGGGACCGTACCTGGGAGTATGAAGAGAAGGACCGGAGGGGTTCTGGAGAGCGCAGGCGGAGCGGCCACCACGATGGCCGCAGAGGCTCAGGCAGCAGATACCGAGAGCACAGTCCAGATGACTCTGAAGATGGCACGCCCCCTCCAAGCATGGTTGACAGTAAGTTTCCGATACATCTAAAAAGAGCACTGCTTTTTGGGAAGGTCCAGGACGTGTGACGTTAGCATGTTTTCTCTGCAGATGCCCTTTCTATTGAAGTTTGGAGGCTGCAATGTCTCGTGTGGGCAAATGAGTGCTAGGCCTATGTATGATTGCCTTATAAAACAAGGCCACATAAAAGGACACCATACCATCATGTGTTCAGCATGTAATGGAGATTTACGTCACTGCTCACAGTGAGCGACCAACTGATAAGTGGTTGTTTTAAGTTAATGCCGTTCAAAAAGCTGTCGCGTGTGAAAAAGGCCCGGAAAATGATTTCCTAAGACGAGTTGGAAGTCTGTTGTACGGCTCAAGCACCTCTTGCCTGATGTTGCATTTTTGCTTTCAGTTGCCAAAAAGATGAGGATGAAGGAGAAGCAGAAAAAGAGGAAAGCGTATGAGCCGAAGCTAACTCCAGAAGGTAATCTCAGTTATTAGTCATTGCTTTACTGTGTTCTAGATACTGTTCTGTGGTCAGCATTGCCTCTGAAATTCCATATTTCCCCCCCCCACCAGAAATGATGGACTCCTCTACATTTAAGAGGTTCACAGCAAGTATGGACAACATTTTAGAAAACCTGGAGGATGTGGATTTATCATTAGGTATGTAGCTTTTAATGCTCCTTAATTTTATTCTGATTGCTTCTCCACTACGATGTTAAATCCCGGAGATGTAGTTAGAGCATTTGTTGGCGAGTAAATAAATTCTTACTTTCCTTCCTTAGCCGCAGATGACGACGAGATCCCTCAGGAGTTGCTCCTTGGGAAACACCAGCTAAATGAGCTAGGCAGTGAATCGGCCAAAATCAAAGCCATGGGCATCACTTACAGGGTATGTTGCTTCTAGCTGCAGTGGAGGGGCTCATAACTGTGCAGATATGAGTTGGGATGAAACTGGTTTTGCCTTGGACATTCAGTTTGAGTGTGTAGCAAAAAAAAAAAAAAAAAAATCTGCCCTTGTCAGATTTTAACTGTTCTTCGCTCTGCAGATTCCATCTGACAAACTTGTGAAGGTGCTGGGTATATTGGAGAAAAACATTCAGGATGGATCCAAGCTCTCCACGCTTATGAACCATGTGAGTGTTGCTGAGCTTTTCCAGAAATGTGGCTCTTTTTCCTATATGCAGACTGCAGGTCTGTTGTAAGTGGCAGACAGTCAGTGTATCTCTCTCTCTGTGTCTCTCTCTCTCTCTCTCTCTCTCTCTCTCTCTCTCTCTCTCTNATTTAATGGGAAATTTAAATGTAAAAGTTCCTCGGATTAATTCATGTACACTTCTGGTTTCAGGTGGACCAGGATGTCCTCATCACAAACTCGTATGAGACTGCAATGAGGACGGCACAGAACTTCCTCTCTGTGTTCCTTAAAAAGTAAGTACTGTCTTAAACATGCAGTGCTTACGTTCTAATTCGACACTGTGGTTAAACTACTTTAACTTTGACCCTGCCTATGGTTTTCAGGTGTGGTAGCAAACAGGGTGAGGAGGACTACCGGCCTCTCTTTGAAAACTTTGTGCAGGACCTCCTCTCAACAGTCAACAAGCCTGAGTGGCCTGCTGCTGAACTGCTCCTCAGTCTCCTGGGGCGGTTGTTGGTGAGTGGCTATACCGGTGTTTTTTTTTGTGTGTGTGTGTGATTCCTTACTAGACACCCTTTATCAGTGCAGTGTACTCTGAAGCACCAGCTAAGAGCCATCCCTGTGGTCCCCCTCATAGGTGCACCAGTTCAGTAACAAACAGACAGAGATGGCGCTAAGAGTGGCTTCCTTGGACTACCTGGGCACAGTTGCTGCTCGGCTGAGGAAGGATGCAGTCACCAGCAAGATGGACCAGCGCTCCATAGACCGCATCCTCAAAGAGGTAGTCATCCAGTCATAGTCACAGCTTATTCACATCTGAGGACAGTGCTTTCTTCTCCATGCCAGGTTTATTCATGTTGACAATTTGTCTTTTAGGCATCTGGGAATGATGAGACCCAGCAACTGCAGAAGGCCCTTTTGGACTACCTGGATGAAAATGTGGAGACTGACCCCTCTCTTTTGGTGAGGACCATATTTGCAGACACCACATATTTGAACGGTTCAGTTCCCCTGAATCATACTTAAATATCTATTTTCTTTAAGTTGGTTAAAGCTTGTCTAAGTGGTCCTGTTGTCTTGTGCCCTGCCAGTTTGCAAGGAAGTTCTACATAGCTCAGTGGTTCAGGGACACCACGACGGAAACAGAGAAGGCCATGAAGTCCCAGAATCAGAAGGAGGATGACTCGTCGGAGGGCCAGCACCATGTCAAGGATGTTGAGACTACAGGCGAGATTATGCAGAGAGCAGAGGCGCGCAAGAAGTTCTTGCGGTCCATAATCAAGACTATGCCCTCACAGTTCAGCACACTAAAGTAAGCCTTTCCAGCTGTCTTCCTCACCTGGATATGTTGAGTTGTGTTTTTCTGTGAGTAGAGAATTAGAGAACCGTCTAACTCGACGTACCTTTTCTCCTCTTCAGAATGAACTCGGATACAGTGGACTATGACGATGCCTGTTTAATTGTGCGATATTTGGCCTCTATGAGGCCGTTTGCACAGAGCTTTGATATTTATTTAACACAGGTAATACAGTACCCTCATAATCTCAATCCGGTTGTGATTTTTAGTGCAACATAGCTGAAACACTCCTAGAACATTGGACGTACAGTGCAGTTAAACACTGTTAAAGCATAGTTAAAAGTTTTTCAGTGGATAACAAACAGGGAAAAAAAAAAACCTTTGTTTTGCTCAGATCCTAAGGGTGCTGGGAGAGAGTGCTATCGCTGTGAGAACGAAAGCGATGAAGTGTCTTTCTGAGGTGGTAGCTGTGGACCCCAGCATTCTGGCCCGGGTGAGTGACAGCACAGGACACCTGTTTGACGGGAATCTGTTGGAATAGACGATGCCTGTTGTACAGGCTTGAGTGTTAAATTTGCCTTGGTTCTGCTGAGTGTATATGAGAGATAACGTGCGTGTGCGTGCTTGTGCAGTCGGACATGCAGCGTGGAGTCCACGGGCGGCTGATGGACAACTCCACAAGTGTGCGGGAGGCTGCCGTAGAGCTGCTTGGGCGATTTGTGCTGAGTCGTCCACAGCTGACCGAGCAGTACTATGACATGCTCATTGAGAGAATACTGGTAAGTGATAAGTGCTGTACACTCATCTGACTGCCCCAGCAATCGACAAAGTTGTCAGATTTATAGGTTACGTATTGTTCACTTGTATACATGTAAGGAATAAGCGTCAAAGAGCTCAGTGTATTGAGGCTTGTTTGGCTATGTGACAAGAAGCATTTGACAGTGAAATGAGTTTAATTTAGTAAGTGCAGTGCAATACATAGATGAATAATGTAGGCAATTACTTGACCCATGGTTCTGTGCTCATCTGCTCTTTTGGTCTTCTGAGCAAAAATTGTGGGGGCATCTCTGGTTAAGAACATCTAAAAATTAAGCCCTGGTATATGGTTATGTTGGCCTTGACTGCCCTAGCTAAAGTGTGTTGCCTTTTAGGCATTTACGTTGAATAGCTCCCACTGAAGTCAGAACAATGAGAGTTACAGCTGTGCAGAGGACACGGTCCCTTTCCAGATTAAAGTTCATTCTGAGTATGAAAGTTCACCTTAGGTAAAATCTTCAGTGACACTTTGCCGCCACCTACAGGCTGTGGAAAGTATGTCATGTTGAAATGATAAGAGCGCTCAGTTATGAATGCTCATGCTTGGGCTCCTTTCCTCAGGACACGGGCATTAGTGTGAGGAAGAGGGTGATCAAGATCTTAAGAGACATCTGTCTGGAGCAGCCCACCTTCAACAAGATCACAGAGATGTGTGTGAAGATGATCAGAAGGGTCAACGATGAAGAAGGCATTAAGGTGAATATTCCTGGTTTATTTGTCATCACTTCTCTGGGACTTTTGATGGCCTATTTGAGTTCCTGCCTTCAGTCAGCCAAATGCACAGCTTTGATGGGTTGGATCTCTTTTCCCTTTGCTAACGGCTGATATGGTTTAAACTCTGTACTTCAGAAACTGGTGAATGAAACATTCCAGAAGTTGTGGTTCACACCAACCCCAAACCATGATAAAGAAGCAATGACCAGGAAGATCCTCAATATCACTGATGTGGTAAGCAACATGAGCCTAATAAATTAAATCTTTCATAATATTCATGCATGATGGCTCGATGAACCTTGGTCATTTCTCTTGACAGGTGTCTGCGTGCAGGGATTCTGGTTATGACTGGTTTGAACAGCTGCTTCAGAATGTGAGTGAACCGTCGTCCATTACATACATTGTCTGCACAATGGTAGCACAGTGTGTGCCTTCTCTGCCCCTTTGCCCTTTTATCACTGTGGTGTATTTATTCATGTTGGTGCAGCTGCTGAAGTCCGAGGAAGATGCCTCCTACAAGCCAGCCAGAAAGGCCTGCGCTCAGCTCGTCGACAATCTAGTGGAGCACATCCTGAAATATGAAGAGGCTCCCGATGGTACTGTACTTGAATAACTGGACCATAATTTAGCTTTCCAGTGCTGCAGCAAAAAAAATTCCCATATTTTAAGCACACCTTTTATTTTTAGTAAATATCTAAAGCATAATATGATGTACTTTGTGCTTCTGTTTTTAACTCCTATTTTCCGTCTTTCTTGTTAGACTGTGAAAGTAAGGGAGGAAACTCAAATCGCTTGGTGGCCTGTATCACCACGTTATACCTGTTCAGCAAAATCCGAGCGCAGCTTATGGTGAAACATGCTATGACCATGCAGCCCTATCTGACCACCAAGTGCAATGTGAGGACCAAACTGTTTTACAGTGTTTGAAGTTATGTGGCCATCTAGTGGCTCATTGGTGTAACTGCTCTCAAAAACTTTTTTTTTGTGTGTGTGTGTGTGTGTGTTTTCTTCCATGTGTCTTCCATAATTGCAGAACCAGAATGACTTCATGGTGATTTGTAACGTGGCTAAAATTTTGGAGCTAGTTGTGCCTCTAATGGACCACCCCAGCGAGACCTTTCTCACCACCATCGAGGAAGACCTGATGAAGCTCATCATCAAATACGGCATGACGGTCAGTACGGAGTCAGTTGAAATTCACGTTGCTGTGAGAGAGACTTGATGTGTAACAAGAACATGCATTTACAACCATCAACGTTGTATTCTATCTGTGTCCTATTCAGGTTGTGCAGCATTGCGTGAGCTGTCTTGGTGCAGTAGTAAACAAGGTCACTCACAACTACAAGTTTGTCTGGGCTTGTTTTAATCGATACTATGGTAAGCATATTGCAGTTAGGACACTTCTTAATTCCTTATTTGTGTTCCTGAAGCTTTGCCATGATGTTTCTAATGTATTTAATAAACTAATGTTCCACAGGGGTTCTAAACAAGCTGAAAACCCAGCATCAGGAGGACCCGAATAGCACGGTCCTGGTGTCTAACAAGCCTGCACTGCTCCGCTCCCTCTTTACTGTGGGGGCTCTGTGCAGGCACTTTGACTTTGACCGTGAGGAGTTCAAAGGCAATCACAAGGTATAATTATGGGGTCTTCTGCAGGACATAGAATCCTGGGTTCAGTTGTCTACATCCTGTCACTGATGTCTGTTCTGGGGTTGTCTGTCTGTCTGTCTGTCTCTCGCAGGTTGTTATAAAGGACAAGGTGTTGGAGTTACTTCTCTACTTCACCAAGAATGAGGACGAGGAGGTGCAGACCAAGGCCATCATTGGTTTAGGTATGTTTTAAGTCAGTATGCTGTAATGACCTCCCAATGGAAACTACATTTGAGAGAAAAAAAATATCTTCCAGATGTAACTAAATTGTTCCTCTTGTTTCCTTACAGGTTTCTTGTTTATCCAGCACCCAGGACTGATGTTTGTCCCTGATGTGAAGACTCTATACAATGGCCTCCTTTCTGACAGGAAAAAGTCTGTTAACCTGAAGATCCAGGTGCTGAAGAATCTGCAGACGTATCTGCAGGAGGAGGACTCTCGTATGCAGGAGGCTGACAGAGAGTGTGAGTACTCACCACATAGCCTTGGCTCTCCTTTTCCTTTAGACTCTGAGCAGAGCTGCTCTGTTTGACCCCTGGCTGTCCTATGTCTCTGTAGGGAAGAAGCTGTCCAAGCAAGAGGACCTTAAAGAGATGGGAGACATCTCTTCAGGTATGAGTAGCTCCATCATGCAGCTGTACTTGAAACAGGTGCTGGAGGCCTTCTTCTACACGCAGTCCAGCGTCCGACATTTTGCCCTCAACGTCATCGCCCTTACGCTCAACCAGGGCCTCATTCATCCTGTACAGGTACAGAATCGCAGAACGAACCTGAGCAGCACCTGTAGTCCTTAATGCTTCTTGAGTAGTGTATCTAAATGGCCTTTATGTCTTTTTGCACAGTGTGTACCCTATTTGATTGCCATGGGGACAGACCCAGAGCCTACAATGAGGAATAAAGCAGACCAGCAGCTGGTGGAAATTGATAAGAAGTATACAGGATTCATTCATGTGAGTGACCTGAGCCGTTTTACACCCGCACCATTCAGTGCCTGTTATTATATGACGTAGGTCCTTTCATATGGTAGTGTAGTACACTGACTCATCCTCCAATCTTTGTATGAATCCAGATGAAGGCTGTGGCAGGGATGAAGATGTCCTACCAGGTGCAGCAAGCCATCTTGGCATCTCGGAACACCATCATCAGAGGTTTCCGTCAGGATGAAGCCGGTACAGCTCTTTGTTCCCATCTCTTCACAATGGTGCGAGGAAACAGACAGCACCGACGAGCCTTCCTCATCTCATTGCTGAACCTGTTCGACGATAGCGCAGTAAGTTGTTTTGTCCACAGGTCAGGGTATCCCAGTGGCTTGTGAAGTTAAGAGCACTCTGAACCCACTGTTTGTTTCCTTGCAGAAAACGGATGTGAACATGCTGCTGTTCATCGCAGACAACTTGGCGTGTTTCCCCTACCAGACCCAGGAAGAGCCTCTCTTCATCATGCACCACATTGACATCACGTTGTCTGTGTCTGGCAGCAACTTGCTGCAGTCCTTCAAAGAGGTAACGAGCCCTTCATCATCGCTGTGTTCTCTATTCTCTGTTTTTCTTTTTATTTCCATTAGTTGTAACTTTATGCTTAGTTTGTTTTAACACTCATTTCTTGTCCCTTTAGTCTTTGCTGAAGGAACCAAGGCCGCGGGAAAAGAAAAAAAAGAAGGTCCGAGAAAAGAAATACGGTTCAGAGGAGGAAGATGAGGATGAAGAGGAGCTATCGAGCAGCAGGGACAGTAGCAGTGATGAAGAGGTAGTTCGCAGAGCCAAGAAGCCCAAGCGGGCTGCGGTGAACTCCGATTCCGACTCAGAGCTGGACGTAGAGGACGTGGATAAAGTCATGGACCGTCTCCCAGACAACACCCTCCCTCTGCTGGATTTTGCCAATGCCTCTCAGGGCATCCTGCTTCTGTTGGTGCTCAAGCAGCACCTCAAGAACCTCTACGGCTTCTCAGATAGGTGTGTGTCATTTGGTGATTCGACTTCCAACACTGTGTCGGAAGTGATTCTTGTAAAACCAGTTCACTGTAAATGACCTCTGTTTCAATTCAAAATCTTTCCAACAGCAAAATCCAGAAGTACTCTCCCACGGAGTCAGCGAAAGTGTATGACAAGGCAGTAAACAGGAAAAACAATGTGCATTTTAGTCCGCGACAGACGCTAGAGTTCCTGACCAATGGCCTGTCCAACGCAGAGCTCACCTATGAAATCAAGAGGAAGATAGTCAAGCAATACTTGGACGTAAGTAGCTTTTGTCCCCTGTAACCCCAGTGTAATGCAGTGTTTGAGTTGCTCTCTGCTGTAGGGTTTGGCAGTCAAACTGATCTGAGCTATATTACGTTGGAGTTTAGCATTGTGTACTCTCTGCTGTTGAGTTTGATGAACAAGTTGGTTTTTGCCGTACTGTAGGGTTTGGTGACCCAAGCTGTTGGCTACTGGACCTAGGAGACTTTTTGATTGATGATTTTAAATATCCTGTAGCATTTTGTGATTAAGCTGATATCTACTATAACATGTGGCAATCTAATTAATCTCCGTTATGTTGTTTGAGGATCAGGTTGACCTATGACTTACCCTGTCAGTTTACTGTTCTCCTAATTCACCGAGCATATTCACTTGAGTCATTTGAGTTTGCTCTACAGTTCAAGGTACTGATGGAGCACTTGGACCCTGACGAGGAGGATGAGGAAGGTGAGGCGTCGGCTAGCACCCACGCCAGAAACAAAGCCATCACTGCTCTTCTGGGAGGCTCCAGCCCGAAGAACAACGCTGCTGACTCTTATGATGAAGAAAGCGATGGAGAGGAGAAGGCACCTGGAGTAAGTTCCATTTCCTTTCAGGAAGTTAAACTTTTGTTTAGCTTTCAGTAATTAGATTGTTGTATCCAATTTTAAACCTTTCTTATGTGAACTTTCTCTTTTCTATGTCTCTTCAGTCATCACGGCGAACTAGGAGAGGTGGTGGTGACTCGGCAGAGGCATCAGGTCAAATGAATGAAACGGTAGAAGCCATGGACGTCATCGCTATCTGCTGTCCGAAGTACAAGGACCGGCCGCAGATAGCGCGCGTCATCCAGAAGACGAGCAACGGTTACAGCGTGCACTGGATGGCCGGCTCCTACTCCGGCACTTGGGCCGAGGCCAAGAAACGGGACGGACGCAAACTGGTGCCTTGGGTGGACACTATCAAGGAGTCGGACATCATTTACAAGAAAATCGCCTTGACGAGCGCGCACAAGCTGACTAACAAAATGGTGCAGACTTTACGTTCACTGTACGCAGCCAAGGAGGGGACTTCCAGCTAATTAAACTACAGTTACTCCTACGTGAACTCTCAGAAGCCAAACTTTATTGGGATCCAACATTTTCTAAACCCAGACAGTAAAGGAGAAAACGAATACTACAGACTCACAAACCCTTGAGATTCACTGTTGTGATGAAAAGTGCAAGGAGAGAGGGAGGAGGGGAGGGCAAGTATTTTAAACTCGCGAGGACCTGCGGGAGAGCAGAGCATACTGGACACGTTTTAAGTTAAACAGGACAAACGCATACAGAAGGAAATGTTTGGAAAACATTGTGTGGGAGCTCCTTCGCTGTTGTGCAGCAACTCGGTTGTGTGATTTTTACTCCCACTGTATCATAGTTTAACAAAAAAAACAACAAACGAAAACAAAAATGTTTATATCTCTGACAAAAAAATCTGTTTAAAAAATAAACTTAAAGTGAATGTTGGAAATTAGTCTGTTGATGTTCTTAATAAAGTGTTCTTGGAGTTAAACCTAGCACCGGATGGATTTCTTTAGCTTAGCTCAGTGTCCAGGGAAAGAAACTTTTAAATATTTCCTCTGCTTTATGTTTTACTCCTTTTTTTTTTTTTTTTTTTTGTTTACTCATGCTGTACAATGGAGTCTCCTGGACATAATTTATTCTGTTAAAAGCAGAGCATGCAGTATCTGTGGCCTACATGCAGGGGGAGATTTTTTTGTAAATGTAGATTTTGATGTATTAGGTCACCCTAGAGAGAAAAAAAGGGATCCCCAGCACTTCTGGCGGAACAAATACTGCAATAAATTTTTTTACTTCTCTTTGTTACTTGTCTTGTTTGCGTTTGACTTTTATTATTTTATATATTTTTTTAAGTAGTAGCACCTGGAGGACCAGCTAAATAGCTCCTTGCATTCCCTTGTTTGAAACTTTGATGATTGGATTCTTTTTGTATGTATTTTTCATGTTGAGGATAGCGGAGCACCAATACAGAGGCTGCCATAATCGAATGTTAGCCCTACTTTGAATGGGCTGTTATTTTCAGATCAGTGTTCTCGCCTTGCATTTGCCAAAAGGAATATATGATGACAATTCAGTCAACTTCCAGCGGGTTGTACTGTACGTCTTTACTTCTACGGAACTACTAATAGTCACATGGGTGGCTAGAGGCGTCCTGTATGAGAGACCCCCCAACACACACACTTTTGACTTTGAGTTCTGGTCTTTTGTGGATTGCTGCCGAAAACTGCTTTGTGCCTCTGTCGGTTAATTAGTGTGCACAGTAATTAAACATATACTCACTCAGCTGAGGAGGAATAATAACTGCCCCCATGAGACTATCAGCACTCTTCAAATTGGAACCCTGATTCCGGTTCTGGCTTTTACAACCACTGTCAGTATACTTTGGTCAATGAGCGCTATAATTAACGATGACCGTAACTGGATTTAGGGTGTAGATTTAATATCCTGTAAACTTCAGTACATTATGAATAATTAGGATTGTGTGTTTGAATGCTGACTTATCGGTGTATGTTTTGATTATACCATCATGGGGTGGGTAGAACCCCCTCTTAGGGTTTCTCAGGCTTTGCAACACAGACTAGACTGGTCAGAGCTTCATTATAGAAATGGCTGATTTCACACAGATATGTGAAAATCATTCATACTGAAATAATGATATAATCAAGAACAGAATGGACTGTTAGTAGGCCACCTCCATACTGCAAACTGGTTTTCTGCCATCAAAAAAAACTAAACGACTCGCACCCAAGTAGAGAGGCAGAGGCTATAGTCTTATCTTAAGGCCCTGTATCATATCCAAAATGTCCTGGCTTTATTAATAAAAGAAAGTAATGTAGTATGTAAACAGTGTTAGTGTCACCATGTATCATTTATTTCCCAGTCCATTAGCCTCATGTCTGGAAACTAGACTGCAAAAACTGCCTGTTTTCAATTCATTGTTTCTGTGTTTTGACCCAATCTGAAGTATTTACGTACAGGGGTGTGAGATGCGTTATTAAAGTAATAATAATACTAATAAATAAATACGCCTACAGTTGGGCTGGGCAATATGATGGTGTTCAGTACCAGTCAAAAGTTTAGACACACCCAACTAAATGGATGTTGTTGGTGATCTTAAAGATTTAACAGTTCCAACTGATGAGAGTCTGAAACAGTACATATCCTGATATACCACATATACTCTTGATATATCACGGTATTATATTTCTCCATATCTCCACCTCTGATATATATTTAGCTGTGTAAAAATTTGATCTCTTTTCCCCCCAGCAGTTTAAAAGCTCTAGTTCCCCTTTCAGTTTAGTGAATATTCATGATGGACAGACCAATAGAATTGCTCCAAAACTGCTTAGAAATAAACCTTGTTCTATCAGCCTCCACTGCAGGCTAAGAAAGCTGGTTCATCCTCCTGTAAAGTTCCACTTTGGAGATGGACTGCATAATTCCTTGAGTGCTGTTTTATAGTGTGGTGTCTTCAGTTTTATTCTAGAGTAAAGCATTAAGATAAACATAAGGAGAACCTTCTATGTGTAGCTGTGTCTAAACTTCTGACTGGTAGTGTATATCATTATTGTGATCAATTGTCACAGTAGAATACATGATGCTCACACTAGGTCACAAAGTATACAGAGAAACAGATGGATTACAGACCAAGACTTGTAGTGTAAGACCACGTGTACCACGTCTAAAGTGGTCTCTAATTCCTTAGCTTTTATTTGGGAGCAGCGGAAGAAGGTGGAAGCAAAAGTAGTTCCTACGCTAGACCATCATTTATGGCAGCATGTTTTCGTTAATAGAACACACATTCAGCTTACTAAATAAATACACAAATGATATCGATGTTAATGTGCCAGAATCTATTCTTAAAAGTGAACACCAAGTAAACACCAGGATCAGAGGTATTGATATTTAGGTATCGATCTGCTCGTCTCTAACAGACAGCAAGAGCAAATGCTTTATAGTGGCAGATCATTTGGATTTATTTCACTAGACTAAACAATCAGTGTGTGTGCCAGTTTTATTACCTTTATGTAGATGTTTATTTCTACTTGTGATGTTCACATGATTGGAGAATTCAATAAGACCATAGGTAGGCCTACTGGTTGGTATATATGCTTATATTCTTACTTTTTATTGAAATGAAAATCAGTGTTATCTCTCATTCTTAAACCTACAGAGGCCTTATTCTGCCAGGAAAAGGAGAAACATTTTAATAACTAAATTATTCAATAAATAATTGTATTTATTTTATTATCTCAAAATAATCACTTTTTATTTTTGAAATATTGATGTATTTTTATTATGTTGGAATAATGGCTTATTTTCTTTACATTTATGGCATTTGGCAAGGGCAAATGATTTGCTCATTTTGAAAGACAATAATGATTTACTCGTTATTTAGACATAAGTTTTTGGAATTTTGTCTAAACTAATAAAATCTTGAGAAACGGTAATCTGAGATTCAATATTTCAAAGAAAGTTATGTCANGTCTAAACTAATAAAATCTTGAGAAACGGTAATCTGCGATTCAATATTTCAAAAAAAGTTATGTCATGATACCCAGTCAGCATTTAGATAACTTTTGTTTCAAAACTCAGAGTCAAAATTTGAAAATGATATGATTTTAATTATTTATACATCTTTTCCGAATTTTTCAGTTTTTCAAATTTTCGGTCTGCCACAACAGTAACAACAAGGCAGTAAGGCGCTTGCGCAGTGAAGGGCTCCCTACTTCCCATAGAGACTTTTATTTTGAAGACCAGTGCTGTGGTAAATATTTGCCCCTACTTTTTTGCAATCTTTTTAGCTCATTTGTAAGCCACTCTGTAGCGCACGAGCTTGGCGGGAGAGTGTGGAATTGTGAGGCGGCGAATAGTTTATTAAACTGTAAGTCTCATTTTAAACACTTAAGAGTAAATTCGCTTATAAACATGATATTGGAGCTTTCTCGGAAAAAAATGAAATGGTTAATTACATGTTTTCATGGCTGTTTGGGATTGGGACTAAGCTAACTGTTAAGCCGGCTAAGCTAGCTAACAATCGTCGTTGACTGACTTCTGTGATGCGGATATGCAAATATCAACAGTAAATAAATACGGTTATGTTGCTTAGGGAGAACACTAAACAATATTAGGTCAGTTCGGTCCTGAGCAATATGAATTTAGCTAACTCTGGATACTAAATGTTTCCGTTTCTTATTGGCTAGCTTCTTGGTTGTTCTTTCCCGTTCCACCTTAAATGGTGCAGCAGTTCCATTCTGGCGCCTGAGGCACCATTTAAGGTGGAACGAGAGAATTCAAACAAGACGCTGACGAATAAAAGTCTTCAATTACTTCCCTCTAAGATTGAGTACTTAGTAAACCCTGCTGTCTCCACATGTTTACACCAGAGAGAACTGCATGGTTTCCTGAGCAGTGTTCATGTGTAAACACTTGTCATATTGTTAGCCTTGGTTCATTCCCTTCATTAAACGTCCTACAGTAAAACATGAGAACAGTTAGTAATGCTGATATCTAGACCTCGTCAGTAATTAGGTCTAAAGGTGAATATTTTCTATAAGCTTTGATCCAGGCCTTTCTTTTTGTCCGCGAGAAGGCGAGTGGTGCTACTTGAATGCTGAATATAGTGTGTCAGATTAGTGAGTGAGTTATTTGGTGACATGTCTTTAGTTTAAACGTCTCAAGACCGCACAGAACAGTGCAGGCTGTGTTTAAAGTTGCACTCTTTCAAGCTAATTGGTTTGTCATATTGGTTTGTCTCCTCACGAGGCTGTATTTCCAATAAATATTTGTCCCCCAGCGGAAAACTAAACATGCCCCTTGAAAAACGAAGAATAATGAATATCCTGCGCTGTATGAATAATCTACCCTTAAGCAGATGCAGAATATGTTTTATTTATACACATATATTTCAGAACTGTTTTGTATGTGAAAGAAATTAAAGCTCTGTTCTGTTCTGGTGCAGGCAAGTTCCATCACTGCAGCTATGCCGTCGAGCTTGGGCCCAAGCAGCATGGCAGCAGCTCTGCAAGAGGCTCTGGAAAACTCAGGTCGGCTCATCGACCGGCACTTGCAGGAAGATCGCTGCTTTCCTGACCTGTCGGAGCTGCTTAATGTGCCCTCACACAGTAAGATCTCACTTGGCCGTCAGTGATGCTTATAACTGACTATGCACATTTTTGTGTTTTGTTGGATTCCGATGTTTCTCTTCGGTTCATCTCTCTGTCAGATATGCCCTCTCTGTCTGGGGTATCAGACATGGATTACCCTCTACAAGGACCAGGACTTATCAGTGTGCCCAACCTGCCAGAGCTGAGTGCCATCCGGAGGGTCCCTCTCCCTCCAGAGCTCGTGGAGCAGTTTAGCCGTATCCTTTCATATGTAATTCTCAGTCGAAGTGATAGAACTGATCAGTGATAACATGCTTTTTTATGTGAATGCAATACATATTAATTGACCTTATCGTACTGGATCTTCTCTTGCTTGTGAATACATACCTTAACCACCTCACTTTGCAGACATGCAGTGCAATTGCATGATGGGAGTTTTCCCTGAGATCAGCAGGGCATGGCTGACAATTGATAATGACATATTCATGTGGAATTATGAGGATGGGTGAGTACTGACACGGAAGTGAGAAGTACGTTAATAAAACATTTATAGTTGTTTAAGAATATGATTGTGAAATATAATCCAACATTAAACATCCCTTTGTTAAAATCCCTAAGTTTTCCTTCCTTTTTTGAAATAAGAGTTTAATATAATGTGTAAACGTAAAGTTTCAAAATGTGCCATTTACTCTCCTGTCCACATATGGAAACCAAGCTGCCTGTTTTAAATGAATTGTTTACGTGATGTCATATATAAGGCTATATGGGGGGTAGCCAATCGAAATAGAGGTTAATTACACAAATCAGTCTTAAAGGTGCAATAGCACAGTTACCCTGTGTAATTCTAGTGGATGAAGAAATGTTAGAATTAGAGTTAAATGTTGCTTATGTATCTTCTACTCCTATTTAGGGGAGATGTGGCATATTTTGATGGTCTGAGTGAAACTATCCTTTCAGTTGGGCTAGTAAAACCAAAAGCAGGTGAGTAACTTTAAGCATTGTTCAGCATGCAAATTCTCATTCACAGCATCTTCAGAGCTTTTTCCCTGTGCTGTTTGAATGACCTGTACACATTTTCTCTGTCTACTTGACATTTTTGAGTGCCCAGCTTATTTAAAAAATGTTTTTTTTTTTTTTTTTTTTTTTTTTTTTAAATCCTCTTTATTCTCCCACAGGAATCTTCCAACCTCACATCCACTTCTTATTAGTATTGGCCACACCTGTGGATGTGGTAATCCTTGGCTTGAGCTTCCCCAAGGCTCAAACAGGTAAGCCTTTCTTTTAAACTAACTTGATCTTTGCCATATCACAATCCCTAAACAGAAACCAGAAACGATGTGGCTTACAACAGAGCTAATGTGCCAACGTTTCTCCTGCCTAATGTTTACTCCGCAGGGTTAAATGACAGCATGTCAGGAGCCATGCAGCTTCTCCCTGACCCGCTCTACTCTATCCCCACTGACAACACCTACATGCTGGCAATCACCTCCACTGATCTAGGGCGCATCTTTCTGGCCGGCAAGGACGGCTGCCTCTATGAGATCGCCTACCAGGCCGAAGCTGGCTGGTTCAGCCAGCGCTGCAAAAAGATCAACCACTCCAAGAGCAGTCTGTCTTTCCTAATACCATCTCTGCTGCAGTTCTCCTTCTCTGAAGATGGTGAGACATTTATATAAACACACATACTTGATTTATTAATGTACGGTTTTGTCAAATTATTCAGGTATTTTTTAACATTATATGAGCATCCCCATTATGCCTAGGAGCTTAGAGCTACATGCCTCAATTTGTAAAATCTTCCTTTTGTATCATGTGATGTTATAGATCCGGTTGTCCAGATTGCAATTGACAATTCACGCAACACTCTGTATACAAGATCTGAGAAAGGAGTGCTGCAGGTCAGTTTAAAAATTATTTCTGTATGTATTTATTTATTTTACACTAGTGCTCAGTGTGTTTGTGTTTTAACTACACTGCTAATCAAATGATGTGCCTGTGCCAGGTTTATGATTTGGGTGCTGATGGGCAGGGAATGAGTCGAGTGGCTGCCATGTCTCAGAATTCAATTGTTTCTGCTGCTGGGAATATTGCCAGGTAGTGCAACACTTTGTATCTGTCCAAGATATTTATTGTAGTTTTTGCTATTGTGTACGCAGAGTGTAAAGCATCATGTCGGCCCATGCTGTCCGTTTTATTACTTGCTTATGTATCTCTTTCAGGACTATTGATCGTTCTGTCTTCAAACCCATCGTCCAGATTGCTATTATTGATCGTTCAGAGTCTTCGGATTGCCATCTCCTGGCCATCACTCATGCTGGTAAGAGCCCTTGGGAAGAAACCAGATTCACCCTAAGGAATACAATGGCTTTGTGCGCTTAATAGTAACTCTGGTGTTTGTGTGGTCTGTGTAGGTGTACGTATGTACTTCAGCACTGCCCCATTCGCTCCACCTAATGCCAGGCAGAACACTGCACGGCCTAGCCTGCTAGCTCTGGTACATGTACGGCTGCCCCCAGGTTTTTCAGCCTCCTCCACCTTGCAAAAGCCTGCTAAAGTACACAAGGCACTCTACAGCAAAGGTAAAGCTCCAGACTTGTACCGAAATACAGTTATGAAAGAGTTTCTTGTGTATTAATGTTGTCTTATTTTGTTGTGTGATTAGGAGTTTTGTTGATGGCAGCATCGGAGACAGAGGACAGTGATATACTCTGGTGTATTAACCATGATTCCTTCCCCTTCAAGAAACCGCTTATGGAAGCCCAGGTTTTCTGCTTTAGTTTGCTCTTTTATAGTAATGTAACAGGCAGAAATGTGTTTCATATGTCATGTTGACTTGTGCATCATTGTAACATGAATATGCCATTTTGCAGATGACATCAAATATAGATGGACACTCATGGGCACTCTGTTCTCTAGAAGACACCAAAGCACCCAAAATTTTAACTCCTTTAAATAAGGACTTCATTCCACTCACTGATTCACCAGTGGTGGTTCAGCAACACAATATTCCACCTCAGAAATTTGTCCTCCTCTCTGCCCAGGTATAGTTCGCTTTTCCTATGTCTGCACCAGCCATGCTTTTCCAATGTGCCATTGCTTACGTCTGTTCACCTGTTTGGGTCTTTACAGGGAAGTCATATCTTCCACAAACTTAGACCCGTTGACCAATTGCGCCATCTGCTGGTAAGCAGTGGTGGAGGGGAGAGTGAAGAAATCGAGCGATTCTTCAAGCTCCACAGGGTATGAACGCACAGCTTTTATTTTTCTGGATGTTTATATTTTAATTCCCTTTATAAGCACATTTAGGCAGGTTTTGTGTATTGTTTTGTCTGCTGTATTCATTTCTTTCTGCTCTGTATTCATCTGCAGGAAGAACAGGCTTGTGCCACTGCTCTGATTTTGGCCTGCTCCAGTGCTGCCTGTGACAGAGAGGTTTCCTTGTGGGCCACTCGAGCTTTCTTCAGGTCCATACCTTTATTATAGCTAATGTACTCTTCACCTGATTACCTTGGAACAACTTTTGTTAGCTTTGTTTATTTGTTTGTTTATTTTGACTTCTTTTTGATACAGGTATGGCGGAGAGGCTCAAATGCGTTTCCCCTCTGCTATGAGTGCCCCCAGCAATGTTGGACCGCTCTTTGGTTCTCCTGTACCAGGTGATTTCATCAGTTAGATGGTTCATGTTTAATTGTACTGATTTTGCAGCATGGTTTATATAGTGACTGTCTGCTTACCAATTTGATGTCAGCCTAGTTCTAACCCATAGTGTGTTACTGTTGTAATTGTAGGGTCCCCTTTGCCTGTCGGTAGTCCTTTTCCCAATCCCAGCTTCTTAGCAACACCAGCTCCAGGTACCTGTCTCAGCTATCCATTCATTCACCACATGGTCCAGATATGCTTAATAAATTACTGCTTATTGTTGCTCAAGGTTTTAACTTGGAAAGCACATTATGTTTCTTGATAAAATAAAAATGCATACTAGCATTTATGTTGTCCCTTTTTGTCTTTGCTTCCTTATTTTCCTTTGTCTCTTTTCTGTGTCTACTTACATACTGTGTAGTATGTATTACTATGTATATGTAATCCTTGTGTTATTAAATATCTTTTGTCTTACTAGTATGATGCATTGTGCGATGCATGCTTCTCTCTTTTTCCGTACCAGGTATGATGCCTCCTAGTGTGTCTACACCCTTCATCCCTTCCACTCCAATGAGTCCTGGTGGCCCTACCATTCCTGCCGTCTCATCTGGTCCTGAAGTGCTCTTCTCTGGGAAGCACAATGGCATCAGTGTCTACTTCGCCCGCATACTTGGGTGAGCCTGAGTAAATGTGCTTGTTTTTAGCTGGATATATTGCTTAGTTGTTGATCTAAAGTTAAGCTCTTAAATTATAACAGGAACATCTGGGATGGGAGTCTGGCAGTGGAGAAGGCAATCAGTACAGGAAGCCAAACCGTGACTATTGTGAGTAAGCACTTGCATTACGCATGGCCAGCATTAGTTATTACCTTTGTAAATAGAACAGTCATTTATTGGGATCCTTCATGAGATTTAGTTGTAGTAGAACGTACTAATATATGACAGTTATTGGTTTTAAAAAAGGTTTGACGCTACATTAATTAGTATACTTCAGTCATAACTGTATTATAAAGGCTTTACAACTGTGACATTGGCCCATATTGTGTTTAAATTGTACACTTGCAAAACTTTTAACTTAGTAGTCGACTCCAGTTCTTTTTTTTTAATTTTATTTTTTGGTACTTGTATTTTTTCGTGTTGGTTTTAAATGTATTTCATTTGTGCAGTTTCTGACTTACTGGTGTTCTTATCTTGTGACATTTCAGATGGAGAGCACAGCAAATTCATCTGATCTGGAGGCGATCCTGCTGGAGCTGCAAGGCCTGAAAGAGTTTCTTGATAAAAACTCCCAGTTCAGCCCCACTTCTTTAGGTGCAGCAAGGTATGGGCCTGATTTATTGACCTTGTGCACACTCTGCCTGTATATGGGTAGGGTTACAGTGTTGCTGACTTCTTTTTCTCCCACAGTTTCAGCTCTCCTGCCAACCTACAACAGAGGCTGCTGGGATTCATGCGTCCAGATGGTGCAAGCTCTCAGCAAGTCCAGCAAGAGCTTCAAAGGAAATACCACAGTATGGCTTTCTTTGTTTTTATTCGTCTATGTAAGTGTGCATATGCATAAGAGAGAGAACAAAATTGAGTGACCATTTTGCTGTTACTTCACAGCTGAAGCTCAGGCCTATGAGAAGGCATCTTTGCAGGGCATCCAGCAGCTGGTGCACCGCTCCTTTCAAACTTTGGCTCTCTGGAAGCTCCTGTGTGATCACCAGTTCAGCCTCATCATCTCTGAACTGCCTAAGGTGTGCACCGTAATGGTTTTTCTCCCTTGTCTTTTTTCTCTCCCTTTCTTTCCTTCTTTGATTTTTTTTTTTCTTTAACTTCTTAATGCCAGTTTTTATTGCTATTTCTGGTCCTGGTAAAGACCCTTCCTTCTCTCATATTTGTCTGTATGGCTATTCACTCTCACTTTCTTATTGTGTCCTGTAGGACTTTCAGGAGCAGCTTAAAGCCATCAGCTTTAAAGATGTGGTGATTCGTGGCCGTGAGTTGACCGGAGCACTCATCACTGCCCTCATCAACGTCTACATTAAAGACAGTGCCTCGGTGGATGCCATCAGCTGCCATCTGCGAGATATCTGCCCTCTTTTGTACAGCAGCGATGACAGTGTTTGTTCTAAGGTAACAGCCTTCTGTCCCATGCCTGTTTAATCATTATATCAGGCAGTGGTTTCCGTGCTTGGAGACTAAAACGTACCTCTCTCCTCCCAGGCCAATGAGCTGCTGCAGAGCTCCAGGCAGGTCCAGAATAAGGCAGAGAAGGATCGCACTCTCAAAGAGTCATTACGGCTGTACCAACAGATCAGCCATCACACAGACCTGCCGCTTGTGTGTTCCCAGTATCGACAAGGTGAATGCACATACATCATTCCCATAAGCTAACTTATTCCCATGTGGTAATATCATTCAGTTAATTCAGTTAAATAGTATTGGGCAATTATATTTTTCCTCATTTCTTCTCTAGTTCGTTTCTATGAGGGTGTTGTGGAGCTGTGCCTCACAGCGGCTGATAAGAAGGATCCCCAGAGATTGGGCCCACACTTCTATAAGAACGGAGAGCCAGAAGAGGATGCTGTCGGACAGCAAGCCTTCCAGGAAAGGTAATGTAATGGTAATTTGGTTTCAGTGTACTCAGAATACTGAATAAAAAAAAGAATAAAAAACTTAATTAGTCCAGTTTTTTTCAGTGGCTAGTCATAATATAGGTACCTGAATGTGCCTCTGCCCAGGTTGTCATGTTATAAGTGCATCACAGACACTATGCAGGAGTTGGTGAACCAGAGCAAAGCAGCTCCTCAGTCTCCTAGTGTCCCCAAGCAGCCTGGGCCCCCTGTAATGACATCTGATCCCAATATGCTCAGCAATGAGGACGCTGCTGCTCATGTGAGATGACTTTTTTTTTTTTTTTTTTTTTTTTTTATTTGATTATTAGAATCTGAGTGTTATATGTAGTTTTAATACTCTCTTTATTTTTTGCAGTTTGAGCAAATGCTTGGTTTAGCTCAGAGGTCACAAGACGAACTGTTCCACATTGCTCTGTATAACTGGCTAATTCAGGCGGACCTCACTGACAAACTCCTTGAGGTAAGAGGTGTTTTCTGCTTTGTTGTCAGTAAAGTTTTGTGTAGACTTTGTTCACAATCCAGTAGAAGCCCTCCCTGTTTTTTTTATTTTTTTATTTTTTTATTTTTTTCCCTCCCCTGAATTGGACACTAATTAGCTAGGACACCTGCTAGGTCACACCCTGGTCACACAACTCTACCAACCTGGATGGCATTAACACACATGAAGCTAAGCATTGCATCTTTTCAAACTGCTGTTAACACAAGCCCCGTTGTTTTTGTGTGGTAGGTAAACTCCCCCTACCTTGAGGACCATTTAATGCACATGATCAAGCAGGACCAGAACAAAGTGCGCAACATGGATCTCCTGTGGCGTTATTACGAGAAGAGTCGCAGCTTTGGCAAAGCGGCTCATGTGCTGGCAAGGCTAGCCGACATGCATAGGTGCGTCGCCATAGAGTCCTGGAGCTGAGGCTTTTATGTTGTAAGTGTAGGCCTATATTGACAATTTGTGTCTTTGCGTTTCTGCAGCACGGAGATCTCTCTAAAACAGAGGCTGGAGTACATCTCTCGGGCCATACTTTCAGCCAAAAGCTCGTCTTGCATTTCCTCCATGGGAGCTGATGGCGAGTTCCTACATGAACTGGAAGAGAAGATGGAGGTATGGAAGATCAAGCTAGAACTTGATCTAATGCGGGACACTGACTTTGCCTTCCAGTCTTATTTCTTTTATATTAGACAGAGTGGTGTTTTACAGCTGTGTTTTCACAGCTTGTGTGTCTGTTTCCATGTATTCCAATTCCACTCTTGCCCTACAGGTGGTGCGTATTCAGGTGCAGATTCAGGAAACGCTGAGCAGACAGTACTCACAGCATCCCTCTGTACAGGGGGCGATATCTCAGCTTGACTCTGAGCTAATGGACATCACCAAGGTAGGCCCATGGTGGTCTCGGTAGCAGAGGCTTCAGCTAGTAGTAGTCAGCACAGAACCTGGTGGATACTGGGGGGTTTGTGAGGAGGGGGTCATAAACTTCCTTTTTTTCTGTCTTTCTTTTCTTTTCTTTTTTTTTTTTTTTTTTTAAAAATAGCTTTATGGAGAGTTTGCAGACCACTTCCGGTTGTCGGAGTGCAAGCTGGCCATTATTCACTGTGCTGGCCATTCAGATCCTATCCTGGTCCACTCTCTGTGGCAGGAGATAATGGAGAAAGGTAAGTGTCTAGATGGAGCAGTGTGGATTGTACTGCCGAAACTGTGGTGGTGGTGTTGTCGTCGTTGTCGTCATCTTTGTGTTTTACATTTTTAGAGCTGAGCGACAGTGTGGCTATGAGTCCAGCTGACCGCATGCGGTCCTTGAGTCTGAAGCTGGTATCACTGGGAAAGATGTATGCAGGAACACCACGATACTTTCCTCTGGGTACAATTTTACTTCTTCTGTCAACACAGTGTCTCTGAGGGCTACTCTTTTGATGTCAACACTTGTCATCTATAATTTGTTTAATTGTTTCCCTTGATACCTTTTTTGCCTGTTTAGGCATGCCTGCATGTGGTCTAAGGTGCCTAAGGGTTTTACCTCTGTAGTCCAGTAATTAGCTTTTATTTGCTATCTGTTTTGTTATGACAGATTAACTTTGGACTTAAAATGTTCAAATTTGACTGTTTTTTGTTGAAGTGTAGTTTTAAAAGGATGGCTTTTTTACGATCTCCTTAATTCTCATTATTGATCTAATTTTCAGAGTTCCTGGTCAAGTTTCTGGAGCAGGAGGTGTGCAAGCTGAACTGGGACGTGGGCTTTGTCACCTTCACCATGCAGGAGATTGGCGTGCAGCTTCCGCGTCTGCTGGAAGTGTATGATCAGCTTTTCAAGAGTCGGGTATGAGACTTTGTGTCTAACTGTATTGCAGTTGGCAGCATTTTTGTAGCATATGGACGTACTGGAGTGATTTATATCAGGTCTTTTTTATGTGCGTTACTAGATCTTTGCAATAACCTGTAAAATTTGCGCTGATATTTATTGTACATGTGTGTGGCTGTTAGGAAATGGTTTCTGTGAGTGAATGGTCAGTTATAGCATACCATAACAGTTAACACATTCCAACTCATCCTCTTAACCTGAATCTTCACCAGTTTCACTAACCTCTCATGGGTTTCTTGCAGGATCCGTGTTGGCAGCGTCTGAAGAAGCCTCTCCACCTAGTGGAATGTATTCATGTGCTCCTCTCAGGATATGTAGACGACCCCAGCAGAGTGCCAACTTATGACAGGTAACAGCCCAAAGATGTTATGTCCCCTGGATTCCTGTCACACACAGTGCTCTACTCTTATCGTGCTTCTTTACTTTCCTTTCAGACGGAGGTTCACCAATGTATGTCTGGACAACATCTGTGGCTATCTGGTGGAGCTTCAGTCTCTGAGCCCTAATGCTGCCCTCCAGGAAATCATTCGCAACTTCAAATCTCTGCAAGCCAAACTAGAGAAACTGCATTGAGACCAGTGAGCAGCATCTTGCATAGTAACATGAATATATGGATCAATGGCTTTTGTCTCATTGCTGCTGTTCTGTTACTTCCTCGTCCAAATAGGAGTTTGAAGGTAGCACCAGTGGCCAAGGAGAGTTGGGAGACTTGCCTAGTCAGAAGGGGAAAATGCTAAGGGATTAAACGCTCCTTTAATTATGCAACCTCAAATAATATAAACAATTCCAACAGACCTCTGATCTATAGGTTTGCCTTTCTCTTAGTGCCTGGAAAGTCTTTACATCTCTGTTTAAGCGTACAGGGATTAAGTTGCCAAACTGTTTTCAAAGGTGCTACGCTTATGAGAGAGGTGATTAAGACATTAACTTTATTTGCAAGTTTCACAGTGATTTCAGTTTGTCAAAAGGGTTTGTTAAGATAATTTAGCCAGAAAGACGTTTGAATCTTTGTCCAGGACCTGGAGACTACTAAAATGAGGTGGTACAGCTTGACAGCAGACAGCAAAAAAAAAAAAAAAGCTCTGATTGTTGGATGAAGCTGTTTCTATTTGGGCTTGCAGCGGTAAGCTCATTGCTGACAGTTCCATATTGATGGAAATTTCTACTTAATTTTTTATCATGGATTCACAGTAGGTTAATTAGAATGTAACTGTGAAATGAAATTGAAAGCACTTGTCAAAATTGGGTGTAATACAAGCGCTACCTGTGGTGCTCAGGATGTCTGTCATTAAAGGTTTAGGTTGTCTCTAATTTGCAGTCCACACATCCTTACATATTCCAGTCAGATTTTTCTGTTTTTTGGCTTTTCCTTTTAATTTTTGAAGTGTAACTTGGTGTCAATATTTAAAACGAAGATGTCACATCGGTTTGTGATGAGGCAGATTCTATACTGGATACCTTTTTTAAAAAATACAGGTTTTATATAAATACTTGACTCTTTTTGAACTGTGGAAGTAGCTTTGATTGTTCAAGTTTGTAATGTAAAGCAACATAAAATAAGAATAAATAATCTCTCAATTCCGATTTTGTTTCCTCGTTGATATTAAGTACTAGAGGTGTAAGCATGGGTTCCCTGCTGTTTTGTTGACAATAATTACTCGTAACAAGACATAATTTAAACCCATGGGCTCGTTTATGATTCCCCAATTGACATAAAGCTTTGAAAACATGTTTTTCATTTTATCCTTTGGGAAAAGTGCCATTTCACTTGTCCAAAAAAACTACACTAGACTACAAACACACATCAGTACACATCAACTTATACAAAACCAGAAATTAGAAATTTTGAGACATTACATTGATTTGTCCTTAAAGACTGCTTTTGAATACTTGGTGTGTGACTTGCTGAGTCGCTTTTGCCTTTTGTCTGTCTTGTGGTCACTGCTAATCTCTGGATGAGCAGTTCAGCTTCTTCACCCCATGCAGGTAGATGTAAGGGATGATGCATGTATAAACTGCTCCTATATAGCTGGTCATCTCATCTACTACAGTGGACTCATAAATAGTGTTAGTTATGCTAAGCAAGAGGTGAGTTAGCCAGCAGATCAAGAAAACGGTGGCCACTGCTACCACACTCTTGGCAGCCCTCACCTGATTCCCTGAAGAAGAACTAGATCTGCCTTGTGACTTTTGTAGCGTTTGTTCATTGTTGAAGACGTTGGATGTCGGGACTTTGCATGAGAATTCTGGAGCTGTCTCGGCATTGCCTCTTGCATCCTGGTTGTCTGCAACAGAAGGGTTACCACCTCTAGGTCCCACTCTTGTGGTGTTCTTGATGCGCTTTTGATTTTGCAGTAGTGTTGCTGCGATCTGGATGCTTGCAAAAACAATCCCAATGATTGGAACCACATTTGCCAGCGTAAGGTACAACGTCTCATAGATGTTTCTGGCCTTCTGAGAGGGGAAGTATTCTATGCACTCTTCAGAGCTCTCATTCCACAGGTTTGCAGGGACGAAGGAAAAATGTGGAAGGCTGAACGCAACAGCTGCAGTCCAGCTCCCTACCAGCAGTGCTGCAACAAGGCGTACGTTGTCCATCTGAACAGGAGCCCCACCACGTTTTAAAGAACCCACAAGCTTCTGATGCCAGAAAACGGTGATGAACATGGTGGTGAAGATGCTGCTGGTCTCAGAGAGGTTTGAGCAGAAATTGAAGGCACCACAGTACATCTTGCCCATGGGCCAACGTTTGACAAAGTCCAAAGTGTCGGGCAGGTCCACCATGTAGTTTGTGATTAGGTTGGATAAAGCCAAGTTGACAAACAGGACATCGTTAGTTCGGAGCTGAGATCTGGATTTTGGCAGAGAGCGAAAACCCAACCAGTGGTTGCCAATAATCCCAGACAGACACATAAATCCTCGTATTATAGACTTTATCCACTCTTTTGCGTTCATCTCAAGGTGTAAGACTCTTTCCAACTGAAAGACTGGCCGCAACTACATCAAGCATAAGTTACAGTTGATGATATATCTGCGGTCTGAGGTGCTCTTTTCGTCCGTCAGTTTCAATTTATACAGTCTCATGACCGTGACATCATCGGGACCTTCATGTGATCTGCCTGATCATGGAGATATCTCCTCCCACTGTGTAGAATGAGTTCCCACTGTTTATCTAGGATAATAAATAATATAATCATAAAATTGTGGGAAGATCTTTCAGCGTGGTGGGCTTTAGTGTCTATTGTGTTAGAGAGAGCTTGGCACACTTAGGACACTGTCTGTTCTCACAGACTGGTAGGGGATCTTGGGGAAGCGTGAGCCTCCTTTGGAACTAAATGGCTTACACTTCCAGTGCTGTCTAACCAGTTGTTAGCTAAGCAACAATGTACTATTGAGTCCAACAGACCACAGGGAAGCCCAACTAAGAAGCTGGTGCTCTGGGAAAATGCTTGCAAGAACACCATGCTACTTCCCACTGGGTCTGTTTACTTCCCCTACCTGTCCTGTACCGCTGAGTTTGGTTTTTGAAAAGTCAACTGCTTCTCTTACCTGTACTTGTTTGGTTCCCTCTGAGGCCAGTTTTATTCATTAGCATGCCTGCATCTCCCTCTGGCTTCTGAAATGGGATAAACCAACAGATGTGTCTTGCTAAGATGTTTGGCTACCAGAGCAGCTTCGATGTGCCTTGGCATAGATTCTACAAGTCTCTGGAACTGTATTGGAGGAATTCAATGCTGTTCTTCCAAACGATATTTCCTGAGTTGATGTTTGTGATAATGGGGGTAAGAGATGACATGTAATGTGTCAGTCCAAAATCTTCTAAAAGTGTTTAACTGGGTTGAAATCTTGTAACTGTGAAGACCAGGTGGAGGCCTATGGGTGGGGGCGCTTTAATCGTGGAGGAGGCCACTGCCATCGGGAAAGAAATCGGATTAGTCAGAAAAACTTTGTCTTGGTTTTTAATGCCTTTGAGGGGACAAATGGTCCCAAGCTATGGTAGCAAAATGTCCTCCATTCTTAGGGGAAGAATAGTGACTGTTTTTCTTTACAAGTACTGCAAACGCGTTAGCATCGTGATCATTCACTGCTGACCCCTGTTTGGACGACTGAAGTCTTTCCAAATAAATCCAGTTGTCACTTTAAGTGTCCTTCTAAAGTCATTTTGACCTTTTTCTTTTAACCTTTATCCACATTAGTTCAGTTAATTACTAATTAATATGTTGGTGTTTTAGAAAAGACGGGGGGGAAACCTAACAAATTTTCCGACACCAAAATAACGTTTTTTTACTAATGACCACTGCGTTACATTGTGCAACGTTCCTGGTCAGGCAGGAGGTGTGTGAGTGGAAGTGGAACACGGCCTTTATTCCCTTCAACTGCTGGAAGTTTAACATGGTATAATGAGAATAGGGTCCACCATATTTCATGGTCCTATTTCACGTAATCATTTTGCAGGACTAACGTTGTTAGCATTGTCCAAAAAACACCTAAAAAAATCAAAGACCACCCTTAGTTTGTGTTATTGACCAGTCGAAACAACACGAGATTTTAGAGGAGATAGCAAGATGATAATCCACCATAAGGAAGAGGAAACTTATTCCAAGGAAATTAAGTGAAAAACCTGGAGTTTCCAAAGCTGGAGCTCAGGAAAAGAATTAAAAGATACAGAGAAAATAAGACCCCTTAAACAACCCCCTGCAACACCTGGTACACCACCAAAACTGACCCCATCAGATAAACAGCACTTAAAGCTTCATCTTTGAGAGGCAGAGGAGAACGTCAAGCTCCACTCTTGCTTCAGATCTGAGAACATCGACAGGTGTTTCTGCCCATCCCTCCACTATGAGATGACACCTCAAGGCTATGGGGGTCTGAAAGGAGGTGTAGCTGTTCAAGAAGCTCCCCACCGAGAAAAGGAGACACACATCCAACCAAAGAAGCTGCTGGTGTTCTCAGAACAATGGACCGACCACGCCCAGAACCCAGACCTCAACAAGTACAAGTACCTCATTACTGTATTTTTAAGTATCTGTACTTTACTGGAGTATTTGTCGCCTCATAGTTCTTACTTTTACTCACTACATTTCAAAAGGAAAATCTGTACTTGTTACTCACTACATTTTAAAAACAGCCTCGTTAAGGTTTAACGATCGATTTATTTGTTTTATCTCTCTATTTAATCGGTTTTTTTTTTTTTTTAAATCAGGCGATTCTATTAAGACGCCTAACGAAACGCAAATCGGAATCCTATTGGCTGTGAAAGCGGGGGAGGCGGGAGGGGGAGCGGAGCCAGCCTGTGATTGGTTACTTTCACGATTTACAGACCTCCGGGGCGGGGCAACTAAAATAAAACAGACGAGGAGACTGTATTCCGCAGAGAGCCAGCATTTCTTTCAGGCGATGTGTCTGAAAAAGCTGTAACGTTACTGTAGTTATACACGACTCTCCCTCAGCTCAATTGTGTTTTAATCAATACAGCCCCCAGAACCGGAGATACAGAGACACAGCAGAAATTAAACCATCCTTAAATATGGATTATTTAGAGGAACTACAGATTACAGCCATATGAGGGGCACTCGTGGGGCAACTCGGAGTGAGAAAATCAGCACTGTAGTTAAAATTCTTTAGAAAAAGGTTGGATAATGTATTGTTCCTCTTTTAAGAGCCTACTTTTTTCTCTATATTCGACTTTTTAGGTCCACCTTTCGGTTCAAGTGATGCAGCAGTTACTCTAGGCTAGAGATACACTCGTGCCTCCGCGTAGACAAGCGGTTATGAACGTAACTGTTCACATACTTGCCTATGTGCTACTCGTGGTACTGGAGGCTTCCTCTAGAGGGCAGACCACTCCGCTGTTTTGATAGGAGTTCTACTCCCCCTAGCGTTTTTTGTGTGTTCTCTCTTTTATACAACGTTCTGTAAAAAAGCCTGTTTCCTGTTTTTGTTCCTTGTGTCGTTTATTAAAAGTAGTACATGAGGAATCACGAACAAAATGGAGGACTGCCGTGCAGGACGTACAGAAAACGTGTCTGGGCGCAGAGTTAGTCAAACTCGTTCCTGCGTGATCGTCTTTTTTTTTTTACCATTTCGCCTTCGTAAAGGAAACCTGTCGTCTCTCTCGGCGCTTCGACTCTTTCGGTCATAGGCCAAGAGTCGACCCCCACCCGCTGGAGTCGAATAATCGATGCTTTTAGAATCGACTCCCCTTCGCTGCGGAACTTTAAGGAATCATTTGATCTGGCAGGGTCAACGAACACGTCCTGTAGATAGAGACTGTGGAAACTGAAGTTAGAAAGATAGCGTTTTTATTTTAGGGCAGGCATATTGTTTTTTGAACTCCAGTACTGACTGCTAAAATAAAAATGACATTGATTCCCGAGATTTCTGTAATGTCCGTTTCAAATTCATAAAGGAAATCAGACATGTGAACACATCTGGTGCTCTGAATGAGTGGATTATTGTGTATGATCAAGCAGCTCTAGTATAAGACATTACGTGCACTCAGCTTTTGGTATATGCTGCCCTAAACCTTAATTAAAAATATAAATTGTTTTAAAAAATTGAATATACTTATATGGAATGTAATATATATGTATATGGAATATTTATATGGAATATATATAGAATTCTAACTATTTTTTAAACTTCAAGTACATTTCAGAGCATGTACTTTTGTACTTTTACTTGAGTAATAAAATCATACTTATAATTTAATTCATTTAATTTAACGCTTATAATTTACAGTACAATTTAATATTTTGTTCATTAGATTATTAGCATGGAACTTGGGTACTTTGGCCACCTCTGGATATGAGGTTACTTGAATCGTGGTAAACTAAAAAATGCAACCAACTTCTAAAATTGAACTATTGCTAGAAAAAAAAAATGAAAGTGAGTCTGTAAAACATTGGAATGGAAACTGTAATGAAGGCAAAAGGTGGAGAAATTAAATAGTGATTAAAGTGATATTATATTTAATTCAGGCTTCTAATTAAATGTGAATGGCTTTATAGTACTTAATGGTGGTTTTGACTGCACAGCACTTTTTGTAAATTGCATTCAGTAATTATAAATGCAGCATTAATTCCATAGCAAGTCAAATTTGGAACTGAAAAATAAAGCTTTACCTCATTTAAACGTTCACTTTTTTTACGGAAGAGTTTGTTTTTGATTTGATTTAATGCTGTTTGTATTTATAATGACTTTAATATTGATTGTTCCCTGCAGGTCAATAAATTGGCTGCCCCAGTTGCCTCTGTGAAGCAAGCACGATTCCCTACGGCTTTGCTGACAGTCATTACTTGTAATAACATATAATTAAGTTGGTGGCTCAATTTATGATTCCTCAGATGACATTAGGATATTAAGATTATTAGCGGCCTGAAAGTCGGAGCAGGCCAACAAATATTCAACAGAGCACTCCTACACTGAACTGGGGTTAAGGCACTGTTACCTTAAAGTCAGTCTGTTTCCAACAAAGTCAAATAAGCAATAAATGAATGAAATGGATAAGGTCCGAGATGTGCGTTGCATTTTTAATGCCATATAGAAGCTTATCAGTGTATCATTCATACTGAAATTAAAGTAAGTCAGAAAGATATTATTTAAAAAAAAACAATGTTTTAAATGTTGTGTTTTGTACTAAATAACCCGTCTGCAGTATATTGTATGCGTAGGTACAGCATACAGGTATATGGAAATAATTAAAATGAAGAAGTTTTGTTGATTTTCTTGGTGACCACAACCCACAGTTGTTTATTTGCTAATTTAATATATATAGAAAAAAATAAAAGCATACAATATCGTATGTTTTATTTTTTTCAAATATGTTAAACTAATTATATGTTAAATATAAATTAGGGCTTAGAACCAAAGAAGGGATGTAAGTGTATATATATATATATATATATATAT
>CM067490.1:22811210-22876191 GCA_034552555.1 Semaprochilodus insignis | reverse complement strand
ATATATATATATATATATATATATACACTTACATCCCTTCTTTGGTTCTAAGCCCTGTCATCCATGTGTGTATATAGTCTTATTATTAAAGACTCGGTACACAGAGTCCGATCACAATATGCTCATTTTCTGTACTCTTTGGTTCTAAGCCCTCTTTATGTACTCAAATTTACAGAAGATGCCATATTTGCATGTGTTTCCCGTAACAAATAACTTACTTTCAGGATTGCTCAAACGTTTCCAAACAGCTGTGCAGATATATACAATATAGTTTTAGCACTTTTCATTGCTACTGAAAAGTAATAATCACCATTCATTACTATTGCTGTTGTTTTTTCTCCCTTCTTTTTTTTCTTCTTCTTTCAGTGTGCTACCATGTCAAGTCACAGCACAGCTTACTGCTTTCCCCATCTTGTCCTATCTCGGCCTGGTTAGGGAGAGCAGTACTCATCCTGTAATCAAGCTGATCTTCAGCCTCTGCAGGAGCAGCCCAGCTTCTTCACCCCATGCAGGTAAATGTAGGGGATGATACATGTATAAACCGCTCCTATGTAACTGGCGAACTCCACCACCAGAGTGGACTCCCTGACAGTGCTGATAATGCTCAGAACCAGGTGAATGAACCAGCAGGTCAGGAAAATAGTGGCCACTGCTACCACACTCTTGGCTGCCCTCAGGAGACTTCCTGAAGATGAGCTGGATCTGGCTTTGGACATTTGACCACCTTGTATGGGGCTAGGGGCCACAGTGTTGGACTTGAGAACTGCTTCTGGTGGTCTTGGTGGATGTCCTGCACCACCTGCTGGCATGCTTCTGCTTTTCTGGGCTGAGGTGTTACCTCCTCTGTTGGCCGCTGTGGTGCTGCCCTTGATTTGTTTCTGAACCTGCAGCAGCCTAATTGTAATCTGGATGCTTGCGAAGCAGATCCCGAGAATGGGAATCATGTTTGCACATATTAGGTACAGGAGCTCGTAGGTTTGCTTGGCTTCATGAGAATGAAAGTCCTCCATGCAGTTTGTTGTGGTCTTGTTCTTGATGTTCTCAGAGGCAAAGAAGAAATGGGGAACGCTGAATGCAACAGCTACAGTCCAGCTCCCTGCCAGCAATGACCCAACAAGGGGTATGCTGTCCATCTGCACAGGAGCCCCTCCACGCTTTAGAGAGCCCACAAGTTTCTGATGCCAGAACATGGTGATGAACAAGGTGGTGAAGATGCTGCTGGTCTCTGACAGGTCTGAGCAGAAATTGAAAGCACCACAGTACCTCTTGCCATTCAAGAAGTTGTTTGTGAAGTCCAAGGTGTCTGGAAGGTCCACCATGTAGTTTGTGATTAGGTTAGATAAAGCCAAGTTGACAAACAGGACGTCATTGGTTCGGAGCTGAGATCTGGACCTGGGAAGAGAGCAGAAACCCAGCCAGTTGTTGCCAATAATCCCAGACAAACACATAAAGCCTCTTATTATAGATTTGATCCAGTACTGTGCCTGTGTCTCCATGTCAAGGTCTCCTTTCTTTCCCAAGGCGAGTTTGGGTGTCTCTGGGGCAGAATGTTGAGTCTAAAATTTATACACCAGTCAATGACATCATCAGACACTAATTTTACCAGTGTGGCTATGGATACAGTCATTTAGATCTCCTCCCACTTTGTAGAAATGTAGATTCTGCAAATTTGCTTCCATTGTCTAACTCAGAACAGAACAAATACCACTGAGAGTACAAGCAGCCCTCTTTCACTCCATGTTCATGATTTTCCTGCCATCAGTTAATCTGCAATGCCTGAATCTGCTAGTGTATGTCATATATGGCAATTGAAATGTCACTACAGTAAGTCTCTACCTAGGGGTGGACAATATGGCAAAACATATCATCACACAATACTTAGACAATTTCACAATTTACAAAAAGACACTTTAAAAGATAATAATAATAATAATAATAATAATAATAATCTGGGTATGATTACATTTCACATACACCCAACTATGCACTTCATTAGGAACATACACTTGTATTTACACTCAGTATTCATTTTATCAGCTCCACTGACCATATATGAGCACTTTGTAGTTCTACAGTTACAGACTGTAGTCCATCTGTTTCTGCCCCTGTTCTTCAATGGTCAGGACCCCAGCAGGACCACCACAGAGCAGGTATTATGTAGGTGGTGGATGATTCTTAGCTGGACTGAGAATCATCTAGCAACCAAAACTATGCAGCCAACAGCATCCTGTGGGCAGCGTCCTATGGGCAGCATCCTGTGGGCAGAGTCCTGTGACCACTGAGGAAGGACTAGAGGATGACCAAAACAAACTGTGCAGCAGCAGATGAGCTCTCGTCTTTGACTGTACATCTACAAGGTGGACCAGCAAGGTAGGAGTGTCTAATAGAGTGGACAGTGAGTGGACACAGTGTTTAAACACTCCAGCAGCACTGCTGTGTCTGATCCACTCACACCAGCACAACACACACCAACACACCACCACCACGTCAGTCTCACTGCAGTGCTGAGAATGATCCACCACCCACATAACACCTGCTCTGTGGTGGTCCCGTGGTGGTCCTGACCATTGAAGAACAGGGTAATATAATATACAGAGAAACTGATGGACTACAGTCTGTGACTGTAGAACTACAAAGTGCTCCTATATGGTCAGTGGAGTTGATAAAATGGACAATAAGTGTAGAAACAAGGAGGTCACTTCAATAATAATAATAATAATAATAATAATAATAATAATAATAATACATTTATTGAATATCTATTTACACATTGTGTATATGTGTTTTGCTGTATATTGTTGTATATGTATATGTGTTCCTCAGTGTGGGTGTGTCCACGGAAGCGTCCCGATCCATGGCAACCCTGAAACCTGGAATCATGGGAATTATAGTCCTGCGCTGTGTGGCTTTGGAAGCGGAGCGAAATTCGGGAGGAAAACGCTTATGGACTGTAAACAGACGCTAACTGTCTGACCTCCGTGTGCTGTATGATTATGGGAGGACGGTAAGACCATATGCGAGATGGAAATGAACCCAGTGCTGCATATGTGTTATGGGTTTGTCCGTTTACCCCTCGTTTCTATGAGTTACTAGCTGACAGGCTAACTTGCTAAACAGCTAACGGTCCTTGTCGCCAGTCGGTTAGCGGCGCTAACTAGCTAAACATGAGGTAAAAACAGCTTTATAAAGCGATAAATTCCTTTAAACGTAACATTACTAAGTTCCGTCTGTTATTTAATAGCTAGTATTTTCAACACACCTTACTTTTGTAGTTTCCCGAGGCGGGCGAATATGTCGACAAAACAAAAACTGTCCAGAAGTGGTTTAAGGGTTTCGTTTTTAGGTCTAGTTAACTCAAAGCTTTTTCCTGTACGGCCAGGCAGCTTTATTACAGCTCCTCATCTTTCATTTCAGGTCTCGGTAAGAAGCTTTACAGCTGTTGGCGATGATCTGATCAGTCAGTATGCCCTCAGTCAGAACATGGATGGCACTGATTTGAATCCCCAGGGAAGCGGAGTATCTGAACGGCCTCTCGGACTCTGCAGATATGGAGATCAAGTTGGAGGTCCTTCTGTCCTCCAGCATCAAACGAAAAAAGCCGTGGCCGAGATTCTGCTGGCTTGGAAAGGTGAGACTGACCGTTTCTACTCTCCTTGATGTTGATGTGAGACTACTGAGTGAGTTCTGCTATGTGACATCTTCCTTTCAAGATAAGATAGGATAGCCTTTTATTATCCCACATGGGGAAATTTGCATTGTTACAGCAGAATATACAGTAAACATATGCAGAGCAAGAGGTAGACTAAAGTGCAAGTACGAATGATAAGAAATTGCAAAAAAAAAAAAAAGAATAAAGAAATAATCCTCTATTGTTAGGCAAAAGATAAAGTACAATAAAAAACTATACAAATGCACATGTGTAATTGCACAGATATGTACTGCACAGTTACTGAAAGGTATTGCACAGATATTGTATAGATATTGCACAATTACGTTCTCTTATACCCGCTACGTAAATACTGAAGCTTGGCAGTCACCTAAATACTGACGGTATAGGCTGTCCTGAATTATAGTGATGTTGGCGGTCAGTACAAGATGTATACAGGTGATATACAGGTGACATGCAGATGATATACTGGTGATATACAGGTGATGAGGTGCAGCAGCAGCAAATATTGCACAATAATTAAGTCACATTAAATGTATAGATAGAAATGGTCCGTATAGTGTGCTACAGTAGTGAGTGTCTGATGCTCTGCTTGGGGGGGTGCCGGTTGTAGAACCTAACAGCAGTAGGGAGAAAAGAGCTGCGGTATCTCTCCTTAACACACCGCAGGTGGAGGAGCTTGTCACTGAAGGTGCTGGCCACTACTACCTCCCCAACTACCTCCACTGAGTCCAGTGCACACCCCAGAACAGAACTTGCCTTCCTGAACAGCTTGTCCGGTTTCTTCCTATCTGCAGTCGTGATGCTGTGCCCCCCAGCAGACAGTGCTGTAGAAGATGGCTGATGCCACAACTGAGTCATGAAAAGTGTGGAGGAGTGGACCATGTATCCTGAATGACCGGTGCCAAAAAGTGAAGCTTTTTTCTTTTTATCCCCTTTTTTCCAGGAGAAAGAAGGTGTCTTTCTGTTGGATGACAGTCGGATTAGTGAAATCAATCTGCTCTCCGGGCAGACCAAGAAGAAGACCCCAAAACTGCAGCCTTTGTTGCCAAGAGTGGTGACCATGTCTGGGTCTCATAATGGTCAGTTTAAGCCCAAAAAATGTTGTTCAGTATTAGCGATGCTCTCGTTCTCTAATTTGCTTCACGCTTCTCTGTTTATAGGGGCGTGGCTGGCTGGGATATTGCTCTCTGGAGAGCTTTTTCTGTGGAACCGAGACAAAGACTCCCTAAAGATGATCATGGCTGTGTCTGCAGTATACGAACTGGCCTCTGCTGGTAAAGGTAGGTGTTGATATTGCAAGCTCTTGCATGTAGAAATGTCCCTCTGACTCACCTGTCTCTCATGCTTGTACAGCGGGTTCACGACGCCTCTCTCTGCTGGTTTCGGGAGATGGACAGAAGGTTCTCGTGGTTGCTCTCACTGGCCAGGTGTTCCTCTGGGAATGTTTGGTGCCTCAAGATCTAAACAGCCTGCGAGATGGCACCGTCAAGGGCCGCTGGAGTCAGATAGAATCCTCAGAAAATGCACAGCTGCCCTCTTCCAAAGACAAGGAAGCATCTCTTCACTCTGTGTTTGTCCAGAGCCAGGTGAGAGAATAACCAGCGTTCAGTTTCAGTGGTTGTACCGTCTGTCACGCTGCTTTTTACAGCATTTTCTTGTTCTCCGCTCTTATTTAGGCTTTGGGTGATGTTTCCCTGAGTGCTTTTGTTTTCACCGATGGAGAGCAGCTGATTGTCACTTTCCTGAAGATTCAGTGGGAACAGACCTGGGAGAGCAAGCTCAGGTTAGACTATAAAGACACGTGGAAGGTGGCGTGTTTTGTTGCCTTTATATTTCAAGATCTGTCTTTATTATAGTATGGAAGGGTACAGTGTACAGTGGGTGACCAAGACCTTTCCACTCAACCACCTTGTGCCTGCGTGTCGACCTGTGAAGTCAAGAGGAGCACTGGTACCGGCTTTCTCACCTGATGGACAACTGCTAGCAGTAATCCTTAACCAGAAAGATCCGAGGGTAAATTGTATTATTTACAGTGCAAAGGAATATATATTGGCAAGAGAAGTCATTATTAATCTAGAAAAAAAAATTATAATTCTTCTTATTCGATCTGTACATTATTTGCCTAGGTTAAAGTATATTTTACTGGCCAGTATTTCATTTTTTGCAGCATAATGCTTTAATTATTACCATAACAGGCTTCAACACTATCTTTAATATGTTTTGCCCTTGTGCCTTACAGGCTACTCAGGTATTGTACATAAGCGTCCAGAACTTTGTGACGGTATCCAGTTCGCTAGGCGGATGCGGCAGTAAGAAGCTCAACATCCCATCAAAATATGTGAGGTAGGTAACAAGCCAGTTCAGTTATTCCGTGTAGCCCAGTCATGTTTTAAACCACTTTAGCCTCTTTTAATGGCTGGTCATTTTCCCGCAGGTCATATTGGGTTGGCTGTGTAAGTTGGAGTCCGGGAGGGCTCTACCTTGCCTGTGTCTTGAAGAGAGGATCCCTCCTCTTGCTGGCCCGCCTGGGTGGTCTGGTCTCTCTTTCCACCACAGGGTGTGACATTGAGTTTGGCCCAGCCCACTTCCTGCCTCTTCACCCACTGGTCACTTACAGGTGGGAGGAATCGCTGAGATTAGAGATTGACGTCTGTAAGATACAACAAACATTTTTACTGAGACAGAAGTGAGGAGTCGGCTGTTGTTAATGGTTTTCTACAACTCTAATGCTAATTGGCCACTGTGATGTGACATTGTTTGAACTTGTTTGCACATGGTCATTTCGTGTGACTTGCATATGGAATGTAGCCTGATAAGATTTAAACCACATGCATACTTGGTAATCAAATGTACAAACGTTGGTAATCTCCATGTACTCAGATCAGGTAGCAAATTAGTTACTCACTAGTTTCACATTTTTCCATTCTATGAAACAAAAAAGTTCAGCGTATTGAAAATCACAGTTTTTCATGGTGTTCATTTTCTTTCACTGGCTTTCAAAGAAAGTCACAAGAATGTGACTGTTTTGAATAATTAGCCCTCTGTATAAGTCATCGCGATCACACACCGCATATGTTAAAATGTACTGTATTATAGCAGGACAGTGAGTAACGGTAAAGATGAATCAAGTCAAGTGGCACTCACGTGGGCACTTCACCCCATGTGGAGAACAGCAGCAGAAAGCACCATCATAGCAGATACAACCCTCACGCTGGAGACACATGAAAGAACTAGGTCTAAACATGATCATTGTCTTACTATCATATTACGAATAACCCTTATTAGGAGAAGCTCTGTGTGCCCTTTTACAGCATCTCTGTTGTCCAGATCCATTAAACTCATTTTCTCTTCATTGATGGCTTTACTGGCTTTACTTTTTCTGATCCCTGTCCTCTTTCATCATGCTTCCCTTTCTTCTTTTCCTACATCTCTAGTCACCTGCTCTCTCTCTTTCCTCTTCCAACATGGTCATTTTGTGCTCTGTTACATGTAAGTACTGGTGCAGTAAAAAAAAAAAAAAAATGTCACTAATGATCCCAAAACACATTTACGGCTTGTGGCACCACTGGTTTGAGACTGCACACTGATGCAGTTCTCCAGTTAGTTTCAGCATGTTTCATTAAAATAATGCGTCAACTTTACATCCTTTAATGCATGTATGCTAATGTGCATGAAATCAGTTTTAGTTCTCACATTTCTTGCTTATGTTTAAAGTCACTAACTGTCCTCTTCACAGACCTCCAGTGCCTTTGCAGACACCAGATGACGCCCTATCCAGTTCCAGCATGTCCCTCTGTGACATCATGAGACAGCGGTACTCTGTGACCTGGCATCCACGGTTGCCCTGCCTTATTGTGTCAGACGGCTATATGGTGACCATGCTGAAGATGCCTGGTCAGCCATCGTCTGCCTCACTGATGAGCAGTCTGCTGCTGGACACGGCCCAGGGGCTGGAGAGAGTACGCAAGCTCCTCGGATTAGAGCAGGTGAGTTCAGTAGATGCAATAGATATAGGAGAGTGTTGTGTTTTAAACTGTGCATTAACTTCCTTATCTGTACGTGTGTGTGGTTGGTCAGCCCCAGGTCAGGCCCAGACTGGAGTCCATGTCGACTCTGAAGTTCACAGCTAGTCTGTTGGCACTGAGAGAGAAAGCGACGTCTGTATCAACTCTACCTCTGTTTCTCCAAGACGGAAAAGACACAGGAGACTTGAAACTGATGACTGACAGAGTACAGGTCAGCCAATTACATATTGAATAGCTTTTTGTCCAAATCCAGTTATGTCCATGTAGTAATGTTTTCTGTGGTAGGCTTAGACAAGTAGACAGTTTTAGCTTTTTGATGTTGACAGACCAATGTTTTTTGCATTTTGACAATCTACATATTTGCTGCTTAGTTGCATGTACAACGGTGCAAATATGCTGTACTCAAATCAGACTCAGATACAACCAGCCAATAAAAGAATGGAGCTACTATACATATGTTAGAGCTTCAGATGGAAGGATTGCATACAGAACCAATAATCAGGGAGTTATTCCAAAGAGACACCCAGCATGTTTGACTGTTATTGAGTGTATTTACATGCACATGATAATCCCGTCATAATCTAGGAGTCATAATGGTTCAAGGAGTAATAAATGGTTCAAGGAGTCAAAATGTTTCATGACTCCTTGAACCATTTATCTTATGATTCAAGGAGTCATGAAACAGCGTACTCTGATTTAAGGCCCGATTATTAAATCTATTTATGAAATGATTCTATTATGAAGTTTAAGAGAACTGGAGAGAGCTGTATTTTAGGTCAGTAATCAGGTTTTTTCAGTGCATGTACCCTCTTACTCTGACTGCTTTCGGTCTGCACATGAGCAAAAATAGACTTCAGTACCAGAAATAAGCAAGCAGCCTGTAACACAGCAACCGGGAGATGCCAACAAAACACTTTTATAGCAAAGCTGTAACAAACTACATGCTTGGCGATGTAACGTATTTAAATATTCTTCATCTTCTAAATGATGTATGTTCATATTTGTTTCATGTATGTTCATATTTTCAAGTGACTCGTTGAGGCATGAGGTTCATGAGTCCCATGTTCACATCACATCTTATTCTCTGGGTTCATTGGCTGGTTGCAAAGCAGAAGTCCCGTTACTGTCTGACCCATTGTCACCAATGGGAGTTTCCCATTGTCTGATTACTCAAGTGCATGTAAATAGAGTGAGCAGATCACTGACAAATTCTGATTTTGTGTGGTTATTAGTTTATTAGGTACATATAAACATGCTCAGTATCACCACTGATTGAAGTTATTCAGTTTACTGTTTGGCCAAATTATAAAATGCAGGTTGGTGACTTCCCTGACCTTACTTAAACTCGGATAATGGATAATTGCCAGACTTAGAAGAACTACAGAGCTGTGCCCTTCCGGACCAGAGTTGTGCACCTTCACCTACAGCCTATGGATTTCGAAAATTAGTGCTTATATTGTCTAACAGAAGCTATAGAGCTTGAAATAGTTGGCAGAGGCCGACCAAGTGCAAGACAGGACCCGACTGCTCGTGTCTGGTTGGCATATGACCCAAGTGTAGGACTTGGGTAAGAGTCATGTGATCAGGTTCAGCCCACTTCACACTTTTTACAGTGCTGTTTTCCCTCCTGCCTTGGTTTGACTACTCATGTTATTCTTGTTCCCTTTTCTGTCTTTGTGGTTCTCCAGGTTGAGGATGATGAAGAGGACTCCGATATTGGCCAGCACACACACTCAGTTATGGAGGATGGTGGGAGGCTAGAATTCGCCTCGATGTTTGACACCCTTCACGCTCAGCCCCTTGCTGACCCAGAAGATTCAGAACAAGGGTCCTCAGCTCTCCTGGAGGAACTGGCCACAGTGCGCCGAAATCTGCTAACTGCCTGGGCCCTCGGAGTGTCCCAAGGCGGGACAATGGATCAGAGAGAGCGTTTACTGAAATACACAGTCTCCTGTGCTGTTCGACTGGCCCGCATATTCCGGATCACTCTCCCAGTGGTGCAGCCTTACAGGGAGGACAGAAGAACTTGGACCTCTCATGTATTTGACCTTCTCAGGTCACTTCTCTGCTTCCTTCCATGGGACTCCCCTCACAAGGGAAGCAGCAGCTGCTTTAGGGTTGTGGTGGACCTCGTCCAACGTTTTGCACATTTCTTTCTTCCTTCGTCCATGGCCAGTGGTCGTTCTTCTCAGAACTTCACAGCAGCTCTTCTTACTCTCCAGGAGGCATCTAAGAGTCTGGATCAGACGTACAGTTTACCTCAGAGGACAGTGTGTCAGGGACAGGGCGTTTGTCCTCCTTGTCCTTCAGACATGTTCTTAGTCCCTGTGTTACAGGATGGCAGAGAGGCAGAAACTTTGGCGTCACATCTACCTCTGCTGAACAGACCCTCAAACAGGTTCTCTCTTTTTTTTTTTTGGGCAGTGAAAGAAATAATGAAGCAAGAATTTGGTTGTTGCTAATTTGGTACATGTATATGTTTTGATCTTCTTCAGATTGCTACCTATATGGAGAGACTTGTACAGACAGGCCTTGCAGTATCAGGCAGAGTTGTACAGTCAAAGAAACCCAGCAAGCCAGAGCAAGGAATTAGAGAATATATCAGTTATCATTTCTCAAATCCAGGAGGCTCTTCAAAGAGCTGGAGATCATCTGGAAGAAAGCCCTGCCCTACACAACATAACAGGTCAGACTCAGTCAACCAGTTCATATGTATGTGCAAATTTCCCATGTCATGGCAAATCAATATTTCCTCACTTTTCAACATAAGAGTTTGATGTACTATATTAACATTGTTCTAGCCATACAATTTACTCTTTAGTAACAGTCCATATATGGAAACTGATCTGCAACAACAGTTTATTTTGAATGCCTTGTGTTTGTGTTGTCACATATACATATGGCCATCTTTTTATTCTATAGCAGTTTAGCCCCACCCATTCATGATAAAATTTTCAGCATCAACTTTTTTTTTTTTTTGATGAGACATGATACAGGGCAGCCAGTCAGCACAGAGGTAATTTACATAGGTCCAGCTTAAATAGTTCATATGCCAATTTTTTCTTGTTTTTTTTCTTTTAACATTTGAAACATATGATTTTAATTGTCAACAATAGTCATGATTCATGAGAGGATGAAGAAGCAGCACTGTTGCCCCCGTGGAATATTCTAACCTCTCGTCAATCATGGGCAAGGTGCTGCTCCTGGTTAGATCTTTTAAGGACAGGCAGCCAATGAAAGAAAGAGTAAATGCCCGAATGGCTGGAGCTCTTGGGCAAGAAACATTCATCAGCAAACAAAAGAAACGATATAAACAGAAGCAAAACAAGAGATAACATTGGTGCTGCTTTCCACTGCTGGAGACGCTCTTGGCATGTAAATGAAGTTTGATGTGAACGCTTATATTTCTTTGTCTACAGGAGAACAGCACTTCATTTTAGGTGAATACAGTGAGTGTGTCGAGGCTTGGCGAGTCCAGTTTTGGGCTGAGAAAGAAAGGGGTAGGCTCTTGACGTCATGCTGACTTTATGATCACTTTAACTAGGCTCAACTTGTATAGACGCAAGTGTCATTCTGTCTTAGACACTTGTCCGTTCATGTCAAGCAGTTGGTCCGCGGACATGTTTCCTGGAGACGCGCTACTGCCTGGCTCTACTGTTTGGCCAGCTGTTCCAGTATCGGCTGAGGGAGGCCCAGGCCATGTGCGACTCCCTGGCCAGGCGGCTACATTCACAAAGTGGCCTGATAATGGAAGGTAACCAAGAAAACAGTGGTAATGTCCAGATAAATAAGAAAAATAACTTGACTCATCTGTCACATCCATACATTTTTTTTTCTCATTAAAGGAGCAGTTTTAGAATGATCATAAATTCTCCTTTTTGTGGCTGTATTTTATGTGTAATCAGTCTTCATATACAGTACTCCTGATATCCTCCTCCACAGATGAGGCTGATTTTGGGGGCTGGCTTCCACAGAGGATAAACAGCGAAGCCGCCTGTGCAGTGGTGCAGTCTCTGGGCAGGTTTATGGCCTCCTATTTCACCAACCAGCCTCTTTCCATCTTCCCACCACATAACGTGGACGTTCTACCTCCTTTGCACCTGCCTCCATGTGAGTAACATTTTAGAGGAACCTAATAACACAGTTCAAGCTGCTAGATACACATAATTCCCGTTGATTGCTGGAGAATTCACATTGCATGCTGTGTCAGTGTCAGGAAGGCGCATGGTGGCCCTGTCTCACAGTAGAGTGGCTGGTGCGGTGCGATCACAGCATCTCTCTGAAGTGTGGACAGTGGACTATGCTCTGGAGCTCCTCCTGCTGGGTGGGCTGATGCCTGAAGCTGTGTGGCTGGCCAAGAGCCTGGGTGACTGGAAAACCGCTGCCTCTCTCGGCTTGGCGTACACCACCTACTGCAAGCAGCACTACGACTTCAGCGGGTCTGTTTTTTTACACTTACTCCATCTGGGGTTCAGGGCTTATACCCTACAGGTGCAACTTTTTGGATATTTTATTTAATTGAAGTTGTTTTACGTGGCTCGAGTTGGTCAGAAAAGGACATGAAAGGGTTGGTTCATCAAATACTTGCCTTAATTAACTGAGGAAGATGTGCTAGATTTGGGTTGGAGATAAAACCTGTAGGAAGGTAGATCGCAGGAAAGGAGTTGATAGCCATTGACCTTGAATATTATTAAAGCCAAGAGTTTCTGCCTTTTGCTTTAGGCTGAAATGGAAAGAGCTGCACATCCCTACAGAATTGCAGCCTGGCTGTATCTTTCAGACTCAACTGGAATCATTAATGGGCTGCGTGACTGGGTTTGATGGAAGTGACCAGGCTTTCAAAACTGAAACAGGTTTGTACTTTACTTCATTTTATATCCGCAGGGTTGGAAAGAGTTATAGACCCTTTTATACAGTAACCGTAAGTTATGCTTCAGCTACCTTTATTCTCTCTCAGATACTGTGGATGTAGAGGACGTGGAGGTGCTACAGGCTTCAGTGCAGGAGATCCTGAAGGCCTCGGTCATGGCCAAGGTGGATGTTGTCTCTCAGCCCCTCACACAACTGCTGGACACTGCCAAAGAGCATGCTTCTTCACTCTCCATGCTTGTGCCTCCTGCGTTCTACCTTCCTGCCCCTCCTCTGTACTGTCCCCAGCCTGCTCCTAACACACAGGTACTCTACACAGAACCTGTAGCAAGATGTAGGCCATATCTAGATGAAAATCGCTAACTGTGAATGAAAGCAGTGGCTCTTTTTAGGCAATATGTATTTTTATTAGCAGTTACCTTCTTGTATAATTACCTTCCTGAATAATGCTTGTATGCTTTTCTCAGGACTCTGTTGAAAGTGGGATGCTGGCCCTAGAGAGGGAATTGCGCTGCCACGTTGCAGGAGTGTTACAGCGAGTGCTGCTGCTGTTCAGAGCTGCTCACTGCTCACGACCTGCTGCCCAGTGGTACATAACTAGCCTACGTCGCTGTCGCCAGATCTTCTGCAAGGTAAACCTTTTAACCGCCGCAGTTTATACATCATAGATTTGTTATATTCAGTTTAAAGATGTTACTGATTTCTGCTAATGGTTTAACAAAAGGTCAGAAAGGGCAACGTTGAGAGTAAAGAAGACATTTTGCCGGAAGGGTTAAAGAAGTTCACTAATCGCCGTGGGTTTTTCCGCCTGGGACACAGTGGGTGTGGAGACATGGACAGCGTTGCTAAACAGACCCTAGGTTTGTATGGTTTTTATGTTTTTGGAGTCTCGCTGTGAAGATGTAAAAGTAACAACAGGGTAAATCTGCCACAAATTAAGAGAAGCTGATAAAAGTTCTCAGCTCACCACCTCAGAGGTGCAAGGCTGGCAACCGCTTGAGACCCCAGGCCGGTGGCCCCCCAGGAGTACATCTTTTTTTTTTTTTTTTTTTTAAATGTTGTTTATATTTACATTTAAACAACATTTTATTTACATTAGTATTGATTTATATAAGTTAACTTGTGGAATAAAAATAAAAATTTATTCGCAATTTTGTTTTTTGGTATCAGATTATTTGTAACATGATGATAAATGCTGGTTGGAGGGGCCCCTTGTGAATTTTTGCCTAGGGCCCCAACAGACACTAGTATCACCACTGCTTATAGGAAATAATGTAATTTGGCCAATAGGTAGCCTGCAAAGTTTTAGGCTTGCAAAGGGTATATCGCAGAAAGTAATGAACTTTTGAGCCTAAAACTTTGCAGAATGATGTTATTTCTGCAAATCTGAGATGTCATTACACCTTTGTGTGGTTATTTCTACTATTAGGGTCTAGTTCTTGCTCTTTAAGTTTTTTAAATTGATTGCTCTGTGTAATTTGTACATGTCGCTACTTGTGATTCTCAGTGTGCTTCAGGGAGTTGTGTGGCTTATGCTGGATGCTAAATGTTCGTGACCAGCTCACTGTGTCCTGTAGAAAGTACCAGACTGCTAGGAACAAGTCTCAGGACTCTCAGGTGAACATTCTCAACAGAACACTAATGCTAACTGATTTAACGATGTTCTAGGAGGGGACTGGCAGTGTTGTGGTTTCTTATGCAAAATGCTTCGTGTTATAGTTAACAGACGTTAGCACGTCCGAGCTATGTGTGGAGGCCCTGCGCTGGGTCTGCCGCCTGCTGCCCTTTTCCCGCTTCCTCGGTGCTGAAGAGATCCTGCAGGACTTAGCCCTCAGTCTGGTGGCCGAACTGCCTCCTATTCCAATGGTAAAGACCCATACAGAGCACTCTGTTTGTCAATCAGCAACTCGAGATGGTGCCTTAACTCTTTGTCTTAACTTGTTCTCCTGCTTTCTTCCCCTCAAATGGACAGGTGGCAGAGACACTGGTCAGGATGTTTCCGGATGAGGAGGAATGTGTTCGGGTACCTCTACGGGACAAGTACAGCTCACTGATACAAAGATTAAGACCCTGCACTGTGCAGACCTCAAAACAAGGTTAAACATGGCTGTTAGTTTAGCCTAACAATAAACTGCACTACATAGGCTTTTGGTACAGTGCACTACTTGAGACACTGTGTGTACATTATGATGCAGAATCTCATGCTTCTGTTTTTTTCAAAAACAATCATAACACTACCCAACACTACCCCGAATGTTTTGATGACAATTTTAGTTGATTTTTAGAATATATATTTTTGAATTTAAAAATGAAACCCATGATCAATCAAATAATATATTTGTCAGTAGTGAGGGTTTAAAGTTTGGGATGGACAGCTTAATAGAAAGTAATATCGTGTGTTTAATTAGATCCTTGTAAATATCTAAGGTCGGAATACTTATAGTTATTTTACTGTGGGACTTCAGTTTGATCTAATGGTAGTATGTAATGTGTTATATACAGTAATAGTTTATATTAAGTTCATATAGGTGTCATAAACTAGGTTTTTCAGTGTTCTTAGTATTTCAAGTAACATTATGGTAAAATAATAATGATCTATCCATTTTAGCTATCATACAATTTTCACTATATTTCATTTCTGAGGATTTCTGCCTCATGTTTTATCACCACTTAAGAAAACGATTTAGGATATTACTTTTATGATACTGTACAGCTTTCAGTCATTTTAGTGACATATGCAGCTCCATTCACCGTTCGGATCACTTTATCTGAGCACATGTAGTTCTGTCCAAAGAAAAACAAGCATTTCCAAAATTAAATCTTTTCAGGAGAAGACAAAACTGTTTTATACCTTACATGCAAGTAATGTAAGGATAACCTATTCCTAGCAGCTTTTGAACAGTGTTTTGAAATTGAGACACTATTGTCATTATAATGACCTTTAAATAGATGTTAAAAATAATAATCCCCCTCAAGTAATTTTTGAGTATTTTCATTGCACCCTTCACCATTCTGTGAGAAAATAAATCAATAAACACAGGTTAAAATTGTGACAGGAAGTTTTGTTCCAACAGCAGTGATTACTTACGTGACATGTATGAATTTCTGTAGCCGCACAGCCGAGCGATGGTGAGGAAGAAGAGGAGGGAGAGACAATGATGCTGCTGATCCAGGATCAGCGGAGGCGGTGCTGCCGAGAGGAGCGACGTTTGGCGAAGAATCTGGCCCCGCTCGAGCGGCATATCTGGGAGAGAGAGGAAGAGGAGGAGAGGGGAGGAGCTGGCACGATTCTGAGCCGATTCTCTCTGGGCACTAGCATGAGTAACAGCTCACTGACAGACTGTGAGCGAACCTTACTGGGCAGTGAGGGGGACACCGCTGATACACTGTCAGAGCCTCTTTCTCCAGACCTCCAGGCCAGGTCACCTTACAGGTACTTTTACTACAACATAATTACTGTCACACTCAACCTTACTGATTCATGCCGAAGACAACAAATCAATCACAGATCTCACCTATAATGTTAAGACCAATTAACAAAATGTTAAAAAAGCCCCTATGCATAATGCACACTAACTATTTATGTACCGAATTTGACTTATTGAGGAGGAAAAACACAAAATGTGGCTTGTGCACAAGTTTTAATGTATTTATTGATATGTAGAACTTAGCAAATCAATAGAAAAACATGCCGTATTTAAGTTTTGTTTTATTTAAGCTTGTATGTGAATGACAAACTTATTGTCAGCTTCTCAGTTCATTTTAAGGCAGCATGTTATGCTGTTACTGTTATGTCTTAATCGTAACAGTTCTGTCAAAAAACTAAGATTGCTTTGCTTATAATGATTGTGTTTTCAGCTCCAGGTCATCTAAAGCTCAGGACAGCCCTGAACGATCAAAAAGTAAGAGGAAAAGAGACAGGAGCCCCAAGTCTGTGAGCAAGGGAGGAGTCCACGTGTCACTTGCCGGACAAGGTGACGATAAAGGTCGCACCCTACCAGCTGTGGGAACGTGGTTGTTTGAGCTTGATGACGATGAGTACCCTCGCTTTTTGGAGCTCTTCTTCAGCTATGTGCTGGAGAGAGACAGCCTGGACACAGAGGAGTCAGAACTGCCTCTGCTGAGCAGCTTTTCATCGCAGCTGCATGACCGAGAGCTTCACTCCGACACTTTCGACTTACTGACTGCCCTCAAGCGCCGCAAAGCTGTCCGAAAACGGGATGTGCTGCTCCCTGTGTTCCGAGCTGGACATTGCTTTCAAACACTCCCAGAAACTCCTGAGCCACCTCCTTCAATCAGTCTTGCCCCATCTATACTCACTGAAACACAGACAGCTCGAACGAGCACGGCTGTTAAGCCTCTATCTGGGAAGCAGCATGGCTTATTTAGCCTTCGCCAGCTGGGTAGTCAAGCCTGTAGTGAGGCACAACTCAGGCGGTCTGTTGTGAGTGCAGAAATAAGCTCTGTCCAGAACTCGTTCCCATGGGCCCCACAAACTGAGCACTGGCCATTTAAGACTATATCCCACCCTGATGTGGACTTGCAGCTGGAGCTAGACTCCGAGATGGAAGCCCAGTTTCCCCGGCTTGCTAGGTTGCTGGAGTGGATGCTCCGTTGGGCAGACAGAAGTGTCCTGGTCAGTCAGCCCAGCAGGAAGAAGTCAGAGGGTGCTGGCGAGCCGGTGGTCATCAGGGCCAAAGCCTCCGCTCCTGCTGTGCTCTTCGCTCTTACGCTGTTGGAGCAGCGGTATACTGCTGCCCTGCTGGGAATAGACAAGCACTCTGCCCAACTGACGGTGATTTGATATTTAAGAGATGTTTGATTGTTTTACTTTGAATCGTGTTGTGTGATTTTGAACCATTTTAGGCTTTGAGGGTTTAGATTTCAATTCCACACACCTGTAACTTAGAATTTAGTTTCATAGTAGTTACTGAATATTTATGATATTCATAAATAGTAATAATACATAAATATTCATTTATAAAGTTTAACATTTTCTTAGTGTTTCGCAGTGAATTTCCCACAGATTTGAAATATACTTTGGTACTGAGGGGAGACACTGACTAGAAACCATAAATAAATAACGGAATTCATAAAGCTGCCAGGGGCTGCAGGGTGGCGCAGTGGGTAACGCAGCTGCAAGAAGGGCCTTTGATTCTTGGCTGGGGTGTCCAGGGTCTTTTGTTTGTGGAGTTTGCATGTTCTCCCTGTGTCTGTATCTGTGTCCTCCCATAGTCCAACAACATGCAGTCAGTTGAATTGGATTTGCTAAATTGCCTGTTGGGTGTAAATGTGTGTGAGTGAATGTGCATGTCAGTGTGTGTGCCCTACGATGGACTGGTGGCCTGTTCAGGCTGATTGTGTTTCAGTAAGGTTTAAGCTAGAGTAATGTCTGCAAAGTCCTTATCTGACAGTGAATTTGCACACATCAGGGTACCTGAGCAAGGAGTCTCCTCCTCCTCCTCCTTCGACTTCAAGCTCAACGTTTTTAAATGGGTTGAGAAATTACTTGGGTGGTTGTTTACACACTGGAGTACACTGCCAAAGTACAAATCATCTGTGGGAAACACTGGTAAGGCGAATAACTGAACAGTAAGCCATACAAGTAATGACTGAACAGTAAACTTACAGTTTTCAAAAGCATGTTAAGAGGTGAAATTAATGACATATTCTTGAGGACTGTTAAAGCTTCACTTAAATGTCTTCTGTCTTGGCAGATTCCAGAGAGGGCATTTGCTGTAGCTCCTGTCATCCAGCCTGACTTTGGCTGGAAGAGGGAAAGAGAGAGCAGCGTGGACACTGGCTACCCTGCCTCAGGAGGGACTCCCATCACTCTTCCTGATCTGGATCCTCTGCAGGGACACAGCTCTAGGTGAGTATCCGCACTTCATAAATAAACATAAATCACTGTGTCCTGGGCCTGTTTGACCCCTGATGAGAGAATGTACAGTATAAATAACTTATTTAAGCGAGAAGACCCTGCAAGCAGGACTCAAAAAGGAACTTGCTAAATTAATCACTGATCTCAAACCAAACTATCCTGGGCCCATTTTTCCAAAAGTATTAAAATCATCTTAGATTGTCTTGACTGGTTCACTCTGCTGATCGCGCTACCTTTTAAGAATCAACTTTGTGCTTAGATGTTTTAGGTAAACTCAGACCTGCTCAGAATTTTTACAGCTTTGTTTATTCTGCAGGATGTGTGAGCCTCAGGAGGTTCAGGAAGACCCAAGCATCTCTCACTTGTCTGAGCATGAGGACATAACCTCTGATCTTGAGATGAAACAAGAGGACGACAGAAACGAGAACGAGCTGCTTCCAGTGTCTGAATCGGAAGGCAAGAACTAAACCTTAACCATTTTCATTATGTTGTTGAAGATTTCTGATTGCTACGTAATAGTGTCCTTCTTATATTAGTTTCCTGTTTTAAGGGGTCTGTTGCTTTCTTTCTGCAGATTCCAGCAGTGTGGTGGAGACCTTGGAAGGGTCTTTATTTGGGCCAGATATTTATGTACAAATCAATACGCAGAGCAGAACACACAGAGGACCCAGAGAGCAGGTAAACACAACTACCTGGTAAAACTAACCCACCAGGTACAAGCCTTCTTGGTACAAGGTACCATACCATTCACTGGCTTTCAAAAGTCAGTGATTCACTGTTTTCTTCCTCAGGCTCTGACATTGGCGGATTTGGAATGCCCAGAGACAACTGACAACTCATCCGATGACTCATCTCAGTAAGTTCAATTCAGTGCTTGAAAATGATGTTAATGTAGTAGCATTCTGTGTAAAACATACTTTTAAGGCAAACCAATGCTTGGCTTCAGCCACTAAGCATAAAGCAGTAAGTGCATCTGGCAGAGTCTTTAAGTCATACAGGTTGTCATGGTTTGAGTGAAAACAAAGCTCCTCCCTTGAGCATGTGGGTAAACTGAAACCAAAGCGACTAGGATTGTTTTGGTCTGTAATGAAGCTTTGCTGGACTAACGTGAAGATGATGTCTATTTTATAGCTCTGACAGAGGAGGTGTACTACACAGCACACCTGTTGAACCTGGACATGAAAGAGCATCCAGGCAAGTACCTAAACTTGGTACCAATCTCATGTTTCATATGCATATGTTCATCGATTCCCTTTACCACTGTACTACAAGATCAGTTGTGGTTCCGAATGCCATTTTGACATTTTGTCTTTTGACATTTGAAAATTTATACTAATAACAGGATATTTGAGTCCTTCTTGAGTTTAAATGATATGTATGTATTATCTCTATCACTCATTTAGCCTCATACATAAAGCTCCTAAACCAGCATCTCTTCAGAAGACTGAGCTGGAGTGTCCCCCAATGCCAGACCCTCCAATTGTGCCTGAAAGTTTAAGACATCCTCCCAGTGCAGCAGTGTCCCAGAACGGAGCAGATACACACCCAGATCCAGTCCGACAGCTACTGCAAGATGAGCTTTTCAGATTAGTGCAAGTGAGTGAAAAGCAGAGCTGAATGTTTAGTAGCTTTTTACCATCAATTACTTACTTACGATGATCTTTTGTGTTATAGTTGCAGCAGGTCAACTTCATGAGTCTTATGCAAGTTGTGGGAGCCTCTTTTGCAAACCTTCCCTTTTCCCAAGGCAACCCACTGCTGGCACAGCTCAGCGTGCCTTCATCCCAAGCTACTGTACCTGCACCACCAAAGGCACAAGCTAGCGTGGCCACTGTAGCACAGTCTGCATATAGTCCCCAAAACGTAAGCACTCAGACCACTCAAAACGTAAGACAAGAGAGTGCAGATAAGCAGATTTCTGCATCTGAGCCCCAGAACAGGAAACCCAGAACTGCTCACCAGCAGCCATCCAGTGTGGCAGCAGAAGCTGTGCTAAGTGCACATGATGAAATGAGTAATCCTATTAATTCAAGATTGAACACTCAGGTAAAATCCAATTTCTGATGAGACATTTTTAAACTTCTCCTTAGTTAATGTCTAATATAATGTGAGTTTTTCCTCTGTTTCTTTTCAATTTAGGAAATCCAACAGCTGACCATTCGATCGGATTGGTCTAAAGGTGACCAGACGGCTAGAGGACCTGTTATTCCTCCATCTCAAGGGCTTCTCACCACGGTGGAGAATCAAATCTCACCACCGGCACTTTCCAGTGGGAGGTCTCTTGACCGTCCTGTTAAACACACAGAGAGGACTGCCCCTGTAATGCAAGGGCTAAAGCTTCTCCAGTTGCCTCCTCCTCCTCCTCAACCGGCTCTTCTTCGACCCCCTCCCCCTGTTGCAGTGAGAGAGGCCTGGGGTCCCCAGTCCCATCACCTCAACCTCAGTCAATATGAGGCCAATGTGATCAAGAGACCACAAGAGGGCAGTAGGAGTTGTGCTGAAACCCTTAACCAGCAGCCCAAACAAACTCAACTTCGCTTTCCTGAAGGACCGTCTGAGAGGGGAGCAATTGGTGGAGCCCTTCGCCTCCCTCCTGCACCCCAGCCAGGGCTCCCACTACTGCGCTTTCCTCCTGCCGCCCAGACTCAACACATCCAGCTGCCTCACATCCCTTTCTCTGCTCCAGTGAAGCAGCCCACATTGGGCCACACAACAGTGGGTCACTATCCCAGACTTCACCTGCTGCGCACTGAGCCTGAACCACCAAGCGTAGTAAGATCTGTTGCAGTCTACACCCACAACATTTCCAGTCGCAAACTAAATGGGGTTCCATGCACTACAGTTTAAAAGTTTGGTATAATAAATATAATCAGGACGTAGAGGATTCTAAAATGATTGGGAAAGTTTTATAGCACCAAGAAGTAAGAAAATTAAGATGTTTTAAACGAGCCAAGAATGAAGAACAGAGCTGTAGATGATTCTAAAATGACTGAGAAAGCTGTACATTACCAAGAAGAAAGAAATTAGACAATTTTACGCATATCTAGTATGATGACCAAAGCTGTAGGTGGTTATAAAATGACTGAGAAAGCTGTACAGAACCAAAAATTGGTGGTGATAAAATAATTAACAGGCCTTGTAAACATATAATTTTGTATATTATGTTATGTAGTTATATAACTTATAATAATAATAATAATAATAATAATAATAAGAAGAAGAAGAAGAAGAAGAAAAAGAAGAAGAAGAAGAAGAACTCATTGTTACTAACATACTGGAAATATTAAATAAATCAAAAGAAATAGACCCATTGGTTAAGATCTTTATGTCTCCTTAAATATTTTAAAGAAGTTTGTTCAAGATAAAACCCTACGCACAAAGTTCAGGGCTTCTTTCAGTGATGTTAGTAAGCCTGTGATGAGACCATAAACTCACATATGTATAATAGCATCTTGATTACAAACCTGCAAAGAAACGGTTCAAACTATAAGAATTCAGCTGCATTATGAAAGAATACATGGCCAAAACACAGTATACATAATGGCACGACAGTAGGATGACAAGTGAGTCTGACATTTAAGTGGCAGCAGAAATAATATTGTTGAAACATAATATACTTGTTGCATTGCAGCGTTTGCAGTACAGTATGGCTCCTGTTCGTACTCCTCGTCTAATTCCGCTGGAGCAGCTGATGTCCTGGGCTGCAGGGAATAACCAGGGAGCAGATTCCAAGCTCCAACTGCTCAAGGCAGACCTGGTTACCCAAAGCAAAAGCACAGCCACCCCCTCCAGCAAGAGGTACCTGCCTTCCGTTTAGTGACCTCATTCTTTTATAGGTTGCCAGAATGCTGTTCAGGAAAACCCCTTCTTTAAGCCTGTACTAGATTTAGGCTTATATTGTGCTTGATAGCTGAAGAGCCGGTAGGCAGAAAAGCAGTACTCCTTTTCAGCAAAGATGATTTGTCATGATTGCCACCCATAGTGCAACATGTGCATCTGCCCTGCATCCCTCTTGATTTGTGCTGTTAATGCTTGTTCATCAGGCTCAAAAGAAGAGAGGAGAAAAAGATGGAGAATATGAGAGAAGAAAAGCCTGTAGTGTCCTTCAGACCAGAGGACTCCATAATCCCTCCATCCCAGGTACAGCAGCTGACATTGTCATTAGAACATGAGGCGGTCTTCAGCTGAATGTAGTTCTGTAGAGCCTGAGAATGTTTTAAGATTGGTGGATGAAATATTATGTTTTTAATTGAGTACTTTTTTATGTTCACAGCCTGAGGAAGAAGAAACTACCCCTGATGCCGGCTTTGCCATTCCTTTAGGTGAGTCCATTTCACAGACACATTGATTTTCCTATTTTGCTTCCCAAAACTCACCTAAACTTGGGTGCTAAATGCTGGTCCCAAAGGTCTAGTCATTGTGAAAGCAATAGTTTGGTCCAAATATGCTATACTGTGTAAGAGTTAGGGATTTGGAGACGTCTCTGGTGGAAATGTGTAATTGCGTGCAACATGCAGAAGAACATTTTGTCACGTCGCTTGTGCTTCGGATCCTTTGATGTGCTTATTGTGAGATTGATAATTCAAAGGGAACTTTGTCAGAACTGGTTAAAGGAGCTGATTTCAGAGGGTGTAAGTCAATCTATCTACCATCATCGTATCTTCATTTTACATTGGAGACCTAAACCTTCTTTTTGAGCCTTTAATGCTTATATAGTGCATATTTAATAAATGATGACAGCCACTAACTAGCAATTGTGTAGATGATTACAACCAGAGCTTGATGTTAGCATTTTGGGTTTAACTGTACCTTTTTGGTCAGTATCTGTGTTTTGCAAGCAAGCATTGTTTTCTCTCTGTTTATACTCTCCTATCACAATTGATCAACAGGTTCCTTCGACTCGATGCTGTCTGGTCAAAGGCTGCTGGCTGAAGCCTATTCCACCTCAGCAGAGCTTCATGCTTTTGCCGCCACTCAAAAACGTCCTCCTGAAATCCAGGACGCTTGTACCAACACTGACCCTGGTACGTGATACTGTTCACTATGAGCAACAAAAATCAAGCAGGCTTGCTGACTCGTCTGCGCACCCACTAATGCTAGTACACTCTGCACCGTTAAAAGCGGTCCTGGATTAAACACACCTCATAATTTGAACATGAAAGGGAGGATCTGAAGTGTAAGATGAAAAGGCGGATAAGATGAAATGAGATGAGATGAGATAACCTTTTATTATCCCACATGGGGAAATTTGCATCATTACAGCTGAATGTACAGTAAACATATATGAAAAAATGATATAGGTGCTGGTTGTTGTGACATCACAAAAACAATGGGCTCTCCATGTATGTACTTTATGGACTAGGGCTAGTTTTGGAACTTGTAAAGTTTGGTTTTATATGAAATGAACCCTATCGGAAAGTTTTGCAGATGTTTCTGATGGCTTCCTCCTTTTTAGCCACACCTTGCACTCTCGCTGATAAAGCTGTTTCAGCCCAGCTTCCTGTGTCTCCTGGTTCTGCATCTGCGCGTAAGTTCTGTCTGACATTATTACTATTAGATGAAATGTAACCTGAGAGTATGTCCATTAAAGTATATACGTATTTGGACAGTGATGTACTTGTTTTGGCTTTGGACTGCAGCACAATGGGTTTAAAATTGAACAGTGTCTGTATTCCTATTCTAAATAAAGTCATTTCATTCAGACAGCTATAGGGTTAGATTACTGGCCTTAGGTGTGTTTCTGCCACCCTTACAGAACGAGGACAGGCTGATGTCACCCCAGTTGTTCCACCCGCTGTGTTTCTCAACCTGCGTTTCCCTAAAGAAGTGTCTTCAGAGCTGCCGGAGGGCACAGGCTCTGCAGAGTCCAATGTAAATAAGGTAAACAAAGACCTGCTGTTCTGTATGTACAGAATGCTGTGGTGTAATGAATAAATGAATACATTTAAAAAAAAGTGTGTTTTTTATGTGTTTTAAGTGTTTAAGTGTGCTCTGAGCTTGACTGTCTAATAAAAGCTTGAATGAGGTTTACAGTTTAGATGCATGTTAACAGAAAGATGACTCTACAGGTGTTCTGTATTTTACAGAAGGTATTTCCATGACCACATGCTGAAACATACATAGGCTGACATTCTGTGATGTACACAAGTGCTTTAAAATCATTGAGAGCTTTAAAAGATCTAATAATAGATCCTTTAGTCTGTTCTAAAAGATGAAGACTTCATGCCATTATATCCAGCGAAAGTGTTCTAAACCAGTGGCAAATAAATATGCATGGAAATCAAATAACCTCATTTTAAAGATTAATTTGTTAATTCATTTACTGAATTTAACATATTGGAGGAAATATAAAAGGTATGTTTTCAATATGTAAAACTCAAATTAATGGAAGTGTGCCCTACGATTTGTAGAAAATGCCATTTTAGTGATTGATGAACTATGTGGTGATCCGATGGTACATTATTCTTCTTTTTCTTGCACGTTTTTTGTTTGCTAACTAGTTCCACAGCTTCGGGAACGTTCGGTCAGATCAGTAATGGTGTGCTTGCATACAGCTTTTTGATCTGACTTTAAGAATGAATTAAGAATGAAAAGTACACACCCATTTACTGTACTTTTGCTTGACTGACATCTCAGGGCTGACCCCCGAACATGGATTCGATGTTGGTCTGACCCACACTCGGGTCTTTCTTTCCCAATCCCTTGTTCCACCCATAGACTCCCATTAATTTTCACCCCCATACAAACCCTATTCTTTCTTTTAACCTACAGCCACCAAACTGCATGTACTCACTCAGGGCAGATCCCCAAACTCTAATCCCCAGACATACTGACCTGCACTCCTCTATGTGTCGTTTATTCATCCCTCATTCCTCCCATAGACTCCCATTCATTTTAGCAACACTTTAGCAACCACGCTTTCCTAGGTTGTGTATGTTTTCTGTGGAGGATGTGCTAATTTGACTGAGTGGCTCCAAACTGTAGGTGTTCCTAATAAAGTGGACAGTCTTTGTTGTCTATTGGTAACCACGGTGATAGAAAGCTAATATTACTGGCCATCTCTACTGGCCTGCAGTTTCTGTGTCGTGTATGTGTTGTAAATGTGTGTACTTTTGTACTCAGTGTAGTTAACGTCTCTTACAGAATATGGGCAGCAGGAGGTTCATCAATGTGATTGATCTGGAGGATGGCAGTTTACTGCAGGACCTGCCCCCTTCCCAAAACCCTGACCAGACCACATCCTCTTCTCCACCTACATCTGCTCAGCTTCACCTTCTAGCAGCTTCCGTGACCAACTCTGCCCCAATCAGTGCAGCGCTTCACACAGAGGAGCAGAACGATGAACTCCCTGGTACTGCTGCTTTTAACTGGATTATTGTGTTATCCTCTTTGTAAACAGACGCTGGATTCTAAAGAGATCTGTTTAGTTTGATCCTGAGGGCTTCCTGTAAAGTCTTTTGATCCTTTTTATTTATTTATTTATTTATTTATTTTTGTTCCCCTGCAGGTCTCTCAACAAAGTTCTCTCCTCCTGTCGCTGTGAGTGTTGAATCAGAATCCACTGGAGATCCAGTCACTATCCGTGTACTGACGGACTTCCAGGCTCCAAAAAAGCCTGTTAATACAGTACGGCAAGCGGACCGGGCCCTGCTGTCCCGCAGCCAAGTCTCAGTTCGTCTAGCTGAGATGGATGCACAACTGGCTGCACTACAGAGCATAGCTGACCACATGGACCAAGAGTTTGCCAACACCAGGCTGGTAGGTTAAGCTGATCGTCTAGCATTTCATTGGTATTGGATGTGCTGTATGTGTATCTGTATGTGCTGGTTTTGTCTATAACTAGAGGTCTTCTTAATTGCTGTTTCTTGGTATTTCAGTTGGTAAATACTATAGAGACTCTGGGTCCTGCGGTGGTGGCCAGTGAGGAGAACGAGCCTTATTCTAGCACTCTAAGAGTTACAGAGGAAGGTTAGTTAAATGAACTTTTGTCATAACCACATTTTAAGTCCTGATATTATTTTACTTGACTGGGTCTGTTAGAAATACAGCAGTGCTGATCTCCTTGTAATACTCACTTACGCTTCACCTCAATAGTGAAGAATGTCCGATACATGGCACGTCACGTAGGGGCGCAAGTATACATGGAGGAGGAGAAAGAAAAGCTGAAGGATGGAGGGTTTTTATCCTGTGCACCACGTGATAATGTTACTCTTGGCCTGAGGGGGCGCTCCACTCTCCATCCCATTGCAGCATCTACACGGAGCTTTGTACAGCAAATCAGCTCCTCTCCTACAGGTATACCCCTTCATAAATGAATCAGAATGCTAGATTACGTTTGTATATATTGCTCTTTATATATCAGGTTTTTAATCCTGGTCAAAGCATTCAAAATGTTTACTTGCATGGTGTAAGTTACCCCAGTTCTCAGTGTAACTCAGCGGCCAACTTGATCCCCATGTCGTTTCAGTGAAACCGGAGCAGCCTCCATGGAATGCCAGCCAAGGTAAGTGGCCTATATTTTGCACTCTTTCTCGTCCAGCTGTTTTTTTTATCATAGTGTAATTGATGCACATATACAGCCGTGTGCAAATGTTTTTGCATCCCTGGTTAAATTCCATGTTTGGGGAAAATAACGCATCTTCTACAGAAAACATGCTTTTGTATATTTTAATGCACCATTTCTGTTTACTTGCTGAATTAAGCATATTGGGAAAAAGTAAACCCTAAATGTAGCCTGTATAATGTTCATATTTTAGTTTGTGTGTTTCCAATATGTTAAACTCCTAATATGTTAACTTGTACATTTAAATTTGCAGAAAAAATACATATGAACCTTTATCACATGTAAAATGACTAAAGATGTTCAAACATTTGCGCTAATATATGCACTGAAATATTTACTCTTGGATTTTGTTCTAATATCTTGATCAATTTGGGGTTATTTATTATAGAATTGGCCGAATCATTGATGGAGAATTCTGATATGTAAGTATTACCAAATAAGTAAAACCTCTGCATACATACCAGCTCTTTTTTTTTTCCCACGTTAACCTTTTTGAATGTATATCAACAGACCAGCTGAAAGAACCTTAGGTCTGAGTGGATTGAGTGATGTTGCGGACATCTTGGGAGATTTGGTAAAGGAAGGTGCCCTCTCACCCTCAGCGCTGCATCTCTCTCCTTCCGTGGCCGGTCAGAGGAGGTATGGGCTAAGGGGTTGGCTTAGCTTTGCTGTGGTCCTTGTAGTTGAAGGTAGACACTTCATGTGGCGGGGAGTGAATTAAACTTGATTCCTTTGGTGAAATCTGAATTAACGTTGACAGTATTTCATTGCTTATTAGCAGCATTGTTGAATTTTGGATGATAAAAGTAATTGACTTCTTGGTGGTGATCTGCAGGCTGCAGGAGCAGCAGAGGAGATCTATGATGGATGAGGAGAGGAGGGAGCTGAGATCCTGGATGAGGAAGAAGCAACGCGAGAGACTGGTGGAGTATCGCAAACAGAGGGAAGAGAAGCGAGAGATGGAGCGCAAACCTTTCACCCCCTCCGTGTCAGTGGTAAGGAAAGGCCCTTCTTATTTGGTTGGCTTTTATATATGGCTTAAATTGTATTTACAGTGTCTAATTATCTAATCTCGCTTTTTGACGTAAACCCTTAACAGAATCCATCTTCTACAAACTTGACCATCAACAAGAAAATCAAAGAGGAGAGAGATAAGTATGTTTTTTGGTGTGAATACTTTAACATTCCTGTTTCTCTTGTTTGCACACAGACTACAGACACTTTGTGCTGGTGGGAGTGGCCAGTTCAGCACATTATATTATAGCATACTGTAAAATCCCTGTTTATTTTCACTGAAGGTAACCAGGATGTTTGGGAATTGTATGGTCTTGAGCATAACTTTTCGACACATTCTGCCACAGAAAGCACAGTACAGGAATTGCAAAGTAAGGGATAGCTTTAGGAAGGCAGAGTTCCAATGTGCTTCTTTTCCAGTTTGGGAAAAGAAAACTGACAAATCGTTATTCAGGTTAATAAACTGGGAGGAAATTGGAAATTGCAGTTTAAATGATAGTTTTATTTTATTACATTAAAAATATTGTGACATGGCAGACATTTATGTTTGCTTCTTTCCACTGAAGAAAAACTCTTTTACTGAGCACAAACCACGGCAGCCATAGGACCAAAAATAAGACGACGTTTTCATTAAACAGCATCGAGTTAGTATTCACCATCAGCCTTAGTAAATCGGAGAAGATGCGTCTTTATAATAATCTTCTCTCAGTATTTTGCGCTTTGAGAGCTGAGCTCATGTGCATTTACATCTGCAGTGAGGACAAACACAAGAGAACAGCTCTGCCCTTTTTATCTCTTTGCAGGCCCTAAAGAGCTGTGGCATTCATTTTATACATCACACAAAGTTTTTTAAAATCAAATTAGCGATTGCAAGACTGCAAAACGATCAGATCTTGATGTTATTCTGCGTCACGTTTTGTACTTCATGTACTGCGTCTGATGGAGTTGTTTATGCTCTCAGGCAGGTTCTGCTGGAGCACCACTCCCAGAGGGCCCGTGAAGCCTGCAGTCTCATCACAGACCTGCTCACTGCTCCCCTTAGCCTCCCTGCTGCCTCCAGCGGCACTGCCGCAACCCAGGCCCAAGACTCCAGGCTCAGGTCAGTGTGCTCCCAGTTTTATTAAATGTCGGTCAAATGTTTTTGCACAGCATGCTCACTTCCTTAGGTATGAAAATGTGGAAACCTGAACATGCAAGTGGACAAGTACATACTGACGCATTGTATCGTGTACTTCTAGAACCATTAACAACTCTCATTAAGAAGAGAGCGTAATTAGTTCTGCTGAAAGGGTTTAGACTAGTTTTATCGTGATGCTATGTTTTGCCGTATCACCCACCTATAGTTTAAGCCAGTCTACAAGAAAGAATAAGACAAGCCCCAAATTCCAAAGAGGACGAGCACGCTCTGTCTCAGCACTTGGGAAGACTGTAGTGCTACAGAAGAGAAGTGCGTCAGGACCACCTGGGACCCTAAGCAGCAGACTTGGACTCCATAGACCAGGTGCTTTTTTTTTTTTTTTCCTTCGACCCTTGAAGTATATTGTTGAAGTTGTTAAGTTATTAACCTCTTAGCTTTGTTTACACGTTGCATATGTAGGTTTGTGTACTTTGAGATGTTTTGATGACACTGTTCTGATAAAGATAAAGAATCAATGTTTGCGATGTGAATCTCTGAGCTGACAGCTAGAGAGAAACATTCCAGCCTGATTTATTTTTTTCTTCTGTTTGTTTAGTTGTGCTTTTAAATAAACGAACTGAACTGCACTTTTGTGCTGTGGCTTGAGGCTTTTTCATGATTTCAAAAGCTGTGGCCACAGATGGCATCAGTGTGCTGTCAGTAGGGACTTTGCTTTCTCCTGCTGTTGTTTTGCTGTGTTCTGCATATGGAGCAGGATGATATTTTCAGGTGTACAAGTATGTGATGATGTAGAGCTACACATCACCAGCGTATATTTTAATGTGTGGTTACTTACTGATACTCACCCATGTCTAGTCTTTACCCGTAGGGTGTAAAAGAGTAATGAGAGGGAAACTCAGCCTTTTACTTACTCGGGCTAGTCTAACCCTGCAGAAGGAGAGGGAGGCACAGAAATTGTGCTATGATTAATTCTATATAGTTATGTGCACATTGTAAAATGAGTGCAAGAACAACGAGGTCATGACCTGCAAAAGGAAGCAATTAACTGTGAACGGGCTAATCACTTGTTGCCCCAGAAATGTTTTTATATTCATTGTCCTTGTTTTACCCTTTGTATGAATGGAATATTCTGGGGGAGGGGCTAATGGAATATAACGTAGCGTAACGGGGATGATGGGAGCACTCTTTTTTGCCTAGACGAAAGGTTAAGAGTGCTGAATGAGCGATCTTTATGACTTTGCAGTCATCGATCTGCTTACCTCTGTATATAGAGTTTTGTTAAAAATCATTTTGTTTTTGTCCAGTGCCCGCGCTTGTAAATATGTAAATAGCTGTCTGTGTCGTGTAAATAAAAAGGTGAAGGGAAAACCTCTTAGTTATCGTGCCGGCCAACTTTTTCCAGGCCCTGAGACCTCTCACCCGACACTACCCATAGGGTGTGACACACCACTCCTGTACCCTGCAGGGGCTGTGGGTCACGCACTATTACGAAGTACTTTTGTATCATTACGCAATACTCAGCATGAACAGTGATTACACATCGCTTGTCTAATGTCCCTCGTGAAAACTGTGACGTGGCTGCACACTGCTGACTTTTTTCCACTGTTTGAACATACAGTGTTGTTGCTCTACTTCCTCTTCTAGTCCATTATAATGGATTATAACTTTCCAAATCATTGTACTTCATTTGTCACCCTCAGATGCCCATTCATAGTGCACTGATGCATTTTTAAGCCCCTGATCAATACCACTTTTTTCCCCAATTAGCAAGCGCCCTTCCTGGTGACCGGCTATCCCAGGTTACACGGCGGGGCATGCTGACTGACCTGAGAGGTCGACAGAGAGTGAAGAAAACAGCTCCACGTAAGCTTTCACTTGTATTACCCCTCTAATACCTATTAAGCTGTCGCTTGTGATTTGTATTACCGCCTCGTGTCCTGACAACATATAGGACCCCAAACAAGGCTGAACGAGCCCCCAGCTACGCAGGAGACTAGAAGAAAGCGAGAGCCCTCCGAGGTGGATGAAACCGAGGAACGGGAGGTGGTGAGTCCTTGGGACATGCCCCTCGAGATTCGCAGGATTCTTGGACTTGAGGACCACGACAAGAAGCAGGTGGGAGGCAGGAGGAGAAAAAGCAATCATGCCAACACTGAGGGGCGCACACACACCCCTCCACGTTCCCACTTTGATCCATGCCTATGTTTATAAAGGGGAAACCCACCCATTTTTGTGTGTATATTTAAAATTTTGAGAGTGGTTTGAAGTGAAACACTGTACTGACCTTCATTTCTATACAGTGGTGATGATGGGAACCAGGGGTTGCCATGTATAGATCCATGTATAAACCTTGTTTACATGTTTACAATTGAATTATGCAGCATGTATTGAATAAAATTGTGTATTTCAGCTTTAACAAGTAATATGTTATATTTCATATGTGTGTCATCTTTACATGATACTCAGATATGTTGTTTTGTCCAGGACCTGCTGGAGAATGATCTGGACAGGCTAGACACCCTTTCAGAGAGCACTGGCAGCATGCTGAGTAAACTAGACTGGGCAGCCATTGAGAGGATAGTGGCTGAAGAAGGAGAGGTCTAACTGAAGAAAGGGAGGAATGCTGAAAGGCATGAACAGACGCGACTTGAGTATATGGCTGCTAACTCCGTCCGTCAGCGCTGTTGTTGCCCACGTGTGTGTTGTTTTTTTTTTTCTTTTTTGGTTCATGGCTGTGTATTTAACCTAAACTGTATAGTAGCTCTGGACCGGCTAAACATATTTAAAGAAGAATTTTATTAATAAAGCAGGTACTGTTTAAATTCTGGATCTGCGGATCTAGGAGAGAGAAGGGATGTTTTTACATGTAAGTGACTTGGTGTGATGTGCAGTGTCCATTGATGTTCTTTCTGTTCAGGTTTTGTAATGAATTAAATGTATTTATTTGATCAGTCACTACATTAATTATTTCCTCAGCATTATTTACAGCACTAGCATCTGATTTTAATATGAATTTGGAAGTGAAAAATGATCAAATTATGCTATATAGAAATTATCATCAGTTTGATATGATTTGTAATATGTGGATTTTTTAAAATAAAATTTATTTTGGGCAGTAACGTGTGGTTAAATTGTGGTCGTTGTGTATAGCATGATTTTACCTGCCACCATAAAACTTACACAAGTCGTCTTTTAGTCTAGAGCAATATTAGCCAATATTATGTTTTTCTATACAAAATCAAAGTGGAGTTGTGGCTAGTGTTAATGCAGCTTTCATGGCTTGTATACACTGTACGGTCAAAAGTTTGTGGACACTTATTTTTTTTCTCATAATTTTTCATTTTAACATAAATACGACTTGGCATCTGAAGTGTTTTACAAACAACACTAATGTTACAAAATTCGTTGTTCTTTTTGAACCTCCTTTATTTGAAGACTGTTTTGTCTTTCTGGCACCATTGTCCAAGATAAGCATTGTACTTTGGCCCCCCCCCGAAGGCAAAAACATGGCAACCTGGTATAACACTTAAAGGGCCTGTATCATGGAAAACTAAATTTCCCTCACTTTCTTGAAATAAAGGTGTCTGGAGTAATATGTTATACCATTCACTCCCTGGTCTGTTCAGCTGACATATGGAAACTATGCTGCGAAAACAGCCTGTTTTGAATTCATTGTTTCTGTGATGTCACAGGAGCTTATTTACAAATATCCACCTATTCAGCCTGCAGTACTTTAGTACCGCCCACTCACTTGGAAATTGTAAGGAAAACAGCCTGATTAATTGTGAGGGATATAGAGAGAGGTTGGAAAATGACCATGTTAAATGAATTATGTTTGGTACATAAAACCACACAGGTTTAAAGTTGCTCTGAAGGAGAAAAAAAAATAGCCAGTAGTGCTGGTGCATCAGTCAATGGGACTGTCACTACACATTACACCTAAATCATCATCTCAGCATCACTCTGCACAGGACGCTGTTAGTTGGACGATTCTCAGTCCAACAGTGACACTGAGGTGTCCAGCTGTGTTCAAATGATGCATAAAAGTAAAAAAACTGCATCATTTGAAAAACGGAGATGATTTTTTTTTTTCATTGGACAGCGAGAATATTTTGTGTATTTACGTTCGGCAAGATTTTCACTCACCTGCACACCTGTGTAAATGTGACGTGACAATAAATGTGATTTGATTTGATTTGGATATGAGTCCTTTAAAACTGAAGTCTAGACTTTTATTTTGACAGAAAGCGCTGATTTTGCCCCGGAAGCGATTTCCAGTGTTGACATTCGAGAAAAATGGCGGCCAGTGGAAGAGACAATGGTGTGTTTTACTTCATTTTGTGTAGTTATTTGTGTATTTGAATGGGGTGGTAATTTTATGTGTGCAGTATGATGCAGCAATATGAATATTCTAACCAGGAATATTAAATATATTAACTTTGTTATGCAGCTGGCTGCTAGCTGGGGAACATTTCTCTAACATCAGGCTAACGTTAGCGAGCAGAGGAGCTGACTGACTGAAGAACTTTGGTTTACAACTTTGACTAAACTTAACTCTGCTGCTCAGCAGATAGTTCCTTTGTTTGTGGCTGTTTTGGATAAATAGACAGGTATATGTTGGCCTGAAAAATAACAGAAGCTGGAGAATAAGAAGGTGGTCTTCATCTTCGTAACATAGTGTATGTTTTTTATTCCTCCTCAGAAAAGAGCGGAGAGGATGTTTCCTCTGTTATGGGCTTCTCTGGCTTTGGTGAGTAACAGCTGCTGTAGAGATTTCAACACTTTCACTCATATAATTTGAGTTAGAAACATTTCTATAACGTTGACTGAAGTGTGTGGTGGTTGTAATGTATGGTTTATTTCTTCCCTCTTTTATCCTGACAGGAAAAAAGGCTCGAACATTTGACTTAGAAGCCATTTTTGAGCAGACTCGCAGGACGGCCATTGAAAGGAGTCAACGAGTTTTAGGTCAGAACTAAGCTTACACGAAAAGACTGTTGCATGGAGATGCATCTCGACATTGTGGTGTAGTTGGTGCTAAGAAAGATCTCTTGTATTTCACAGAGGATAGGGAAAAGGAGACTCCCAGAGAGCTGAGTGGAGGTCCCAGCACTGCCACCAACCAAAAGGATAAACCAACAGCATCCACTTCCAGGTGACCTTTAATGTCAGAGCTGTTTCTCAAAGCAAGGAAAAAAATATTGTCCATCCTGTATCAGACTTGTCGCAGCCTAAGAATAAAAACTAAATGTGAAAAAGCGTCCACTCAGATCTGTGCCGAAATCTGAAGGCTGATAGCATGAAAGCTGCCGGTCAGAAACCTCATTCAGGGCATGAATAGGTAGCAAATGGATTCAGCAGTGCTAAAAGGTTAAAAACAGCACTTGATTATCCTTAGTGCTGGTCAGTTGAGATTGTGGCTAAACCTCAAGCTTTTGTTCTATGCTTTAATTCCATGCCCTAGACACAGTTTCCACAGAAACATTCGCAAAGCATTAGGAACATTATGAGCTATTTCCTAACCCAGGCATGCCCCATGTGACTGACTAGCGGTCCTGACTAGAGCACTGGTCACCAACCAGGGAGATCCACTTTCCTGCGGAGTTTAGTTCCAACCTGCAGGTAACCTGCTGCTCCAGCCCCTTTACCTAACGCTAATGAATTTGTTCCAACAAATCAAGGACGTCTTTCAAAGGAGCTGCTGATTGTGGTTCAGGCTCGGAGTAGAGCCATAGTGGTAAACACATTGTTAGTGCAAGTAAATAATGACTTGAGTAGAAGTAAAAGCGTATTTCCAAAAACCAACTTTACTTCCTTTTACAGCTGCAGTCAAACTAAGTAAACCCAGCATCATTTCTAAGTATTAGGTATTAAGTTATTATTATTTTCATCCCTTTGCCCTAAAATAATTGTTAAACAGTGCAGGAACTAAACCAAGAAAATAAACTTCCTGCTGAAAAACAGGGAGTAACTAAATGTTAAATGCTACAAAGTCGCTTTTCTCACAAATATGCTCAAGTGGAAATATCATCATTTGGAAATCCTCAGAAAAGTGCCTGTAGCTGAGTAGATGAAACTACTACATCCTCTGCTCTCATGCTCACCTGTGTTTGCTGAGCCTGTGATGTATGCTGGGCCATATGACAGTATATATTGTTATCATGATAAATTATGTCACAGTGAGCTTTTCTAAATATTCTCCAAGTATTGCCACTACTTTTAAAACACTGACCGGCTGCCTGTATGAAAAAATATTGAATAAAAATCATTGTGTAATTAGAATCTGGAACCATTTTCCAGTTGCACACAGAGGAATTTGTCTGCTGTATTTGGCCCATCTATGCATTGAAACACCCACGTACACACACTAGGGTGCGGCGAGTGCACTTGCCCTGAGCGATCGGCAACCCTATGTATGTTGACTGAGCAGCACTTGGGGGGCACTTGCTCAAGGGCACTTCGTTCGTGTCCTGTCGGTTCAGGGAACCAAATCAGCAACCCTCCGGTCACAAGGCCTGTTCTCTAATCTCCAGCCCACAGCTGTTTCCAGTTTTTGATAGTATTACCTCTACTGTGATGTACCTTTGGCATTTTATGCAAATCCATTTTATCATACAGGTTCTGGTGATGTTTTCCATCACAACACTGATTGCAGTGATTTAAGATGACTGCAACTATTTAAGTTGTTAGCTCTCTCAATCGTGTGCAACAAATATGAACATGAATGTGAAATGGGTGCATTTTCATCAGTTGGCCTGAGAGAAGTTAATGGAAATAAATGAAAGCAGAAAATGTATTTGTTGAAACATGTCTTGGCCTCATGGGTTGAAAAAGTTCCAACAGGTGCTATGAGACCTAAAATTCCCTTTTGTAGCTACTGCTGGGTATATATTTAGATAGTTAGCTAAATGTTACGTAGCAGGCCTAACTGTTCTGTGTGTGTCTTTGGGAACATGGTTCTAACAGTGATTGTTTCTCTGAGCAGGCAGCAGGAGAGTGACGACAGCAGTGACAGCAGTGACTCGGAGCCCATCGGCCCTCCTATCCCTCCAGGCCTCACTGCCAAGGCCAGAGGTGGTGATGATAATGATGAGTTAATAGGACCTCCTCTCCCACCGGGGTACAGAGGCAGTACAGCGGATGATGACGATGACGACGACGACGACGATGATGATGATAATGACACCATGGAGGATGATGATGTACGTATAGTAATCTACTTGGTTTCACTCTGGGGAATATTTGAGCTGCATGCTTTGCAAGTTTGAGTTTCTCATAAGCACAGTGTAAAACGATCTTGATAAGATGCCCACTGACTAGGGGTGTATAAGTTTGTATAACACTTACTGGCTTTCACTTATAGACTCATAACATTATTCTTCAGGCCAATTTTTTCAGACCTGAAACTGAAAGAGCCACTTTTTAAAGAAATGTTTCAGTGTTGGAAAACCACTTGTCATTTTAATAAATGCTTAAATTGTTACTGCATTTTAAGTTGCAATATAAAATATAAACTATACAAAAAGGTTTAAGTTACAATATATATTGTAAAACTATAGGCCAGATAACAGGGGGTATATCAAGGTTTTATATTGTTGTTGTCCAAAGAAAAGCAAATGTCTCCAAAACGGCGACGTTACAGGAGACGGCAAAAACCTAATTTAACTTTAATGGAAGTCAGTGACAGTTTTGGGCCATTTCTGTTGGTCCGTTCATCATGAAATTTACACATAGTGTAAACGGCAGCTGCTGTGTTCAAATGATGCATTAAAGTAAAAATCGACAGAAATGGAGATGCATGTTTTTCATTGGACACCAACAATATATGTATTTAAATATTCTTTATTTTATTTTTGTAACAGTAAATAATATTCTCAAATTATTTATGTTGGTAATTTCTTGATTTCTTGATGTTCTACTTTGAGATTTGATCTCCACTTTTGAAATGAGAGGCAATCTGGATATTAACTTTATTATAGCATCATTTTCAGTGTTGCACAGCTGTTAAGAAATCTTCTACAGCTTTGTTCATCTTCTTGGACACAAAGTCTAAAATTTCACCTCCTTGCTGAATAGTTGAAATGGAAAAAAAAGTGAGTAGAACATCTTAATATATAAAATGTTATACAGTTATGTGCAACATATTTTAAAACTTATTAAACACTGATTCCGAACTATGAGATGTAGTTCCAAACTATGAAATGTTAGTGTACTTTTTAATCTTAGGAGAATTGCAATTAAAAGCCCACTCTGCAGTTGCTGGTTAGTTTTTGATGCTAGAATACACCCACTGGAACATACGTAATTGGGATTTAATGCTTCCTAACAGGAGGGTAATGTACGTTTGCCGTGTGGTTTCCTTGTATGGTTCTTGACTTTTGGTTACAATCTCTCTCCACTAGGGGGCAACAGTGTTTCACTATTTATTGCTGACTTCATATTTTCATTTGAGCCTCCTCACTGGTTTCCTTCCTTGGAGCTTAAATGGAATATTGAATGAATGGAATAGCAGAGGCAAGAAGTTCACATGTCTCCCTCCATGTTTTTTAAACACCATTTCCGCACCTGTTTTGATCTTCCAACTCTTTTTTTGACCGGTTTCCTTCTGTTATTGAATCTTGTGTTACGTCAATACGTCGATGAGTATATGATTTACTATTGTGCAGTATGTTTACTTATTACAGCAGTAATGTTGACGTTATAACCAACACCATAACAGCGTGCTCCAGAAAGCTTCCTGGAACTTGCAGTTTATAATGAAGCTGTCACGCACACATTCTCACTCGTCTACATCTCTGTCTCTCGCACCCCTCCCTAGCATGTTTTTTTTTTTTTTTTTTGTGGGATACGCTGAGCCGGTCTGACCGTCTCCTCTGCTTTTACGCCACAACTGACAGTGAGCAGATGCCCTCGTTTCCCAGAGACTCCGTGGCCGATGGCCGCAGTGAGTCTGCAAGATAGACGGCGGCTGGTGACGAGCCTGCCTCACTGACATCACTTTGCTGGTCCAGCTTCCTGTCAAACCCAGGTGCACTAGTTGTTCCCAACCCTGTTCCTGGAGTACCCCAGCCCTGCATATTTTGTTTTCCCAGCAAGCCCTTCCTGAGTTGAAGTGGGTGTAATAGAGCAAGGAAAACACTCTGCTGAACGTCAGGTGTTCTGAATGGAGAGGTCGGTCGCAAATCACTTTGTGTTGCTATACAGCCCACAGTCCCATTACGAGCCGTTACGCATTACAGTCACTGTGTCATCTGCCAATGAAATAGGTAGCGCCGGTCCCGAACAGCCTGTTCTGGCCAACTGCCTGCTCGTCTGCTATCCAGGGGCTCGTTTATCATGAAGGATCTATTCCTTAGCCAGCAACCCTTAACCTCTTTCTGCACTCCCCCTAGTGGCGGTTGCTTTCTCAGAATGGAATCAACATGGATATTTTAATTTAATATAACACAATAAAACAAAATACTCGACTGTATTGAGCTGCTAGCAAGCAATGAGTAGTTGAAGGGCAGGGGAGTGAGCCCCTAACGGAGTGGAGGAACTGAGCTACTGGCTACTGTGAGTCCACAAAAAAAAATAAAAAAAACTGAAATTATGTATATTTCTGTTAACCTTGAAAGTTCATACCCCTAGTCATATTAAGCAGGATTCTTCATATCGTATTCATACCATTTCAGAGATCCATAAGTGCCATCCCATAATGTTTGTCAGAGTGTAACAACTTCTGCCTGCATTACTACCTTTTCATGCTAACTTCAGGCTTAGTTCAATCTAGTGGTGGATTATCTCGCTCATGGTAGTGGTTCACTTTTCACTGGGATGTATCTACATGGTGATGTATGCTGTATGCCTAACCAGCCTTCAGGTCATCAATAGCTCTTGGACCACTGGGGGCAGAACCTCTGACCAGTCAGGGACAGCCTTCTGATGGGGATAGCCGTGCCGTTTTTGTGGTAGAATGACGGTGTATATCATGGCCTTGGAAAATTATAATAAATTATTTTAATTTGTGTTAAAATATGTCCCAATGCGTTGCTTTGTATATTGCGTAGCATTGGGACATAATTTGCCATAAATTATGATAATTTTATTATGATTATATACTGTCATACTGTCATGTGTTAGCAATATACTTTGTATGTAGTATATGTAATAAACTTTTCTGTTTATATTTATCATTAGAACGCTTACTAAAACCGTAAAAGTAGTCCCAGTTAGCTGGATTTAGTGCAACACTGTATGACAGACATCAAATAACATCCTAGTTATAGCAAATTTTGATAGTGATTTTAAGCTAGGCCTACTGGTGAATCATGAAAACTATCTTGGAATATCTTGATATTAGATTTTTTCCTCTGTTCCAACTGATTAGGTCTGAAAAAATGTCTGAAAAAATATAGTGACACGTTGTGCATCATGAAAAATGTCTTAAAATGTCTTGATTATTATTGATATTATACCACCTGTAATTGTCAGTCCTGTAAAAAAAACCCCCACACTTTTCAGTGGAGGAAACTGATCAATTCACTTCAATTCAACTTTGTCATTATACCAGTACAGGGTTGTACAGTATAGCGAAACACACTCAGGGTACTTCTCTTAAGTTATTAAAAATGGATATATAAATAGTGTACAGTGCAAATACAAACAGACAAATAAACATTATGTGCATAAACAGTAAGACACGTGCAAAGTGTGTAAGAGCAGCATCTGTATGTCAGAATGTGAATACTAGAACTGAGGTGCAGTTAGCATATGCAGGAGGCAAAAACAGCTTGTAAGGGTACATGTAGGAGAGTACAGTGTGTTGAGGAAAGTGTGCAGTACGTGGTTGTAAACAGTATAAGATATGTAAAGGGTACAGTGCAGGTAGGAGAATAGCAGCTCAATGTTTAGGTGAACAGCTAGAACAGCTTACAGTACAGATGTACAGTATATGGATGTTCAGGTATACAGATTTAGTTACTACATAGTCATCAAAAATATATGTACCACTAAGCACAACTGTGGTGATTGCACGATGTTATTAAGCAATAAACAAGTAAAAGATGCTTTACTTTCTACATATATATTACATTATTTATTTTTCCTTCATTGAAGAGTAAGCCGCCGGAGTCTTCATGTTTCACGTGAGTGGCTGCCATAAATGTCCCGCTCTTTTATGTGGACATGCAGGAGGATAAGTCCCTGCTTGAGTATCCAAACCTGCATGAACAGAGAAGATTTTTAACCACCATCCTGAATAAAGAAGCCGTGGTTGCCTTTTTTAGGTTTTGCGAAGCTGAAAGTCCGGAACCCTGAATGTGCTTTGTGGGACAGACCCAGAGTGTGTTCTGAATAGAAACATTCACAGGTGCATGAAAACCAAGTACTGTGAAGTGGAGGGGCGGGGTTCCTTACATTTCCTTGTGTTCTGTCTTGATCTCGTTGGGCTGAGCTTCATATAGTGATTACAGAAAATCCATAGTTTAGCCTAGTCCTCTTTTATCCCCAACTCATTTTCTCCATCTGTCTCTTGCTTTGTACTTACAGGACCCAGTAAAGAAGATTCCAGACACGCATGAGATCACACTTCAGCATGGCACAAAGACAGTGAGTCCTTGTTTGTTGTTTTGTGTGTGTGTTTAAATAAAGCCCTCACATCTATGATATATCCCATCCAACATTAGATTTGGCCTATAAATTAAACTGGCTATGTAGAAGTGAACGATCTGTGCAGTTAGCTGTCTGACTCTCACGTAGCCCTTTTTGACCAAAATAACTCTGGTTCTTGGACTGGTTCCATTCAGGCTTCGTAGAACCTTAGTGCTACCCAGGGAACCAATCCGCATTTAGGAACCAGCTTGTATTGGAACCAAGGAATGTCAAAGGATATGCCATTAATGTCAACAGAGGGCGCTGCACAGGGGTAGTACACAGTAGTAACAAGATGGCGGAGTGCGTGGAGTTTGTGCTGTTATTCCAGATGTTTGTTTATATCCAGAAACGGATCAGCACGGATCAACTACTGCTGATAAGACGACGTAGAAGAGCTTCTTCAGTTGACCACTGTGTGTCGCCATTGTTGCCTTCTCTTTCCTCAGCAATTGACACACAGATATCACCACGGTTCGTGCTGATGAACCTACTATATACACTCCTACTATATAAATTAGGTGCACAAACTCGGAATGGAACCTGTTTCAACGCTGGTGGAAAAGCCCTAACAAACTCTCAAAGCTAGGCCCTACATTACATGATATTTAGCCCAGTTTAAGCCTGAATTGCCAGTAGTTTTCCAGTTCGTGACCTTTACCAGGAGAAGCAGCGGTTCACAACAAAGATGTAGTGTGAGAGGTTCTGGAATGATCGGAGGGCTTGCAGGATTTTTTTAAACGTGCTAGAATGTTGAATGTAGCCTTGTAACGTTTTAGTCAGGCAACAGCCAATGAGAGAGCAAGGAGAGGAGGAATGAAGAGATGTGCGAATGCTGCATATGCAGGGGCTGCAGGAATAGAGGAGCTGCGTGGTGAACACAGGCAAACAGTCGCCCTCTTGACAATTTCAAGCCAGCTGCCAGTTAGTAGTAAAACATTCCTCCAGCTATCACTGTGGAATCTGTGTTTCTCAACCCCATATTGCATTTTTGCTAAACGTCGTGTACAAACCCAGTTCCAGAAAAGTTAACACAGTAGGAAAGATGTAAATAAAAACAGACAGCAATGATTAGCAAATCCTTTTTGACCTGTATCCAGCTTCTGAGCTTTTGTGTGTGTGTGTGTGTGTGTGTGTGTGTGTGCGCGTGCGTGTGTGTGTGCGTGTGCGTGTGCGTGTGTGTGTGTGTACACGCTTATTCTAAATTTGATGTCTGTAACTTGTTCCAGAATAGTTGGGACGGGGTGTGTGTTTAAATCGTCTTTCCTTTTAGTAGGGTTCACTCATTGTTTGGGTACTGAGGACAGCAGGGGGTATTCCACAAATGGGAATTCTCAGTTAGCTAGATACCCAAAGATGAGGACTATCCAATAAGAAAGTCCCTCAGCTCTTTTCCTATTGGACAGACTTGACTTCTTCTTCTTCCTCTCCTCCCCCTTCTTTTTCTTCTTCCTCTTCCATTCCTCCTTCTCCTCCTTATTCTTCTTCTGCCTTCTTCTTATTATTCCTTTCCTCTCTCTTTCTTCTTCTTCTTCTGCTTCTTCTTCTTCCTCTTCTTCCTCCTCCTCCACTCCTTCTTCCTTATTCTTATTCTTATTCCTTTCCTCTCTGTTTCTTCTTCTTCTTCTTCTTCTTCCTCTTCTTCCTCCTCCACTCCTTCTTCCTTATTCTTATTCTTATTCCTTTCCTCGCTGTTTCTTCTTCTTCTTTCTCTCCTTATTCTTCTTTCTCATCTTCTTTCTCTCCTTATTCTTCTTCTTTTTCCTCTTCCCGTCCTCTTTCTTCTTTCTCTTTCTCTTCCTCTTCCTCTCCTCTTCCTCCTCCTCCTCCTTCTTCTTCTTCTTTCTGTTTTTCTTCTTTCTCTCCTTCTTCTTCTTTCTCTCCTTCTTCTTCTTCTTCTTCTTCATCATCCTCTTTCTCGATCTCCTTCTCCTTCTTCTTCTCCTTCTTCTTCTTCTTCTTCTTCTTCTTCTTCTTCTTCTTCTTCTTCTTCTTCTTCTTCTGTCTCCTCAGTAGTAAAGGGTCTTCATTGTTGTATGTTGTGCTCTTAATGCACCACACGTTTACAGTGTCTGACTGGTCTGGACTGCAGGCAGACCAGTCCAGCACCTGCACTCTCTTACTGTGAAGCCACGTTGTTGTAACATGTGCAGAACGTGGTTTGGCATTGACTTGCTGGCAGCATGTGTAGCTCCAAAAATGTGTATGTACCCCTCAGCGTTAATGGTGCCTTCACAGATGTGCAGGTTGCCCACTAATTAGCTGCCCCCCTCCATACCATGACAGGCCCCGGTTTTGGCACTTAGTATCAGTGAGAGCCGGGATGGTCCTTTTCCTCTTTGGCCCTCGTTGTGTTTGAGAACATAACATTCATTATTTTGAAAACCAGTTTGAAAGGTGGACACATCAGACCACAGCACACTTTTCCACTTTGCGCCAGACCATCTCATATGAGATTTAACCCGGAGAAGTCAGCGGTGTTCCTGGATATTGTTGATATTTCACTTCCTCTAAACGTAGTAAGTGTTTACTGACCAAGGTTTTCCAATGTATTCCCGAACTCATGTGGTTATGTTCAGAGGTGTTAGCTGGGTAGAAATCCAGGGTTCAGGCCAGTTCACTGTGGGCATACTCCCAGACACTTGTAAAACCTTTTTATTTAATCCTTTAATCCTGAACAAATTCTTTCTTTCTTTCCTTCTTTCTTTCTCTCTCTCTCTCTCTCTCTCTCTCTCTCTCTCTCTCTCTCTTTTTTTTTTCTTTCTTTCTTTCTCTCACTTTCTTTCTCTCTTTTTCTCTTTCCTGAAGTTTTTCTCACATGCCTGCTCTTACATAACTGGGCGCTCTCTCTCTCTCTCTCTCTCTCTCTCTGTCTCTCTCTCTCTCTCACTCTCACTCTCACTCTCACTCTCACTCTCTCTCTCTCTCTCTCTCTCTCTCTCTCTCTCTCTCTAAAATGTTTCCCTGCATGAAATCATAAATGAGAAGCTTAAGATAAGATGGATGTGCTGGGTTGAAATGTGCGTTGGTTTGGTTAAATATATATATGTGTGTGTATATATATATATGTATTCCGGGATAGCCTCAGAAGCCCAGTCCAGGCGATGCCCAATGTTAGAGACGCTATCAGTGAAAGCTCCTTGCCGTCATGCGTTGAGAAACGTTGTTCTTAAACTGTTGGACTTTGTTCAACCAGTTTTTCACAAAATGGCAAACTTTGACCCGTCCATGACTTTTCTAATGGCTCCTTTTATACTCAGATAACATCACCTGCTATCTGTTCCCCTGTTTACCTGTGGTAAGCTACCAAAACAGGTGTTTTGTGATCATTCCATAACCTTACATTGCCACTGTCCCAACTCATTTTAAGAGTGTTACAGGCTGGGATTAGCATTTTTAATAAAATCATTGCAGTTGATTTAGTGAAGTATGAAATATCTTTTTTTTTTTTTTTTTGGGTATGTGCATAAAAGCGCAAACAGGTCTGGTCCAGGTCTGTTCCAGGTCTGGTCCAGTTTAGTTCTTCTTTTGTTTTTAGTCCTGGTGCTTGTCCTAGCCTGATGTTTAGTTTTTGCGGTGAACTCCATTTTCGAAATATGTTAGGATTTCAAAAGTCGTGTACTGTACGCTCATCTTAATGTGTAACAGCAAGTCTTAAATAAGCTTGGCAAACTGCTGAAAAATAACTTGGCTACTCTGTTTGTTTGCTGTGATTGATTAGCATGTTTCCCATTGAATCAGTAAATGTGTTCATGAGAAATCAATTAAATCGTTATTGTGCCGCTTGTGTTTTTTTTTTTTTTTTTAAACCTCTGGTCGTTCTTCTGTCTGGTGTTCCACAGGTCTCGGCACTTGGCCTCGACCCCTCCGGTGCTCGGCTGGTCACTGGGGGCTACGACTACGACGTCAAGTTCTGGGACTTTGCCGGGATGGACGCTGCACTGCATGCCTTCAGGTCTCTGCAGCCGTGCGAATGGTGAGAACCTACGATGATCCATAATGTCCCTGTCAGCGGCACTGCTCATCTCCGTCCACGTTAGGCTGGCTCTCTTCAACCCACGGGCCTTGCGTGACCCTATGTGTGTCGTTGTACGTTACATCTCATCCCTCAGGAATGGGGCCCCCCTCTCAAGTCGGATCGGGCCGGCTGACTAACTGCACCCAGATGCAGAGCCAGTAAAGGGCTCGTCTTGATATGTTGTTTCTTTTTTTTATTAGAAGGAGTAGGTTGGCAACAATGTCAAATACATCAAAATTGTCATCTGAAATAATACAAAACAAGTTTGTTGTGCAGCTGAAATAGTAGTAGCAGCTATCTTCCAACCTGAATTTCTGGGCTTTAGTCTGCTATTATAGACGACCACATAAGCAAGACTATTTGAGGTGCTTGAATAGGGTTGGAATATAAACAAAGTATTTAGAGTATATATTCAGTTTAAGTGCTCTGAATAGTTTTCACATTTTTCTGAGAATTCTTTCCCATTAAATTAGAAAATTAAAAATGTGAGGAATTCTATTAATGCTTGTTTATTAGCTGTTGTAGTATGCAGTGGTGGATGAAGTACCCAAACCATGTACTTGAGTTAAAGTAGAGATACACAAGGTAAAATATTCCTCCAGTAAAGTAGGAAATCCTACATTTTTATTTCTACTGGAGTAAAAGTACTAAAGTATTTACCTTCAAATGTCCTTAAATATGGAGAATAACAGTAGCATGATTTATTATGGCTGTAATGTCATATTATCATTTCTGGAACAAGACTCTTAATCAGCTCATTTTAGGTGAAGAGACTCTAGTGTCTCTCAGTCCACCAGTCTTTAATAGAAGGTCATTAATTAGTCTGACACTGATGTCTATTCAAATGATCATAAACATAAAACACTGAAGGAGAACAGTTTCCATTAGCTAGAACTATAAAATAACTTTTTGCAAACAAGCTAAGTGTCGGTTTAAGATTTTTTTGCAACTTTAATAAGAACTTGCTTTAAACGGGCTCACAAATGAGTTTTCCGTTACTGTACTGCGTCTGTACCTCTCTGTTCATAAACATAAACTAGCCAAAACACATTTACTATAAAAGGAAATAGTGTTTGTATAAATCCATAAAAAGTGCATGTGTACATATTTCTATATTGTGGTCTATTTACCCACAAAGTCAAGAACAATATGTTTTATCTGTTCGCTGATGCTTTGATGTGTGACTGTCAGTCAGTGTTTGCATTAACCCCATTAACCCCATCCTGCTTTACCTGCCTTCCTCCAGGTGGTCCTTGATGTAGTCCAGGCCTGAAAAGAACATTTCCATGGATGTCAAGAATCCATGAACAAGCTTGTTTTGTTTTGACATGTTACGTTTTTACGCACACATAAGCTGAAAGGAACTACAAATTTCGCATAATGTAGTGTAGTAAAAAGTAAGATATTTGAGTTTGAAATGTAGTGGAGTTGAAGTGCATAGTCGTCCAAAAAGGAAACACTTCAGTAAAGTGCAGATACACCGAAAAACTACTGTCCACCACTGGTAGTACGACATGTAGCAAGCTCTCTGGCTTCTTTGCCAACGCTAAAGTTTAAGCCTGAGTAGACTGATAAATCAGGGTAGTGAGGCAGCTATTTATTCTGTTTTACTTGATTATGTCCCTGTAGGTGGTTCCATTTAGGTTTCGTTCTATGGCACACAATGCCTTAGTACCAGTTGTCCCAAATGAAGTGTGTCTAATACCTAGTCGAGTCACATTATTATGACCACCAGCTAATATCCAGTGTAACCACTGTGTGCAGCACGGACAGCAGCTAGACGGACTGGGAGTGACTCAGTAAGGTCCTGGTAGGTTATCACAGCTATCTAGAGCCGTGTTGACTGCAGTGCATCCCACAGCCACTGGAGGGTGTGTGCGGGAGGATCCATAGAGCAAACATGACGATCAAGGTGGTCCCATAGATGCACAACTGGGTTCAAGTCCAGGAAATCAGGGGCCAGTCTTGTACTTGGAAGTCTTGGTCATGCTGTTCCGACCAGTGTCGGACATTTCTAGCCATGTCACATTGTCTTGCTAGAAGATCCCATCCGCCCCAGGGAAGACAATCAGCATGTATGGCTGTACGTGATCTGCTAGGGTGGATTCATCCCCAAATTGGTCAAGAGTGCCTTCCATGTGGATGAGTGGGCCCAGAGAATGACACAAAAGCATGACTTCCTTTATGAGCTATGGCTGCTGCTGTCATAATAATATGACTTGACTGTGTATAAAAAAGTCAATTTTGAGCACCAGATTTCTTGGTTAACAGACTATTTTTGGGGTTAGGGAAAAATTCCATAAATTATTTGTTGCTTGAACTAGAACTAGATAGAACTATTCCTTTAAAAACCCCACAAACAAAGTGGAACTCTTGGGTGTCTGGAGATATTGGAAGCCAATTGGTCGAGCCGTAGCAGGATTTCCTGCATACGATCAGTGCAACGCCACGGCACATTAACCAGCTCATCAGTCGAACTTGCTAGCAGTGCTATTCCCTCCTCAGTACACTCCTCGCATCACAGGCAAAGAAAATAATGCCCATGTGGAGACTATAAAGGCAGTGACCTGTTTTGGGTAACACTCCTGTACATGCTAGCTTTTAATCTAATTCTGTTGCATTTTCAGCATGACTAAGTCAAATGTGCTTCAGGTTCCCGCACATTCCTCCTCAGGAATAGCTGCCACTAAACGTTTTCATGTTGACTCGATACAGAGTGACTGTTATGTATGTCTGATTAGTATGTTTGGGTCCCTGGGGAGTGCGGGCAATACGGGCCTATACGAAGGAGAGAAGATGATGAATAAGCATGTGGTTTTAAACCGTACATGCTCAACTTCTCCCCCTTCCTTTCTCAATCTTCCCATCCTTGTTCTTTTCTATTCGCTATTATGCTATCCGGTTTACTTAGAAAGCGCCGCACTCTTAGCTTGTTATTATTTAGTTCTCTGTATCTCATGATCTCAACGGCATGTGGAGTCTCCGTGTGGGGAATGCCCTAAACAAACTAATCGGACCAAACATCCGACAAAGACTACCACTTTCGCCTATTGTTGTGTTTGAAATCACTATGACTACCGTAAATGTTGTTTTATTTAGCATCTTGTGCACGCAACTTTACACGATTAAAAGCTGTTATATAACAAACTGAAGGGTCGGAAGTCTTGCACAACAGGCAGATGTCTTAAACCATAGAGGTTGAGGGATGAAATCTCTCACAGTTTCCTACACACCACCACACATCACATGTGGCTGTACAAAATGTACTACATGTGTGGCTTTGCAGGTTGCCTTGACTACTCAAAGCCACTGGCCTTTTTCCTTATTATGTATATTTGGCATGTTGCACACTTTGGTCATTTTCATGTCACCGAATACAAATTGACAGAGATAGACAAGTAGGGTTTCTAAAAGTTTCAAATTCCATGTTTCACACACTAGAATCACTATCAAGTCAGTAATTTTCAAGATGGGGCAACCCACCCCGCTGCCCACCTTTCCCTTGTTAATCGTAAAGTCTTGCATAGTAACTGTAAGGTCTTTCACTATACCATATAAAAAAAAAAAATAATTCTCACAAATTAAATTGATTCTGTGGGGTTCATGCAACATATTACCATCTTATTATGATTGGTAATGGCACTCTCTGTTCTTTTCTTTCAGTCACCAAATCAGATCCTTGCAGTACAGCGTCACTGGTGATGTGATCCTTGTGGTGGCAGGAAATGCCCAAGCCAAAGTCCTGGATCGGGATGGCTTTCAGGTTCTAGAGTGTGTCAAAGGGGACCAATATATCGTGGACATGGCCAATACCAAGGTACTGTGGCTTAAGTTCTCGAGTTTCTTTTTCCACAATGAACTGCAGAACATAGCTGAAAGACGATATTAAGTCTATAGGCCATGCTAACACTTTCTGATTTATGTCATCTGCACGATTACACTGCAAAAATGTTTCACCAGTAAAAGTTATTAGGCACATTTTACAGCATTGTAATTGGTATTTGATCAATTTTAGGTCAGATTGATATTCTTGGCCCACTGATTGGTTGAGTCAGACATGATCTGGTAACAGGAAAAATGTCTAGGGAGAACCTGTTAAACTTTTGATCTAACAATGCGGCTCCCCATCTAAAACCCACTTCTGAATGTCTTTGATTTTGTCACATCTGGAGTACAAACATCTGGAGTAAAACAGCCTAGCTAGCAAAATGCTATCATTAGCAAACAAAGCTGTTTTCCTTTGCCTAAGGTCATGCACGATGTGCCGCACAGCTTCAGTTTTTCAGTTGACTTTTAAGTCATTTTAACTTCATTATATCAGGACAGGATACATGAGGACACCATCGACCCCTGCTTTGAGCTCCACCCTCATGAGTCATTGGATTTATCGGTTCCATTCTTGATAGTTCTACATTCCCACTCACACGTAGCTTTATTTTCTAGTGCTTGTCCCCAGACGTTTCCGTTCATAATGGAAATTTTCACACAGTGTAAACGACAGCTGCTGCGTTCAAATCATGCATAAAAGTAACAATCAACAAAAAATGAAGATGCATGCTTTTCTTTGGACAGCAACAGTATATTTTTGACAATAACACAAATGCTCATATTTTACCATGAAAACAATAATTTAAACATTTGAAACTGAGTTGACAGGGACTGTAATAACACAGGCTGAAATATGCCGAACAGTTGGAATTCCATGTCAGTTTTGTGGATTTAGAAGAAAAGCTCTTTTTATAGACGGAGCGGTTCCAAGCCGTTAGTTGGAAAGTAGCGAGCAGTGACATGGTTAGTTTATGGGTGCGTCCTGCCATTTGTTTGCTGCATCTGGAGCCTGTGTTTGTTGAAGTCCTAATGAAGTGTGGTTCAGATTCTTGCATCAGTGAGTGGAAGGGTCGCTAAATACTGCACCTGGTCCTCTCTCCTCTCCCTGCGCCCCACACAGTCACAGAGCGCACACACACACACACCCGGGTGAATGGGTGTGCCGCCGCCTTTCCTTCACCCCCCCAGCGCTGCTCCATTGGCCTCCAATTTGCAGGCAGTTTTCTGTGGAGTGAAGCTAAGCGGTGGCCCACTGAAGGTGACCCAGGCTAATGTGCTGTATCCGCATGCCATTCACAGACATTCTCCCCTGCACACGCATATATATACACACAGGGCTTTCCTAGAATCTAGAGTGACACGTCTCCCTGCTCCTGTTTGTAATTTAGCTGTTTCTCCTTGTGGGGCGCTCGGCATGTTTTCCTGCGTGCGTGTAAATATATACCAGTGTCTGTCTGCTTCTATTTAGTCATTGCCAATTAGCTGTCTTGTACTGTTGAAAGAGTGGATCGTACATGCATAGCAGGAACACTTCCTTCTATTCAACTGAAACTCTGGCGCTTAGACTGCTGTTGTTTTTGTTATTCTTTTTTTTCCCGTATGGGAGAAATTAACTTTGTCATGCCGTTAGAGATGTGATTAGCGCGCAGCTTTGAGAACTGGAGTGCGGAACAGTAAAGAGAATGAACTCTGGCTCGTTCAAGCCACTTTGCTGTTCCAAAACAGGTCAAATTGGTTTTGAGGTTATGTGTATGTACGTGCAGGTTAATTGGATGGATGGGGCGCTCGCAGTAAATTCTCTCCACTCCATTGTGATTGCAGCACTCTGGCGTTCTGTTTTTGTGCACGAGGAGCTTCACTCACAGCAAACCTCACTTGAAGTTATTTGTTATGCCTAATTTTGCCGCACTGTTTGAACAGAGGAAATCACTTCAGGTTGATAGTGAGTGATCGCACAGCTTGAAACGTTTCAGGGTGGTTGGACTCCTGAGGAGGTTTTTTTTTTTTAGTTTCAAGCTGTTTTGTTTCTTTTTTTGGGAGATTGTTTGCAGTGAGTGGGTGTCAGAGATATGAGAGGCTTATAGAAACTTATGGAAAAATATTTGTTTAGTAATGGTTTGTGGTGTGGCGGCGTTCTGGGGTTTTCTTCCACAGTTTTGCCGCATCACGCATGTCAAAATAAGGCTAATTAACCTGCAAAATGACCAACCAGCATAGCTGTCCAATTAGTAGTCTGCATTCCTGCGTGAATAGTGAATTTACTATTGTTGCTTGGACCATGCAGGAAAACATCTGATTGGTGATATAACATCCTATCTGACTGATAGGAAGAATAAAGAACGAGCGGGAATAAAAATTCTTCATATTAAGTTTGTACACACAGATTTTTCTGTCTGCTGCTGGTTATTTCTATTCTGGAGCTCCACTGTCAATTGGCATAAAGCTGTGGTAATGCCGAACTGTCAATGCAGTTTATTTAGTTGCTGGTAAGTTAACATTCCTTAAATGTGCCTTGTGGCTTTTTTAAACATCTCCTTCTTTACAGACTCTGTGTTTGGTGCCCAATGAGACGGTTGATGTTGAGCTGTTTGTCTTGTGTTGCTCCACAGGGCCACACGGCCATGCTGAACAGCGGCTGTTGGCACCCCAAGATCAAAGAAGAGTTCCTCACCTGTTCCAACGATGGGTGAGTAATCCCTCAAAGATGAGCAGAAACTCGAGCACGGAGGTAGGCCCCTTCAGGAGCATGAGCCCTCCAGCTCAATATAGAATTCCAATGCATATGGCTGTTTAAGGCCGTCAAGGTCAGCCATGCCTGTCCTGGTGGTTTCCGTGACTCTGTGTTTGAGCTGTTTAACTGTGGTCACTTTGTGTTTGGTGTTATGAGTGTGATTGAACTTAACTAGGGCTTCTGCTGTCGGTCCCGACGGTAAGTTTGTTCCTCAGCAGAATGTATTGTGGATGAACTCTAGTTTGTCCTGCCTTGCAAGGCTACTTGTTTCAAAACACCATTTGCTCTTGTGGTTTAATGGATAATCCCGGATAATCTTCAGGATCTCTGTGTCTCCCGCTTGGATTTGTTTTAAGGATCCAAATTTGCTGTTGCTGTGTCTTTTACCATTCCTGTTACTATACATTTTACATTATAGAGAATACAACCATGTGTTATGATTATTTTACAGTATATTCATCTACTACCTGTAGTACCACAATAGTGTGATACGTTCAATAGTAGCAATGCAGTGCTATAGGGGAATGACTTCCCCCCCCCCTCTATATGGATATTTAAAAGGATGGTGCACCATGAAGTACAAAGAAAAAAAACATGCAAAATTATTCTAAAATTTGAAATATGAATTTGATGTAAATGCATTATTATCATTGATATTTCATTTTTGTTGTTAGGATATTATTTCACCCTCCCCCTGTTTTCTCTCACATTTGATTATTCTCTTTATTTATTGGCTCTGTACGTCACTCGCCAGGACCATGCGACACCCGTAATGATATTTGTAAATAATATGTTCCCATTTTCTGTTGCTTAAGTACTTCCCAGTCAGCCTAAAAGGGGACCTATTACGCTTTTCCATTGTTCCTCCTTCCTTTAGTGTGTTTGTAGCTTTTTGTGATTGTAAACAGTCTGCGAAGTCATGAAGCTCAAAGTACACGCCAGAAAACACAAAACACACTTTTCTCAGCTGCCTTGTTAGAATTCCAGCCCTTTTCTCTCTTACAAAATTACATCATCCTGTTACTCAACCCTTACTACCCGCTTACCGGCAAGCTTCCCGGGTAAAATATAAGTCTGTTTTAATGTACTATAAATATATTTCAAGCAAAGTATTATTTTGTGTGCTAAATACAAGTGCAAAAAAATGTATAGTATATTTGTATATTTGAATGTGTTAGAAATGTACTTTAATGTGAAGTTAATGCTTTTAAGGATCCAAGTGAATCTTAGTGTCTCGAATTGTACAGTTAAGTACAATTGGTTCTATTTAAGTTTATTTTAATAGCACTAATGATTATAATTAGCATACTAAGTACATAGTATGTCGAAAATAGCACACTTTCAGTGCCTTGATCATGAGTGCAGGGAAGTATAGTAGGTATATTTAAGTTTCCTTTTTTTCCCTCCTGCTTTGGCACGTACTCACACAGTGCACTGGGAGAAGAGCTTCCAGATACAGGAGCTCGAACATAGGGACACAGAGGGAACACAAATGTACAGTATGAGAAAAATAATGTGTTTTGGGTAAACTGAAGCATGTAAATCTATTCTAGTAGACCCCGACAGTAAAATAATGAACATGATTAAACATGGTTTTTCTTTAATTTTGCCCACAAATTTCTCCCAAAAGCTTTCAATACTTTTGGATGCTGTTAACAGTCTCTCTGCAGGATAAATAGACTTTATTCTGTCCTTATTTTACTTTAATAATCGTCTTAAAAAAGAAATAAGAACCTTTTTGCTGGCTTTGATAGGTGGTGTAGTCTGAATCATTTTCTTAGCACTCTGGACAGCTAGCTAGCCAGTGCACTCTTGTTTCTTCTCAGTAAAGCTGAGAGCATGTTAGTAATCTGGAGATTTAGAAGATTTATTTGGACTGCACCTGAAGTTAATGCTGATACTTTTGTCTGGAACTTCAGGAGTCTACAAACTGTGCCAAATCAGGAGTCCGCATTGGCTGCAGAACTACAGCTGCGTGCTACTGATGAGAATCTAGCTTTTTGGCTTGTTGAACGTTTGTTTCCACACACAACTGCCTGGGTTCAAAAAGTGAACATGTTATTTAATCAAGTGGCTTTTCTGTTTTTCAACATTTTAGTTATCGTATTTATAGAGTGTTGTCATGGATTGGTTGCAGCCCTTTTTAAGTTTGTCCTGAAGAAGTCAGTACAAACACAGTATGTTACCAGAATGCCTGTTAGGAACTTCAGTTAAAATGTACTCATCATCAAAAGAATGGTTGCACCCGGAAGGATGTGTGGGATTGCAGTGCTATTGGGAAGGAAGATAAAGGTTACCAGGAACAATAAATGATGATAAATTTAGGGTGATATGGACAATATTTATTGAGCTACACATGCAGAAGTATTATCTCTCAATATGGTGTCGGGCCGCCATGTTTGCTAATGCAACACACCAGACATCTCGGCATGGAGTTGTAGAGGTTCCTAATAGTATCCTGTGATAATCCATCCCATGCAGCTTGAATATTCTCACACAGTTCCTGCAGATTTTGTGGTAGGGGTGGAGGTGGAGTGACACCAGGCCTTCTGGATGCGTGATGTGTGATGCCAAACCGTTTGTCTTGGCGCTGACCATGGTGCACGCGGATTCCTTGGTCGTGTCCACCAAGACAAATGCGGGACTCGTTACTGGAGATGACCCGCTGCCATTCTGAGTCAATCCATGACAGTCTGGCTCGACACCATTGCTGTCTTTGGTGACGTTGACGTGGTGTTAAGGGTAGTCATCTTAACAGTCTGCGTGCAGCCGTCTTTTGACGGTACTGGTACTAACAGGATGACTCGTGGAGGGCATCACTGCTCACTGAATGTGCACAATTGTGGCTGTTGGGCCAGTCAGGTACAGCCATAAGGCCTCTCCTGGCTTATGTTGTATGCAGAGTGTGAAACTTGAATCATTTGCATGTCTCACGCTCCCCCATCAAATTTCATTCCTCTCGGTTGATTCCTTCTGGGTGCAACTATTTGTGCAACTATTCTTTTGATGATGAGGGTATGAAGGTACATGAGACTTATATAACAGGAAATCCCATCAGGGCATAAAGGGAAATCGCCATTGTGCTACCAGTTGTGAAAAGGTTATTTATGAAGTGAATGCTGAGGTTTCTACGTTGAACACTGCTAGCACATGCTTGTGATTTTATGACTGACTAGTTCATAGTGTAAACAAAATGTGTTTAGGGGGGAGGGGGAAGAAAAAAAAAATACACCTCAGACTCTATGAAATAGAAAATTGCAAGAAGATGCCAGTATCGTCCTGTGTATCTATTTTTGTTTCTCTAATAATTAATTTTAATATAATTTTAAGACAATAAACAATGGAACAAAATGAACCAAATTAAATGACGCCATAACTGTCTCAACTTACTGCTGTTAATTTCACTGAGCGTTAAAAAACACTTTGCACAAACATATAGGACATATTATCTTCATTGAAAGCTAACTCTGCTAATGTAATCATGACTTCGGGCAGCATGTGTGTTTGCTAGCGCGCACCCCGTGATTACTGTAATGGTCTGCACAGGCCGCAGTGCGGAAACCCAACACTGTCATCGTTATTGAAAATGTCCACCAGAAAACAGCGCTGTCGAGTGTTTACAGTGTGGCCTGCAGTTACACATACGGGCCTGTTTTATTCCGGTTTAATTTACTTTCTGGAAATCGTCCCGTGGCACGTTACCATGGGTGTTGCCGGCTGTTGGAGAGGAGGGAACAGGGAGCAATTTGGAACCAGAGCAGCTGCAGATGTGCGCTGTCCCTGGCCGGACCTCATTTCAGCACTGCGGACTCCAGAGGCTGGGAGAGGGGCTGTGAAGTGACGGGGGGGTGCTCTGAGATCGACTCGTGTGGCCTGGCTCCCTTGTGTTTCGCTTGTGTTTTCTCTTTTTTATTTTTTTATTTCTTTCCTCTGTCTCTCTCGATCACATTTCCAGCCTAAGAGGGTCTCGTAGAGAGTATAATAGTCATGGCGGGTGTTAACACAGGCCAAGGGAGTTGGAGGCTAACTCGACTGCTTGGCTCATATGAGGCACAGCACTTCGGTCTGATTAGCTGAGGGTCAGAGATGAGAAGAAGCTGGTTAAGAGGCGTGATAATGTCCCAGTCGTTGTAGATTAAGCCGACAGCCAAATGAAAAATGTATGAGTGAGGCGGTCCCTCTGATTTGGTAATGGGGGCAGCAGTGCAGGGCTCCGGGGACTCTGGACAGCTGCACATTGATCCCAACCGCTGGCCCAGAGGTCAGCATTGCCAGCATGCTAGAGCAGTAACGATTAGTTGATGAAAGTTGGTTTCTGTTTAAAAGAATTTGGTGTGAGTTTTGATTGTCAGTTCAGTATAAATAAATAATAACTCTATAATGTTCATATGTTAAACATTGTCATTCTGATAGATTGCAGGGCAGTATGGCTTCTGTTGCATCGTTGTAGCATTAACAGCTAAAGCACTTAGCTATATATAACCTGTATGAGAGCTCGGCAGAGATGATTGTTCAGCCGTAGGTTAGCAACAATAGACAGGCCTGAGAGTTTATAACTTTCACATATTCCAGGGTGTTGTTTGTGGGATGTTATACTCATCATCCAAAGAATAGTTGCACCCAGAAGGAAGAAATTGGGAAGGAAGATAAAGGTTACCAGGAACAATAAATGATGATACATTTAGCCTGATATGGACAATATTTATTGAGCTACACATACAGAAGTAGTGTCTCTCAGTATGACTAACGCAACATGCCAGATGTCTCGGCATGGAGTTGTAGAGGTTCCTAATGGTGTCCTGTGATAATCCATCCCATGCAGCTTCAATATTCTCACACAGTTCCTGCAGATTGTGGGGTAGGGGTGGAGGTGGAGTGACACCAGGCCTTCTAGACGTGTGACGCATGTCAACAAACCGTTGATCTCGGCGCTGACCACGGTGCCTCCTTTCTTACGCAACATAAGCGGTTAAGTGTGAAGCTTGAATCATTTGCATGTCTCACAATGTCAAATCTACCAACCAAGTTTAATTCCTGTCATTTGATGTGAGGACAGGTGCAGGATCTACTGACTAAGTCCCTATCTCTCTATTGGTGCTAGTGTCATGGACCAACACTTATTATGAGCACAAAATCGACATAAACCTTTAGGACCAACTTGAATATTTTCAAGTTATATCTGGGTGGGAACTTTTGAGGACTTATTGTAGGCTTATTAGTGTGGAAACAAACTGAGCCAACATTTTGTGAAGGTGGAGCTCAAAATAGGTGTAAAAGGTGCACTTGCCAATATTGTCCAGTGGTTGCTTGTGTTATCGATTGTGCTGCGGGCATTAAAAGTGCACTAGGAAAGTGAACCAGAAGAGTTAGGGAGCAGGTTTTAAGGGAGCGTGTACCCTTGTTTGCAGCACAGTCTATTACCAAAAGTTTAAGTTGTCCTGACAGGTGTGTTCATGCACATCATGTAATAGTACATGTATGTTCTTGTCCTTTGAATACGTATGTTTATTTTTTTCCCTGGTCTACAACACAAGGGAAGAACTGCTGTTTTATATCTGCCCTCTACATGGATTGCTGTTAGATGAGGGTTCCCACTTTTTTGGATGTGATCTGTAGGCTTTACTCAATTGTCCTATAAGGCTGCCATGATATACGTGTATGTCCTTAACATGCATGGTGGCGACATTCTACTTCTTTTTGGAAGGAAATCAACTGTCATTGCTGTAGAAACCTCTATAGTTGATATGGCCAGCTCGAAAGCTTGTCAAACCTATAAACTGTAAATGTACACTCGCCCACCACCTATTAGGAACGCCTATCTTGTATTTCACTGGCCATTTAGCTGCTTTTCCACTGTGTGGTACCAATTTAACTCGACTCGGCTCACCTTGTGTAGTTTTCCATTAGGCAAATCTGGAATGTGTTTGGTTTCACCTCCGTCGAGGTTCCATGCAAGCTGAGCCAACATCAAAAGGTGACACAAAAAGGCAGCAGACTACTGATTAGTTGAAGAGAATTGTCGTTATCACCCTGAACACACATGCTCATGCAAGCTACAAGGTTAGCGTATCCTCTCGCGTCTCCTTTGAGCAACCGGATTTATCTTGTCGTTTGAAGTCTGATGTAGTATTTCCTAAACTCTCCTGTTTTTTTTTTTTTTTCCAGCAGTCTTGCTGCCATCAGCGTCTTCCGAACAAAATTTGTCTTCTTCATGACAGTTTCTTGCAGCATCTCTATGATAAGTATCTGGTACCAAAAGCAAGTATATCATGCATCAAGATTCATGAGGTACACTTGCCTTATACACTCGTACACATTAACAAATAGGTCACGGTTAGAGAACCTTAAGCTTAAAGAGCCTCCATATAATGTATTGTAGGATCTACAGACCTTCTCCAAAGACCTTTTATGTTTTGTTTTGTTTCTTTTTAAACATGTGCACTTCTAGATCATTCATCATTGGTCACTTTCTGCCTACCACACTGCTGTTGGCTATCTGTGCCATTAAGCCTGCACAGCAGAAATTCCCCATTCGTATTTGAATAAGAGTAGACGTCCCTCTGGCCACCCAGGTGCTGCTTATTCACAGCCTGTTTTAAGCAGACTGGCTTCCCTGCCAAGTTATTTGGTGAAGAACTGCTTTCTCTGCCATGTGAGATAACATTAAAAGCATTTTAGATAACATAGAAGAGTTTTATGCATGGGGATTTCCGTGCTCAAGGAATGTTTGCTGTAGAAATGTCCAGTTGAGTAATTCGATGGGGTTATGCTGTATATTACAACCTTGGGAGTAGAGTGCTCTTTGACATGAAGTTCTACAGAACATGTGGGTTTTTTGGTTTTTAATATAAAGTGTGAATTCATGTTCCCATACTCCCATGTACTTGCATAAGATTCTTTTTTTTTTTAGTTTTTGTAATTAGCTGCGTTCATTTCATAATACCCTGTTGTATACAGATGATGCTAATGTTAGCAGTAGTTCACAACGCTGAGAACAAATTCTGGCTTGCACGTTTCTGCTTCACTTGTGGTGAGACGAATGCTATTCACCTGATGTGCTTTCAGACACATTTACCCTGATGTGGGGCCTGATTCTTTTTTTTTTCTTTTTTGGCTGCCAGTACAGTTTATTCAGCCTCCTCCTTTCATGAGGCAACATTCTTCGCCCACGGTTTGCCGAGGGCAAGCTGTAAAGTCAGGTTTTTCTGACACCGTGTAATGGCTTCTGGGAGATCTCTCCACACCACTACTCTTTGCCCCACATCTCAAATCTCCTGTAACACCACCTGAAGTATCTTCTGCTGTAGATCGAATGCCACAGATTTCTTAAATGCCCCACTGGGTGTTAGTGTAAGGATCTTGGCTCAGGATAAAGCTCTGTCTCAGCCTTTATTGGTGGTTTGGCACCTGTTCCTAAAGGTATTTAGTAGACACACATGCAAAGATGTTGGAATCTTACTGGTGTATTTTGCAGCATTGGTAACCCTCTACAAATGATGTTAGATTTTTATGTCAGGAAGTTTATGGAATTGTACACTCATCGTCAAAAAGTTAATTACACCCAGAAGGAGTCAGCCGGCAGGAATGAAACTTGGTGGGTAGATTTGACATGGTGAGACATGCAAATGATCCAAGTTGCACGCTCAGCCGCGCATGTGATGTAAGCAAGGACGGGCTTGATTAATGCACCTGACTGACTATATAAGGTTGTCCTGTTGCGCATGCTTTCCATTCTGACTCATACTGTTGTGTTGATAAAAGCTTCTGCAAGCGAAGTATACCTCGGAGAAGAGTTTTGCAGAAAGTAATTTGAGCAGTTTGAAGAGTTTGAAAGGGGTCGCATCGTAGGCTCCGGGAAGCAAGATGGTCTTAACTACGTGTTGCACACCATACCTGTTGTGAGTAAGATTACCATAGCACGCTGTTGGCGGCAGTGGATAGAAGAAGGCACGCACCAGTGACATGAAGGGTCTGGGAGACCTGTGCGAACCATGACGGGAGAACTGACGGATTGTCCGACATGCGCAGAGTGACCCAACAGCCCCAATTCTAGACATTCAGTGATGCCCTCCATCCTGTTATCCTGTTAGTGCCAGCACCATTGGCAGACTGCTGCACGACGCAGGACTACATGCACGCTGACTGTTACGACGACTGTTCTTAACACCATTTCAACATCGCCAGCAATGGTGTCGTGCTAGACCGTCATGGAGTGACTCAGAATGGCAGCGGGTCATCTTTAGTGACGAGTCCCGCTTTTGTCTTGGTGGAGACGACCAACTAATCCGTGTGTGGCGGCACCGTGGTCAGCACCAAGATGAACGGTTTGTTGTCACACCTCACATGTCCAGAACACCTGGTGTCACTCCACGTCCACCCCACCGCACAATCTGCAGGAACTGTGTGAGAATATTGAAGCTGCATGGGATGGATTATCACAGGACACCATTAGGAACCTCTACAACTCCATGCCGAGACGTCTGGCATGTTGCGTAGTGCAGCTATTTTTTGACAATGAGTGTATAATTATTATTATTGTTTAATATTCTGTATTATTATTATTTAATAATAATAATAATTATTATTATTATTATAATTACTAAAATAGAAAGAGAGATATGAGCATTGACTGATACATACTTGAAAATCAGAATTTCTGTATTGGCACAAATCGATCCCTTTTGAAATCCCCTTCTTTTCTAAGAGTGGTTGTTTTGTACTTTCAGTTATACTTAGATGCGTAGATGAAGGTTGAGAAGATTATATTGAAACTTTGCTGAGCTGCATATGGTTCCTATCTAGAAACGAGACCAGTTGGTTGAAGAAAACGTGTTTGCATTTTAACATCATCTCTTGTTTTTGCTGTAGCAGCAGGACAAACCATTTAAAAGTATATTACATAAACCTTATGTTGTAGACAAATATGTTTAAAATATTACACTGTCAAAATTCCTCTATTTGTGAATGATCTGTCACTTTAGGCCCACAATTAGTCTCATTTGTTCCAAGATAACCTTCTTCGCTGTCTCCTAGATGACAAGATCACTTGATATTTGTTCATTTTTTGCATACCACAGTTGTCGCCAGAATCTGTCTCTCATTTTTCTATATGTAACCCTGTGCTCTTGCAACTTGCCATGGAATTGGAGATAACCTCATTTGGGCCTTTTAATGGGGTGAACTCGGTCTTCCAGCCGTGAAGCTAGATCTCCACAGTTAGAATGGTGTGAGACTCATGTCCTTTGGGGCTGAGGAACAAGTCAGGGCATTGGGTGGGAGATGCATCAGGTTCATCTACAGTCCAGTGAGTCTGAAACCACTCTCCCCTTTAGAGACGAAGTGTTCCATGTCTCCATCAAGAACGCTCATACCATTCAGAATTTGTGTTTTTTGTGGCTGACGCTGTACTTCTGAGGAACTTTGCCCCCCGCCCAGATGTCCTCGTTCAAGTCTCCAGCATGTGATTTGGAGGAAGTAGCTTCCACTAGTATTCTTTGAGGAAAAAAAAAAACTGAATAGCAGAGTTGTTGGTGCATGTCCTTCTTTATTCCAGTTCCTGAACAGCCTTTTGCTACACTCTTAACAGTCTGTGCTCTGATTGGAGGGGACTCATGAAGCAGTCTCTTGTTAAGTATTCTAATTGAGGAATTCCCTGTGCTCACCCAGCAGCTTTATTTGTTCTCCTGGCACTTTCCCCTTCCTTATCTTCAGCGGCCCCTAAAACAAGGCCAGCTCCTCTTCGTAATCAGCGGGGTGATAACACCCACACATCCAACCTCTAGGGGCCTCAGCCCCATTCAGGCCTGTCCCATGGCTTTGATCAGCTACTCTTTTATACCGCCCTCCTTATCCATCCATCTGGGGAATTGTCCCTGCTACTTGTGTCTCCCAGAGCTCAACACCAGCCCTCAGGCAGATAGCATCTGCTGAGGTGGGGAGAGTTGGGGAACGAGGGTGGGGGCGAGTTGTAGGCCCCATCAGGCCCAAACCTCTGGGTTTATGTGTGAATGGCTGTGTTAGGTCGTAAACTGCCCACGCATGACTGAGATTGTATGGCTTTCGTCTTTTATCACACTCCCTCCTCAGTGTGTGCAGAATTAACACGGTACAAGGGACGGAGGGGAAAGGTTCCGTGTCACCACGGTTCTGCCCGTCACATTCAATTAAGTGTTCTTCAGTTGCACATACAATATCCATAATTACAAACGCACTTCATGTGCAAAATAGCATACACCCGTTTCACTGGACCAACACTTTCACTAATGTTTTAAACATTTCCTGGACTGGTTAAGGAGGAAGCGTGTACCAGGCATGGAGAACAGCTGAGAAGAATGACCAAGACACAGGGAGGCCCCCAAACCTGTTTGCTTCCCTCTGAAGTTAAGGCTGTTATCAGTTTTATTTATATTTTAATATAGCAACTCAAGGCACTTGTATGGCATCACTCCACCCTTAGAAAAAAGGCAACAAAAGTATACAAACCTAAAAGAAACCTTCTGTGTGGAAAGAAGAGCGGCATTGAACGCTTTTTAGTGCACCCTTCTTTGGGCCCTGTGAAAGGTTTCCGTTACCAGTTAGGATGGGTGCTGTGAACACGAGGGTCCTGTGTAAACGGCATAGAGACAACTCCATTGAGACAGGTGGGACCATCTGTCGCCACACAGGCCCCTCAGACGGTCAGCCATGACTGACGTCTCTCAGGAGGCTTGCAACTCTCTGCGATCCTGAATTGACCAGTCGATTGACAATCTTGCAGTCCTAATTATTGTCAAAGGTACAAGTAGTGTTGCAGTCAAGACTGTTGAAGGCAAGTTGAGTCATGTCTGAGTCAAAACCGAGACCTGTAGTGGCAAGACCAAGACAAGACTAGGACCAGATTGATGTATTTATATATATTATATTTATATATATATAGATTTGTTTTCCCCAAGTGTTAAAAATTATAATGAATTATAATAATACGCCAGAAGGAAGTGTGGGACTGCAATGCTATTGGGAAGGAAGATAAAGGTTACCAGGAACAATAAATGATGATAAATTTAGACTGATATGGGCAATATTTATTCAGCTACACATACAGAAGCCCTATGATGTGACCCTTCTCCAACTCGTCCGACTGCTCGAATTGCTTTTGAACCCTTTTCCGAGGAATACTTCACTCGCAAAGGATGCTACCAACACAACAGCACAAGTCGGAATGGAAATCACACACAACGGGATGACCTTATATAGTCAGTCAGGTGCAGTAATAAGGCTCATCCTTGCTTATGTCAAACTTGAATCATTCACATGTCTCGCAGTGTCCAACCTGCTCACCAAGTTTCATTCCTGTTGATTGCTTCCTTCTGGATGTTTTGTAAAATGTAACTTTAAAGGATATATAACCTATGAACATTATTGATTATTACTGTATTATAGTCTGAAGCGCTATTCGGATGGGATCAGTTGTACATAGAGAGCTGGGGTAATGTAGTTTTACTACACGATGTCTGTAAAATTTATGATATATATGTACGGGATGAAAAACCTCTACATAAATGATTTCCATTTATCACCTCCAAAAATGTGCGCTCACCAATCAATCCAGTCCACCAATCAAAATCATCCAACCGGCAGCATCCTGTAGGCAGCGTCCTGTGACCACTGATGAAGTACAGAATGTTGACCATCTTATAACCCACTTACATTAGCAGCTACATGTTCATAACACATACGTAGGCTATAGACCTCACTACACGATGACTTCCCTAAAGCTGTCAGTGGCCTCGCGCCTCTGAGGAGGCCTTTGGCTCATCTTCTGGATGTGAGTGTTGTAACCTGAACAACTAAAGGTATTTGTGCCATGCACAATGAAACTAAATGCCTCCTCAAGCTCCTCCATACCACAGAAAACTCCTTTTCCACAGGATATGACAGAATATTTACCTATGTTTCAATTCTCACTGGTTTAGTGTAACCTAGCCTTCTTTTTGTGGCTCCTTTTACAGGTGAAGGTAAAAGGCTCCTGAATCTTTACTGACACAGGAGCGCACAGTCGGTAAAAATGACTGAGAATCACCAGCAATAATTACATTACCCCACCTCCACATGGAAAACTCATCCCGTCCAAATAGGGCTTTAGTCCAGCTTTGCTTTGTAAATGTTCCTTCTGTTTTTGAAAAGTCAGCTGGATATGAACCAAACAACATACATCCATTTTTGTTATTAAATGAAATTGAGTTTTGGGACCAGTGAATATCAGCAAACAAATAATACCCAGTTTGAGCTATGATAGAAAGGATCGGTTAGCTCCTCACCCAGCAGTGTACAAGTATATGTGAACATATAGAGGAAGTACTCTCGATGTCGAGACAGAGATGAGCCGGAGACTGTTAATTGACCCGAGACTTGAGTACTACAACACTGGCTATCTTGTTGCTATCTGAACTTATTCCCAAGGATGTCTTGTAACATGATGAATTTCCCACCATCCTCAAACAGGCTTTTTGACATTTGTTTTCCCTGGCATCTCTGTGTACACCCCCCCATCCCCCCTTATTTAAACACGATGAGTATGTAGCTGTGTTGGAATCCAGTCCTGGCTGCTATCGGGGCTATCGTGGTGTTTACAGTCCTCTCAGGACCCCCTGCCCCGGGGGGTCATGGCTAGTTAAAGTATACAGCAGGGCAGAGAAGCACTTGGACACGCTTAGCCTGCTGGTCTGACCCTCAAGGCACCAGGCGCTCTTGTCTGCTTGGCTTGGTGCGTATTTGAACAGGTTGACTCACACTGACCTCTTCCTGCTCTCTCTCTCTCTTTTTTTTTTCCCTCTCTCTCCTCACTCTCATTTGACTCCTGCCTTTTCCCTAAGATAGGGGTCACGGTCTGAGAGGAACAGTCAGCAAGCAAGCCAGCCAGCTCTAGAAGAAAGGTGGCAAAAACCAAGTTGACTTTTGGCACAAAGGAACCAGCATTAAAACATCTTTGGTTCTGTTAACTTGCTGCAACTTGGCCGGCGTGTTGCGTTTGTGTTGTTAGCTAAGGTACAATATGCTGCTCAACAACTCTATCAAGAGCCTGTCTTCTCCACCCTAGAGTAGCTGTGACCCATTCAATCTCATGTGTTTGTGGTTTATCTATATTCCCTGTCTGACACGTTGCTACCATGCCACTTGAGGGCCTCTTGAGTGGTCTGACCCAAATAAAACCGGACTGGTGCTGCCCTGCTCTTTTTAACATTGAGTTTGCTTTTTCCTTGTTTGCATCTCGGCAGTCACATATCCAAAGCACGCCTCAGGTGTGCCAGCGTCCTGCACTCAAAAGCTAGCGTTTGCTGTCTGGGAATCACATTACATTGCTCTTCTGTCTTTTTTCTTAACTCCCCAGCGTCAAAGATGCGCATGTGGCTGTTGTGTTTTTATTTCTCGCTCGCTTTCGTTCTCCGGTCCTCCCCCAACAGCTGTAATGTGTTCAGCAGATGTAGAGAAGAAAATTGGAATTTCATGGATCCTTCGAATATGCCTGTCATGCTGATCTACTGTTCTCTCTCTCTCTCTCTCGTTCTCTCTCTCTCTCTCGTTCTCTCTCTCTCTCTCTCTCTCTCTCTCTCTCTCTCGTTCTCTCTCTCTCTCTC
>CM067490.1:22781756-22806246 GCA_034552555.1 Semaprochilodus insignis | reverse complement strand
CTGTAATCAGACTAAACTGCATATACCTGCTGATCTACTCACTGTAATCAGACTAAACTGCATATACCTGCTGATCTACTCAATGTAATCATACTAAACTGCATATACCTGCTGATCTACTCACTGTAATCAGACTAAACTGAATATAGCCTACCTGCTGACCTACTCGCTGTAATCAGACTAAACTGAATATACCTGCTGACCTACTCACTGTAATCAGACTAAACGGAATATAGCCTACCTGCTGACCTACTCGCTGTAATTAGACTAAACTGAATGTACCTGCTGACCTACTCACTACTCACTCAGGCTCAAATGGTTGTCCACCACCTGTTTTTTAGATTTCTGTGTGTGTGTGATTGTGGCTGTGTGTGCATCATGATAACTATAATAATAATAATAATAATTACACAAATGTAGTGCATAGCTTAGCTAACTTGGTGACATCATAACTTAAAATGATTTACATTCTAGACACTACAGTAGCCATAAGTAACATTCATTTTTTTACTAGCCTGCATTTCAACTAGCAGTGATATTGATTTATGGTGAATGCTAGCGTTAACATGGCCATGTGTCAGGTCTGTTCTGTGGCCTAAATGCATAGACTGGAGACTGGGTGCTTTCTGGTGAGATGCTGAAGCACTGACAGCATTGTGGGAGGCTAGTTTGGTTTAGCAGTAGAAACACTGCAGAGGTTTCAGGGTTTTTACAGCTTGAAATCAACACCTCAAACTATAGACACTGTTTTCTCTCACTTTTCCCATTTTTCTGTCCTGCCATCAAATTAGGTGTTTGTCGTGCTTGTCGTCACAAGACCACAGTGTAAACGCATTGTGCTATCTTGCAGTAATCTTCTGTGTGAAACATAGAACTGTATATATAGTTTTATGGAGTCAAGAAAGGTACTCTGGTTTCTCGAGGAATTGTTTCAACCCTAGTTAAATCCATAGCTCTACTTCTGTGAGACTTAACTGATGCCGATGACTGCTGGTGTGATGCTGCTGGTGTGCTGGTTGGCCACAAATCATTGTTTAAACTAGACTGTTCAGGAAAGTATTAAAAAATAACTTATGGATTGGTGGGGCAACTGAGTTGAGTTAGAGGCTTGTTTAAGATAGCTAGTGCTAACTGAGGACTTGGTAATGAAGTCTGAGTCTACAGGGTCTGAATCTACAGCCCTGAGAAGTTGCTGTTTGTCCTCACCCCTCAAATCAACATACAGGGATCCAGGTCTTGAAAGTGCGCACACACACACCTTTAGGATGTTTCTGGAAAGTGTGTGTGTTATGGTTTGGGTTTTTCTGTCCCATTTGTACCATATTTCACACATTCCTCTAGTTCTTAAGACTCGGTTCAACTTGACGACTCCCTACCCAGCAGCTGATCGTGTTCTTTTAATCAGAAGGATGAAACACAGAACAAGCCTGTTCCAGACAGGAGCAAGAGAATGACGTACACCTCCTTGACAAGCAGCAAATATCTCGTGTTTCATGATTTGATCGTTTTCCTCCAGCTGTGACGGAGGCTATTGTGTTAGCTTTAAGAGCGGACTTTCTTCCCAGCAGCACATCTGGGCTAGTTTGCTCACACTTAAAGGGTTCTTCAAGGCAGAATCGTAAAACAAACGAAGGAGCCGTTCCAGCTCTATGTCAGTGCCTGAAATTGGCCGACTGACGTTTACTGGGGTTTTCGACTTGGAACCGTGTTCTACTAACTGTCATACTAAATCTCAGTGCTGGGTGTTCCTTACCTAAGGACCTAAAGTGAAGAAAAGCCCTAATTGCTGTGGCTTTCAGGTATAACCCTGCCTATTGATGAATTACCGTACTCTTGAGCCTTTATCCTGATTGTTATTGTAATTAACTGGTAGACTATTCATGAAATACTAAAAGGAAACCCCTCTTTGCACATACGGGCTTGACTGACTGCTGGTATTAGGATTGTGCTGTTTTGTACCTCTGGGAAGTGTATTCAGGAAATCGCTGTTATTTCCTTAAGCAGAATAGAAGTTAATGGGTTATTGAAGTTGTGTTGATTTTGCCTTCAGATCTGACTTTGCCAAGCAAGCCTAAAAGCAGTAATGTCAGCTTCACAGTGATCCTTTGCTGGCTCTTAAGGCTAAACTTGCACCTACACCGGTCAAGTACTCTTCCCCTTCATTTTCCATCAAGATTCCACAAAGTCAAACCAAGCTGTCTGCCCATGTTTGTTCAAAAGAAGAGCCAGAGCGTGAAATCTCCAGTGGCTGATCCCTATCCTGCTGTTGGTGATGACAGACCAAGAGAGGCAAGAGTTTCGCCTTCGGCTCCTCCAGTAATCAAGGCTCGCAGCCTGGGCCGAAACCCGACCTGCTCCTGCAGCAGCGGGGCAGTGATGGCTGCAAAGAGAAGGCCAAGGGAAGGGGGCTAGATACGTTGCGTCAACAGTAATCAAATCTCCACCTGTTTCCTTCAATGGCCCTCCAACAGACTTTACCTTATGTCTCTACTTGACAAAATGTACCCCCTGAAGTCTCAGAAGAGCTGCAGCTGCAGCAGGGGGTGCCGTGTGCTGCCCTGCCAAAAACTGAAACTGGAGAAGGCGCTAGGCCGGATGTCCTGGCTATTAAGCTGATACGTTTAGCCCTGCGCTTGCCACGCTGCTGAATTCATTTTGGTAGAATTTATTTAAGGCCGTTTGGAGATCCTGTCAGTCTTCAGTAATGTTAGGTGCAGCTTGTTGCTTTAACGCTCACCCTGTGGTAAGGCCTTAAGTAGAATAGTGACATTTTGGTCTCTGAAAATGCTGAGAACTTGCCAAACTGGCCAGACGTACCTGAGCGTTCTTAATTTCACACCATGCAATTCTCCCGGGGCGGTCACGAATGAATTAAACTGGAGTGGGCCTTGTGAGCTTTTAGCAATCAGTACGGCTGCGCTCCATTAATGATGTGAGCAGGTGGAGACAGTCAGATAAAGAGTGCCGACAGAAGCAGAGAGAAACAGGGACCAATTATGCGAGAGAAAATTGGTCTGGCAAAAGAGTGGCAAAGAGGAGCCTCGGAGGACATGGCGCAGGGCTGGTTGAGTGTAATCTGGTGCTTAAGGTGTGCGAAGCGGTGTTATCTCTGCGCTCCACATTAATGACTTCTCTCCTAGCTCCTATGAAAGTGCTGACGGCCATGCCCCGCTCGCTTCGTACCCCTGCCCATCACCTGGGTGACAGTGCTGCACTCATCCCCCTATACCAGTGACTCAGGAAACTGGTTTTCACCTATCTGCCTGTATTTATCTGGCACTGTCCCTGGTCTCCGAGAACATGCCAGCAGGTGACCATGACACATGGCTGTTTTGTGGTAGGCTTGTGGAATACTCTGAAAAATGGGGTCCAAATCCGAGTTGGATTTGACATGCCCCTTTCTGTATGGAGTCTTGGAGAGCCACAGTCTTTTAGTTGACCCAGTTATAGTAGCTTAAGCCAGTAATTCTTAGAAAACAGTGGCCCTGTGACTATTAGTTATGTTAGTAATTCAGTTCAGCTTTGTCATTATACCAATGTAGTGTTACAGTATAATAGAGTACAGTATAACAGGCTACTTCTCTAGTGCAGTTGAGACAGATAAATAAGTATGTAATAGTGCAAAGACAAAAAGACAGAGACACATGTGCAGGAGCAGTAACTGTACATCAATGTTGGTAGAACTGAGGTTCAAACAGCAGTTAGCATATGCAGTAGAGCGAAATAAAGCTTAGTGTTAGGTGTATACATTGGAGAGTAAAGTAGTTGAGGTAGCCAGGTGTGCAGTTGAGTAAACAGTGTATGTGTGTGTATAAATAAATAAATATATAATAGAATAATTTTATTGTCGTTGTACTTGCATACAATGAAATTTAGTGTGACACTATATATATATGTGTGTGTGTGTGTGTGTGTGTGTGTGTGTGTAATGCTGTACAGTGCAGATAATGAGCATATTCAAGTATAGGTCATAGGTCAAAGTGCAAGTTAAAGTGCAAATGCATACAGTCGTCTGGGCTAGTGGTGCCCAGTGTTGGGGTGATCAGGGCTGGATCAGTAATGGTCTATCATGTAGTAGTCCTGCCCTGCCTCAAAAACACTCAACACTTCTCCTATTCCTTGCCTCTAATTGTAAACTTTTTGTGTTTGTTGCTATCCGGGGTCGACCTGAAGAGGATGGGTTCCTCTCGGGGTTCCTTCCCCTTGCTCGGTGGGAGTTTTTTCTTGCCACAGTTGCCTCTGGCTTGCTCACTGGGGGGCTTGGACCCGTATTCTCTGTAAAGCTGCTTTGTGACAACATCTGTTGTAAAAAGCTCTGTATAAATAAATTTGGCTAGACTAGTCAGGTTCTGGTAGGTGCTGCCGGTGTGACCAGTTTGACGGCTCTAGGGTAAAAACTGAATAATTGAGAGATTATTCCGTGTTTAGTGATTCATTGAATACCTATTTCGTGCGACACCATCTGCAGGAGCCTGAAGTTACTACCACCTTAAACACGCAAGGTGACTACTAACTACTAACACTGTTACATGTATGATACCGTACTCAGTTATGTGCTGTCCTAGCATGGGATTCCTCTTTCATTTGTGCTTTGATTTGTGAGCTGTTAACCTTACCTTGTGGATAAATATCAGCCCGCTAAACGTAGCTGCAGGTGGTATCAATTAATCATCACATTCATTTGTTTGAACTGAGTTAGCAGTTTTAAATGATTAGTCATAACAGCCCTAGTGGCAAGTCAAAGCAAGAATGCGGGAATTTTTTTATTTATTTATTTTTTTTCCTCTCATTATCAGATGTGTTGTAGGTCTATAAACATTAATAACGTCGCTCAAGAAAATCCCTGCTTGTGATCGTAATGAATGCTGTAAAAATATTTTGTGAACCCATGTTTCATCCCCTCATCCCATTTATCTTTTCTCCCCCCTCTATTTTGCCTCCGCGTTCTCACTCCACAGACTGCTCAGCCGTCTCATGCCTTGAGCCTTAAGCTGCCTTTATTTTATATCACTCTTAATTTATTGTCCTCCCAGCAAAGTAGTATGATGATTTTCATATGCAGTGTCTCATAACGTGTCCGTTCATTTGAGCAGACTCATTGCCAAGCTGTTTTTTTTCCTCCCTGATATTTCTTGTCTGTCTCGTGTTATGCATGCAGTCTGGTTGCACTTAGTGTAGGTATGCTATCCGCTGCATCCTGCCATACAGAGGCACCAGGGAGAGACAAACTGGGATGAAATATTTCTGTATTCTTCGATATATACATCATTTTATGCTCACTGTGTTCACACACAGAACAGCTCTTCACTATTTTGAGTAGCTCCAAGCAGAAAAAAGAAATGAAAGGAACATAGAATATGACTCAGTAAGGTATTGGGCTGTTGTTGCAAAGTGAGGGAGGGTTGTGTTTATTATGTGGCTTTGAAAATAGGTTAGGCCTGAGGGTACCTTGAGACAGTTCCAAAGTCTCTCAATCTGTGGACCTTGGCATGCTTTCCACATGTTAAACAGACCGCTAGGTGCTGAGAAGGCACTGAGTGGATTTTCCTGCCCGTCTTGAGAACACCTGGTCAGATTTGCTCCTCAGATAAAGCCCAAGTCCGTGTTGAAAGGGGACCATAGGCATTATTCTATATGTTACGTTTCAGAACAGTGGGAGTTGATAACTAACAGATGATTTAGTTTATATGCTTCTCATGTTCAGCTTTTAGTATGTGAAAGTGGTTTTGGTTCGGTTTCTCGGAGCTTTGGTCAGTCAGAGGACACTGTTGGTGTTCAACCAGAGCGCACTCTTAACCACTGTCCTCCACATTCACCAAAGACAAAATTGCCATTCCTGTCCTGTGATCTATAAATATGCCATTTTGCGCAAGTGGAATTAATTTTTTATTGGCTGTTTTAAACTGCGCATGAAACCTCACTTGGGCATAAAGCTGCCAGGCAGTGCGGTGAGCTTTATGGATTTTGTCTCATGGGGGAAATACCACTCTCTCTGTGGTATAAGGCACGTGTCCATCTCGTCACATGTAACACTGCAGAGCCTTACCCAAGCACAGCTATCGATGGATCTGAATAGAGGCTTTTACCGACCACTTAAAATCTCCATTCCAGCTTCGATAAACGTGGGTCCAGCTGTTACGAGAGCAATGTCTTTCTCCTTCCATGGGCGCCCCACTGTGGTCCATGCGCATTGATGAAACACGACCACACACACAGTCATTGCTGCTTGACTTGACAGAATAGCAGGGATGCCTCTGAAGACAGGGACCACAGAATAGACAGTATGACTTTTGCCGTGAGCATGCAGACATGTTTTCAGTGTGCAGGTTCCTTACACAAATGTGGTGTGATGAGGAGGCGATCTCTGGTGAAAGCTTTTTGCTTCAGGCAGAGAGCGCTGGGATCTCATCTGTGAGCAAAGTATGAAGTTTGAAGATATTGACCCTGAGTAATGGGAGCTTTGGCATAGGTTTGGCTTCTTGGAAGCAGACATGGAATGAAAACTTTCCCTCAGGAGAAGATAACATCTTTATCCTTACAGACTTTTAAGTAATTTGTTTGTGTGGTTAAGAGGGATGCGTTACAAGGTTTACAAATATGTTGAATAGCAAAACCGTAGCAGAACATGGTTTCCAGTTGTTTTATAGGTTGATATTAGGTTGATGGTATTTTTTAATTCTAGCTGGACAAACCTTTCAGGCCAAGGTAAATGATGGCAGCCATTTCCGGGTTGAATATGCTATGTTTTTCCCTCTCTAGTCAATAGTGACCTCTTGAAGTGATCAAGCAAGAAAGGGCCTTTATGTGAGTCAAGTGGCTAATGACAATTCGTCACATAGTGCAAAAGTGGCTTAGCCAGAGCCAACTGTCTGAGTCACAACTGAAATACACGTGCTGTACGTGTTCATGGATGAAGAAAGTCAGTAGCTGTTCCGTTTCAAAACCCAATCCCCCACTTTCTTTTTGTCTGTCTAGGTCCACACCAAGTTCCACTGTCGCCAGGCCCACACTCCTGGCTCCGACACCTCCTGCCTCACCTTTTCCTATGATGGAACGACTCTGGCTTCACGAGGAGGTAGGACCCTCTTTGCCATCAACCTTGCCATTCCGTAAATCTGGAGCTGTGGCCATTTTATCTGTGATCATGCGGAACCTGGAGGTTGCAGCATCTGACTCAGATCACAAAAGGCATGTTGTCCCAAAAGAACGAAGGTCTTGTCTTTTGCTCTGACAAGACATGAGACGGAGAGGTCGAGTGCTACTGTCTAGCAGGGTTCATTGATTTACATATACACACGCAGTTGGGCTTTGGCTTGCATTACAGATCTTCCTTTCAGCCTGCTGTCCACTGTTGGCGTAGAATCGACTTATTAGTCAGCGCTTGGAGATCCCCAGTGCAGGCGTTGCTCAGCCTTCAGTGTGACACATCTGAGTGAAGTCTGACCTCAGAGCAGTCACCCTGGCCGTTTTAGCGTACACTGAGTCTGATTCACACACTCATACAATTGATCTTATTCAGTTTTTCACATCTTATTCCATCACATGCTAAAAGGCTTTGATTTTTTCCCCCCTCTGTATTGATGTTCTCATTACTCATTTGATTAGCATCTCAGCATTCATTACTGTGTCTAGTCTTGGCATTTTCTATTCTTTGCATATCATTTTTGTGTGTGTTTGCAGGAGATGACACTCTAAAGACATGGGACATTCGCAACTTCAGGAAACCCCTCCATGTTGCCACAGGGCTGACCTCCTATTTCCCTATGTAAGCCTAAATATCTACAGTCTTTCAAGTCTAACTTGTAATAATGACTTTAAATACAGCACAGAGTATAGCTTTTCTGTGTTCAGCACATTTTGATTTGTTGCTGGTGATATAGTGTTTATCCCTGGCATTGTGTGTCTGAACACAGGACGGACTGCTGCTTTAGCCCTGATGATAAACTCCTGGTGACGGGCATTTCAGTGAAGCGAGAAGAGGGAAATGGCAAACTGGTCTTCTTCGACAGAGAGTCCTTCAAGAAAGTGTATGAGATTGAGGTGGCCAGTGCAGTAAGTATGCCAGCCATGTACACAGAGCTCTGACCAGCCTTTTCCATAAACACGGAACGGTTGAGATGATTTTTTTTTCTTTCCTGTTCCAAGCGCTACAGCCTACTTTTTTTGTGCTTAGTAAGGCAGGTCATGGCTAACAGTTTCAAAAGTAGATTTAGTCTAATTTCTTAATCATCCATTTAACTAGAGCTGATTCAGCACAAGGGATTAGACTTTACCCATTACTCTTTACAGCTGCCCGTGGATTGCCGCCATTAAATTTAACACCGTTCTCAATTATGTATAAGCCTTCGGAAGTGTATGTTTAGGAATGCGAAATCATTTTCACCCGTTTATTTGGGTGGCTGTGACCAAGATCTGAATGAGAAAACAGTAAAACGTTTTTTTAATGAAATACTAGGAAAACCCAGTTAAATGAAAACTTGTGGTCTGCCCACCGGGGAGAAAGACCGTTCACAAGATTAGCCGAACCTGAGGAGAGGAACAGTATGCTCTCCCTGCTGGAAATACAAATGACCTGGCAGGATTGATGATGCTTGTATGTGCATTGTCATATCCACTTAGTACAAGGCTGATATCTGACCACTTGCACAAGTCATTGTCAAGTCGTTTGGAAGTACCCCACGAGGGCAGCCATTGTCATGGTTGAAGAGCAAACCAAACTCTCAACTTGTTCCTCTCTTTGAGGAAGAGAAAGCCATTCATGGCAGCACTTAACATCACTCTCTTTGAGGGGAATTGGTTTGAAGCAAGTGAAACCTTTCTCTCAGGACACCGTTGGGGTCAGTGAGTGAATGTTTGGGGCAGAAGATGCGAAGCCCTCTCCTCTGAACAATGCATGAAAGCTCCCCTGGCTGTCCGTGATGGAATGTGCTCTCGAGTACATTTGTCATCCGAGCGGGCTTCAGATTTAGAGCTTTCCCGTCACTCTATCTCTAGTCATAACACCGTGGCCTGATGGGGGCCTTAATGGCTCCTACCTCAGTCTGGCGCATCTTCAGCAAGACTTGATGGAGGAAGAGACCTTGGTGCTCGGCACCCCATCTCAACAGCCTTAACAACAACAAAGAGAACCTGCTGCCAAAGCATGTCCTCTCATTTATGTTCTGTATCTACAGAATCGGGTTTACGGTTGTGCACACGCGGCTGAAGTGCCCCGAGGCCCTCCCAAAGTTATTTATAGGTGACTTGCCCCAGAGCAACCCTCACAAGCCCGCTATTTACCGTGTTTATCCAACGTGCCTCTCAGCAGGACGGCTGAAGAATTTATGAAGTGGTGCGCCAGGCGGTCCTGTGAAAAGAAAGTCCACCAATCATGTGGGTGTAAACATTCGGTGCAACCCTGGATTAGGGTTGTGCTCTGGGCAAGGAGCGGGGTGGCAGAGGGCACATTTCCAGGATAGCGTGAGTAAATAGTACACTGGTAGCTCCTGGGTAGCTCTTGGCTTAGCCTACGTTTTCACACGGTACGCAATCAGGTGAGCCGTGCACTTTTCCACCATGCCTGGAGATCCAGAACATCTCCTTTTTTCAAGCTTACGTTCTTGTAGATATCACGGGGCATAGGATGGAATTGTAACGGAACGCCAAGGTCGTCTCTGCCTCCAGGACGGAAAAGCTTTAGCAGATGCTAAAAATATATACAATCCAATGTAATCAAACCGCATAAAGCTGCGCCGAGCTAAAAGCTTGTCCGATGCAGGCTTATCCTGCTCCGTTAAGACAGGATGCAGGTGTTTTGCTTTGATGTTTCCGTGGTTTGACTCCTTCATATCGCCAGTGCTTGACACAGCCCAGAAGGACAGAGGACAGGCGTAGTAATATGTTTCTTTCATCCCCCATTGCAGTGTTATTTTGAAACCTTCGTCCAAACATCGCTGACAGCCTCAGACTCTTATCTGGACCACTGGTTGGTTCCTTTTGTTGGTTAGCGGTATAGATGAATTCCTGAGGTTTTTCTGCGGGCCCCTGGGGGCTGGCGTCCAGACCACACATTCACCATTCTCACACCATGTGTCACACATGCACTCTTGTTTGCATGAACTAGAGTACACAGCTCACGGTTGACACACTTTGAACGCAAACCTGCTTCTCCCCGTCTCTCTCCCGGCTCTTGAAGGCAGGCTTTATGACATACAGCTAAACCTTAATCTTTGGTGCAGAGGTCGAGGCACAGGGGATTTTTCTCTTGGGGTAGTCTGGCTGCTCTGCACGGTTTTCCCTTTCTTTTTTCTTTTTTTTTGTGAGTGTTGAGACTCATCTTTATCCTCTATGTGTCTTCATGGGCTCCCTCTGTCCGACGTTTGCTTGGGGCCTTCAACATACTTCCCGCTAGCTAGACAGCTCGCACTGTTTTGGAAATATTCAAGAACAAAGGGGTCGCTGGAGTGTCCCCCTGTGTCCTTCCCACAAAAACCCAAATTCAATCTGGAAAGAATTGGATGTTCACACGGCAGTCCAAAAATCCTGCTGAATTACAGCTGGTGACTACTCTTGTCGTTCTTCCAGACCTCATTTTTTTGTCTTAGCATTGGATCATTTCACTTTTTATGTTGTTTTTTTTTACAAGCTGAGTTGTATGTGTAAATAGAGATGTCAACAGCACCAGACTTTGGTGAGAAGTCCATGCATTTTTTAAATGATCTGTTTTTTGTATAGCAGTGAGTAGTACAGAGTTAAATCAGTACCACAATTCTCTATTAACTGGCTGCAAGGAAAGAACTCTGCACACATCCCAGAAAACAACAATCCCGCAGCATTGCAACTGCCTCCGTATTTCAAAGGAAAAGACTTTTGAAAGCAAAACGGACGTATTTTTAAGCCATAATGTTTTGAGGTGCTTTGTTGTGGCTGCTAAATAGAGGTCTTGACCAGCCTGGGAGCTGAGGCCTCGTTCCAAATATCACATTGTCACTTGCAACACCAAATGTAAGCCCTGTCTTTGAAATTCCACACAGAGGTTTTAGCATGCGCCAGATTAAAAACAGTTATATGGTAATGAAAGAACGGAGGAAGTAAAGTAAAGAGAACAACTAAAGATGCAGCTGGGAATCTGTTAAAAGAAGATGGGCTGTAAGAACTCGAAGGTAAATTTTGAACCTTAAAATGAAATGAGATATATAATGATATGTGTAGCCTGTGTGATTTTTTTCCTTTGCCATTACTTTAAATCCAGTCTTGGAATACTTGACTTATTCAGTGACTTATTCAGTGACTTATTCATCATGGGCTGATTTAGTTTCTCAATCAATCAAAATGTATTTATGTAGTGCTTTATACAACAAATTTTGTCGCAAAGCAGCTTCACAAAAATGATAAGAGAAGGAGTCAATGGCTGTATTCAAAATAGCATACTACTTGTGTAATAAAACTACCTAGAATAGTATGTAGTATACAGTATGTGACCAAACTGAAAGTCTGTAGTCCACTGAAGATACCCAGATGGTGTACTACTCCAGTCAGATATTGTAGTATACAGGGGGAGCTATCTTTGTGGTGTACTGAATCCCATCATGTACCGTGGCCTCACCAGCTCTCAGCCTGCTTCAGCCAGAGAAAATGATGGCGGGTGTCACTGGGGAGTAAAACAGAGTCTGAGTATAAATTTGGGTGTAGTGATTGTAGTGGGTTATGTTTTCATCAGATTTAGCCTCAGAAAGTAAAAATATACAGGGCTGAAGATTAATAAAAGATGAACTCGCTTTAGAGGGTCAGTTTTAGAGTGAAATAGCCGAGGGTAGCTAACAGGTAGGCTAAACGTATTTCAGGTGAACTGAGCAGCGTTAGCAGCAGCTAGCTCTAAACAGTGGATACAGTAATAATAGCTCTGAGGTAAATGCGAGGTAACTGGTCATGTGACTGTATTAGTATGCTACACTGTAGGTCAGAACTTGTTACTGTACTGCATACTACACACAGGGTGTGTATACAGTATGCAGTACATACTACTGTAGTATACAGTGTGCAGTATAGTAGTGTGCCATATACAGGCCAATACAGCCTCTGTGTAGACGTAAGGAATGGAACCTGGGTCCAAGCCCCCCATTAGGTAGCCAAAGGCAACAGTGACAAGGAGAAACTCACTAGGAGTAAGAGGTAGAACCCTTGAGAGGAACCAGTCCTCCTCTGGTTGACTCCTGATGAACAGAGAAAGAGACAGCTAATGAGATTTAATAACGAGATACAACAAAAAAGCTCAGAGCTTAAACGTCTTTCAGAAACGTTCTGATTAATCCAGGAGGAAGTAACATAAAAAGGTAGAACCATCTCATAGGTTCTCTGTCAAAGTGAGAACCAGAGTTCATGGTCAATGCCGGATGCTGGTGACTCCACTGTGGTAACTCTGGTCATGCAGGTTGACAAGCAGGAGGGCATCATCAGGTCAGGCAGGAATGACAAGTGATCAGACAACAGAGACGGGGCTTTGGTGACTCTTGCAGCTATTGTTCCCAAAGAAAGTCTACAACTGACAGTGTCTGAAATTTTTGACCAAATCTCAGAATATGACCACTGCTACTACGCAAGTCTAAGAAGTCGTTGGGAATTGCTCATTGAATTACAAGTGGATGGTGCTGCTTGAAGACCCAGGCAGAATGTGGTCGTTCTCATGACGTGGCATGCAATAACATCAATGCTATCTGCACCATATTTAGCTGTGATTTTATTGGCACCATTTCATAGAATGTGACATGCAGTAAACGTGTAAGACATCTGTTGTTGCACAGTTTGAATCGGGCTTTTCTCATAGACGCTCACAAATTTACTCCCACGTTTCCCTCATCATGCGTGCAGATGTGCCGAGATTGAACCGTATGTACTCTCGAGCTGTGATGCAATGTGTACTACAAAGAGATTACTGGCATTTCTACATAAGGAAAGTCTCAGTCCTCATTCTGTATCTTTCTAAATAATCAATGACTCCACCGCACGCACAGCGCTACGGATTAAGCCCGCTACATCCAGTTAAGTAAATAAGGGTCTGCAGGGCGCGGTGATAAAGGGCCTAAAGCCTTATTCTGGGTCAGGCGGGCTTAGTGGAACAAGGCTACTGGATTGGAGGTGGCGAGGGAGCCCTGACTGTCCAGGGCTGGGTGAAGACCTCAACAGCTGGACGTTAAGCAGCTTTCACCCTGCCGCAGACCCCCTACCGCCTCGGCGGGTCTCCGTTGATCTGCAGGCATCTCTCTTGCACACTTCACCAGCACTAAGGTTGTTTGGAGTGAGTCTTTCCATTCTGTCCACACCGCAAGTATTTATTATACTCCTTTCCGCACTTTGTTTTCCGGAGGCCGTACAGACTCATATCTGTCCCTGGCTCTTGTGTTTACTATACCAAAATGATAGATTCCCCCTGGATTTCCTATATAGCTTAATGTACTTGACCTCACTTGCACTAAACACAACCTGGTCCTTTCGTATGTAATGTTTCTTTCTCCGTGCTCAGGCATTCCTGTAATAAAAATGGAAAAACTTCCTGTTTGCAAAACCAGTTCCAAGATGTGTGCAGAGATGAGTAGCCATGCACCCTCCTTCACTTTAAACCTCAGTGCAGTCCATCACGTTCATAGCTGTAGAGCTTTTCCACTACATCGTCTTATGTCTCTCTCTCTTGCGCTCTCTCTCTCTCTCTCTCTCTCTCTCTCTCTCTCTCTCTCGCTCTCTCTCTCTCTGTCTCTCTTTCCCTCTCACACATGGTCACATGCCCCTTGGCAGCGGCCCATCTGTCACACAGAGACTGCGAGATCCAGGCCTCTACCCAACGCCCAAATATAGTCAACTGGAGCTTAGTGAGAAGGAGAGTCCACTCTCACCTCTGCTCAGCAGCACAAATACAGATGGCTTACGTTTCAGAGCTTTCCGCAGCAAAGAGCTCCCTTATCTTAATTTCTGCTCACTGTTTTCCTCGGCATTCCGTATGTTTCCTTTTCCTGTCCCAAATGATTTTTTTTTCTCTCTCTCTCTCTGTCTCTCTCTTTCACTCCCCTTACAATCCACCCCCCCACCCCTTCTGTTTTTCTCTTGCTGTGTCTCTTTCTCCCTCTCCAGAGTGTGGTTCGCTGTCTCTGGCATCCGAAGCTGAACCAGATCATGGTTGGAACGGGAAACGGCCTGGCCAAGGTCTACTACGACCCAGTCAAGAGTCAGAGGTGCAGTGAGCTCAAGTGTCCCCCTCCCTCTGGGCCAGACACTCTTTCTCCCACAGTTCACACATCTCCCAACCATGTCTCCTGCTGCAGAGCGAGGAATAATAGCTTTGTGCCTGCACATGTTCACCCAGTGACTCGTAGCTCAGTAATTATTCCAGAAAGGATCAGATAGAGTAGCAGAGATGGGCGCGTCTGATGAACTTACCACACAGGCCGTCAGATGAAGCTGTTCATTTAACTGTCCTGTTTGAGTCCATTAGCAACGATTACTGAGGGCAGGGGACACCAGGCCCTCTCTTGCAGAAATCAATGTTGGCAGTCAAAGTCGCAGGCTTATTTTTGGATTAACCGCGACGAGGTCACTCACCTTTTGGATTGTGCTTTTCAGGGGCGCTAAGCTGTGTGTGGTGAAGAACAAGAGGAAGGAGAAGCAGGCCGAGACGCTGACACAAGACTACATCATCACCCGTGAGTGCTGCAGCAGTCCAGCCAGAAAACCTCACGCTTACCACACTATTCACGGGCCAGGGGAGAGCAGCCAGACTGCCTGGGCTATCTCTCACAAACCGCGCGCACGCCTGTCTTTGATATACGCACACATGCTTGCGCTAATTGCACTGACTCACATGCACATTATCTATCATACGTAATGTCAGAGGAGCTTGGGTGGACAATAATGCTGCCCTCCACCCTCAGAGGCGTTATCCTCCATTCACTTCTGTCACGGGCCCATTAGTGCCGCAGACGGGTCTGTGTGTGTATCTGTGTGAGTGCTTTCCATCGGATTGCTGTCCCACGCGGTCCCTCACCCGCAGGGCACGATGCCATTAGCGGCCGTCACTCCAGAAGCCACGCGCCTGCCATGAGGGCTTCACTCACGCCAGAGCGTGCCACACACACACACGCCCTTTGCCCCCAGCGCTCTCTTCCCTCCCCTCCCCTCCCCACCTGCATGGTCTTCTGGTACCACCCCCTCATTCAAATCTGTACACAACTCTTTCAATTTTCACGTTTCCATTCTTCGTGAATCGACTTAGAAAAATAAGCATAGCATCCGCAGGTCATTATAAAGCTGTGTTCAGGAGTCACGTTCCCCACAAGAGCGAGCTATTATCACTTCAGTCTCCTTTGTAGGCCTTATTAAAGAAGAGGAAACCCACACCAGCAGGATCTCATGAATAGGTGCATGTTATGTAGTTAGACATTTCATGTGTACGAAGTAGAATGAACTGTTTTCTGTTGCTGTATACATTGCTTGATTAATCTACACAATAATCACTAGGTTACTCAGTTACTAATGTAATTGATAGTTCCAGCCTGGACTGATTGATAAAAATCTTATTGGTTAGTTGTCATCATGATCTTTGCGCTTCTCACATCTCTTGAATCAAAGAGGGAAAACGCAGATGGCGGAGATCCTACACAACTAAAAAAGTCAATAATATGGGAACACTAGCAGAACACAGCAGGAAATGGCAAAAGCCAAATAAACGCAGTTGGCTGAAGACACGATTTACATTTCATTTAAACTGCATGGCTAAATAATATTTATTCATTGCTGGTGCACTAATTCGCTAGGGATGCAACAAATAATCAGCATCGTCAACTAAATATGTTGACTAAATTAGTTGGCAACGAATTTAATTGTCGATTAGTTGGTGTCGTCATCACAGTGCCACTTACTGTAGTGAAGTGAACAATAGCACAATGGAAGCACCTTCATGGCTATGTAATGGTTGCAATAGTTGCTTACCTTGCTTGGAATATGGAAGCACAATAGTTATTCTGGTTGCACATTTGCTGTCTGGGTGATGAAGACTTGCTTCTGTAGTTTAGCTAGCCAGCTAACTAGCTAGATAACATTACTGTTAAAATTAGTAATATTACGTCACATATCGGGCTGTAAACTTTTTTTTGAAATGCATTTTCACTTGATCTGTGAAGTGTTAATAGCGTTGAACGTACTGCACAGGAACGGAGTTACATCAGATCAGCAATAAATAGTAGGCTCTCACTCCCACAGCCCTTTTTGGGAAAAACAATCCCCTGTCCTGCATAGATGACACACCAGCACAACGGGGAAAGTTAAATTGTCATGACATTTGTCAGTGTACAGTTATCCACTTTTCAGAATCAAGGAAATCAGAATCAAAGAAATATATAAATATAAGGATATAAATAATGTAGTAATATAATATAGTGTGCTTCCGTGCATGCGCGTGTGTGCGTGTGCCTGTGTATATGTATATATATATATGTAGATGAACGGGCTAGGTCAGTTGTCAGAGCACTAGGATATGGACTAAATATGACTATAGGATACTAGCTAGAGGAGGGCTAAATATTTAATGTAATATTTTGTAATGTTATGAAATATTTCTAGTAAAATGTTTTCACTTTCACTTTCAGAAGTAGAATATTTCACTGGTACACTGGCGCTTACCTGGAGACTCAGTATTCAACTGACATAGTTCATGAATTACCCAAAAACACTAATTTCTGGTGGCTCTCTATTGGTTTAGTTTTGTACTGCTGTTTTACATTACAGGGGCTGGGACGTGTTGCGAGCCAAAGATCCCGAATGTGCTGATCTGATGTATAGCGGTAACACAGCAGATTTTACGGTATTCCAGTGGGAACTGGAATAAAATTGTCCGTTAATGCTGCAGTAGGAGTACGAGTGCAGTCTTCCACGTAGTTATGCGAAGTCATTCTCAGTTTCTGTTCTGAGATGAGTTGTATTTACATCGTGTGACGGATCCGCGCTTAAATGTGCCCTAAATTTGTCGTCGTAACCGTTGCATCCTTGTCATGGAGATAATCACGGCTGTGTTGCTGCCGAGTGCACAAGCTCAGAGAATTTAATACTTTGTAAATCACAAAATAAAACTCAAAAAATTATGCATACATGCTCAATGCAAGCATTTAAATGAATTAAAAAAGACGTTTGTTCAAACTTAAATGTTCATAGTTTTGTAGAATGGAGCAAAAATATGGCTTCAATGCAGATTTGAGTTGTTTGTTGGAGTTTAAAAGCATAATGTTAGTCTTTTGCCTGTCAAACATGTTGATCGAGTAATTATGTGATTCATAATTTGTTTGGTCGATTATTAGTTTCATCAATGTGTCGTTTATTCTTCTTTTTGCTCTCCAGGGTGGAGATTTAAAAGCTGCTTTCTATGTTGTCTTCTGGAAAGATGTTTTGGAAAAACTGCACTGTTTGGGAATCACCTGCGTAGTTGCTGCTGTTTGACAAGTGGGGATCATGCTTAATGGTCTTATGTGGCCGATTACCGGGCTGCTTTGTATGCTTGCTAATATCAGCTTTGATTACATGATGTTACCAACCACAAAAGCTAATTAATTTATATTTGCTGTTATTAGAGGAGAAATGATTTAAATAGCATTGCACGGTTCTTGTAGAATCCAACTACCTCTGTAATGATACTGCCATGAAAGATTCATATGTTCATGTATGTGCAGCATTCACACCTAATTAATTAGCATTAGTCAGCATTAGCATTAATTAGTAAATTAGCATTTTTGGTGCCACTGCAGGAGACATCATTATTGATCTTGATAAAAGATGTTCGTGTGTAGGTGTCTAATGCCTAGGTAATGGTGTAGGTGTTTTACTGTAGCTTTGTGCGAATGGAGTAATAAGCTTGTTTTTGTGTATGATGTGATGTATTTAGTGGTATATTCACTACTGCCTGCACTTTTTCTTTTTCAGATTAGTTGCTTAAACGAAGCTACAGTGAAACGATTAATCATTTATTGAAATCATCATTCGTTACAACACACAATTTAACCAGCGCTGATTCGCCATGCGGTAACATAATAGGCTGACCTGAGTGACGCATCTCCAGATAGCCATGGAAAATTCAAGGGGGGAAGCAGAATGATGGCCCATTGAGAGAGAGAGAGAGAGAGAGAGAGAGAGAGGCGGGGGGACGGGAGAGAGAGGAAAAAAAAAGAACGATTGAATGTGTCACCAGTAACCTTTTTGCTTAATGTAGCATGCAGGAGAAGAATTAACACTGCACAGTGACAACAGAGCCCCTGAATGGAAAATCGCTTCATCTTTCCTACTCCGAGTTTCTCCCTGTGACCCCGGAGTACAACACACACACACACACACACACACACACACACACACACACACACACACACACACACACACACACACACATACACAAACGCATATACAAGTGCAACATCAAACAAAAGCTCCTGCAGTCATGTGTTTTGGTTGTGTTTGACACACTGTGAAATCGGGAGACCTTAATCAAAGGTAAATAAAAACACAGCCGGCTTTACAACCCTCCATTGGTTGCTATGATGGAGCTCGAGGGTGTAGTACTCACTTTACATCCGTTAGACGAGGCCCTGGAGTGAGATTTATGTCTGTGATTTTTGGTTTGCTTCTCTTCACTTCGCATCTATATGTCGTTGCTGTCGGAACAAACGGTGTCTTTATTTTTGTCGTTTTTCTTTTTTTTTGTGCAGAATATGAAAATGTCTTCTGCTCTTTACACTGTGCTAACAGTTCATGAAGGATGGATAAATAAGCTCCCCAGACAAAAAATGAGTCACCTTGCATGTTTAAGGTGGTAGTAACTTCAGGCTCCTGCAGATGGCGCTGCACGAGGATGATGGGGCTATAAATACCTGCGGGGTGTGAGTGTTGGGATTCATAGGTGGAGAAGAGGTGGTACAGTGCAGCAAATGTCTCGTTCCATGTGGGGAAAATGGCTCCAAAGCAGATGTTAATGATTGGCTAAAAGGAGTGACTGCATTTGGTCATGACAAAAACCATAGCGTGAAGGAAGTAGCTGAATCTGCAGGTGTATGGAAGCGTACGGTCATAGGGGTCTGCCAGCAGTGGCACAAATCCCAGTCTACAGGAAACTGTCCTCGGAATTGTGCCAGGGGAGGCATCCACCAAATCTGGCCCAACTGCACAGTTCTTTGATGTAAAAGTGTCTGAACATTGATGTGGCCTACATCCAGAAACTTGTCCAGTCCATGCCAAATCCAGTCACAGCTGTTATTTATACTTGCGGAGGTATTACATGCTATTAGGTAGGTTTCAGACACAGGTGACTCATTTTATGTCTGGTGAGCCTCACAGATATTCTCAGATATTACTTGGAACCAAATCTTATTCCTTTAACTTCCATTCAGAGTTAAGAACGTTTTTTATTTTTTATTTTTTTTCTGATCCAGTGGTCATTGTTTTAAAGGTGGGAGATTTTTCACCGAGACACTGATATATGTCCCTGATTGATATGTATTAATTAATACTGCCCTGCATTCTAGTATTCTAAGATACTTAAGTCTGCACAGTACTGTACGTGCACTTAAGTATTCATGCACGTATGTATGTATACATAATATGTGTGTGTCGCTCTCTCTCCCCAGCCCATGCTCTGCCAATGTTCCGAGAGGCCAGACAACGCAGTACCAGGAAGCAGCTGGAGAAGGACCGTCTCGACCCTATGAAGTCCCACAAGCCTGAGCCGCCTGTGTCTGGTCCAGGTGATGTCAAACTCCCATCAACCTATGGGCTTTTACCTTACCAATGCAACCCTGATGCACAACACACACACACACACACACAGCACGCAAGTTTGGCCCATTGGGCCCCAGCCGCTCTGTCCCCGCCTGTCTGCAGCTACGCCAGATCTTAGACTGCCGTGGCGGCCTCTGTGGGGTTGAGACTGCGGGTTTAAGTAAACACACTGTAAGATTACATTAAAGTCTTGGCAGAGGACCAGCCCGGGACTGGCTTGGCTCTTCCCCTGCTCTGTTTGAGTCAGCCTTCAGAACAGAACCACAAAAAATACAAGCGAGACACAGACTCGGGAAGCCCCTCCCAGGCGACTGCGGGGACAGCATTCTGGCCTCCACGACCTTTTCCATGTCCTGTCAGTGGTGGTGAACGGCCGCCCTCCTCAGGTTCACAAACTCCCTATGAAGTGATGGGGACAAAAGTAATAAAATAATAAATGCAAATGAACATTATGGTCCGCTTAGATGGACATTTCTCCGGGAAATGGTGTTTAAAGTATGCTTATTTAGTTTTAGACTGGACAGTCACATGCCAAGATTTTGGCTGCCCCTGGTTAAATGACCAATGATATTTTGTTGAAGTGACAATAAGTTACATCCTCTATAGAGAACAAACCTCACTAACACTGTACATTAGGTGGTACTTTAAGACTAACTAGCATGAAGTAATGCATTAGTTAAGATGAAGTAGTACATTAACAGTAGTTAACTAAAGCAACTGTTACCTCTTTACTTGACATGTAAATATGTAGTTGTTACTTAACCATAATAACCATTGTTAATGTATTACTTCATTTGAACTAATGTATTACTTCACGTTAGTTAGTTAACACTTAATGTAAAGTGTTACCCAAACTTCTGCACATTTTAATGTGCATTTTAATGCTGTTTATGTACTTAATTGAACATTGAGCAAAAAAAAAAAAAAAAAACCTTAATGGTGACATGTATAGAAGTTAAGGCACTTTTTACATTGGCTGTTGGATTTTTTTTTCACTCAGTAAATACACTAGAGAAATGTTTGAGATTCAAACTTATTTTCTTTTAATATAATGTGACAAAATGAACAGTATGTTGTATGCTCAGCTATACAAGTATGTTGTATAGCTAAGAAGCATGTTTGCAGCAATCTTACTTTATGAATTTTCCTCTGTACTTTTGATATATAGATGACGGAAGGTCATGTAGGTGTGCGAAACCACTTAAGCAAGTCCATTTCAGATTACTTAACTCAGTGTGCAACTATGTGACTAAGCAAGTATGTGTTGATATAGGCGGTGTTCAGGCTATAAGCTGCGCTTGCTGGTTAATATAGCCTCGAGTACACACCTAAATTTGGCTAATCTTGGCTGCATTTTGGGTAGTTACATGAACTCGAATTTTCTTCCCCCAAACTACAGCTTTAAGCAAAGGGTTCCCACTTAGCTCCCTAATCATGGGACAGCAGTCCAGAAGCCCACCATTGTGCCTCCAGCAGGTCTCTGTGTATCTAATGTTTAATCACAACGTAAATACACTTTTGCTGTGCGGGGGAGGATGTTTTCCTTAACAGTCAGGAACATGTACACATGAAGGAGGAAGGCCCAGGTTTTCCTGACCCATCTCACTTTACGCAGCCCCGAATGTTATACGATATTAATTTAAGGCTGTTTTGTGTTGTATCTGTGCGGTTCGGAAAGGATGCGCATCCCGCCTCACGTTTCCTTTTCTTTCTCCCGTTTCGGAGCAGGCAGGGGAGGACGTGTGGCAGCGCATGGCGGCACCCTATCATCCTACATCGTGAAGAACATTGCGCTGGACAAGACGGACGACAGCAACCCTCGAGAAGCCATCCTGCGGCACGCCAAAGAGGCAGCTGAAAACCCATACTGGGTCGCCCCAGCCTATACAGAGTAAGCAACCGAACAGTCGTTTCATATCGCTCTGAGAAGGTAGGGGAAAAGAGATAGGGAGACAAGAAAAAGAGATAGGAAAAGAGAGTGACAGACAGGTCTGTGGTTAGATTAGAGTCAGCCACCTGGAAGGCATAAAGGCAGCATGGAGCCCCTGGCACAGACAAGGCCAGTGATGTAGACTGGTCCTGCTGTAACCGCTCTGTGCTGAGGGGCCTTTGTATGTTTGAGAGTGTGTGATGGAGAGCATGTTTGTTTGTCTGCGTGTGTGTGTGTGACTCCGTTCAGGTTGCACCTGCGTATCGCGCCCCTGTTGTCACACCTTGGCTGACTGATGCATGAATGTTTAAAGAGCTGTGCAGGTTTGGAGGGCTACCTGAGATGGCTCATATTGCAGATTGAGCCAGTAGAGACAAAGGTCAACAAGAGGAAATGGAAAATAGTATTAGTTAGATGAAGATGACTGTCATTTCTAACAGGTTTCCTACAGTCCTCTCCCTGGTGTTGTTGTTTTAAAGGACACTCTGAAATGCCGAGAGCACAGACTCATCTTAATATCACTACTCTCCGCCAAATTAGCTGGTTTAGACTTACAAAATATCCTAATTATTTTTAATGCTGGTAACATTTTCTGATGAGTACGTTCAGACGTTCAAACTATTTTTCTGGTAGTTTTATCGTAAGGCTGAAATCAGCTTCTTATTTGCCAGCTTCTTTTTCAGATTTTCACGTTCCACCTTAAATGGTGCAGCAGTTGTTGTTATTATTATACCGCCTGTAGTGCCATCATATACCTACTGCACAATGTAATGTGGAACGGGAAAGCTGGAACAAGTAGCTGGCGGATAGGAAGCCATGTAGTTTTAATGCTGGTAGCATTTTTGATGAGGTGATTCAAGCTATCCGGATGATTTAAGCTTACCTAGAGTTATATATATGGAGCTACTTATAAATATGCACTACCAGGTAGTGCAGCAGGGTAGCCCTGTTCTTCACAAGACCAGGAAGTTGCACAGTCATGCATGTTGTTGAGGTTACTTTCTTTATACAAAACTATTGCTTTGCATGAATGGTTAAGCTGGTCGGAGGCATGCTTGTCGATATTTAGTATTTACCGTTCACCAATTTAGCACCAGTTCTCAAAATCCCAATCCCAACTCCAGATTACGAAATTAGAGATTAGAAAGTTCATTTTTTTGGATCTTGAAGGTTGAAGGAACTACAGTATGTTCAGCGTGCTTTTTGGGTGAAGGGTGTTTCCTGATTTTGCTAGTTTACAGTGGACATAGTGAATTACTTAAGTGACAGAAATAGATGAGGAGGATTGCACTGTAAGAGCTCAAGTTAACATGACACCTTAGTTTGAGTTTGGTTCAATGCTGAAGTCCGCAGGCATTCTTCATTTGAATCGAGTTGCATTAATACCAGCTTGGGTGTATTCATTAGCCTGAAACTCAGTGACTAGGCTAGCACTCAGGATTAATTGGCACCACAAGGGTTCTCAGTGGTTGTGTAATGCATGCTGGGTGTTGATGAACGAAATCTTGATAAATGATCCATAAAATTGTGATACAATGGTACATTGCATACATAGTACATGACATATTAACTATGACAAATATGACAAATTATGTTAAATATTAGTTTTAGGCCGGATTCCCTCTTTAATCAAAGTGCACTCGGCTCATCTGTGGGAAAAAAAGGTGCCTAGTGCCAAGTAGGTGTTTTAGCAAGATTACATTTTCCAACTTTTTGGAATTTTAATGGCTGTCAGAACCCTAATTTTATGCTCTGTTTATATATCATAGACTATAAGCAAAGGCACCTGCCTTGGTTTTTGTATTGACATTTTCGGCATGTGCATCACAGTTAAGAGGGTAGCTTTTAGTTCCCAAAAGAACAGGAAAAATGCTTTCTCCTGGAGTGTTGGCTGATAAGAAGCTGTCAGCCTGTTATCTCTCCATCTCTCCCCCTCTCCTTCGTCCTCTTTCCTCTACGGGATGTTTACCTGGACTGGGATGAAGGAATGAAGCTGCTTTCAGAGCTGGTTTGTTCACCCACCAGCCTGGCCATACAGAGTCCACCCTGACAAGGCCTGATTAGTAACAGATAACAGAGCTAGATCAGACCTTTTGTTAGCTGTAGTAGGGAGGTTTAGCCATCCATGCTATTTATTAATGATTGTGTTTTTCCCAGAGGGATACCCAAATCCTTTATCGAGACTGGGCTGGTATGTAGTAAGGCAGTAGCGGGGTAGTAGTATGCATCATGACGCATCAGTCTGACTATACAGGTTTAACATCATCGATTCTGTAATGTTAAAATCATTAGTAGCCATTTAAAATAATAATGATAATAACAACAAAATAATAAGTGTTTTGTTTGTTGTTTTGGCCAAAATTAGTTCTTCCTTTAAATAAATGAAGAGAAAGCTTTACATCTCTTTTTATGCATACAACCTTTGCACTGTACTGTTGTTTCTTCATTACATTTGTACAATGTACACCTGCCTTTGCTTATAGTCTATGATATATCAAATCAAATTTAAATATGGTAGAAATTATGATTTCATTACTAAAGAACTATATTTGCATCAAATTAAATTCTGTAAGTAGTTAGAAATGTATAACCCTAGGAGGTTGATCTGTTTTAGGACACTTTGCAATAAAACTAAAATTTTAGTCTAAACCTAAATATAGCACAAGAAATTATAGTCCCGGATAACACACATCCCCAAATTTTAATCCAAACTTAATATAAGTAAGTTTTGATGTGTAATATTATTATTATTATTATTATTATTATTATTATTATTATTATTAT
>CM067490.1:22735838-22781656 GCA_034552555.1 Semaprochilodus insignis | reverse complement strand
GTAAAATATATAGTTTAAATAGTGAGGTCCCATTATTAATAATAATAATAATAATAATAATAATTTAACTTTTCTTTAATTTCGTTTATTTCAGAATATTTATGTTAAAAAAAAATGTCTGAAAATTTAAGTTGGGAAAGGCTGAATGCACCAGCAATGTAGGGATGCACAAAAATTTCGGCCGCTAATACAATGAACAGATGAAGTTATTTTTTTACTGGTAAAACTTTGGAAACTGGTAAAAAATTGAGTACAAAATAACCCAACATTTTAAGAATCAAAAGCCTTTAGAAATTAAGACATTAATCTTTAATCTAATTAAGTTTATCTTGAGTCTGAACCCAACCCAACATGAACCACATCTTCAAGTCAGAAACTGACCCCAATACAACACAATTCAGTCCAACACTGACCCGATCTGACCCACCATTACCCAAAATGGACAATTAAACTTGAAACCATAGTGACAGTTACTGTGTGGTGATATAAAAAACATCAGACATGCACAATATTTGAACATACAACATGAAAAATACTATATACAAAATTAAACATGCTTGGCTGCACTAATGTTTACTGTCATTTCATTCATTTTCTCAGGAGCGTGGGCCTCATGGACCTTAGTTCTAAATTCTGTCACAAGTGAAACAATGGAAGTCATCAGGGTACACTCTTTCAAATCAGTGTAGGCTGTGAAAACCCATGCATATTGGGAATACGTGAGAAGACTAATATTCCTTTAAAGCAGGATTTTTTCAATGCTGGAAAACATAATGGGAATTGCCTTTCAGCCAGTGACATTTTTTAAAGCCACTGAAATGTCTGGATCTGTACGTTATAATGAATGAAAATGGAAATTTAAGCGTGGCACATTTGAGTAATCCATAGGATTACCAAAGTGTGCTATCAGTTAATTTTGTGACACAGATGTTTACACAGGCTGTTGTAACCTGACAGAGGCGTGCGTTTGAAATATAGGCTACTGTTTGGTGACTGTGACTTATGAGCGGCTGCTTGTAACCTTATCTGCATCATTACAACGGAGTGCAGCCTTTTAGAGTAGCACGCCCTCGTCCACACACATCCCTCAATTACTACAGCTAATGACACTGTTGACACTAACAAGAGCTATTGTAGCACTTTGGCACAGAAAAGGGTTCCATGGCCGAACGATCCTGTTTCTTCTTTTGTCGTGCGGCTTTAATTGCTTTCCTCAGGTGTCGGAGAGCCGACCGGTGAGACGCAGACACATACACACACACACACACATAACCTCGGAGACCTGCCCACATAGAAATACTATGCAGCAGACATTCGAGAAGCTGGATAGTGATTGCATGTCAACCGCATACCTTCTCTTGTGTCCTGTGTCACTGCTGCCGTTTGCTTCTGCTACTACACATACAGCGTCTTTCCACTAATGCGTCCTCAGTTATACTTCCACGCTAGTTACGACCATCACTGGTCTGAATGATCTCATCGGAGAACACCGCATCTCTAGGTCCGAGCAGTGTGTGGCATATGGCAGCTGGACCTGGCCGGACCCTACGCCAGCTTTAGAGTGCGGTTAATTGAGTGCTTCCACGAAGCATGCAGAGTTGTAATCTCTTTGAACTACTCAGAGCAGGTGGTGAGGTCAGCGTTGCCCTTTACAGGATCAACGGTGTTCAAAGATAAGGGAGGGGTGGTGATAAGGCTAAAATACTATGAGGGCTAACATACCTCATAGCTACAATTTCAAGGTACACGAAACGCATCACGAAATTTCATCTTCTGAGGTTTGATGAGTTGGAACCTATGGAATGTACCAGCAGTGCCACATTTTGAAAAATATTAGGGATGCATTTAATTTCAGCCCCCAAAGAGAACAACGGAACATTTTCAGTGGGGAAAAAAAACAGGTAGCAACTTTTAATAATAATAAAATAAAATAAAAAAAATTGAAATGGAAATTAAAGCATTGTTTTTTCCTTCACTGGTGAGTACATATGCGTTCAAACAATTTGAGCAGTTGCAGATCAACAGTGGACATTTCAGCTGTTTGGAACTATTTTGATTTTTCTCCACGAGACGTTAGACAAGCGATTTGTAATGACTTCTCAAGCCGAGCACCAAGAGCTTCAGTAACACTTTACGTTAAGTATTGTCTAATTAACATGAAGTAATACATCAATTAACGTGAAGTAATACATTAACAGTGACTCGTTAAGTAAATGTTCACTTAACATGTAAACATGTAGTTGTTGCATGTTTACTTAAGATTAGTTAAGCATTGTAGCCATTGATAATGTATTACTTCATGTTAGTTAGTCAATCCTTAATGTAAAGTGTTGGACAACTTTGCCACAATGTAAATTATAACTAGAAATATATGGAATTTATTGCCTTGAATGAGCAGGCATCCTGTATTGTCAATGACGCTGGATTTCATGGCTTCAATAGCCGACAAACTTTAATCCTTTACAAAAGTTTTTATATGTTTTATATATAATAAAGTTATGTTATGTCTTGATCTTTTTGACTGATTTAAAGTGAAGTGGAAAGAAATTTATTTATCAAGAGTTAAATTTTTAAATAAAAAGACCCTTTTTATGTCTACTGAAATGTAAAGGGTTAAAGAATTGGAAAGGAAAGAAAGGAACTGTTACTAGTGAAACACTTATTTTCTACTATTAAGTAGACTTTTTTGTGTTTCAAAGAAAAATATGATGATTTTGTTTTTGTACGACTCTGCAAAGCTGTGTTTGCTAAGCACATACTGGGTAGCGTTTTTGAGTTCCAATCAAAGTGAGCTATAATTGTCCCTTCTGAAACATTTCATAAAGTTTCAGTGGCGTAATGATTGTATTGTGAATGACAAAAACAAAATGTTCAGTATTTTTTTTTAATAATACAGGCAGAATTAGGGTATAGGGTCATTCAAAGGGTTAATTTAAGTAGGTTTTAAACCAGTTCTGTAAAATGATCCGGATACAACAGTTAGGGTTCCACTGGTCAAATAATGGTTTGTTTTTGAAAATGTAATCTAGTCTAATAGTCTAAAGAGTCTAATACTGTTTCAATCAAGATATTCTTTTGTGCATGACTAAAATTACTATCAAATACTTTACTACCTAGGGGTACTTTTTTTTTTTTTATTCAACATTTCACAGACTGCTGAACTAAATTCAGTGAAATGGCCATAATTATGCTGTCTTTGTTATGAAATAAGCATTTTATCATTGTTTGATGATATTCATTATATGCTCAGAAAACCAAATTAAGGACTGTTAACGTGATGTGTTATACTATAATGAAATAATGTCCATATTCACACAAATGTTGCTATGTATGTGGAGCGTGTCTCAGGCTTTTAAAAGGGTTCCTATTAGGTGTCAGGACAGTAGCCCTCAGTGCATTCTTTTTATTATGTGCCAGTTTCTCTGGTGAAAGTCCCCACCGTGACTCGCCCAGGACCAGATGTTGCATTTTAATCACTGTGCTGAATAGAGTGATGAAAGTAGGGAAATGGTTTAATCCCCGGGCCTCCCTATCGTGCTCTCTCTCCCTCTCTTTCTCTCTCTCTGTCACCCCTCCATTCCCTATCTATCTGTCTCTTTTTCTACCGCTCCTTCACCTAAACATTCTGTCTTAATCTCCCTCACTGAGGGCCTTATTCAGGCTCGCCCAAACTTTGGCAAGGCTTTCTTGGAGAGTGGTAACAGCAGTTCCTAGCGTTTTCCCACTGCACAGCCCTTTTCAAACTTCAGTCTGTCCATATTGTCATCGTTTGTCAAGGCACCTACTTGTATATGTTCGTTTTTCCCATGGAGCGGAAAGAGCTGCAACAGATGCAGGAATACACTTTGACGTTTGGATGATAGCATGCGTTATAAATATCATAATAAATTAGCTCATTTTAAAAGCAAGTTTACAACATGCTTTACTAGCAGACTGAACAAGCCAAATTCACCGTAAATTGACCATAAAATTTGAACAAGTCGTGCCTCTACTAGTCACTGTTATCCATCAGAAGTTCAGCTTGGACCGCCTGGTAGTATCTATAGCACTAAAATGTTCATTACTACAAAGCAAAAGATAGGAGGTGTACATTCGAAAACATGGTTGTGCATTGAGCTGTGGAGCGTGGTGTTCCTCAGAATTTAATCCAGAACTTTTTTTTTTAGCTTGGAAAATGAAACACAAGCACCACCACCCTCCAGATGATCAATACAACGTTTGTCTGAATTGAACATTTCTCGTTTAACCAGATTTGATTACACTTTCCTGCAACTGCACTTGCCACTCCAGTTTAGTTCTAAGTAGTTTTACCCTTTGTTTGGTCTTCTTTCACTTGATGTCTGAAGTAGTGTGCAGAGACAGTTCTCAGAGATCAGTCAATGTTTTTGCAAACGATCAATTTTATAAGACTGAAATCTGAGAAAAATCTGGTTAAGGTCAGAGTGGAGTCTGGTGCCCAATAATCAGGTTTAGGCATCAGTTTAGAGATGCTGCGGAGAGAGGTTAACTGTGGTTGTCCTCCTGTCTCCCTTCTTGTGTAGGACCCAGCCGGATCCTGTGTTTGCAGAAGAGGAATCCGAAGATGAAGAGGCTGACAAGGAGCCAGAGTGGAAGAAGCGCAAGATCTAAAGAAGAGAGAGACAGCTTCTTTTCCATTTCTTTGCATTTGTTTGGAGAGTTTGCGTGGACACGGACTCTGGGGAGTTTATGACCTCCCAAAACATGTGTTCAAACTTTTGCTCTTTTCTGGTCCAGTTTTTGTGTGTGTGGGTGTGGGAGAGAGAGAGAGAGTGAAGAGATGCCGTCAGCATTGTGCAGAGCCCCTTCGTCATTGATTTCCATAATGGGCAGAAGTCCTAGTTGTACAGACTGTGGTTTGGATATGTGTTCTTAAGTAGTTTGGCTTTTACATCATTTTTCTTCTCTATTCCATTCGTATTTGTCTGCGGTGCTTAAAAATAAACATCTACTGTGTGTGGTCAGTTTGCTTTTTGTCATTTAAGTCTTGGCATTGGCAAACAAACCCCACCAACAATTACTTTTGCTTTTGTATGGGTTTTTCCCCCCGTCGTGTGTTTGTTCACCTTTTTTGGTTAAGACGTGTGGAAAAACATAGATGAGCCCTCTCCAAATGATGTGTGACCGTACATAAATTTCCCTAATAGAGGAATGTGATTTTTCTTTCTATCTTTCTTTCTTTCTTTCTTTCTTTTTTTTCTTTCTTTCCTCGAGCTGCGGACCATGCTGTGGAGTTTCACTGTGGTAGCCATGCATGTCGTTTCAGTTACCACTTTGTGGCCTTCCAGCAGGGTGAGCTCAGATGTTTGTGCCGAGGTCCAGCTCCGTGACTCCGTGGCCTGTACACAAACAGGAGTCTGCTGTGTCACAACAGATTCCAATCCGCTGAATCTCAAGAGTCGCAATCAGTCTTTCTGCCCCCCTCTTCCCAACGCAGGCCCGGGCTTTTCCACCAAACGCACTGTCTATCTTAGCCAGTCTGGAGGTGTTTGACTTTCTCCTGGTGAGTCACTTCATTCGGTAAACATTTATTTTGAAATAATTTTTAGCTACTTCACTTTTTCGCCAGTTCCAGCTGATCACTCGGGAAAGCACTTTTACCTTTATGTGCTTGCAGTTGAAGACAAATAGGCATGGCCATACTACAACAGCAAAATGCCAGCCAATTGATTCTTTTCATAGTGAGAATCGATGACTCAGATCTCTGCATTGATCTGCCGTGAAAGGCATTTATTTGCACACAGTTTGTCAGCTACTTGAGGTGGGACTCCCTCTGTGCATGTATATTTGCTTATTATTTGTGAATTACTGCATAGTTTTTGTCATTTGTAAAGTTTGCCAGACTTTGACCTTTCGTCAGTGCAGTTCTGAGACGCAATATTTATTCCTTAAGAAATGTTTTTACGCCTCCTTTAGATCTGTTGCATAACGTAGCACCTATAATAAGCTATAGGTGATGGATGGGGTTAGTAATGAGGTGGGGCTTGTGGGATACATGGATTGCATATTTCTACTCATTACAACCCACTGGAATTTACCCTCTGGCTAACCTAACTGAAATTCAGGGGGGGATTTTTTTAGACACACTATATTGAAATACTATCAGTTTCAAAGATCCCTCTTAATGCACGTTTTACTTCTGTTTGAGCCCATCTAAAGCTATTTCCTGGGGCCGATGCATGGATAAGAACCCTCACCACACCCCCCCACCTCCCAACCCTTTTCCCCATTGCTTCTACTCAATGGATACTACCATATAGACCTATAAATAATCCTCTGAGCTACAAATTTCTCCTGCTTCCAAATCCCCTCTCGCTGTAATTACTGCAGAGAAGGGGCCATTAGGACCAGCTGTGGCGGCCATCTCCAGAGATGCTGACGAAAGATTGCTCTGACCACGAAACCCTCGAAAGTGATTGTCCTCGCAGCCCCCCTCAGGCAGAAGGAAGAGGAGAAAGCGTTTGCTTAAGTCCCCGCAAAAAAAAAAAAAAAAAAAAAGGTAATGTGTAGCGAAGCAGCACGGCTTAGTCTGCCCTGCGGTCTAATCCATCAGAGCCTATTCTGAGTGGTGATGTCAGCAGCTGCCCACCCTGCTCCAGTGTCTGTTCCTGGCCGTGGAATGCCGGAATGCTGCACTGGCTGATGTCACGCACCACATCCATGCCCACTGCGCTCATCCTGCCGCTTTAGTTGTGGGCTGAGGGGTGTGTTGCGGCTTTGGCGGGCCTGCTGTGGTCCCTATATGTCACTGGTAACCTGTCAGTGGAGCTCGTCTTGTTTTCACTTTGCGCTCAAATGGCAGGCGGTAGTATTTGCCTGAGCGCTTACTAGGAGGTGAACATAGCTTTTAAATGTGGCAGCTACTGGTGTTGTTCAGCAGCTCCCAAAGATGTGCAGTGTCTCTCATTGGCAGGGGAATACCTAGCTTTTTCGGAATGTTTTTGGATGTTTCCAGCTTTTTTTCCCGGGATGCCTGATGAAACCATATTGGCAAATATTTGCTTGAACAAAAATGTGCACCAAACAGATGTTTCATGATATTTCAAGCCAGTACTAGATTACATTTTATTCTCTTTTCAGTATTTATGACCTTCTAGAAAGTAACCTTTCTCAGTAATGCTAATCTGGAGGAGTCTAGTCCCAATTCCTACATTTTAATAAATGTTTGTTTATACATTTTCGTAATATTTGATATTACTATCGGCCCACGGTTTCCATACTTTATGCATCCCTGTTTTTTTCCATTGAGCAGTTTGCAAACGCTTATTGCATATTAAACGGAGACCTACAAAACTGGACAACTGATGGAACAACCGATTAGATACTACATTGACATTGATGCCAAAACCCACATTTCTCCCCTTCTTAAGATGTCAGCACATAACCTTTCAGGTGTTTAAACCTGAACCAATGGGGCAAAAGATTATTATTTAAACTTAACTTATTCTTCAGACCACTTTGATGAGCGTGAATCAAAAAGTTAGTAAGTGTTTTTGCTAACAACATCTGCAGGTTTAGTTTTTACCTCCCATTTTTTGCAGGCACTGCAAATTGGCCGTGTTTTCGTCTGTTACAGGCCTCATAGCCCGATTATTTCTTGGTGAACATAACATGTCCGGAGTTTCCTCATGCTTTATTGATCTTTGGGCTCAGGTAGTGAACCACTTCAGGATCTTTCCTGGTGCCTTGTTCTTGCACTGCAGTGCCCGGATGTTCACATGGCGGGTTTTTTAATCTGGAATTGTCATGTTCTTGTCTGCCGGGAGTTGCTCTGACAGGGAGGCCAGCTGCAAGGCAGAGTGGAGGAACCTCCGCACGAATCTTCAGCACTGTCCACCCCCGCCCACCCAGCTCCAGCACTACCTCTGTCTGAGTCGAACCCTCAGCTTGGTGGAAACATTTCCTCTAAGTGCCCAGATTTACTGCGCCGTGTAGCTTTACAACCCGCTTTTGTTTATCGTAGAATCCTGGGCCTGTGTTCAGGAATGTAGAACAGCAGTTGAAGAGCTGGACAGCTTTCTTCTGCCTGGTTTATTCTTACAGACCCTCGTCACACCTCAGTCCCACTCGAATCCAGAGATCCAAATGTCCTTCTCTTTACTGCTCGGACTGCGATCGTATCTTAAAGCGATAGTTCGGCCCAGACTTGTTGTTTGCTGTCTGATGTAATAGTAGGAGAGTAATGGAACAGTACAAGCGTATACCCCGCCAATTAGCAGTATGCATACTGGATACCAAAGTCCAAGTCATTGCTCACAGTTAAAATGGTCAAAAGTACGTTATAGCAGTGGTTCTCAAAGGTGTGTTGTGTTGGAGCGAAAAGGGACTGGATTTTGAAGGAGCTACCTACACTGGAAAAAGTGTTTCATTAGTTCAACCTAAAACAATTACGGTAATTTGTTACAAGCAAATGAATTAGCTTTATTCAATCTAAAACTAGGACTTTGAACAAACGATTCTTTCAATCAAAGTAATTTTTTGAGTTGAGTAACACTTGTTAAATTGCTTGTAACAGTAATTTACAGTATGTCTTTTTTTAAGTTCTACTTTTTACAGTGTATATATGGACATAAAAGGATCTTACAGCAGTGATATACAGTGTATATATACACTATAAAAAAGTGCAGCCTAAAAAAACCTTTTTTTGTTACAAGCAGTTGAATTAGGTTTATTCAACCTAAAAAAGGACTTTGAGCGAACAATTCTTTCAATCAAAGTAATTTTTTGAGTTGAGTAACACTTGTTAAATTGTTTGTAACAGTAATTTACAGTAAGTATTTTTTTAGGTTCTACTTCTGTACACTGTATATATGGAAGTACAAGTTTCTGACAGCAGTGGCATACAGTATGTGTACACATCCTAAAAAAATACTCTAATTTGTTACAAATTAATTAGGTTTATGCAACCTAAAAATAGGACTTTGAACGAAGGATTCTTTTAGTCAAAGTACATTTCTAAGTTCAGTAAAACTTATTTAATTGCTTGTTGCACTTTTTACAGTGGGCCATGAAGCCTCAATTTGCAGATTTGGTGTACTAATTAATGTCTGTACTTTTGTTCATTTTTGTGTCAGTGTTAGGACATGGTTTGATTTCTCAGCATATAATCGTCCAAGTGATAGAAACAAGTTTTATTCTGTAAAAAGTTATAAAATGAATATTGTACAAAAATAAAGTCTGTAGAGAGCTTTGGTTCAGTAACACAAAACAAGACGACTTTTCACAGGACTTGACGACACACTGCAGGGTGGAAAAGTTACAATCTACTTCCCCTTCAAATGCTTACTGGAAATTGTTTTTCGTCGCATATACTTTTTTTTTTTAATCGTTTCTTCTTTTTTTTTTTCCCTATGCTTATATTCTCTTAGGGTTCCACGACCTTGGGAGCACCTCAGAAGCATCCACAAACGTCAGTCACAACAGAACACTTTAACAGTTGAGCAAATCATCATTACACCAGGACAGAGGAGTACAGAACATGGCATGCACGGTTGTGTATGCGTGTTGGGTATGGAGCCAAGCAGTTGAGCTGTTGAGTGCACTCTTGTATTTTGTCTGTCTCTCTCTCTCTCTCTCTCTCTCTCTCTCTCCCTCTCTCTCTCTCTTCCTCTCTCTTCTGAAAAGGCTCGTAAATGTTTGCTGTTTAAGATGGAGGAGATACAGCTGATGAGCAATGCCAGGTTAAATGGAGCTAACTTCTGATTTGAGATGGTGGGCGGGCGTTTTGGGTTTGGCCTGAATTGTGTGGATTTTGCGCTGTGTACTGTATATAAGGGATTATAGAGTAAAGCTAGCTCCATGCTTGTTGTGTGAGCCCTGATTTTGCTCCGTAATCCGTGGAATCATCCAGGCGTTCCCCCAGGGTCTATCTGTGTGGCAGAGACCAAAATCTGCTCTCTCAACGCTTGTGACGTAGGTATCACCAGCTGTTTCTGGGAGTGCGTGCTACACTGTATGAAAGTCCTGTTTCGGGGTGTGTGTGTGTGTATTTGTGTTTACTATCTGGACATCGTACCAAGCCTGTCCTGTTTTTCTTCCAGGCATGTGCTTGGATACGGGGCAGCCTTCCCACTTGTTTTATCTGCAGTTAAAGAGGTTTATTTCAATTCGGCTAAGGAAGACAGAAGCAGGTCTTAACTTAAATGGTCTTAACCACCAGGGAGCCATGACAGTCGGAGCAGCTTATGTTAAATGTCGGAGGATCGTTTTCTAAACCCAGATCGGTGGGTGGGGGGGCTGCTAAGCCTTGGCCGACAAGCTGCTGAGATGGTCTTAGGGACCTCAGGAGAATCTCCAAGGCTTCAGGTAGCTGGAGACCTAGCGTGTGCCGGCACTGTTCAAATCCTCGCTTGACTCTGAAAGATGTTTTCTGTTTGTGATTTTTGGGTCTCCATGGGGCATGGTGTAGCTATGCTAGAAACCTCCCGGTAGTGAATTTATTATGGTTGAAAATAAACACACTGGGCAGGAGCTGTATTTTCTCTTGCAAACAGATAATTGGTGTAGAGCGGTTGGAGAGCCAATGTTAACGTTTTGCTAAAACTGTTCCATTCAAGTAAACATTGACCGGTCTACCACAGGCTGCGCACCCCCCATCCCTCCAAATTTAAATTATTTTCTTTTCCTTCACAAAGTAAAATTACAGTAATGATGAAGCATATAGCAAGCTGTTAGATATATCTGAGGTTTTTTTTTTTCCCCTTTCAAAGAATAGTTGGTCCACTTGTCCTTAAGTTACATCATCCGGTTATTATTATGATCTGACTGTACCATTTGTTGTAGCCAATAAAAGAGGTGAGAGACCGGGTTCTAATGTCCTATAATCAGTGAGTGATTATTTTACAGCTAAAACCTTGAGGCTAGATTATCACGTCATCTGCTTTTCCTTAGAAACACATGCTCCACTTTGGCACCATCCAAGACGGAGGAGAAGGAAAAAAAAAGCTCCACAAATAAATAAGGAAAAAAAAACACTCTAATACAATGGATTGTAATAAATAACAATAAGTTAATTAAATTTCAATAAATACGCTTTTCATATACTATATATATAGATAACTTTCTGAATATTAAACATTTTTTGTGATGAGTCCGTCACGGCTGCTGTTGGAGTCAGTCCGCGTCTTGACAGGGGAGCTCAGTCTTTCTGAATGTAAACACTTAAGGTCCACTGTGGTCAGCGTGGGATCACCAAACCACTGTCTGCAGCCCATGGAGAGGTCCATAAAATGTGCTGTCCACAAACTCACTTACTGCAAAGCCCCCCCAATCCAAAACGCAACCACACGCACTGCGTTTAGAGTTAGAGTTTGTGTATACTTCAACGGTACGGTTGTGATTTGTCGGTGACTTTCTGATGAAGTATGTTATTCTTTGCCATTTAGACAGCATTTACATCTGAAGCCGCTCTTATAAGGAAACGCTCTGGTTTGGTAACAGATACTTTTAGTTGTCGCTCCTCAAACGAAAGGACTTTTTCCTGAAGGTTTTGCTCTTAAAATCTCACTCCTTTCGGGTCAAAAGATTTCCACCAGATCTGCCGTTTTGCCTCCGTGCCACTCGCTTTTCTCGGGCCGTGCTTTTTGGTTGTCTGGGGAATAAGCTATGACACACTCAAGCCCTGCACTTTCCCTCCAAGAAGCAGCATTAGTCTTTGCACTGGCCTCGAGCCCTCTGAAGTGCGAGACTCCTGCGTTTCATCCAAGTGTCTTTTTTTTTTTTTTTTTCTTCCCCCCCCATCTCACTTGCACGACCTCTCAAGTCAGACACAGGCACACTTCTTGGCGGAATGCTTCTTGAGAGTATGGTACTCCAGGTCGTCGTCCAAGAAAGAGAGGTCATCGTCGAACGCAATCGGTCGACAGCAAGTTCTCGAAGGTGAGTCTTTGTCCAGCTTCTTGTTATGGGTGAGGTTGTTCAGGATCTTGTCATAGTTGGTCTCTGAATCGTGACAAGGACCACTGCAGTACCTGAATATCAACTCCTCTTTGGTCCGGTAGCCCAACCCCAGGTCCGTTACGTTGAGGTGGATTTCTTTGAGAAGACACCCACGGCCTTGACCTTTGACCAGTTCGTCTCGACTTCCTTTGCCCCCTCGGGCGCCTCCCCGTCCTCGACCCCTCTTTTTTTCTCCACGTCCCCGTCCTCCTCTCTCTGTGTTTGCTGCCCCTCTCTGTCTCCCCTTGTCCTTCCGGCCCTCCATGCCAGCTTCCGTCGGGGACCGCCGTAGTCTGCCAATGGTTGCTTCAATGAAGTCCATCACGTCATCAAACTGCTCCGGATAGAGGCCATCGATGTCATCTTGAACAGACAAAACAGAAAGGATCAGAAACTGGATAGTGCATTGCCGTGCTCTGTATCAGAGGCCCTGGTCCTCGAGCAGCCCTGACCTGGATATGTTCATGTTTTCCATGTTCCAACACCTGATCCTACCACTTCTTGACAAGCTTGAGTTGCCTGTGCTAGAGAAAACAACACATCTGGAGCAACTTGTCAAACCTTGTGGTGAAATCTGCTGCAAACTGAGGTAGGCCCCCTTCTAAAGCCTCCCCCTAAAGAGTCTGTGCCCTTTTAATGTTCTACAGAAATGCTATCGTTGGCTAACAGGGCTGTTTTACACTCAACGCACATCTACATGCGTGATTGGACCTTTTAGGGGGACTTTTCAGCCATACTAATTTGCAGTGTATCTGCAAGCTAACGGCAGGCTTGTTGCTCATCGGACCATCTCAAAAAGTGAACCATCACCGACATACTTCAAGGCCTTGGACTGATTCAGCAATGTCATACTCAGTTTGTTCCGACCCTAATAAGTCTACCCCGAAAATTCTTGTGGTTGCCTCCAGACTTGCTCGTTAAGAAGTTGCATCTGGCACAAGCGAGACCGGGTTACTCCAATAAAAGGCTTGGAAGCTGTTGTACGCTGTGTGTGAGCACATCATACTGTCCCTACACGTGTGCTCCTTTCCTGAAATGAAAGGAGTGAAGATACAAGGTGATATGCAGGCCCTCAATTGATGATTGATTTTATTTTCTAGATTCTGTTCCTCTTAAGTACACGGCAAATGCATTTAGATTATGACATTGAGGTACAGCAGGATACATCTGTTGAACGGCAAACTCAAAACATACGCTCTGTCCTGCTCTTGAACGTGGAGGAGAAAGATGAAGAGTCCTTTGATCTATGTGTAATACACAGTGATTTCATTAAAGATGGAACTCCCTCAACTTCTCTCTCTCTCACAAGTCAGCGAAATGGACTGCATTATGACATCTGGAAAGGCTCTCTTGAGACCATATGTCATGTAAAAAAAAAAGAAAAGAAAACTAATTGTGTTATAAAGCATCCACTCAACCAGTAATGAAACCGGTGGAAGCGACAATCCGAAAATTCTATTAAAACACACCATGGGCCAGGTAAGATGATTTTTAAAGGGGCGTGCTATGTTGAGAGTGTGATGTCGTCCTCCATATGATGCCATTATCCCTAACACCTTCCCTTTGTGAATTGTGCAGACTGCCTGCATGGTCGGAGCTTGCTGAATTTCTTTGGGAGTCGCCTGCGGAGCTAGCAGCCAGCAGGTCATGTGATCTGCTTTAAAGCATATCTAAACTGGGCTCACAAAACAATACCAGTCGATCCTATGGACATGTCATGTAAATGTACTCCTCATCAAAAGAATAGCTTCACCCAGAAGGAAGGGTCTGATTGCAGTGCTTTTGGGAAGGAAGATAAAGGTTACCAGGAACAATAAATGATGATAAATTTAGAACGATATGGGCAATATTTATTCAGCTACACATACAGAAGTAGTGTCTCTCAGTATGGTTTCGGGGAGCCATGTTTGCTAACGCAACATGCCAGGCGTCTCTGCATGGAGTTGTAGAGGTTCCTAATGGTGTCCTGTGATAATCCATTCCATGCAGCTTGAATATTCTCACACAGTTCCTGCAGATGTTGCGGTAGTGGTGTAGGTGGAGTGACACCAGGCCTTCTGGATGTGTGACACATGACAACAAACCATTCGTCTTGGCGCTGACCACGGTACCTCCACGCACGGATTCATTGGTCGTCTCCACCAAGACAAAAGCAGGACTCGTCATTGCAGATGACCTGCTGCCATTCTGAGTCACTCCATGACAGTCTGGCACAACACCATTGCAGTCTTTGGTGACATTGACGTGGTGTTAAAGATAATCGCCATAACGGTCTGTGTGCATGTAGTCCTGCGTCGTGCAGCCGTCTGCCAATGGTGCTGGCACAAACAGGATGACTCATGGAGGGCATCACTGCTTGCTGAATGTCCGTAAACGTAGCTGTTGCATCAGTCAGGTACAGCAATAAGGCCCGTCCTTGACTACATCACATGCACGGCTGAGTGCAAAACTTGAATCATTCGCACGTCTCTCACAATGTCAAACCTACCTGTGGGTTGATTCCTTCTGGGTGCAACTATTTGTACAACTATTCTTTTGATGATGAGTGCACATTGTGCCTTCTGATAAATGGTGTACAACATGCGGATGTAAACTGGTCACAACTACTGGAGTTCTGAAGATACACAGAAATACTAAGGCCGTATGAACCACTGACTGATTCAATATGTGTTTGTTTTGCACAGTTAACCTACTTTTTGCTTTCTGCAGATGCAGTGGGCATGACACTGTCCCAAAGCCTTGGCTCCAAGAGTTTTGGAGGGAGCATATCACAGTCTATTGAAGTGTAAATGGCTGACAAGAATGTTCTCATTTACACGGGAATGGTAGCACATGCGGATGCCATTGTGCGCCCCCAGAACATGGACTAAAGGAAGGGGTCAGGACGGACTCGCTTAGCATTCCATACCTTATCTAGAAAAATGTGCGGGTTTACAACCGTGTAAAGACAAGACGGTGTCATTTTCTGTTAAACAAATGGAGAACCTCCCACACGGCTGTTGAAATGGACATAAACACAGTGAAAGTATGGCTCTCTGTTTCCTAAAACGTACATGTGAGGCAAATGTTTTTTTCTACGTGCCGCCGTTTGTCTGGATTTTCCGTAGTAACTTTGTTCCAGACGTAGCTAGTGTAATCTCCCTGTAAAAAAAAAAAAAAAAAAACTCCTGAAAGGAGCACTAGGGAAGCTAAACAAATCCAAAGAGGGAAGGTCACTTCAGTCCCCGTGTTTAGGGCACTATCACCTTAGTTGTCATCTCTGCTGCCCTTTACTTTCCGATTGCATAATACCATACCCAGGCAGATGGGGATCAAGACTTCTGTGGCCGCAGTGTACAAAGCTATGGTCTTTGTAAAACACATACAAGTATAGTTGCATATCTGCACTAAGAGGGATCTTTTCAGAGTGATTTCTGTCAAATGGTTGCTACCCATCGCGGTTTAGAGGCTCTAGTTTCAGCGTAGCCACTTTGGCAGTCTCTGTGTTGGCAGCTGTGGTACCATTTAGCTTGGTCTTCAATGGCACAGGAGGAGGTAGTCGGCATAGTTTGTGTCCTCTGGGAAAACGACGTTCGATACAGCACAGTTGTGACGCATATTGAAATGAGGCATACTGACGTGCATAAGCATGTTGGGTTTTTGAATTTACTCAGCTGGAGAAAAACCATTTCACTGCGATGTGCACGCTCACCATCGAGTGGTCCTGTAGTGCCCCTGACATGCATATTTAGGTGGTCGTCTTTCTGTAACACACCTGATCCAACTAGTCACTGTGCCAATTAACCATCACTCTCCTGAGTTGAAGTGGGTGGTGTTAAGCAGGGAACACACTAAAATGTTCAGACAGTGGTACCATAGCGCCAGCACCAGAATTGCCATAGAGAACCCCGGCCCCAGTCCCAGCACCATAATCCTCCCCCCTTGTTTGGTTCAAAACATTGACTTACATTGTTCTTCCATGGAGGAGGCTTGTTTCAGACTGGCGGCTTCAGGACGGGAGTCTATGATGGTGTCCACAGCAAGGGGCTCAGCGAGATGCTGTGGCAGTGAAGCTCTCTTCGATGGCTGCAGCTTGTGGAACAGAGGGCGAGCGGACACAGAGCTCAGGAGCAACAAACACGTGGCTAGAACATCCCATAACTTCATTTTAGACTCCGTTCCTATGGAAGGAGCTGCAAAGACAAAGGAAAAAAGGCCATGCTGAAGGTTACTCCGGCTCACCTGCACAAGACCTACAGATGTCTAGCGGCTGGTTTCCATTCCTCTTCTCAGGATGGAGAATTCAGAAGGAAGAGACCATGTTGAGGCGAAATGGTCATGGAATGGTTTACATGGTTAGACTCGTGGTCTCTTTTCCTTCACCTCTAGTGGGGTCACTGAATACCAAAAATGACAGGTTTGACCTAAAGTCAAGAGTGCTTTCGGATATGCATGGGTCATATAGAGACAGAATGTGGTAGGCTGAAAACTCAAGCCCTGGCTGAATTAAAAATAGGCTTCAGTCTTCTGCTCGTGGGTCCAGAATAGCTAGACCGCTTGCGTAAATTCGGTTAATGCCGAACAGATTTTTGTCAATACAGCTGAAGCAGAGAATGTGTGTTGTGTGCCAGAGCCCCTGATCCTTATTCGCAACCTCCGCCTTCAGTAGCATGTATTTAGTATAAATAAAAATGAAACAGGGTATATAATGTAGCACTGTGCAGCACTCTTAGACACACAGGAACGCTCTTTAAGACTATGGTAAACAGCACTATATAATACATACACAGATGTTTTGCACTGTAAACAAACAGGTATTCATAGGTTGCTTAGAAGAACACAGGTTTGGTTACAGACTTTGGAGTGTTGTGCAATCAATTCATCAATCAGAATTCATCAATCAAAATTCATCAGTCATCATTACATTCCTAATTAATAAATTGTTTATTATTTATTTATAATCTTCATCTTCTTAGTGGTAACCTAACTGACCAATTCAGCTAATAATTGGACTGGTCGTGTGTTCTTTAATGGTTTTATTCAGCAGGGCTTTTGAATTATTATATATACTATATAATAACTTTTATATTGTCATTTTTCTAGGGTCTGCTATTAATGTCTGTCTGTCTGTCTTCTGTCTACTATCTATCTCTCTATCTCTGTCTGTCTGTCTGTGTACTATTAACATCGTTAATACATCAACGTCTTTTTACTATTCCTGTCTATTTATCTATTTACCTACCTGCCTCCTATTAATATCTGTCTTTCTATCTGTCTGTCCATCCATCTATCTGTCTGTCTAGTTTATCTATCTGTCTGTCTGTCTACCAGTCTACCTTTAATATCTCTGTCTGTCTATCTGTCTGTCTGTCTGTTTGATGATGACATGTGGAGACCTTTTACATGCTGTCTGATGGCTTAAAATACACAAAGCTAATGGTCTTGCAAATCCATGGAATACAGTACAAGTTCGATATTCTATGGTTCTATCTAGCACCACTTATTCTCTATAGAACCATTTCATGCTTAAATGGTTCCCCTGCATGGTGAAACGGTTCTTCAGCTTGAATCAAGAACATGTTGCATACAGCTCTATACAGGCCCTTATTGAAAATGGTTCTACAAAGCAGCAAAATGGGTTCTTCTGTTGTTGCATAGCTTGTTGCAACAGTAGCATTTAGAACCCGTTTTGGTGCTAAATAGAGGCATATACTAGACATTCTCCATCAACCTGAAGAACCGTTTTCCCATGTACAGATCCGTGGCTTTGGATAGAACTACTGTCTTTGCTACAGGCCCATGCAAGAACCTTCTTAGTGTACACTATAGAGACAGAGTTTGTTTGGAGAGAAGAAGCAACTCAAACTGCCAAGTTCAAATATGCAGAGCTGCAGAGTTCCAGTGTTCTTGGAGAGAAGCTGGACTGTTTAACAAGCAGAGGAGCAAACTTGCATGCATGCGCTTTCCACAGACCCAGAAAATTAGAGTGCTGGCACACCTGGGCCTAAATCTACACAGACCTCGGATACAAACAGCAGAGCGCACGTTCTGCTCCCATCACCACAACACTGCCAACGTGTTTACCCGGAGGATAGAAATATGGACCACAATCTGATCCACCCCTGTCTTATAGTGATTAGTCTATGAGTGCATAAGCTTGCTATAGCCTCAGCCCATCCCAGCCCTGACTCACCTTAGCTCGGACCCATGCAGACCTGCGGTCCGGACACGAACGCAATTCCCTGTCACGTTGAAGGATCCACGCTGCGTTATTAGAGAGGCGTCCGGGAGAGGGAGCCTTCAAATAATCCGCATCCATTCAGAGCGTTTCATCCACAATGCGCGTGTTTGTATGCTGAGCCCCCCTCCCCCCAAAACCCCCTCCTTCGTCCCGCGCGCTCCGCTCAGCGCGCGGCTAGCTCTCGTCCGTGCGCTCTTACGCGCAGATCCACGATGGGCATTGGAAATAAAGGCAGCATGGCCCCGCAGCGGAGCCTCAGACCGAACAGCGAGCTGGAGCAACAAGCAAACACACGCACCAGCCCTCTTCCCTCAGATCAAGCTCACTTGTCCAGCTCCATCATTTCTGTTTCATCCCCCCTCTCCTCTCCTTCGTAGAGCGACCACGAATCCTCCAGGTCAGGTAAAACTCCCGGTCACCGCGCGCTTCCTTTCACTCCCACGCAGTTGTATGGGGAGCTGCTCAGCCGCTGCTATCCATACAGTCGCGCATGTGCCTGTCTGTATGGCTTTTATGGGGCTGGAGAGCACTGACGTCTCTTGAGTCCGCCTCCTGCAACAACCCCCCCACCCCCCCCCAAGCAGGCTCCTGGATCAAACCATGGACACTGTAAAAGTTGTCTTCCTATTAGTCAACTGTAGTCAATCAACCGTAGAGCTGTAAATATAAACAAAGCTGATGGTCCAGCGTCAGCACTCCAGCAACGCCATCAGGTTAGCTTGGGCGTGTTATGTAATTCATCAGTTATGCTAAACCAGGTGAGTGTAACACAAATATACAGCTGTGCAAAAGTCAGAGACCACCAGCACATTACTTACAGTACATTAACACATTAGTTACTGAGTTACTGTACACCAACACACTACTTACAGTACACTAACACATTACACTTATTGAGTTACTGTACACCAACACACTACTTACAGAACACTAACACATTACACTTATTGAGTTACTGTACACCAACACACTGCTTACAGTACACTAACACATTACACTTATTGAGTTACTGTACACCAACACACTGCTTACAGAACACTAACACATTACACTTATTGAGTTACTGTACACCAACACACTGCTTACAGTACACTAATGCATTACACTTATTGAGTTACTGTACACCAACACACTACTTACAGTACACTAACACATTACACTTATTGAGTTACTGTACACCAACACACTACTTACAGAACACTAACACATTACACTTATTGAGTTACTGTACACCAACACACTACTTACAGTACACTAACACATTACACTTACTGAGTTACTGTACACCAACACACTACTTGCAGCACACTAACGCATTACACTTACTGAATTACTGTACACCAAACACCAAACCAAATTTATCAATCAATTCATCAATAAAAGAAATCATCATTACATTCCATTGTGCCTAATTAATATATTATTTATTATTAATTTGTCATCTTCATCTTCTTAGTGGTAACCTAACTAACCAGTTCAGCTAATAATTGGACTGGTCGTGTGTTCTTTATTGCTTTTATTCAGCAGGAAATTTTAATTATAACAGGCTTTCGTATAGTCATTGTTCTAGGATCTACTATTATCTCCTCCCTCTATCTATCTGACTGTCTATCTGTCTTTTATCTGTCCATGTCTATCTGTCTATCTATCTATCTATCTATCTATCTAGGATGACACGTAGAGGCCTTTTACATGCTGTCTGATGGCTTAAAATAGACAAAGCTAATAGTCTTGTAAATCCATAGAATACAGTACAAGATGTACACCATGAGTTCTCTATAACTCTATACAGTAATTTAAATGTCCCATTTTGCCATTTCAAACTACAGTCTTCCACTTAAAGCAGCGGTGTGTAACTTCTCACAGTGGGGTAAATTTACCACTGCATAACTGAGAATAAAATGAAAGGAAATAGCATGAAATAAAAGGAAAGTATGAAAAAGACTTCTTTGTAATTTGTCCGGGATCCAGTGTACCCCAAATCTATGAAAAGAGGACCACACATCATCCAGAGGTAAAATAAGTTATAAAAATCAATAATTAAAAGGTTTTTCAGGATTACGGGAGAAGGAAATGGAATGAAAGAATGTGTGAAAAGAGAGAAAAGTGCAAACCTGCATGACCTCACATGTAGTGGCTCAAAGACAACCAGCTAAAACTAAAACTCTGAAGGGAGGACGGGTCATAGGGGTAGGGAGTGAGAACACTCGCAGGTGTCTTCCTCATCTAACACAGACTTGGTCAGAGCAGTTATACCTTCATGCTAATTACAAATCAAACCTGGATGGGCTCAAAAGCAAGACTGAACACAGTCTCAAAATAGTGTCCCTCTTAATGACATCAACAAGAGTCAGTCTCGCTCACCTTTCACCCAGTGATCGTCCTTCTCAAGAAGAGCAAAACACAGGCCTCTCGGAGACGCAACAGCTATTATACATGGGTGTAAGATAAAAAAGAATTGATTACAAGAAATAATCCAGGTCCTATTCCAACTTGATCACCCCAATCCAACATCCCCTTCTCTGGTGGTCAGGTTTGCTGCCGTTCCACCTGGAGTTTTATGTACGGAGCTACTGATAAATGTGCTGTGGTCAGACATTTCAACAAGGCTTCTTCCTCCATCTACATCTTCCAGCCGGGGCTGTAGCACCACTCAATTCAAACTGCTGTTTCAGCATAAGAAAGTGTAACGCAAAACCCACTCTGTACAGCTGGTGTGTGTTTTGTCCATTCCAGGCCTCTGTAGAAACACTGTGGCCCTACATGGTGGCCTCTGTTGGACGTTGACCTGCTCCTATGTAGATATGAAGAGCTCATTCTACTCTAATGAAAACACGATTAGTAATTACAGAGATTACAGATCACTTTGCATATTAGCAGTTATACCAATGAAAACAGTTTTTTAATGTTTGATTCCATTTCTGCTAATAGATCCCCTATAGATTTTACAGACTGTTTGTTCAACTTGTTCCTAACCCTCTGCATGGTGCTGCCATATGGCAACAATAACTAAATCTCATGTTTACTAGTAGGCAGTGATATAAAATCCACATTTTACTGATCACTTGTAGAAAAAAAGATCTTTTTAATTTGAAAGGACAAATACGAGATGTCATCAAACGGTCCGGAACTCCCCTTTTCCATGAACACTGACAGTGCGAAGGTTGTGACCTGAAGGCTCCCAAAAATTTACTAATTATTCAATATTTAGGCAACATTTCTTCAAGAATTAAACTGACTTGCTAGCGGGAACAAAAAAAGTGGACTTTTAATTTCCAACATTAACACCGGTTTAGATTTACATTTAGCTGACGCTCTTATCCAGAGCGACTTACAAGGTTATTTGTTTTACAGGTCTTGCCCAAGGACTCTTATTGGTGTAGCTTAGCATTTGCTACCTAGACTGGGATTCAAACCCCCGTCTCCCACATGGGGTGGTAGCTCTCTGGTGGGTAGTGGTGTTAACCGCTGAGCCACACCAACCATAGATATGATGCATTATTTGGTGATATAGTAAAATGACTTTGTTGTAAAGTCTATGCCAATATGGAAGTGATCTGTGCATTCAACCTATTGACTGTAATTGCTTATGCAGCACATGGGAAATTCTATGACTATATTTACGACTTTTGATTGTATTTAAAAGATTAAAATTCAAATATTTATATATATTTTGTAATTTCATACATTTGGTAACTGTAACATCTGGATTATAAATGACCCCACTGGAAGTCATAGTTTTATCAGAAGTAACTGCGATATCTCATGCAAATTATAGATTGGTCCACTTTTGTGTACATTTCTAGTCAATAAGCCCATATGGTTTTAACCCCAGTGTCTTCTTTTCCTACATGTTAAACTGTAGATGCTTTATAGCTGGCAAATACACTGTGATACATAGTCCAGATAGTACAGTAATTGGAATTATAGGCAGTAGCTATATGTGACTTACATAACCTAATATTATACAATGTTATTACTACCATGCATTGTAAATAATGATTGAAATTATGTTATATTTTAACTGCGTAAATATGATTGATTGATTTATACATTTCACTAATTACAAGTTGGATTTCTTTAGTTATGTTTTCAATAAAAAGATTTTTTGGAGAAAAATTACATTTTAAGGTACTTTCTATGATTGCAGTTTACCAAATACCCCCCTTTAAAATGGTGTATTTTAAGAAGTATGCCCATTACTTAAGCAATTTTAAATAATGAAAAAACATTAAAATATTTTTAGAATGTTTAGGTAATAATTAATGCAAAAGAAACATAAATTACACCTTTATGGTTGCACTGAAATACAACTTCTTACTGACCATCAACACGGATAAGGAGTGAGAGTTAAAATTAGCTTTTTGTTGGAAGCATGCAAAAGCTTCTATGAGACCCAAACAGTGCTCCTATTAATTTAGAGAGATCCTCCCTCAGACCAAAGCCACTACCTCCAATATCTTTCTTTTGCTCATATCATTGCTGTCCAATCGAAAACATGCATCTTCATTTTTGTAGATTTTCACTTTTGTGCATCATTTGAACACAGCAGCTGCTGTTTACACTGTGTGTGATTTTCATGATCAATGGAGCAACAGAAAAGGCCCAAAATTGCTTGGCAAGACGTCTGGTTCCACTGAGATACATTAAAATGAAACTAGGTTTTTGGCCTCTCCTGTAAAGTTGCCATGTTGTAGATACTTGTTTTTCTTTGGACAGTGACGATATATAGCATGTGTAACAGGGGTGGAGCTGCACCGCAACTCCTGGAGATGACTGCATGCAACACGCCTGACATGAATAACGCACGTCCCCCTGTGATATTCAACATTGGACCGCAAGGTGTTTGGTGTCACAAATAGCTGTTGGGGATTATATGGATGACAAGGCTCAGAAAGGCAACCCTGCTACTCCTGTTACTTCTGTTGTGTGCACCTGAGGAGCTCACGCCATTTTGTTAGGTAACATACACCCCAGCCGGCCTTTGATCTCTTGCTGTCGTTTCTGCAGTAAGAGGCTGTTTTGGTCTGTACTGTTTGGCGACATGGACTGTATGAATCTGACGAGGCAGCACGTACAGCAAGGCAGAACAAAGACATTCTCAGAGCTAAGCTCATTTCATTGTGTTCGCAGGACAGACGGTTTATTACATTAGACTAAGCGATGGACTCAAATCCTCCTCCTGACATTCAAATCCTTGATGACAAGGCCTGGTTTATTGTGAATGTGTCTGAACTATTTGACTTGGACTGCATACTATATTGCATGTGTTCAGCCTGTCAGGTTGGGGGAGGGGCTACACCCTAGAGCGTGGTTCTCCTGAGCGAGGGCTTACAACAGGCATGCCGATCACTCGTGATATTTATGTTTCACTGCTGAAGCTTTAATAGTGTTTTGAGATGCTGTCTTGGAACTCACACACTCATCATCAAAAGATGGTTGCACAAATAGTTGCACACAGAAGGAATCAACCGACAGGAATGAAACTTGATGGGTAGGTTTGACATCGTGAGACATGCGAATGATTCAAGTTTGGCACTCGGTCATGCATGTGACGTAAGCTGTACCTGACTGACCCACAGCCACGATTGCAGACACTCAACGAGCAGTGATGCCTTCAATGAGTCATCCTGTTAGTGCCAGCACCGTTGGCAGACGGCTGCAGGACGCAGGACTACATGTACACAGACTGTTACAACTGCCCTACGACACCCATGTTGCCAAGACTGCAGTGGTGTCATGCCAGACTGTCATGGAGTGGCTGGGAATTGTAGCAGGTCATCTTCAGTGGTCAGCGCCAAGATGAACGGTTTATTGCCATGCATCACATGTTCAGAAGGCCTGGTGTTACTCCACCTCCACCCCTATCGCAACATCTGCAGGAACTGTGTGAGAATATTCAAGCTGCATGGGATGGATTATCACAGGACACCATTAGGAAACTCTACAACTCCATGCCGAGACATCTGGCATGTTGTGTTAGCAAACATGGCGGCTCGACGCCATACTGAGAGACACTACTTCTGTATGTGTAGCTCAATAAATATTGTCCATATCAGTCTAAATTTATCATCATTTATTGCTCCTGGTAACCTTTATCTTCCTTCCCAACAGCACTGCAATCCCACACTTCCTTCTGGGGGCAACTATTCTTTTGATGATGGGTGTATATAGTCCAATGAAAAACATGTATCTCCATTTTTGTCAGTTTTTACTTTTATGCATCATTTGAACACCGCAGTTGCTGTTTGCACTGTGTGAAAATTTCATGATGAATGGACCAGCAGAAATGGCCCAAAACTGCTTGGAAAAAGTCTGGTTCTAATGACTTACAATAAAGTTAAATTAGGTTTTTGCTCTCTCCTGTAAAGTTGCCATTATGCAGCTGATGTATGCAAATCTGCAATTTCCTTCAGGGTCAGTAAAGTCTTATCTTATCTTATGTTATAGAATGTGCATCGTTTACATTTCAGGTTCCTTGAATTTCTCCTTCAGCAGTGAAGTGACTAAGAACATTACCTTCTTTAAGAGGTTTCCACATAAAATCTGGATGATGTGTTATTGAGCAGGGTAGTCTAGAATACCACCTGCACACGTAGTGCTCGTGGTTTCAGTCATTTCTGTTCACTCGTTCCATTGTGTTTGGTTTTGCTTCAGGGACATTGCTGGCTGGACTGAGGGACATCAAACAGTTGCGCTAAGAGAGGACTGATAAGCCTATATTTATGGTTGTGCATTACAAAGCATATCTGATGTATATTATTATTATTGTTGTTTTTATTCTCAAAATGCATGTACTTACTCAGGGCAGATCCCCAAACTCCAATCCACAGCCATACAGACCCGCACTCCTCTATGTGTGGTTTATTCATCCCTTGTTCCTACCTTAGAGAACCATTCATTTTAACTCTCTTTCCAAGTGTTTCCTTCAACCTGCAGACACCAAACTGCATGTACTTACTCAGGACAAATCAACAGCCATACTGGCCCGCACTCCTCCATGTGTCATTTATTCATCCCTCATTCCTCCCTTAGCAACCACAGCCTAGCAGGAAGTGAGAACCATTTAAGCTGCGCAACCATTAAATTCCTTCAGGAAATGCACGTTTCTATTTCACTCTGTGTTTCTTAATGATTTTAATATATAATTATTATTATTTTATGTCATTTATCCAGTTAGATATAATATGTGTTAAATAGGTACATGCTGTTTATGTGTATATTATGACTCTTTATTATCTGAAAGAATTCTGGGTGCAAATTCACAGTGCAAACAAAAATAAAAACTGTCCTACTGTATGTACTGTATTTACTCAGAGTCTTTACCCCTCTGATGTTGCACCCTTTCATTAGAACTTCACAAGGCCTTGAGGTGTCATGAGACTGATTGTGCTTTGGCTGACTTTTTGAGCTTCTCATTCCATAGTGAAGCCCAATCTCTGCTGCTTGTCCATTGAAATATGCAAGCATGGTTATATTTATGCCGTGTGGTCGTAACTGGCCGGGGGCCCAGTGCCTCTGCTTTAAGTTTTCCAGTGAGGAATCCTGTATGTTTCCAAAGTCCAGAGACAGTGCACACATGGGCAGAGTAATGCTTTCCATATAACAATGTAAGGTTGAAAAATATTTAGCATTTTAGCATGACACACCCCCCTTTTTATATGAGTCATCTCGTGACGTCAAACTATACAGCTGAAAATAATTTGTTATGCAAGGCACGCTGCATTAACATCTTGGCTAGTAGCTGCTAGTAACCTGACATTTGCCTTAAAGATATTACACACAATACTGAGTAAGCAGAGAACTTTGTGCATACAGAATGGTTTAATTATAGCCTTAATGTGCCACGGGTGTAGAGAGACTGGCCAAAGATCAGAGTGCCACGTAACGTGGGTACCGTTCATAAATAGAGGCATTTCCTTTGCGTTTCTTTGGCCTCTTGCCAAGTAATGAGGTAAACATGCCGTCTTTGTCCAGGTTGGAACTCTAAGTAATACCTGAGAGGGCTTGTCTGTTTTGACTGAGGACTCATTACAGTGGCAGTAAACTAGGTATAATTAGTAAGTGACATGAAGCATAGATTAACATGAGCACATATGACTGACTGCAGAGCAATTGTGTGTCACCTATACCAGTGTAGGGCCACTATTGATCCAAGTAAGCCTTGGATGGGGTTATTAAAGGTCAACTAGCTGATTGTGAGTAGTGATCATGGCCATGTGTTTGGAATTTAACCCAATAGCATGTAGTCTTTGTGGGAACAGTAGTTCCCCCATTGTGATAGGTGAGGTGGCAGCACTGAAGGCAAGCATTTCCCAAGGATATTCCTGACAGGAGCGCAGAATTCCCACATAATACATAAAGCTATGGTTTGACAACCTTCAGGGAGAATATCCTTGCTCTTCCTTTAACAGCAGGGAGTTGAGACCTCTGGACTGGATCTTTGTATCCAATCTAATCAGGCCATATCACTGTCCAAGACAAATTATCTGTGTGATTGCAGGTCAAATGAACCTATAAACAACCTCCATGCTTCATCCTTAGCTTGCACCAGAGACAGGAGCCCCCACCCCCGCACCGGGTCTGTTTGCAGATTAGTCCAACAACGAATGTTTACCATTTGGCCTAGACCTTTTTAAAAATACTATAACTCAATAAAATATTTCTTATTGAATAAGTGTTTGAGTCAGAAATACACTCGTCATCAAAAGCATGGTTGCATGAATAGCTGCACCCAGAAGGAATCAACCGACAAGAACATGAATAACTTGGTGGGTAGGTTTGACATCATGACATGTGAATGATTCAAGTTTCACGCTCGGCCACGCCTCTGTATGCAAGGCCAAGCCTCAACACTGTACCTGACTGACCCAACAGCCACGATTGCAGACATTCGGCAAGCAGAGATGCCCTCCATAAGTCATCCTGTTAGTGCCAGCACCAGGCTGCACGACACAGGACTACATGCATGCAGAATGTTGTGACGACTGCCCTTAACACCACATGTCACCAAAGACTACAATGATGTTGTGCCAGACTGTCATGGAGTGACTCAGAATGGCAGCAGGTCATCTGCAATGACGAGTCCCACTTTTCTCTTGGAGGAGACGACCAATGAATCCGTGTCTGGAGGCACAGTGGTCAACACCAAGACGAACGGTTTGTTGTCATGCGTCACACGTCCAGAAGGCCTGGTTTCACTCCGCCTACACCACTACCTCACATCTGCAGGAACTGTGTGAGAATATTCAAGCTGTATGGGATGGATTATCACAGGACACCATTAGGAACCTCTACAACCCCATGCCGAGACGTCTGACGTGTTGCATTGCAAACATGGTGGCCTGGTGCCATACTGAGAGACACTACTTCTGTATGTGTAGCTCAATAAATATTCCCCATATCAGTCTAAATTTATCATCATTTATTGTTCCTGGTAACCTTTATCTTCCTTCCCAATAGCACCGCCATCCCACACGTTCCTTCTGGGTGCAACTATTTGCTAGACGGCAAGTGAACATAAACAGTAGTTTGTACTGATATTTCCTACTAAGCAGGTGCATTTTGGTCTCTTGACATCATCAAGGATGAAAGCGTTTTCGCTTGTCTCCCTCCTCTCTCGGATAAAAGTTTCAGTTTTTCTGCAAGCATTATCTGGGCTAGGTGGGAATGGCTATGGTGTCACAGAATCACAGTCAGCCCAGTTATTATTAGAGATGCCAAAGGCAGGGTGAGTTGGCTAAGTGCAAAGGGGGGGAGAGATCGGTGAGCAACCCCAGGGAGAAAAGAGAGAGTGGGATTTCCACTCTGCAATGCTCCCTGGGCGTGGCAGTTCTATGTGATAAATGCAGATAAGGGATGATTAATGTTTCGGGGCACAGATACCTCTGGACTTTCATCATGGAGTGAGGGAACTGTTGGCCTCTAGACTCTGGTAGGGACCTGGACTGAGTTTCCAAGCCATCTGAGACACATACAGCATTGAGAAGATATGCTGAGCATCTCCCTGGATATTATTGTCTGTAGTTTGTCAGTGCCTTCTTCCAGAATTGACCTGCCAAAGCCAAGTAGGTCTTCTATTACTAGCGAGAGCACAGCTGATCTTGTTTCGCCCCTTAGTATTGTTTTGCACAGTGTCCTGCTAATCAACGTCAATCTCCACAAGGAGATTGCGATGTCCAGCATGCTGCAGGACCAAACTAGGAGCGCTGCAAGGAATTTGGTGGGGCCGATCCCTTACTGCTGATCGCTGCCAGTGGGTCCGCACGGGACAGGCACACTGCAGACAGACCCCGGTGCCGTTTCTGTAAGCCCCAAGCAGCTTACCCTCTGCCCAGGCCACTCTTTGCGGTCACACCTGATTGTGTTTGGAGGCCCACCACACTGGGGATGGATGCCACTTTCGGAATGCCTTTGTGTTGATATTGTGCCTATGAGGGGCCTCTGGCTTGACTACCACCAGCTGCTAGTCACACCCTGTCTCACTAGTGGTGTATGGGCCCACTTAGTAAGGTGGTCTCAGTTCTGATCTGCAATGCTTTTAGGATAATGTCTTTTAATCATTTTATTTGGAATAAGGGTCACCAGCTAATGCTGTTACTGCATTGTCTTGATGGCGATGCGTGTAGTTTGCAGCAATCTTCTCACATGCAAACCATTTCCTCAACCACACAGGGCTATTTTGATGCTAACCTCTAGCGTTCGGCATAGCCTGCCGACTTGCTAAAAGTGTGGTGTTACATGGACTTGGTCTTGACTTTCAGCATGCAGACTCACTCCATCACGTAACAAGGTCATGCTAATTGGAAGAGGAAGTGCCGAGCGTGGTTTTGGGGGACCAAGGGTGCACTTTCAGGCCTAGCAAGTGATCTGAGCCCGGAGTGGGATTCTGTTTCTGGCCTCCATTCCTCCAAGTCCTGATCTAATCCGGCCACCATCATGTGTTCAGGGGCAGAGGGGGGCGGGGGCGGAGAGGTGTCCATCCGGCCACAGTGCACAGGGAGTTGGCAGCGCCATGCTGCCTCTGCAACCCAGCGGATCAAAGAAAGCAGGCAGCTAAGCCACTCTCTGGATCCGTGTCACTCTATATCCAGAGGATATTATGTCTCTCTCGCAAGCCGTGGCAGCTGGCCTGCTGGACCTGAATGATCATGTATGGCCATAAGGTAGACTCTCAAACTGTGAAACAGTGCAGGAGAGTATAACATGGCTTCAAGGTCATAGCCGTAGTATGTGTATTGCTGAAGCTCCCTGGACCATCCCTGACTTATTTTAGAGGCTTGTTTTAAAGGCTGTTTGATCCCTGTGCCTCAAAATCATGTGAAATGCTATTTTGCCTAAGGCTGGACCTACTGTATGTGCTCTATAGTGCCTTAACTTCTGTGATCCTCCCTCCAAGTATGACACCAAATGTAATACTTATGTAATAATGGATTGAGGTATCAGTGACTGCAAGTCCGGGTAGAGTAACTGAATCCACTTTAGCGCTGACTCCCACCACATCAATCACTCACAGGTAATAACAAAGGCCAGTTCAAACGCACCATTCAATGAAACCCGGCATGAAAGTTATAGAGTACAGTTCAACATGCTGGCTTTAAATGAGTCCCATAAAGACCCACTAATTTTCTTATTGCTACAGCTGGTTCTCCTTTCCCCATATGTATTCTGGAACCAATCAGATACTTAAATGTTGTTCTACACTTTCAAATCCAATAAACCGTCATTACTGGAAATTAAGATTACATAATGTGAAAATAGCTCCATAATTAGGTGAAATCGGACTGGTGCGGACTTTTCCACTCTCAGCAAAAACTCTGAGAGGTCATTAACTAAAGCCGAAACTGAAGCATGTAACTTCTAGATGGAGTTTTCACCAAGACATGAAATGACTTATGTGTTTACCAAAAGGGAACGCTCCCGAAATCAAGACCAAGACTGTTATGCCAACAGTAACATACACATAGTGTTGTTCACAATGCTAATAACCTATAAAAACAAATGACAGGACCTATGCTAATCAGTGGCCTTGAGGCTCACTGCTGAGTGTACATGATAATATTAATTAGGCTGCGAGGTCAGGGTGAAGTAGTGAATCTTCCAGTTGGCCTGGCTCCAGCAGGATCAGCGAGAGTATGGCAATAGAGTTGGTGTGAATCATGCTGAATGTTCCAGAGGGCACGGCCTAATTAAAGACAAATCACGTCTGGCTAGCTGCCAGCTCATGTTTGTGAGTAGGCGAGGCAAATCCAGCGTGCCTTGTTTGGCACAAACACAAATTTTCCTCAATTGCAATAGAAGAAAAATGGAATCCTCTTACTGTCCTGTCAATGATAACACCCAAATTGAAAGAGCTTTTATTTGTGTGTATGAATGGTACATCATACTATATGGAATAGTTACCCCAAATACTCCTTGCAGTCCATGTATAGGATGGAACCTCCAACACACAGTGGCCTCATATTGTACCTGTCAATGAAATCCTTTAAACCCTGTATTTAATTGAATATAGCAGAAGGCAGCAAATGTTGAAACTGAGAAATTCTATTGTGTTTTATCAAAATGTACACTCATCATCAAAAGCATAGTTGCACCCAGAAGGAAGTGTGGAATTGCAATGCTATTGGGAAGGAAGATGAAGGTTACTGAGTACAGTAGTAGTAGTGTCTCTCAGTATGGTGTCGGGTCGCCATGTTTGCTAACGCAACAAGTTGTAGAGGTTCCTAATGGTGTCCAGTGATAATCCATCCCATTCTCACACTTCACACACTTCAATATTCTCACACAGTTCCTGCAGATTGCGCAGTACGGGTGGAAGCAGAGTGACACCAGGCCTTCTGGATGTGTGACATGTGACAACAAATCGTTCATCTTGGCGCTGACCATGGTGCCTCTACACACGGATTTGTTGGTCGTCTCCACCAAGACAAAAGTGGGACTCGTCACTGAAGATGACCCGCTGCCGTTCTGAGTCACTCCATGACAATCTGGCATGACACCATTGCAGTATTGCCGTTGTTGATGTGGTGTTAAGGGCAGTAGTCGTAATGGTCTGCATGCATGTAGTCCTGCATCGTGCAGCCGTCTGCCAATGGTGCTGGCACTAACAGGATGACTCATGAAGGGCATCACTGGTCGCTGAATGTCCACAATCGTGGCTGTCTTCGTCAGTCAGGTACAGAGATAAGGCCCGTCCTTGCTTACATCACGTGCACAGCCGAAACTTGAGTCATCTGCATGTCTCGCGATGTCAAACCTACCCACCAAGTTTCATTCTTGTTGGTTGCTTACCTCTGGTAATGCTAATAATAACACAACATCACACAACCAAGTAGGTTAATTGGCAACAGGTCAGTAACATGATTAGGTATAAAAAGAGCTTCCCTAAGTAGCTTTAAGAGTAACGGTGGGAAATTACCACTCTGTGAAAGACTGCATGGGCAAATATAGCAGCAATTTAAGAATATTGTTTCTCTATGTAAAATGCCAAAGAACTATGAGATTTCATCATCTATGCTACATAATATCATTAAAAGATTCAGAGACTCCTGAGAGATCTCTGTATGCAGGGGACAAGGCCAAAACCAAGACTGGATGGCTGTGATCTTCAGGACTTCAGGCAGTGCTGTATTAAAAACAGACATAATTCTGTGGTGGAAATCACTGCATGGGATCAGGAACACTTTCCAAAACCATCGTCTGTAAACACAGCTCACCACTGCACCACAAACGCAAGTTAAAACTCCACCATGCAAAGAAGAAACCAGATATAAACAGATCCAGAAACACCGCCGCCTCCTTCTCTGGATCCGAGCTCATTTACGATGAACCGGGATGAAGTGGAAAAGTGTCCTGTGGTCTGACCAATCAAAATCTGCAATTCTTTTTGGAATTCATGGAAGCTGCGTCCTCCGGGCTAAAGAGCACACAGTTTTAAAGCCAGCATCTGTGATGGTATGAGTAGGCGTGTGCCGGTGCACATGGCAAGGGTGGCTTGCACATCTGTGATGGCTCCATTAGTGCTGAATGATATACACAGGTTTTGGAGCAACATATGATGCCATCCAGACCAACCCTGATAGCAAGAGGGTAGCGGACTACTGTTGGCCCAACAACAGCAAAGCTGGTGGTCCACTGGCATTTTGCTCAGCGTTTTCTGGGCGGCCCACCAGCGGTTAAGCAGAGTATTAGACAAAATGCCACTTTTCATTGCTTGTTTTCCACTCAGAGTCCAACATACTTATTTAGTTGCTTATTTCTTACATGCAATATCCGTTTAGGAAATATTTACTTTCTAATATTTGTCTTTTATTTTTGTTTATTTTCTAAAATTAATGTACACCTTTAAAATCTTTTTAAAAAGTTTGAGGAAATTACTAGTTAGATCTTGTAAGGAGCACAATAATCTGGGTGGTCCGAGGATGGACCAGTAGCAGAATGCCAATTTTATCAAGCCGGCAGACTAATATATGCTTGTTATCTGGGAAGGCAGTAATCACAATATATATTGAGAGGGACATGGCCCACCCCATCCCCCATTAGATCAGGCTAAAATGCCCAGCCACAATATACTGATGTGAAAATTATTAGTAACAATATTCCACTTCTTACGTAACGGTAGGATACGTTACTGTTTCCATCATTTGTTGATGAGACACTTATTGTAATCCCAAACCACCATACAGTACTTAATTCCAGCATTTCAAGTCTTTATAACATCTATGGTGTCTCTGACTCGCCTGGAAAGGTAACATTAATGTCAACACGTAACTTTGCTCTGGAACTGTGACTGTGGAAACAAACATATTTGGTGAGAATGGACCGATTCGCAAGTGCCAATCAATTAACCATCGCTAACATTAGCTATCTTAGCACGCAACTAAAAGTGGTCACAGGCATATTCATTCATTCATCTTCTGAGTCGCTTGGGCCTACTGGGTCATTGTGTGTGTGTGTGTGTGTGTGTGTTTGTAGCTGGAGCCTATCCCAGTGCTTATTGGGTGGGAGGTAACACTAATGTCTTTATGTAATATTTCATGCTCAAACTTCTATTGTTCAAGAACTATTGAGCTTTGATTGCATTTCACTGGCAATAAAGCTGTGTTGATTCTAACCTAATGCATCAAAGACTACAATGTGATCTTGCCAGTGTACATACAGTATACTCAATGTATGGCCACTGTTTCCTGATCTTGTCCTTGGCAACCCACTGCACTGCACAGGTTCAAGTATTCCTTGATTCAACAGACCATGAAGGGCTTGATAACCAGTGGATGAGCTGGATCCTGTGCAGTGTTGTGGATCACTGCTAGCTTGATTAAGAAATACTGATCTAGATAGTCAAACTAGACTTTTGTTTAGTTCTTAAAGTCTTTAGCAAAAGAAAAGAATGTCTTCTGTTTCCCAGTCTTTTCTTTGCATTTCACTGACCTTGATTGGATGTGAAGCAGTTCTTCTAAGTGTCAATTTCTTCAAGGCATTTGACGGTCGTGTTCACAGCAGTTACAGACAATCAGGAAGACAATCACCTGAGTGAGTCCTTGACACTCATCCATAGCCAATCAGGGTAAGAGACTCTGTGAGGGCAGGTGTGTCTTAACCTACATTTGCTAGGGATGTAATGGGTGTTTGCAATAGTGAGTTACAAGTGTATGCTGCTCCTTCTCATTCCCAAACTGTGAGACTGACAGTTTCCGACAGTTCTAAGGAAGCTCCTGAAGCAGACCTGATATGACATTTCAGCTTCATTGAAAATGAAAAACGTGGGCTACTGGTGGACTTGCTAGCTTGTCCCTATGTGCCCATATCTTGTTTGCAGCCAACATACCCTAACACTAAACCAGGATATAGCTAAAGTACTGTGCAGAAGCCAGATACCACCATTTGCTTATGTCATTATCAAGTCAAATTGGAGACATTGCTGAGGGGATCAGATGTACAGTAAGATAGTCCACTTGCATACAGGAAAGTCAAACAGTAAAAACTGTAACAGCTTCCAAAACTAGGTTGACCGAGTCCACACCTCAACATCATTAAATGAGTAATTTGGGATTACTTGAATTGTACTTTGGAGGTGTGGACAAATATTCCTGCATAAATCTTTGAAAAACAAAAAGCATGTCTCCTGAAAAGAATGTTGCTGTTATAAAAGGACACAGTCAATACTGAAAAATTACATTTAAGTCTTCTGTATAATTTTCTCATCATCAAAAAAAAAAAAAAAAAAAAAAAAAATTAATAAATAAATAGTTGCACCCAGAAGGAATGAACCGACAGGAATGAAACTTGGTGGGTAGGTTGGACATTGTGAGACATGTGAATGATTCAAGTTTCACGCTCAGCTGTGCATGTGACATAAGTAAGGACGGACCTTATCACTGTACCTGACTGACCCAACAGCCATGATTGCAGACATTCAGGGAGCAGTGATGCTCTCCATGAGTCATTCTTTTAGGGCCAGCACCACTGGAAGCCAGCTGCATGACGCAGGACTACGTGCACGCAGACCGTTACGATGACTGCCCTTAACAACACGTCAACCTCACCAAAGACTGCAATGGTGTCGTACCAGACTGTCATTAAGTGACTCACAATGCCAGCAGGTCATCTTCAGTGACAAGTCCCACTGATGAACGGTTTGTTGTCACGTGTCACATGTCGAGAAAAGGCCTGGTGTCACTCCACCTCCATCCCTACTGCATAATCTGCAGGAACTGTGTGAGAATATTTAAGATGCATGGGATGGATTATCACAGGACACCATTAGGAACCACTACACCTCCAAGCTGAGACATCAGCATGTTGCGTTAGCAAACATGGCGGCCCAACGCCATACTGAGAGACACTGGTTCTGTATGTGTAGCTCAATAAATATTGGCATCATTTATTGTTCCTGGTAACCTTTATCTTCCTTCTGAACAGCATTGCAATCCAACACTTCCTTCTGGGTGTGGCTGTTCTTTTGATGATGAGTGTATATGTCTTTAATTGCTGTGTCTGACAAATGTAGCGTGGAATTCCATACATGTTCAGTGGTGTTAGTGAGTCAACTCCAGTGCTGCTTGAACACTTCATCATTTTGTGAATTTCTATTTAAGTGTGTCCTAAAATATAATCATCTCTCCATAACAATAGATAAAGAGAAGCCAACAAAACAAATAATATGAATTATATAGTTTTTCATTCATTGGTCTGAGTCATTTAACATTATGACAAATATCTTTGTTTGCAAAAGTATGTGAACTCAGGTGACCCCCTTGAGCAGCAATGACTTAAGCTTACTGTAACTGTTCATTCCTGCATGTTGACTTGGCGCAACATGCTTCAACTGTGTAATGTTGGTGGGCTTTCTTACATGAACGCCACACTTCAAGTTCTGTCTCAACATTTCTATTGAATTAAGTGCAACGTGTCGTCGGCTTAAACTGTTCATTGTAGAGTAATTGGTGTTTTTTGGGGGTTGTTGTCTTTTTGCAGGTTCCACCTTCTGTTGAACATGGATTGATGCTCTAAAATTCTTTAATAGATTTTTTGATACAGTCCAGAATTCATAGCTCCATCAAATGATGGCAAACTGTCCTGGTCCAATGGTAACAAACAGAACATCCCCAAACAGCGATACTGCCACCACTGTGTTTCAATATTGTTCTTATGCTGTTTTTGCCAGACATATCATCTCTTACTTAACCTTAAAACTTATAGGAAAACATTAATCAGTATCAATAAAGAATAGAGATCCTTAGAGATGAATAGAGATGCTATCCCGGGGTACTTTTTGTGATCTCCTACATTAGTCTATGTCTTAGCCTTGAAGTCATTTTTCTTGGATGACCACTCCAGTTAAGGGTAACAATGGTGTTGAATTTCCTCCATGTCTACGCAGTGGGTCAGTGAAGTCCAAGCTCTTTAGTTTTGAAACTTCTTCCTTCCTAATGAGCATCGGCACATCATTTTCTCAGGTTCCCAGCAATTCCATTTGACCGAGACATGGCATGCACTAACAAATGCGTATGGTAAAGACCGACAGGAATTGATGGTGAAGAGTTAGGTTAATGGTTTTTAATAGGGTAGGGTCAGTCACACTCTGAGTCATCCAATGATTGAACGTCCTGATCTCAAATATCTCCTATACCAAACTGATAAGTCTCGAGGTTCATGTATGTTTGTCAGCAAAGATGTTTAATGTTGAATCACAGGTTCACAATATCATCACCATAGCAATCACAATATCAGGTTCTCTTTTTCTATTGTTATGAGTTAAATGAAGATCAGGTCATATTTTGGGACACATTTATGTAGAAATTCACAAAATGATAAACATTCAAGTAGCACTGTATATAAGTAATTTCTACTTTGTGGTTTGATAACAGCAGATTCCTACATTCTTAGCAAAAAAGAGTTCTATATACATAGTACAGAAAAGGGTTCTTCAACTCCTAACAATAGTGGAACCCTTTTTGGTGCTATGTAGAACCCCTATTCAAGGAGTTCTTTAAATAACCATAATTCATCATAGAGAAAATCCATTTAACCAAAAAACAATGATTATGATTGTTTATGATTTGATCATATTGTATGACTCATTTAAGTAGGAACTCACAAAATGAACAACAAACATGTTTAATGTTAGACCACTTTGTTCAATAAATTGATGTAAAACTTTATAACTGTTTGTGCTATTTGTATAATCAGGTTCTCTTTATCAGATCATGTTTTAGGACACATTTAGGTAGAAATTCATAGAACGATAAACATTCAAGTAGCACTGTATATTGGCTGTTTCAAGCTCATGTTTTTATTACAGCAGATTCCTATATTCTTAGCATACACGGGTTCTATTTAGTACAGAAAACAGGTCTTTAGCTCCTAACAATAGTGTAACCCTTAAGTCGTCATAAAGAAGATCCATTTAACCAAAGAACAATGTGTGCATTTAGATGGTTCTTTGAATGTCCATGATCCTGTATATTGCCATTGACTTTAGAACCATTTTAGGAGTGTACAAATGTTTTCTGTTTTCTTGGTGCATCTAGGAGAAAACTGCAGTTGGAATTGTGCACTGCAAAGATTATCATATTCATTCCCAGCAAAGTTAAATAATTGCAGAGACATAATAAGAACAATCTGTTCTTCAGATTTGTATGTGACTCACAAAACTCATCTCCCAGTTTTTCCCCCCATTCAGACACCAGAACTGATAATAGCAGAGGGCCGGTTGTGTAGTAGGCTGCTTCCATATTCCCCTTTTAGTAACTTAAACCATGCTGTGGCGGAAAGACAGCACGCCACACTTCAATTTTTCATCCAGTCTGTCCGGACAGTGTGAAATTTGGCCTCACCTGCCTGCCACTACTATTATGGATGTAGCTGTGCCTGCGTTATCCACCTGTTCGTGGCAGACGCACCGCTGACCTGCGCTGATGGATCCTCCCGTGCTTTTAAAATGTGTTCTCATGTTACAAGCGCTTGTCATCTTCCCGTGCATGGCAATAACAGATTCCCTCAGAGATGCAGGGATGTTACAACACAGCTGCCGGGAACGTCTTCGGACAGCTGGGAAAACTGTGCATGAGAGGGAGCAGTGACCCGTTCATGGTCAAGGCTTGGCCTTTAGATTGACTTTAAGGCAGGGTCTAACAGCTGGGTACAGGAACGGTGATATATTAGGAGCTTATTATGTTTAAGTTGTTCTCTAGTCCACATGTGACGGAACACTAAAAGCAGGGTCCGTTTATTCATAGCCGCCAGAGCCGTCCCAAGAAAATGAGACACCCAATATTTTCTTACTGTACCTTCAAAAATCTAAGTGTGGGTCAATAGTGGGGTCAATTATCTGTCCTTCAGACGACTGCAACATATTTTAGCATTCCATTCTCTTTTTTCTTTCACGCCACCTCAGCTTTTTTTCTCGCTTCCACTCCGAGGATCGGTGTCAGTGTCACCCGAGGCGGACATGGCGAAGACGGACGGCTGTAGGACTTTGTGGTGAAACCGACGAGGAGTTCGATTATTTTCTTGAACAACTGAAGGAGCTCCCTTTCACCGGCACATAAAGAAGAAGCAGGAGGGGAGGAAAGGAGAAAAAAGGTTTCAAAAGAGAAACGGGATCTCTCGCCCTCCACAAAGGGAATTGGCTTAAAGGGATCATTATGCCAAGAGAAAGGCCCAAGCCTTCGAAAAAAAGGCAGATGGGACTTTCACACCGTGGCTGGAGGGCAACACACAAAAAAGAGGCGGGAGACCGCAAGAAGGTGGAGGTGGCCCGGATCGGGACACATGTCCCAGCTGGGCCGCCTTTGCTCGCCCGGCCTTTGGTGTGTCATCCAATTTCAGAGCCTATGAGGGGGCGACAGCTCCTTGACGGTATTGTACCGCATTGTACTGTATGTGGGCAAAGAGGATGAAAGATAACGGCAAAATAATCGTTATACTAGAGGGACACATGGGTAGTCTGGAATGGCAGGTTCTTTTTTGATGGGTATTTTGGGAATAAAGAAAGATAAAGCTTATCAAATGGCACCAAACCTGGTCTCTATATAAGGAGCTGCACAGGTGAAGAGCAAATGTACTGCAGAGTTGCTGACAGTGCAATATACACTCATCATCAAAAGAATAGTTGCACTAATAGTTGTGCCCAGAAGGAATCAACCCACAGGAATGAATCTTAGTGCGTAGGTTTGACATTGTGAGATATGCAGATAATTCATGGTTTCACGCTCGGATGTGCATGTGATGTAAGCACGGATGGGTCTTATTACTGTACCTGACTGACCCAACAGCCACGACTGCAGACATTCAATGAGCAGTGATGTCCTCCATGAGTCATCCTGTTAATGCCAGCACCATTGGCAGACGGCTGCACAATGCAAGACTACATGCATGCAGACCGTTACAACGACTGTCCTTAACACCACGTCAAAGTCGCCAAAGACTGCAATGGTGTCATGCCAGACTGTCATGGAGTGACTCAGAATGGCAGTGGATCATCTTCAGAGTCACGCTTTTTTTTTCTTGGTGGAGACAACCAACGAATCAGTGTGTGGAGGCACCGTGGTCAGCACCAGAAGGCCTGGTGTCACTCCACCTTCAACCCTACCGCAAAGTCTACAGGAACTGTGTGAGAATATTCAAGCTGCATGGAATGGATTATCACAGGACACCATTAGGAACCTCTACAACTCCATGCCGAGACGTCTGGCATGTTGTAAGGGCAAACATGGCGGCCCAACACCATACTGAGAGACACTACTTCTGTATGTGTAGCTTAATAAATATTGCCCCTATCAGTCTAAATTTATCATCATTTATTGTTCCTGGTAATCTTTATCTTCCTTCCTAATAGCACTGCAATCCCACACTTCCTTTTGGGTGCAGCTATTCTTTTAATGATGAGTGTACACAAACACATTTTTGTTTTACTGAATCATTTTAAAGATACATTACAAAACCATTAAGCATTGATATGGACTGCCTCTGTAACAGCTTCCACTCTTCTGGGAAGACGTTCCACAAGATTTTGGTGTTTGTCTGGTGGAATTTCTCCCCACTCAGTCAAAAGACCATTTGTGAGGTTGGGCACTGATATTGGATTAGAAGGCCTGGCTCACAATCAGTGTTCCAGTTAATTTCCTTAGGTGTACAGTGGGGTTGTGTGCACACCACTGGAGTTCCTCCATGCCAGCTTATCAGACCATGTCATTATGGAGCTGGCTTTGTGCACAGGGACACATTCATGCTGGAACAGGAAAGGGTTTTCCCCAAACTGCTGTCACAACGAAGCATGTAATTGTCTAAAATGTCTTTGTAGGCTGTAGCATTAACATCACCCTTCACTGGAACTAAGAGGCCTGGAAAACAGCCCCAGACCATCATCCATCCCTCCTCCCTTTGCATATCGTTGCTGTCCAAAGAAAAACGTGTCTCTTCTATTGATTTTTACTTTTATGCATCATCTGATCACAGCAGCTGCCGTTAACATGGTTTGAATTTGGTGAATTTCATGATAAATGGACCAACAAAATGGCCCAAAATCTGGTTCCATTGACTTACATTAAAGTTAAATTAGGTTTTTGCCCTCTCCTGTAAAGTTACCATTTTGGACATGCTTGTTTTCCTTTGGACAGCGGCGATATGAAATTTGTTATATGAGTTCAAGAAGATGAACACAAGCATGTTCTATTCCTGTACTATACTGTGCAGGCCAAGCAAAGCTTTATATAGTTGAATTATCTGCTAATATAGTTGATCTACATGGTACTGTACCATATTCTACATCCTATTGTATTAGAGATAAATAGATTCATGATATTATTCGTGGTCAAATGGCATATTTTGATTTCCTAAGTAGAAATAAGGAGACTGCTTTCGAATAAGTCTACCATTATAACGGTTATGAATGGTTTAAAATGGGTTTATTAATGGCTATTAATTAGATAAAAATAAAAACCTTTAAATCATTAATAAGCAGTTACAACACATAAATAAAGTTGCTGTTAGTCTTACAGTGAACCTACATTAATTTATACTGTTAAAGCTCAGATTTTTTATGTTTACTAAACCTGTCAGCTTCAAAGCATATTCACATTCATCATGTGAAAGAGCTCACTTTAGCCCTTTTTATTAACATGTTATAACTGCTCATTAATACTTTGTAAAGTGTTTATGACCTAACTAATTACTAATTAATTTCAAATCATTCCTAAAGCCTTATTCTAAAGTTGTACGCAAAAAAATAAAAATTCAATAACCTTTCAAAAGTCAAGGCATTTTTTATTTTCTGTTTTTTTCCCCCAGTATGTTAAACTAGAAGGTGCGTTATAGAAAGTATGCTAAAACTTGTTTGCGCGTATTCAGTTGCATTAGAGACTCGCTTCTATTTAGCATTATACTGTAAAGGCATTAGACAATGGTATAAAAGGATGCACATGTGGGTGTCAGATGAACAGATTATCAGTTTTTATTTATCTTGTTTTTAATGCAGCTCTTTAATAAACACGTAACTCATACATAATATCACATTACCTCAAACAACACCACTCCTCAGTTATTAATATCATGGGATATATTAAGGTGGAGTGTCCGAAATAGACAGTTGAAGCAACTTGATCTGTTTTTTATGTCAGCGTTTGGCCGGAGCTTTCTCCGGCTCTGTTTGGCCTGCTGGCCTGTGGCTCAGCGGAGGAGGCATTAATGGGGGTTGTAATGTTTAAGAGGGCCAGTGATCAAGGCCTGCTCCGGTCCAGGTGGAAACGCATGCTGGTCCAAAGGAGGGGTCAGAGACACAAAAATCTCTTCCCCACATGCACATACACACGAACACGTATCCTGGAATATTGTTTGCAGCTGTGGAGCACTGCACTCTAGACCACCAGCGCGAGCTGTTTCTCCATGCTTCTCACAGGGCTTCCGGTCACAGTGCATATCCCGTGTGTCCACAGGATGGCAGTGAGAAGCAGAGGAAACCAACACGTCTCTCTGTGGATAGTGCAGATGCTTATGTTCAGTGTGCCAAGAGTTGTAACATTTATAGCATCAGTGGACTACAATGATGAAGAGAACGTGCAAGCTTATTAGTGCAGGCCATTCCACAGAGTTCCACAGAGTTCTGCATAATTCAAAATGCTGAGATGTCAGTAAAGTTATACAGAGTAGTCAGTTGCCTGCTCAGATGTCTTTGCATTGAGGGTTCACCCATTAGAATTAAATAAGCTGCTTTTGATACTGTTCCTTTAAGAGTGACACATTTAAGAGTGGGCGGGTCTGAACTGTAGACTGAACACGTAGATACAACATGTTGGTTTGCATAGCATGCATATGTATACATACACTGTTTATACACTATGGATTTTAGCATGCCCAATTTGGCATTTGATGTGCCAAAGACCATAGTGTGAAGGAAGTACCTGAATCTGAAGGTGTATGGAAGTGTGCAGTCATACGGGTCTACCAGCAGTGGCTAAAATCCCAGTCTACAGGAAACTCTCCTCGGAATTGTGCCAGGAAAGGCATCCACCAAATCTGGCCCAACTGCACAATTCTGTGATATGAGTGTCTGAACACTGATGTGGCCTACATCCAGAAACTTGTCCAGTCCATGCCAAATCCAATCACAGCTGTTATTCATGCATGCTGTATATATACATGATGTGCATTGTTATTATATCTCCATATACATTTGCATTCATATCTATGTACACTCTATGTATTAAATATAGCTAGCATTATCAAAGCTTTTAATTGCCTATTTTAGTTATTAAAGCTGTTTAATAACTAAACTGAGTCATTTGAGTTACTGGTTGTGCCACATGACTTTAGACTAGTTAAACAGGCACCTACTTAGACACCCATAGAAACCTTTACCCTTGAACTTGAGTTTATACTTACATTTGTTTTAATAAATAAACATTATTATAATATTTACATGTTTTCTTGATTTTCCTGAGGTTGTACCAACGGACATGGAAAACTGAACTTTTTCAAGCAAAATGACTCAAAAATCTATTTTTTTTTAAAAGAAATATTTGTGAAAAGGTTATGGACCTTGGCAGGGTTACCTGGAGTATTTTTTATAATGCACTATGCCAGCCCCTCTTTTGTAAAAGCATGTCAAAATAAAAGTCCTTTGTTTTCGGTTAAAGTCACCTCATTTTGCAACATATTTAAGTTTTCAAACATTACTACATAGCTTAATCAGCATATACGGTTGGAGGGTTGCACTTTTTAGATATTGAAGGCAAACGAATAGAGCAAAATTAATTTGATATAGATGCACTGAAAAATTGGTGCAAGAAGGTACTGTTGAATAATTTGATAAACATCACGTGTTTATTAAGGCTTTTTATTTTTGGGAAAATAATGGACACAAAAAATGAGCCCATGCCAATGAGCCCATATCACTTGATCACTTGACCGACCAGACTATCGGGTGCCATTTTGGCACCGCTGGTCACAGCAAATGGCCCACTCTTTCACATTTGCTGTTTTAGCCATTAAAGTACAGCCACCCTGTACAGTACAGTACATTAAAGTACTGGGCCTTACCTCTCCAGTTTAGCTGGCCTCCAACCTCTATTAGGTGGGCTATGTGCCCGGTTCCGCTAAGGCAGTCCACCCGTAGGATCAGCAGTCGGTTACCTTTGTAGCATGGTTGGACCTGCCAGGTTATACGTGTACCCAGCTACCATAGCTATCAGACAGCCAGTGTCACTGTTGTGTCACTTTGAGGCACTGAAGTAGGATTTTGATCCCATATACATAAATAAAATTTAAATCAAATCAAAGTTCATTTGTCACATACGTAGTCATACACGATACAACTAGCAGTGAAATATTTTGACAGCTGCCCGCTCACATAAAACAAAGATAATATAAAGATATTTGAATATAAAAAATATAAAGATAAGAGCAATATCAAATAAACATACATATATAATAGAATGTAAGCGATAAAACAAGATAACAAAAAACTCAAAAAAAAAAAGCAATGTAATTACAACATATACACTAAATATACATAAATATAATACAGAAATATAGAAATTGACAGTAGTCACAATGGGCTGTTTGTGTACTTTTGCTTGCATATATGGACGGTATATATACGTGTAGACTGTACTGAAGTTTTAACAGTGCTAACATTCTCCGTCACACGCCTTTGTTTAAAACAATAAACAAGACTCTCTTTTCCATACGGGCCAAAACCAGATCTGGAAACATTAAACATTAAATCATTAGACAATATCTCAGGTATTTGTGATATATTTAAATTTATATCTTTCTCTTGTTATTAAACTCTTCAGATGTCTGGTGCCTATCACTGTGAATAATTCTGACCTGGTAGGTTTGTCCAGAACGGAGTATTTCACATCAAACCACTATGTATATGACCATGTTTACATCTTGGCAGATCTTCAGTGAAGGGAAAGAAAGTTGAACTAAAGCGCAGCATAATGCAATTATACATGTTATGTTATGGGGAATGTGTGTGTGTGTGTGCATGTGTGTGTGTGTGTGTGTTCTTGGTTTTTTGTTGAAATAGAAATAGCATACTGGTGACCCCTGGGTTCATGTGTAAGTCAGGGTTCAGTGGGGGTCGTGTTGAGGAGCAGTGTTTGGGTAAGAGATGTGGAATGCGTTTGAGCAGCCCCGAGCCAAAAGTACAAAGGTCCAAGATCCTAAATATGCCACTCATACTCTCGAAAATAGCCTCCCAGTGTGTGCAATTTGAGAATGTCATCTCCAATTCTGCCGTTATGAATACCTCCGAGAGCTCAAAGTGCACAGAAGTACAGAACCGTCTGACAAACACTCGAGTACAATACCTGAGCTGTGAATGGTGGGCTGTGAATGGGAGAGATACTGAGCCCACTAGGGGTCTCTCTCCCACAGCACTTCAACTCATAAATGAAGGGTTACGTTCCAAAATGCTGTATATCCGTTTTGATAAATAAAGTGTTTTAAAAGATTAACAGCTGACGTATTGTACAAAACTCAGGTTTATTTCATAATATCATAATATAGATCATAATATAGTATCCTATGTGTGTGTTACACCCAACAATGTATATTAAACCAGGTATACATATATATTTCATTTTTAGCAAATGAGTAGAATGAAAAATACAAAAATTAAGCACTATACTGTGATCTGTACATATTATCTGACATAGTAATATGCTAAATGTCTTTAAAAAATCTCAATTTTTGTTGATTTTTACTTTTATAGGTCATTTGAATGCAGCAGCTGCTGTTTATGCTGTGTGAAAAATTCATGATGAATGGACCAACAGAAATGTCCAAAAATTGCTCTGAAAGACATCTGGTTTCATTGAATTACATTAAAATGAATTTTAATGTTTTTGCCCTGTACTGTAAAGTTGCCATTTTGGATATGATATACAGTATATATACACAATCATCAGTTATTAGATACTTTTTATGGGGGACGTGTCTGTCCCAAACCATAACCCCTAATATTACACTTGGCAAAATAATATTTACATATTTTTGCATTCTTTTTATAAGTTCTTTTTTTGAAATAATAAATAATTGTATTTTTAATTAAGTTGAAAGATTTAGATTTATCATTCATTCATTCGTTCATTCGTTCGTTCGTTCGTTCGTTCATTCATTCATTCATTCATTCATTCAGTCATTCATTCACTCATCTTCTAAGCAGTCATCTTTCTGGGTCCCATCTAGTGCTCTTATTGGGTGTAAGGCAGAAAACACCCTGGATGGGCTGTTAGTCCATCGCAGTAGATTTATCGTAAGTTTATTTATTTTATTTCGCTTCAGAAACACAAACAGTTTTAGTATGTGGACAGAGCCTTATCTAAACTACGCCCCCTTGCAGTTTAGAGTAGGAAGCGAGAGTGCATCCCTGTCACTTATACCTAGATACCACTGTTTTGAAGTAAATGTGTTTAAAGTAAAACTGTCACTACTGGAACACAAACATTCTGCAATTAAGTAAAGTTTGTCAGTCATGTACTGGCTAGCATTTTACAGTTCTGCTCAAAATTAGCAAAATTGTTCATTACCAAAACAGTCACTACTGAAACATTTAGTAACATTTAGTTTTAGTAACATAATTTTTTTATTTTATATATATATATATATTTATTTATTATAAATTATATATATA
>CM067490.1:22696917-22731158 GCA_034552555.1 Semaprochilodus insignis | reverse complement strand
GTCTGGCACAACACCATTGCAGTCTTTGGCGTGACGTGGTGTTAAGGGCAGCTGTCGTAATGTGCATGTCTGCGTGCATGTAGTCCTGTGTTGTGCAGCCATCATGGAGTCTGATACAGTGATAAAGCCCATCCCTGCTTACATCACACGCGAAGCCGAGCATGAAACCTAAATCGTTCACATGTCTCACAATGTCAAACTTACCCGCCAAGTTTCATTCCTGTTGGTTGATTTCTTCTGTGTGCAACTATTGTTTGTGTCTTGTTTATGTCTAGAAGTGTTTTCTTTGTTTCATAGACAGGACCTTCCAGGTTTTAAAGGAGCAATTTGTAAGATGGTGCAACCCGTTGAATGCACTAGGCATATGAACTTGCTAAAGGGCCTCTTGAGGTACAAAGTGGCATTCTGAGACAGGACAGGCTGGGGCTAGCTGGTTAGTATGCTAACTTCAGTACGTATCTCTGCAACACAATCCACAGAAGTCTTTGACACACCATCAGAACTGTTATTTCTTTACATGCGGTTGATAATTTGAGTTGATTTTGCAATGTTTCAAGCGAGAAATCTTACATATTGCTCCTTTAATATCTCTGTACACCCTCCCAAAAAGAAACACTATTAGAACCAGTATAATTTAAATCTGCTTTCTAATGATTTCCATTGGGAATGGGTTTAATAGATACCATTAGAGCCCACCAGTTTCCTGTTGGACACCTTTTGGTGCATCTGGAATCTGTCCAAGACCATTAGATCCATTTAAACTGTGTTTTCAACCCATCAGGAAAACACTAAACATCATCACTGAACACTGAACACCAGTGGGAAGTAGCAGAATCTTCTATTTCTGTTTCCGGCAGTAATGTTTCAGCTTGTGTTGGCTGGATTTCATGGTGCACATCCTTCTGTTGCCTATCAAACGTCTAGCCCTGAGAATTGGATTACATTGTTATCTTCTTAACATGGTTACGCATCTCCAAGCTTAACACAATCACCTCAGCCGGGTGTGCAGCGCTGGCCGGAGCGTGGCTGGGAGCACAAAGGGGATGCTACTGAGCACTCTTTCATGCTGGTCTGCAGGGTCCTCTGTGTTTTCATCATGCTGCTGCTTCAGTGTGGGGCTCTGTAGCCTCTGCAGTGAGGAGTGAACTATCTGGCCTCTCTGGATTCCTCTCTGCTGTGAAAGACAGAAAGGCTGTACTGGTCATTTCGGCTGACACATGGAGCTCTTCATGCTAAGGGCAGTGCTCCTACTGGCGGTGCTGATGTTTGGAGGGACACTAGCTGAGGCGCACAGGAGGAGAAGGGACAGAACAGCAGGTAAGACAGCTCAGCTTGGAGGAACTGCCCAATAGAAAAGTTGTAGGAGATTTGCCATGAAAATTGACCAGAGACAAATAGAGCAGGCAAGTACAATGTATCAAAGTAAAAGCCTTTATTCATTATCTCATTGTGGAATTATTATTATTATTGTTATTATTATTATTATTGTTATTATTATTATTATTAGTAGTAGTACTATTACTTTATTAGTATTAGTATTACATTTTTATCATTACTATTATTATTTATTAGTAGTAGTAGTATTAGTATTAGTAGTATTAGTATTATAGGAGCATGTACAAATGCTGGTATTGCAGTTACAGTGTTCATATAACGGCTAATCAATAACAGCTCATAAATTCATAGTTAAAAGGGGAACCAATATTTCAAAATTTCTATAAAATTCAGTCATTGAGATGTAAACAGTCATTTAGACTGGTTGGATGTAAAATAATACATCATATAGAAACTTATCAACTTACATTTCTTTACAGTGGTGGTGATGGGAACCAGGGGTCACCGTCCATATCTACACCACTAATACAGCCGCTTTATGTACTAACCAGCAGTGAACCTACACAGTATTCTGATTTTGTTATATGTCTTGTTCATGATGATAAAATAGTGATAAATCTGAAAAATTAAGTTTTCTCTGGGGTCTATTTCACTCTACAACATCCTGCATGTATGCCTCTGCCAAGACTGACTGATTTAAAATATATGATTTAGGCCGAATTCTTACACCACAACTTTAGTAATACATAGTTATACGTATCATACTCATACAGTGTAATAGCTTTTAATGAGGGAGCTTTTAGAGGCATTAAACTCTTCGGACGCCTGGTTCCCTTCACCACCACTGAGAATAATTCGGACTCTGTAGAGTTTCTATAGAACAGAGCATTTCAGATCAAATCACTCTAAATTTACACATTAATTATTTAATTATACACAAATTTGGGAAAATATGTAGAATTCCCATCTGAACATGGCAAGTATATGGTAACTGGTATGATGTAATACACGTCATAGACATAATAAATACTTGATATAATATGTATTACTTCATATAACTTGTAGGAATAATATGTATAATTAATATGTATTATTATTTTTATTTTTTTTATTAAATAAATGAAGGCAAACTAATTACTAACAAGATTACAAGATTCTGTTGATAAAGTTGACATTGAGCTCTGCCACACAGCATTATTGTATATACGCCAGTGTATATAAAGTGTTTTATTCTGAGGATTCAGGTTTTTGGAGGTCATATTTGTGCAAATTATAAATTGTGTATTTGCATTTAAAATGCATTTATCCTGTGCATATGCAATGCAAAACATGGCAAAATAATATGTTTGTTCATAATGCTTTTTTGATTAACATTTTCACATCAATGGGAAATTGAAAAGTCTTTTTTCTCATATATATATATATGTATATATGTAAGTACTGCAAGGGACTACATACCATAGACTTTCACTCACCTTCACACCTGTGTAAATGTGATGTGACAATAAACATGTTTTGATTTGATTTGATTTGATTTGATTTGATTTGATCCTTTTTTGGTGCTATATAGAACCATTTTCCAAAAAGGTTGTATGTAAAACCATATTCAATACATTTTTCATCGATCTGCATATAACTATTTAAGCATGAAAACTTTTTACTTGTAGCGATAGTGGAACCCTTTCTGGTACTATATGGAGCCATTTTGTAAAAGGTTATTTAAAGAACCATGTACAACCAGTGCACAATTATGGAATAGAACCATAATTCAAATGGTTCTATGAGTTGCATTGGTTATATAATCACTGCCTGAAAACTAAAAGACCACCCCTGACACACCTTTTTTTTAGGGATGTACTTTGTTGGCTTCAAGACGTTCAAACCATGTTCTAATGGGCTGCAGTGGTAATAACAGAGAAACAGCAATAAGAGATATAACTTCTATCTTATGTAATAGGGTGGTTTTTGTATTGTAGTGTACCTCAGTCCTCCGCTGGACGTACAGGCAGAGACCGTAAACTGTACTGCAATCAGTGTAAAATGGAGAATGCCTTGGCGACATGTGAGCACCATCACTGGATACAAGGTAAACCTCACAGCATCACAGAGAAAAAGCTGGGGAAGTATGCTTGAGTTCTGATTTCATAAAGCACAGGATCTACATTTACAGTGAGATTTAATCGAGGACCCAGTTAGTGCTACCATTGTATGACATCTATGAAAACTTTTGAAACCCTTTCCCACCATCCAAGGGAAGGGAACTGGTGTTATATAAATTAGATTTCAGACAAATCCAATTTCCAATACCAGCTTGCTTGTTGAGACAAATGAAGCTGTTTGTTTCCAGCTGCAAGCTTCATGTTCCCCCCACCCACACTGATCTGACAGTTGTTTGGTTTGAACCTGCAACTGCACCTGCAACTCTTTTGAACTGAAATGCAAGTAATTATTTCAGTTTTTGAGGGTCTGGATGAGGGAGCATGTCGTGCTTTTTTTTGAATGATTAGAGATTAAAGTAGATAGTAAGTAAAGTAGTAAGTAAGTAAAGTTTGCTCTACGTGAACTAGCGCATATATTTATTTTACAATGCATCATAAGCTCACTGAACAAAAAATGAGTCACCTTGCGTGTTTAAGGTGGTAGTTACTTCATACTCCTTCAGATGGTGCTGCATGAGGATGATGGAGATATAAATACCTGAGGGGTGTGAGTGACAGGATTCGTAGGTTGAGAAAAGGTGGTACAGTGCAGTGAATGTCTCATTCCATGTGTGGAAAATGGCTCCAAAGCAGATGTTAATGATTGGCTAAAAGGAGTGACTGCATTTGGGCATGCCAAAGACCATAGTGTGAAGGAAGTACCTGAATCTGCAGGTGTATGGAAGCGTATGGTCATACGGGTCTACCAGCAGTGGCTAAAATCCCAGTCTACAGGGAGTTCTCCTTGGAATTGTGCCAGGGAAGGCATCCACCAAATCTGGCCCAACTGCTCAATTCTTTGATATAAGAGCGTCTGGACACTGATGCGGCCTATGTCCAGAAACTTGTCCAGTCCATGCCAAATCCAATCACAGCTGTTATTGGTGTTTGTGAAGGTATTATAGGTTATTAGGTACGTTTCAGACACAGGTAACTCATTTATTTGTCTGGTGAACTATGAAACTATATGATCAGATCTTAATTTAACTTATAGGAATAGATCAAAAGAACCCAATAAAATAAATAATCTTACATGAACTGTCCTAGTTGGCAAAAGTATGTGAACCTCATGCTGATCAGCCTTGGAGGAACCTTGGCCCGTTCCACCTCACAGAGTTACTCCAATTGTGCCATGATAACCACACCTTAGGTGTTTTTAGGGTCATTGTCCTTCTGCAGAACCAACGTTCTGTTCATGTTCAGCACACTTGTAGATGCCCTAATATTCACCTCTTGAATGTCTTAATACAATCCAGAATTGTCCATTGGGTCCATTAAATGATGCCTGGTCTAAACAGCCCCATAGCTTGATACTGCCACCATCATGTATCACGGTTGGGATGTGCTTCTTGTGTTGTAATGATGTGCTCAGTTTTGCCAGATATAGCGTCTCTGATTTAACCATGAAGATCCCATTTTTGCTTCATCCTCCTACAAAGTCTTCTGACTGATCCAGTTGGCCTTCAGGAACATTTAAACAGGTGGAAATGTTCTACCTGGAGAGTTGTGGCTTTCTCCATGCTGTAATTTCGCATATGCTATTCTTGATCAGTGTTTACCCGACAGTGGACTCCTCAGTCTTGGAGTCATTTTGGTTGGATGACCACTTCAGTGAAGGGTAACATCTGTGTAAAATTGCCTTCATTTGTATCTGCCTGACAGTGAATCGGTGAAGTCCAAACCCTTCAGAAATAGTTTTGGAACTTCTAATTTTCTGATTTTCTGATGAATAAAACAATTTTATTTAACTGAGACATGCACAAAGGTGTGTGTTAAGACCAGACAGTAATGACTAAGAGTCAGTTTGGTGTGTTTTAAATAGGGTAAGGTCAGCCACACCTGATTATCATCCAACTAATTGAACCTCCTGAACCTAATTATTACAAACTGATCATTCTAGAGGTTCATATACTTTTGCCAACAAAGAGGTTTAATGTTGCATTACTTTGTTCAACAAATGGATGAAAGGCCATAAAACTGTTTGTTATTTGGTGAATTGAGTTATCTTTGTCTTTTTTATGACTTAATTGAAAATCTGATCATATTGTAGGTCATATTTATCTAGAAAATGATAAAGAGTTCATATGCTTTCAAACGGCAGTCTATGTAGCACCATTCGTTTATGGGTTTTAATAGAGCTTTTGTCTTGAGAGGCCAAACTGCCTGTCCTGTCACGGTTCAACACTTGGGCACAATTGATTTGGCTGTCGTGCTTCCATGGCTTGGGCGTCTGTCCTGATGATGGCTTGGCTACATTGCTGAAGAATGAGCTCAGCTCAGCTCCTTTGTTTTCCAATTTCAGGTCAAAAATGAAACATTGACTGGGGGGGGATTGTGGGTGGGTAATGCACTCAAATTCAACACTACCTATAGTATAGCACATGCTTACGTGCTATGGCATGAATAAATTATGATAAAATAATAAATAAAAGATGTATACCCTGAAAGGGTGGTGGTAGTAGGGGGAGGTAGGGGGTGTAATGTTCTTCATGACTGAACTGATCATTAGGTCACATGTTAGTCAATATGGAGATCAGTGGAGTTGAATACCTAATTGTCTGTATCCCTCTACTCAATTTGGTTAGGAAGAAACTAAGGCTAATTTTATTTGCTGTCACGGGATTGTGAGTAAACGAGTAAAAGAGTGACCCCTCCTTCAAGAAATACTAGACTGACCCAAGAAAGTGAAGAACCTTTAAATCTTTGAGGCAGTGAGAGATTTCCTGATTCTGGCATTCTTAACTCTTTAAGGTTGTATTTTAAAGTGGCTGTGAAGCAGTGACCACCTTTCTGTTTCTAGGTCGTCTGCACAGAGATAAGGAGCTCCTCACCGGGAGGAGAACAGGTAGTGGTGGATATTCCCATCAGCCTGGAAAAGCGGAACAGAGTAAGGCTGTTTTTTTCCTGAAAGTGAAAGAGAGTCTTGCTGTCAAGGGCATTTCTAGACTGCTGGTTATACTGGGGCACAAACCAAGAGGGGTGCAGCACACCCTCTGTACTTGCCAGTTTTAGGGGGATAACAGCTGGCACGAAAAAAGAGAACCTTTCATCCACTCCTTCTCCCCTTTCTGGCTCTGCTTCTCCTCCTTCTCCACATTCCTTCTCCCTACGTTTTTCATTCTTTCTTTTTCAATTCTCCTTTCACTTCTTGGTTTTCTCCCAGTTCTGGTCCTCCTTTCACTTCTTTTCTCTGTTATTATCCTCTTTTCATTCCTTCTCTCTGTTTTATTCCTTAGTTTACTCTTTCTGTTTGTTTCAGTCCTCCTCTCACTCCTTCATCCTGCTCAGAACAGGGAGACTTACTACTCTGTTTCAGTCTTCCTTTCATTCCTTCTCTTTGTTGTATCCTCCTTTTACTCCTTCTCTCTGTTCTGGTCCTCCTTTCACTACTTCCCTCTGTTTCAATCCTCCTCTCACTTCTTCTCCTTGTTCTGATCCTCGTTTCACTCCTTCCCTCTATTTCAATCTTCTTTTAACTCCTTCTCTCTCTTTCAAACCTCCTTTTGCTCTTTCTCTCTGTTTCAATCCTCTCCTTACTCCTTCTCTCTGTTCTGATCCTTCTTTCACTCCTTTTTCTTTTTCTGATCCTCCTTTCACTCCTTCCCTCTGTTTCAATTCTCCTTTCACTATTTCTCTGTTTCAAACTGGCTTTTGCACTTTGTTTTGTATCAATCCTTCTTTCACTCCTTTTCCCTGTTCTGATCCTCCTTTCAATGCTTCTTCTTGTTCTGATCCAACTTTCATTCTTTCTCCTCCTTNCTCCTTCCCTCTGTTTCAATTCTCCTTTCACTATTTCTCTGTTTTAAACTGGCTTTTGCACTTTGTTTTGTATCAATCCTTCTTTCACTCCTTTTCCCTGTTCTGATCCTCCTTTCAATGCTTCTTCTTGTTCTGATCCAACTTTCATTCTTTCTCCTCCTTTTACTCTTTCTCTCTGTTTCAATCCTCCTCTTAGTCTTTCTCCCTGTTCTGGTGCTCTTTTATCTCCTTCTGCCTGTTTGGATCTTCCTTTTACTCCTTCTTCTTGTTCTGATCCTCCTTTCACTCCCTCACTCTGTTTCAATCCTCCTTTCGCTACTTCTCTATTTCCTGCTTTTGCACTTTCTTTTTGTTTCAATCCTTCTCTCACTCCTTCTCCCTGTTCTGATCCTCCTTTCAAACCTTCTTTTTGTTCTGATCTTCCTTTCATTCTTTCTCTCTGTTCCAATCCTCCTTTGACTCCTTCTGATCCTCCTTTCATTCCTTCTCTCTGTTCTGATTCTCCTTTCACTCCTTCCTCTTTTCATCTTTCTTTTCACTGTTTCTGTTTCTATGTTTCTGTTACTACTCTCCTAAGATGAGAGAAAGACTACATGGTGAGTTAGTTCAGGCTTGTATTCCAGTGTGATGTGAACTAAGCTATGTAATAACAGTGTACCTTTCAGTGTATCTTCAGTTTTGCAGTATAATGTATATTTATAGTGGTTGCCCTTAAAATAACTTGTACACTAGCGTAATTCCACTTCCACCTACTTTTGTCTCTATGTGGAGAACAGGTGCCGGACAGTCAGAGTTTATGAGAAATAAAAGTTGTTAAAAGCAAACACACTGGTGCATTATGGGATATGTAGTGTCTGTGGTGAATTGATGTAGTCATAATGTTTATGTTGTGTAGTTTAGCCCAGTAATCAAGGTGAAAGACACTCTGGCTTATGTACTGACTTTTCCCTGTGATTATAATGCGGCATGTGCTCCAGTTAATTGGGTTTAGTGATGTTCCAGTTATTAAAATTAGAATTGAAATTAAAACCTAAGAACTAATTAGCTTACTGTGTCTTTCAGGTGCAGAATAACGGACATGCACAATTTGTAAGTCCTTACAGAGATTTTAAGATACAAGACACACTGACATGACATCTTGCTTGCTTTTTCCATTTACTTACCAGTTAAGAATTATAATTGAGTAAATGCTATGAATGTATATAATATAATGTGGCTTATAGGGTCGGTTCGCATCCTGGAAACATACATTATAACCTATCCTACCAGCTTTACTGGAGTGTTAGCCATGCTGACCATGCTGATGAAGTATTGGCTCACGTTCAGGCCCTTGTAAACACATTCATTTAGAGTGGTTTGATAAGAAATGATGTATTATAGAGACTTACTGATTCCAGTGCAGTGCAGGAGACGTCATGCCTACAGCACAAATATAACAATAATTTGTAACCAGTTCATGTACTAACTTTCTGTGAGTGAACTTTTAACAGTATTAAACTCTTCAGACGTCTGGTTCCTCTCACTACGACTCTTCTGACATTATTTACACTACCAGTCAAAGGTTTTAACACACCCAATTACACCGACCCTCAAAAGAATAGTTGCACCCATAAGGAAGTATGGGATTGCAGTGCTGTTGGGAAGGAAGATAAAAATAAATTTAGACTGATATGGGCAATATTTAATGAGCTACACATATAGTAGTGTCTCTCAGTATGGTGTCGGGCCGCCATATTTTCTAATGCAACATGCCAGATGTCTCGGCATGGAATTGTAGAGGTTCCTAATGGTGTCCTGTGATAATCCCATGCAGCTTGGTACAGTTCCTGCACATTTTGCGGTAGGGGTGGAGGTAGAGTGGCACCAGGCCTTCTGGACATGTGACACGTGTCAACGAAGCATCTTGCAACGGGCCACAGTGCCTCTACACATGGATTCATTGGTCATCTCCACCAAGACAAAAGCAGGACTCACTGAAGATGACCCTTACAGTCTGGCACAACACCACTGCAGTTTTTGGTGATGTTGACGTGGTGTTAAGGGCAGTCGTTGTTACAGTCGGTGTGCATGTAGTCCTGCATTGTGCAGTCGTCTGCCAATGGTACTGGCCCCATTGGCAGACTAATGAGGCCATCACTGCTCGCTGAATGTCACCAGTCATGGCTGTTGGGTCAGTCAGGTACAGTGACAAAGTTCAAACTTCCTTACGTCACATGCCCGGCCGAGTGTGAAACTTGAATCATTTGCATGTCTCACAATGTCAAACCTACCCACCAAGTTTTATTTCTGTCCATTGATTCCTTCTGGGTGCAGCTATTCGTGCAACTATTCTTTTATTTATGAGTGTAAATGGGCATTGTTGGTTATCTTAAAGACTCTACAGATCTACACTTAACAGTTCCAACTGATGAGATGTCTGAAACAATACATATCCTGACAAACCACTCTTGATGTATCACAGGATTATATTTTGGCAATATCGCCACCTCTAATATATATTTTGCACAGTGTAAAAGCTCTAGTTACTCTTTCAGTTTAGTGAATAGTCATGACGGACAGACCAATAGAACTGGTCTGAAACTGCTTAGAAATAAACCTTGTTATATCAGCCTCCACTGCAGATTAAGAAAGTAAAGTTTCATTTTGGAGGTTTTTAAGGTGGACTGTATAATTCCATGAGTGCTATTTTATAGTTGTCATCATGTTTATTCTATAGTAAAGCATTAAGCTAAAGATAAGGAAACCTTCTATGAGCAGCCATCTCTAAACCTCTGGCTGGTATAGTAGACCTTTGGTGACTGGTTTAAACCTCTTGCCTCTCATGCTAACCATGCACCTAACACTGAGCATTCTTTGGGTTTTCCTCTAGAGCACGGTCATTGGGAATCTAAATGTGGCTACTGAGTATTCTGTCACGGTGGGGGCTTATGGGTGGGCCGGGCAGGGACGCCCCAGTGTGCAACGGAGAGTCAGCACCAGCACTAACGGTCAGCCTGAGAAAGAGATGAATTTGTTTGGAAATGCACTGATGTCATCAGATCCATACATGCATTATTAGGAACTATGAGTAGTGGAGCAGTGGACACATTAAACAGCTTTGCACTAACTTTATTTCTGTCATTTAAAGATCACTGCATGCGCCCAGCGCCCCCACCCGAGCCCAGTGTTACGGCCGTGTCTGACACAGAGATTGCTTTGTCATGGCAACCTCATTTAAGTGAGGGCAGTCCCCCTGTCCTGTACTTACATATGTCCTACATCAGGTATGATCATGCTCCCAGTTTGATAGTTTGAATTTGATTATGAGACCTTTTCATTTAGCTTTGTTTCATTTTAAAGGGAATCCTGACTGTTAAGACTAGCCTGCCTCAGCCTGCACAACTGTTCACATCCAATACTGTAAAAATATGACTAAACGGGAATGTTTGTATATTATAATGAACATGCAGAATAGACAAAATTCCTCTACTAGTAGGCCACCATTGTTGCATTGTGATAATGTCTTCTGGTTGCAGTGAAGTCAAATCTCTAGCTAAAGCTTAAAAGACTGATAAATTATATATAGGAGTGCGACTGAGACATTTAGTTTGTATTCCTCACTCAGTGCATCAGAAAGAGCAACAATTTGATGCCGCAGCAAAGATGGCCGTCTACTAGTAAACAGATTTTGTCTGTGTTCAATAATTGTATATAAGCTCACCAGACTTAGTCACCTGTTTCTGAAACCTACCTAATAGCATGTAATACCTCCACAAGCACCAATAACAGCTGTGATTGGATTTGGCATGTACTGGACAAGTTTCTGGATGCAGGCCACATCAATGTTCAGACACTCTTACATCACTCTTCCCTGGCCCAATTCTGAGGAGAGTTTCCTGTAGACTGGGATTTTAGCCACTGCTGGTAGACCTGTATGACCCGTATGGCCTCCATACACCTGCAGATTCAGCTACTTCCTTCACACTATGGTCTTTGGCATGCCCAAATGCAATCACTCCTTTTAGCCAATCATTAACATCTGCTTTGGAGCCATTTTCCACACATGGAACGAGACATTCATTGCACTGTACCACCTCTTCTCAATCTATGGATCCCGTCACTCACACCCTGCAGGTATTTATAGCCCCATCATCCTTGTGCAGCGCCATGTGCAGGAGCCTGAAGTTACTACCAACTTAAACATGCAAGGTGACTCATTTTTTGTCCAATGAGCTTATTTTGCTTGGTTTAAGCGACATATTTGCATGGTCTTGGGCATGTACACCTTACTGGTGTAAATCTTTCCAACTCACCAGCAAAGATGACATATAATATACTCTGCTGTATATCGTCGCTGTCCAAAGAAAAACAAGTATCTCCAAAATAGCAACTTTACAGGAGAGGGCAAACACCTAGTTTAATGTTAATGTAAGTCAATGGAACCAAACTTTTTTCCAAGCAATTTTGGGCCATTTCTGTCATGTTTCACGTTCAGCCTTCTGGACAATGTCCATACTTCTGGACCTGTACAGCACTTGTCATACAGTATGTACTGTATTATTTGGGACTTGAACCCTGCTACATAACATTGACATATCCAGGCAGATGTCTTATGCTGCTATGAGTTGCCATGACCCCTAAGGTCACAATGCTGTATGCCATGTGTTGACTAGAGGGGTATAAAGTCCCAAAGCATTGGCCTGTCGAGCAGTGGATCTGCATTCTCTGGACTGATGGAACTCCATCCAATACCTGAGTTGCAACGAGTTGCAGTAACCTAGAACTGATTATCCAACATTGGTACCTGACCTCACTTATGCTCTTGAGGCTGAATGCAATTAAATCCTCAATTTTCCAACATCAAGTCTAAAACGTTCCCAGAAGAGTAGTTGGTGGTACTACAGCAAAATAGGGGCAAACTCCCTATTAATACTCTTGATTTCAGAAGAAACATTGGAACAGCAGGTGAACATTTTTAGAGATCTAGTGTAGAACAGAGGTAATGTTCTTACTGAATTCAGTTTCACACCATAGAAGCCACCTTTTAAGGGAGACCACCTTGCTGAAAAATACTACACAGTCGAGTCACATTATTAGAATAAAAGTTGGTGGTGGCAGTGTCATGGTCTAGGAAATGTTTTTGTGCCATTCTCTGGGCCCACTGGGCCCATCCATGTGTAAGGCACTCTCAACCGGTTTGGGTATGAATCCATCCTTGCAGATCACGTATACCCATACATGCTGATTGTCTTCCCTGGGGCGGATGGGATCTTCCAGCAAGACAATACGACTTGTCACATGGCTAGAAATGTCCATCATTGGTTGGAAGAGCATGACCAAAACTTCCAAGTACTACCCTGGCCCCTTAATTCCCCAGACTTGAACCCAGTTGAGCATCTGTGGGACCACCTCGATTGTTATGTTCGCTCTATGGATCCTTCCCAACGCACCCTCCAGCAGCTGTGGGATGCACTGCAGTCAGCATGGCTCCAGATGCCTGTGACAACCTATCATGACCTTATTGAGTCACTGCCAGCCCATCTAGCTGCTATCCATGCTGCACATGTCGGTTACTCTGGATATTAGCTGGTGGTCCTAAAAATGTGACTTGCCTGTGTAGCTTTTGCTGGTATCTGGTTTAAGATGGCCTAAGCTGGTCTTTGTTGATTGAGGCGGTTGACAACAGACATGGAATGATTTGAATACATGAATGCATATCCTTTGCTGTTCAGTCAGCTGGTTAAGCTGTACAGGATAGAATATGCTTTAATTTGAGTTTGGTGGTTTAGCTGGCCTAGTGTCTTGATTGACTTGGTCAAGCTGATCATGATGCTAGGCCACCAGCTTGGAAAAGCTCATTGACTAGCTTGTTCATGCTGATCCACCAGCTCAGCCTTGTTGACCAGCTTAAACCAGTTTGTCATGGTGGTAGACCAGCTAAACCATTAAATGCAGACAAATGTGTACTCTAAACTGGTCTACTAACTTGAGCTGGTCAAAGCCAGTTTCTTTATGGGCCCAGAATATTGTCAGCTGTTCAACACGTTATACCATCAGCAAGCCATAAACATCTTATCTCACTGTGCCCATTGCTCTCCAGATAACTGACATACTTGGTGTATGAACGCCATCAATCAATCTCCTCTCCTGGACTGTGGTTTTTCTGTTCATTTTATGAATAGTGACATTTTAATATGGAGGTTTGAGAAGATAATAAATTATGTTAAACGTTAAATGAGAACAAGCTGCTGGTTTACTGTTGGCGGTAATCACTTGTACCGTCTCCAAGTCAGCAGAAGAGCAGAACATTTCACATTGACAGGAATGATGCTCACAGGAGAGAGGCTCTGACTTTCTTTCCATGTTCAGACTTTATCAGTGTTGTTGTTGATGCTTTCTGACTGAATGGAGGAATGCCAGTCCAGCATTAGTCCTTACAGCTAAATGAGATTTGACGTTATCGCAGGACCACACACTTAGATCAGACAAAGACGTGACTTGCTCTATTGTCCACAAGAATACTGGAGAGCTGAAAAGCAGCTTTTTGGGGAGCATTTTCATTCAGAATCCATTCAGTTGAGTCAGCCAGAGTCACCAGTTTCTGTTCAAAAGCAGTATAGCACGCACGTTAGGCAGCGTCTCGATGGTGGTCCGGAACTGCTCATGAGTGAGCCAGGCTATTTATGTAGATCTGTGTTAATTAAAAGTTCTAGGCAGCCTTTTATTCGCATGGTGTCTGTCTTATTCATGGCAACCAGATGGCCCCTACCCAACTAATGCTGTGTAGTTGCTGTGTAGTCTCTTAGGGCTCTTGGCAGAAAAGGCCAAAGCAGTGTCATGGCCGCCCCAGGTTCTCAGAGCTGTACACATATTAGTGCATTTCAGTGGAGGCTGTTGGATTGGGTTGTTTTTCGTAGTACCAAAACTGGCCTGCTGAGTGAACCCATTACTGATTATGTGTTTAAATCAGTTATTAGGAAAAATGGAATTAATCATTGTTGACATTTTGCAGTACTGTTTAAATGTAGTGACTTATTTAACAGTGCAGAACCGTGACTATTAGAGCTACGTCTTCAATTTGGGCCATAAATGTCAACTATTAATCAAAAGATGAGGGAAAAAACACCCCTTAGAATTCCCATTTCGTCTATGGTTGTTATGGGATTCAGGTAGGTTAGCACACACATGAACACACACACCTTTTGGAAATTTTACATTAAACACAGACATTTTATGCTCCTAAAATACACTTCATGTTTGGCTTGTCACAAACATAGTAGCATATAGCCTATTTGAATATACTTAAAGTTGAGTAAACTTAGATGTAGTTTAAGTTACTTTTGCTTATATCAATGTGCTAGCACTATACTTGTAAGTATACTATTTCTACTACCAATACTTCTTGGGACTAAATTGGTCCACTTTTATGAACTGTGCTGTGTCCACAACCCTTGACTAAAATGTTTACTGCTGCTGAGTAATAGTGAACAGTGGCTTAAATTACGGTGAATGCTGATCCCTATCAATCGATAGCTCATAGCGTTATGTACTTTACTGGTCCTATGAAAGAAACTGTTACATTTGCTGCCTACGACCAGTATTATAGTAGCACAGTGCTGCCAGGAGAGAAGCCCCACCAGCAAGAGTGGAGGACTAAGCCCAAGGGCACAACCAAGGGGTTCATCCATTCAGTCCAGGGATTTGAACCCACAACCTTCTGGTTGCTGGTTCACCTCTCCAGCCTTTTATGCTGTAAGAACATTTTTTGACAAATATACAAAAAGCTAGAAATTAAAAAAATACAACCTTTAGAAGTTTTACTGAGCTCACCAGACTGTTTAAGGTGGTAGTAACTTCAGGCTCCTGCACATGGCGCTGCATGAGGATTATGGGGCTATAAATACCTGCGGGGTGTGAGTGACGGGATCCATAGATTGAGAAGAGGTGGTACAGTGCAGTGAATGTCTCATTCCATGTTTGGAAAATGGCTCCAAAGCAGATGTTAATGATTGGCTAAAAGGAGTGACTGCATTTGGGTGTGCCAAAGACCATAGTAATGAAGGAAGTAGCTGAATCTGCAGGTGTATGGAAGCGTACGGTCATATGGGTCTACCAGCAGTGGCTAAACTCCCAGTCTACAGGAAACTCTCCTCAGAATTGTGCCAGGGAAGACATCCACCAAATCTAGCCCAACTGTACAATTCTTTGATACAAGACACTGATGTGGCCTACATCCAGAAACCAGTCCATGCCAAATCCAATCCAGTCACAGCTGTTATTCACGCTTACACGCTATTAGGTACGTTTCAGTCACAGGTGACTCAATTATTGTCTGGTGATCTTATAATTCTGTGTTATGTTGAGGGTTTTCTGATGACAGCAGTGTACTTTAGTTCTATACAAATTGTTACATCTTTATTGTCCCTGATGTCTAGACCTGAGCTGGACACTGAGTGGACATCTATCAGGGTGCCAGCGAAGACTCACTCCATGGTTCTGAGAGGCATGACTCCTGATACACAATACCAGTTCCTGATGCGTACAGCAAACAAGTATGGGGAAAGCCAACCAAGCCCGGTTACTGACCCCATCTGGACACATAGTGAGTCTGAGATGCCATGGTAAAGGCATAGCTTAATGTAAGATCTGGGTGTGCATTTGCAAATCAATAAAAATACCATAATATTAACCATAATATCACCTTGCTAACTGGTGTTCATTAGCTACCATGCATTGTTAGCCACTTTGGCCTGCACTGACCTCTACTGAAGGACGTTTCCAGCAGTGTTTATGTGTGTGAATATTTCAGGTTGAAGTGTTGCTTGTCATAAGCATTAGTGTTTCCAGGAAAGCAAGTTAGAAGTATTGGTTCTTGCTTGCTATAATTTAGACCGTTCTTGGTTCCCAGGTGCACAAGAAACTGGCAGTGGCCAACAGCACTTGATGGACTATCAGCTGAATGATTATGATTTAGATGTTTATGACTATGTCATTGATATTGTCAATAAAGAGGTAAGACACTCATCATTGGTGCCCAGTTTATAGTCCACATACTTCTGCATAACATGAAACATTGCAATATGGCACCACTCCTTTATATTCCAGCTAATGAGTGATCTCCCTGCAAGTCGAACCTCTTTGGGAAGCTCAGCATCTCAAGCAAGCTCAAGTGGTGTTAGTCATGGCATAACCACTTCTAGCTCTGGCTTCACATCAATGCCTACCGCTAGCACATCTCCATTCTCCCCATCCTCGGAGCCTGTCTACACCACTCCAGTTCCAGTTCCTTATGTCCCAGTGAACTACTGGACAGGGCCAGGGAGGCGGCTGTATGATCTGCCCTGTGAGGACACAGCATGTCCTCCAAACAGTGTCTGCATCGACGACTACACTAACGGAGGCTCACGCTGCCACTGTGCTCTCGGCCGAAGTGGAGAAACCTGTTCAGACGGTAAGTGTGCTTTTGTCAGGCCTGGTTATGGATTATCAGAGGTGTGGATGTACATCATATGACTTGTACTTAGTTCATGATGATGCTACTATCATTTTTGGTACTCAATGTTGAAATTAAGTTTGCTGAAAAACGTATACTGACTTGTTTAGGACTCTGGACTTACTTGTATTGTCTTGCAACTTGAATGGAGGCTGAACTGTCTTGACTTTGGACTTGGTCTACCTGTTACTTATTACTTGTTTGGGCTATGCCACTTTCACACCACACCCCCCAAAAAAACAAAAAATAGGCTGCTGTTGTGATCTCAGGCTGGCCACTTCAGAGCCTTATCATTTTTAAATGTGGTTGGGATTATTTGGACTGTGAAAAGCATACCAACAAACAACTAAGACTGAACTTTTGACACAGAAAGAATGGAACCAGTAATAAAGCCAAATGGTGGACATGCTTACTACTGATACTATCAATATTATATTATTATATCATATTATATCCTTCAACATAACACAGAATAATAAGCTCGCCAGCCAAAAAAACTGAGTCACCTGTGACTGAAACATTGTAAAACATCACACTGATGCAGATTATCATTATACTGCCCACCCCAAGTGTCTCCAAAGACAGGCACATCAAACCCAAGATAATAAACACTGTGACGCCTTATGTGACATTTCAGACTTTGCATATGCTTGCACTGTCTTTCTTCATGCTGCCTCTTCAAGTAATGTGTTTAAAAGGTCACGCACCCTGCTGAGCCTAGGGCCGCGGCGTTGCTGAAGGGCAGAAGACGTGCTGGCGTTCAGAGTGCACTCTCTCCGTTCACACTTGTCACAGATGTTAAGGTTAAGATCCACAACAAGGCACTTGGTTTCCTGCCTGATGAGCCTCAGTGCTCAGTGACACCAGCGGTGACCTTCCTTCCAGCACTCAGAGGGAAAGAAAGTGTCATAGTCCATACTAAATTCACAGTCACATGTAAAAGGCCTCTGGTTTAGATGTTTGGTATTGTTTGTTTTCTGAGGGGAAATAAGTTAATACATCCTCTACAGCAAACACAATTATTTAACAGAACAGGGAAAAGAAAAACATAACATAGATGTGCCGTACATTTGCAGAAGCCATTTAATATTTTTGTAATGCAACTAAACAGTAGAGGATGTGTTAGAAAATAAATAACAACATGCAATTTGATTACGGCTCCCCAAATGTCTACATATCTTATTCATCATCTTCTTTTACCAGTTATTCAATGTTTGTTTTTTTTTTTCTAAAATGAAGCAATAATATGGCTAAAAGACAAATTCCCCTCACTCCAGATGTAGTCAATTAACCAAGACATGTTCGGTGTTCAGTGTTATGTAGGCTTACATAGCTAAGCTACCACTTCAGAATAAGGCTACCTTTATAAATCATTTAAAATTAGCATATTAATGTGATTAGTTAGGTCATAAGCACATTACAACATATTAATAAGCAGTTATAACACATTAATAGGAATGGGAAAAGTGATGTTCTCCATAAGATGAATATGAATGTGTATTGAAGCTTATAGGTCTAATGCCAACTGATGGAGAACACAACATGAGATCAGTAAACATTAAAATCTGGACTTTAACAGTATAAAAGAATGTGGGTTCACTGCAGATCACTGTTGGCCATCTTATTTATGTGTTGTAACTGCTTATTAATGATTTGAAGATGTTTATAACCTAGCTATTAAACATTAATAAACTCTTTTTAAATCATTCATAAAGACTTTATGAAGGTAGTCTTATTATAAAGTGGTGTCTTGCTAATTAGCGTTTAGCATTGCACAGACTGCATGCATAACTCATACACTTACCTCTAAATGTGTCAAGCTGTCAAGTTCTAAAACTGTATGGCATACTGCTGCAGCATAGCTCGAAACAGCAGACAGGCCAGTTTTACCCCAGACTCTATTACTACAGAGCCATGCTGCTGTAATACATGCAGAATGTGGTTCACTGTCCGGCTGAAATAAATAAGACCTTCTCTGACAAAGATGTCATCTGGATGGTAGCATATGTTGCTCCAAACCCTGTATATATTATTCAGCATTAATGGAGCCTTTACAGATGCCATGTGCATTGATGACCCCAGTACCATCACAGATGCTAGCTTTTGAACTGGGAGCTGATACCAAGTTGGATGGTCCCTCTACTCTTTAACCCAGAGAATGTGGTGTCCATGACTTCCAAACAGCATTTCAAGTTTTGATTGGTCGGACCACAGCACACTTTTCCACTTCGCTTCAGTCCATCTTAAAAGAGCTTGGGTCCATCACTGCACTATGTTTTTATATACATATTGCCCAGCAACTTTTTTGGCACCGCGGTTGTATATATAACGGGGTGTCATATAGTGTCAGAAACCACACATGCTAGTTGGTGACATATAAGCATCCATTACATTTACATTTACACCATTTAGCAGACCTACAAAAGTGCTAAGTGTTCAGTCAGAGTATATATCCTAGCTAGAACAAATAGGTCCAAACTTCCCTCAAGCTCTCAGACGCTGCCCGATCAAGGGCCAGTGCTGATCCCTAGAAAGCAGAATACAGAGTTAAATACAGCAGAAGTGCTCTACCTAGCAATCAGCTAGCTCAGCATTAGTGCAATACAGTGCATTTCAGTGTACACTTCGACTAGTGCTCACACAGTGAGAGAGCCTGCTCTATGGACAACCGTTACTTTGCTACATTAGCCTCAAAGCTCCAGTGCAAAGCTAAAGAAGCTAACATCAGACAGCAAACTTTTTCATAGCGGAAAACTGCTTATGTTGGATTTATCTGAACTGTTTTGGCCACTTTCAAGCACAGAGTCCACCTGAGAAGCTCATTCAGTCTTTTTTTTTTTGCATTTTAGCTGTGACTGTACGGTTTCCGAAGTTCAGTGGATACTCTTATATGGCCTTCGAACCTCTGAAGAACTCTTACTACTCATTCGAAATCATACTTGAATTCAGGGTAAGACAGCTGATCAGCTTGGTTCTCAGGTTTGTGTTTTATGTAGTCTGTTAAAGAATTACAGTCCATGAAAGCCGCTACAGCTAGACTCTACCTGTAAATCTAGTTCTAATTCTAATGAACACTGTTTTTAGTCACTGTTAGCAATATTAGCAATTTGCTGCTTCCTTATAGGCAGACAGTGAAGATGGGCTCCTGCTGTACTGTGGGGAGAATGACCAAGGAGAGGGGGACTTTGCCTCGCTTGCCCTTATCAGAGGAAAACTTCATTTCAGGTTGGGAGAAGCCACATGACCAGTGATTATGCAGGAGTGTGATTCAATTAAAGCACTGTCTGTGTTTGCAGGTATAACTGCGGTACAGGAACAGGTCAGATCATTGCTCGGAGCCGAGTGAAGCTGGGAGTATGGCACACAGTGACCGTGTTCAGAGAGGGCCTGAGCGGCTGGCTGAGAGTGGACAATAACACACCGCTTACTGGACGCTCTGCGGTGAGAAACATTTAATGTCAGCAGATTTCAGATATCAGCCTGTTGGAAATGGAAACTACACTGCAGGTTTACATACAAGTAAAACTAGCTTAATTCAAATGTACATGTCATTTCCACATGAATTATACAGCTCTGGAAAATAATAAGAGACCACCTCAAGAGATCAGTTTCTCTAATTTTCCAATTTATGGGTATGTGTTTGACCAAAATGAGCAGTGTTGTTTTATTCTATAAACTACTGGAAACATTTCTCCCAAATTCCAGATAAACATCATATTTCAGAGCATATGATATGATGAACCTGTTTCGAACCATCCTCGCTGTGCTTGTCACCCCAGTTGCCACTTGCTGTTCTTTTTGTAGGTCGCTTGACATCATCTTACAGTTGTTAAATGACATTCGAATGAGGTGGCGGACATCATCACAGTCAGTAGAGAGTGGTATCCGCCCTCTGCCAGGCTGTAGCTTTGTTGTCCTGTGTGTTTGCTGTGTGACCTTGTTCTTATGAACTGCTGTTTCTGAAATGTTCAGGATGGAAGCAACCTGACGCTCACTGTATCTGCCAGTAAAGCTAGAACTGAAACTTTCTTTTCCTCACTAAGAACCTTTCTCTTCAGCTCTTTTGGTCTGTCATCCAGCTAGTTCTATAACGAGAGAACAGTAATGACAGCAGCTGTGGGTTTATACTACTGCTCGTTAGGATAGAGTTAGGTTCAGGTGATCACCTATTCAGCATCTCATTAAGTAGAATCAGGTGTGTCTGTGAAGGAGTTCTCTCCAGAACAGCTGCCGTACATGCAGAGATGCTGATTTAAAGCAAAACCTGGAGTGGTCTGGAGCTGTATATATTAGGCTACATAAATAATGTCTTGGTAACTGAAATCTAAAATTTAAATTCAAACTTTAGAAATTCTATACAATTCTAATGTAAACAAAGTGATGGTGAATTGATGTGATGATGCATTGTGGAGAAACCTACTGAAACACACATAATGAAAACACAGAAACCACATAAGCTTGTCTGTTTGAGATATCTTTACAACTCAACAGAGTTTGGACAAATGTGGTCCAGGCATCCAGTTAGCATGATGCTAGTTGGTGAGGTTTTATTGATTTCTATACAGTGATGGTAAAAGGAACCAGGGTAGCCATTTTCTTTACTATAACTACCAGTAAACTGATCAGTGTTTAAAATGTAATGTTGAAAATGGAAAAAAAGTCATTTTGACCTTGGGTAATATTTTGCCCTGGATGTCCTTTCTACAATAAAAGGATAAAAAATATATAATATACATATCTTTTTTTAAAGATATGTAAAGCAATGTTTCAGGCAGCGTATTCATAACCATAATCATTTTATGTAATAACTTTCCATAGGGTAACTTTACATAAGGTTTTAGAAACATTAAACACTTCAGACGTCTGGTTCCCATCACCATCACTGTAAACAATTCTGATTATGTCAGTTTCAGATTTGTCAGTCATCTGTTGGATTCTTGTAATTTTCTCTAATAAATTTGTTAAAGAGTATTATGAGCTCTTTTTTGTTTTAATTAGGATCCAAGGCTGCTGTGTTGTAGGGAATGGATTGTTTTCTTAGGAAACAATGCGGAAGAGCATTACAGTGATCAACTCTGCTTCTAATGAATGCATGACAAAATTTCTCAAAATGATTAAAAGCTGCTTCAATGATCGTAAATACCTTTATTCTTATTCAACTTCCACAGCACCATGAAATTCTTTCTTTGCATATCCTAGCTTACACTGTAAACAGTCTTTAGTTGGTCCAACCTGCAAAAAAGGTTTATTCAACCTAAAAAAGGACTCTGAATGAAGGATTCTTCCAGTCAAAGTCATTTTCTGAGTTGAGTAAAACTTATTCATTTGCTTGTAACAAATTGAAGTACTTTTTTAGGTTGCACTTTATACAATGTTGAAAGCTGAGCTCAGATTGCAGGGTCAGCCATGATACAGCACCCCTGGAGCAGAGAGGGGTGAAGAGCCTTGCTCAAAGGCCCAACAGTGGCAACTTGGTAGACCCAGGGCTTGAAGCGATGCCCCTGGGTACCTAAGGAGAAATCGCAAAGAAATCTCACCACTAAGCCACACCTGCAGTCCCGTTTATACTCGAAACAAGATCACACCCAGGTTTCATACTTCAGGTCTGGTATATGGAGATAAAGAACTGAGTTTCTAATAAAGTGTTATTAGGAATCAGTATTTCAGTTTGTTCTTGATTTAGTTAGCCTATCATCAGAGTCTTGGTAATCAGAAGGAATGGAATGTATATTGGGTTTCATCAGGTACCTAGTGACATCACCTAGAAGTAACATGTGCAAAGTTTGGCCTACAGTTCACTTTACAACAGTACCAGTCTAGACATGGCTATTCATAGAAGGTTCTCTTTATGTTTAGCTTAATGTTTTACTTTAGAATAAAAGTGAAGATACCAAATCATCACATGCAGGTTGTTTCAGGCCAAAGCAGTAGACAAAGAAAGCTTCACCACACTTTTACAGTTATCATAAAAAACATGTATATTCATTAAGGGCTATGGATATGGCTATATTTGCAACCACAAATGTAAAGATACTCGAGTTTCTCTACAATGAACTGTTTCACATCTGAATGTCTTTGTTTACATCTCGGTAAATGAATTATGAAATGTTGAACAATCAGTGGAAGTATCCTTCATGCCCATATCAATATCTCACATTGTTTTATTTTCAGCTGCCTTTATTTCTGAAAAGCAGTAACCAGACACCATTCTCCTTTGCCTTGCTATTCCCACACCGCAGGGCGAGTTCACCAAGATCACCTTTCGTACTCCGCTTTACCTCGGCAGCTCGCCCTCCATTTATTGGCTGGCCAAAGCAGCCGGAACCAACCGGGGCTTCCAGGGCTGCGTCCAGAGCCTCTCTGTGAATGGCAGGATGATTGACATGAGGCCATGGCCTATGGGGCGAGCTCTGAGTGGGGCAGATGTAGGTGAGCAGAGCGAGTCACGGAATGTGTGTTGTCACCTTTAGCCTCTCACCTCTGGCACCTGTAGGCTAATTCCCTCATGTTGCACTGATTTAGATGGGTTCAAGCACCCCGGCTTGTGAGCAGTGTCTAAAGCTTGTTGCCCTCAGTGATATCTGCTTGGCTATCTGCTTTTCCAAGGTGCCCTCTTGTGGTGCTTTGTGGAAAGACATACTAGCAAATCGGTTAGCTAAGACTGCAAAATGTCTGACCACACAACAGCTCAATTATGGTTCAATTATGGGTCTTTAGGAAAAGATTTAAGATGGGCTCCCAAGTGCATTGGCCCTATTATTGTGAGATTGCGAGATTGCAAGTCAGATCACTGATGATGCCACAGTCATCCATGAGTCCAAGAAAGCTTATTTGCCCTACTGAAGCATATATCCTCATCATAAAAAAATTAGTTGTACCCAGAAGGAATCAACCAACAGGAAAGAAACTTGGTGGGCAGGTTTAACATTGTGAGACATGCAAACGATTCAATTTTCACACTCCACAGCGCATGTGACATAAGCAAGGCTGGCTCTTATCACTATACTTGGCTGACTATATGAGGTTGTCCTGTTGTGCGTGTTGGTAGCATCCTTTGCAAGCGAAGTATGCCTCAGAGAAAGTTGGAAAGCAATCTGAGTAATTGAAAGAGTTGACGAGCCGTCAAATCGCAGGGCTCCAGGAAGCAGGACGCCCTCTATGAGTCATCCTGTTAGTGCCAGCATCATTGGCAGACATCTGCATGACGCAGGACTACATGCACGCAGACCGTTCCGCCGACTGCCCTTAACACCACGTCAATGTCACCAAAGACTGCAATGCTGTCGTGCCAGACTGTCACGGAGTGACTCAGAATGGCAGCAGGTCATCTTCAGTGACGAGTCCCGCTTTTCTCTTGGCGGAGACGACCAACGAATCTGGGTGTAGAGGCACTGTGGTCAGCGCCAAGATGAACGGTTTGTTGTCACGCGTCACCTGTCCAGAAGGCCTGGTGTCGCTCCACCTCCACCCCTACCGCACAGTCTTCAGGAACTGTGTGAGAATATTCAAGCTGCAACATGTGTGTTGCGGCACCACCCTTTATCCTCCCAGGGTTGTAGCATCATGCAAGGCCCACAGTAAACATTAGCTTCTATAATTAGGTTAAAATCAACAACTAAATTTGATTTGATTATTTTGGTCTGATACAGAATAACTAGAGGAACTATAATTATTATTATTTACTTTGCTTATTATTATGCTAATAGTTAGTGAAACTAAATTGTCAAAATTATTGTTATTGTAAGATTGATGCATTATGCTGCGTCCATGCATTTCTAACCCAGTCTGTTAGTAATATTGTGCTATTTAATGTATGATAGTAGTGTGATATTTGTTCTTGGTGGTAGGCGAGTGCAGTGATGGTGTCTGTACAGACGTCGAGTGTGAGAACGGAGGCGTGTGCTATGCTAACCGAGCAGACGGCTATGTGTGCCTCTGTCCACTCGGCTATAGAGGTCAACTGTGCCAGGACAGTAAGTGGCCATTACCACAAAACATTCAGGAAGACAGTTTTAAGTTAGCGGTACAGCTAAATGCTTTGTTGAGTCTGAGATTTGCCCTTGTACTGACTGTGTTTGCGTTTGCCCTACAGCATTCTCCCTCTACCTGCCTCACTTTAATGAGACTCTGGCGTCCTACCTGAGTGCGCCCTGGCCGCAGCCTCCAAAGCACTACCTGTCCTTTATGGAGATTGAAATGACCTTCCTGCCCGCAGCCTATGATGGCACACTGCTCTACAGTGAAGACTCAGACAGCAAGGACTTCCTGTCAGTCACCTTGGTGGGGGGATACGTGGAGTTCCGCTTTGACTGTGGATCCGGGACCACCGCTATCAAGTGTGTACCTTTAGGATCAAGATGCAGTACCTTATGCATCTATTATAAAGGCATAGCTAGCAACCAGTCAGTGTTGCAGAACTGTGCAATATAGTAGTGGGTCCAATGAAGACATTAGGGGCCTGGCCACTGAGCAATGATGTACCAGGTACTACAGGCTGTGGCCTAATATTGCTGCTATCTCCATCTCTATGATATGCCTCCACCTGGCCCTTTTTTGAAGGCATGTCTTGCTGATTTTCTAAGTGGTAACTTACAAAAGAATAAACTACATTTACAAATGGTAAACAATATTAACACAAGCCTCTCCAAAACGTGCTAGGGACAGGTACAGACAAATTCCCCATTCTGTTCATATTTTAAGTCCACTGATTTGTATTGCTGTGTTAAAAATTTCACAATAATTAAATGCTAAGCAAAACATTGCATTTCGCTATCATATGCGCCTTAATGCCTTCTAGTGATGAACTGGTGGGCCTTGAGGTGGAAACGTTTGAGAACCCCTGCTCTACAAGAAATAGATATTTAAGTTGTGCAAATGTAATTAACGTAGGGTTTTAATAAACCCTACGTTAATTACTCCCTAATAAACCCTTAATAAACCCTACGTTAATAGCTCTTCTTTAAAAAGGCGTCATAACTTCTGCACAAGCTACATATAACGTTTACAATTTTTCACAAACTTGGCAAATTAACAGTAATTGTGCATTAAATTAGTTGCAGTTCTGGAATAAGTTGGCATGGGTGCCAAAGAGGTGGAAGGGAGTTTCAGTAGGGCAGCAGTATGCCAATAGCAAAACAGTTCCCCTCTTAAAGGCCCAAATCCCCTTCTTACAGCAAGGTGGAAGCCAAGAACATGGTAGAAATTTTGGGGTGAAATCTGAGGTGGCCAGATTTCAGGGGGTGCACTGGCCACAGTAGCCACTCCTATAGAACCATGCATATGACTGTCAATGTGTCTGCCTGAAAAGCAACAATAATACGGAAATGTCCAGATCTAAAAGCTTATTGGCTGAGCCACACTGGAAACCAATCTAAAATACATGATATGCACACATGTTTATGTGTGCACAAATCGACTGACTTGCCCTGAGAATGCCCTGAGAATTTAAAGAGTGTTCCCCTGGTTCTGTTTAAACTAAGGGAACGACAACTATATGTTTATTATTAAAAAAGCTGATGAAATGACTGGAGTATACATCGTGGGGCTACTGCACTGCATAAACCTGATGTAATATTTATCGCTCATTACTAGCTAGGGTTGCCTCCTGTATAGGATTGTCCAGATGTTTGGTTGACTGTCCAGGGCAAGATGAACTCCATTCATTCAAATGCAGACACGACTGTCCAAGGAGCCTTAATATCTGCTGAATATAAACAAGTAACCGAACGGCTCTCCTGGAATATAACAGAGTCACCAACCCTGTTACTAGCCCATGCTGAATCCCTAAGAACCATGAGAGGGTCTAAATGCTCATTGTACCTCAATAGCTCTCACCATCACCAACGCCGCCACCATCCACCACGCCCTTCTCTATAATTATATACACCCACATGTGATTTCCTCCCATCGCCATGCAGCACACTTCCTCTCTGAGAACATGGATTCAAACACCGCTATTTTTAGAAGGCCTACAGTGACCTCTTACATACCGTTCACAAACGTTCCGTTAGCTTAAATTCATTCATGTATTATATTCATTCATTCATTCATTGACATCCCAGCACTCATTGGCCAGAATGCAGGAAACACCCTGGACAAGCCACTGGTCTATCACTCACACCTAGGGGTCATTTAGTATTCTCAGCTTCTCTGACTGCATGTCTTCGCAATGTGGGAAGAAACCCACACAGACCCATGCAAACTTGCAAACTCCGTATCTCCTTGCCCAGCTCAGGAACTGAACCTAGGCCCTTCTTCCTGTGAGGCGACAGTATTACCCACCACCCACCATTACTGTACCATCCCAAATGATAAACCGGCCTATTTAAATACAAGCTCTTCTTTATTAAAAGCCACTTCTCTTTCTGGGTTTCAGGGGGTCCTGGAGCCTATCACAGTGCTTATTGGGTCAATGGCAGGAAAATCGCAGGGCAGACACACAGACATAAACATTCACTCATACCTACAGGGGCACTTGAGCGTCTCCAGTTCACCTGGCGGCACTCTACAGACTGTGGGAGGAAACTCACACAGACACAGGGAGAACATGCAAGCTCCACACAGAAAGGACCCCAAACGCCCCAGCCAGGGATCCAACCCAGGCCCTTCTTGCTATGAGGCAACAGTGCTACCCACTGTGCCACCACACCACCCACATATCTCAAAAATGATAACTTTACAGTAACTTTAGACTATTTCTGTTTGCTGTTGACCAGCATACCAGCATCCGAACCACAGTGAACAACCAACTGGTCTTGCTTGTGACCAGCAATTCTGGTCAATGCTAGTGTTTCTAATGTTGGTAGCATCATTACATATTGCTGCCTTCAAAGCTTGCCTCAAACTCAGTTAGTTTACAGGGCCCTTTATTTTTAAAGTGGTGTCCTCTAAGACGATCACTCATGAGATGTGTGGATGTAGCAATTCATCAGAACAGTCTTCACAGCCACAATAACAACTTTCTAACCAAGCCTGAAGTTGAAGGTTATGGTTGAATTTGCGAAGAGCTCCATCTAGCTGCAGATGCCCGACATTACACCCTTACTTTTAATGATTTGGACATGTTGAACACTGTGTAGGAGTTCACTGGTTCACAAAATCACACTGATCCTGGAGAATTAGCCGGTTTAGATAATGAATAAATATAATACATTAGTGAAATCAGAAAACATTTCTATTTGAATATCTTAGTCCTGGAAAACATCACAGGAAATTCTGCAATGGTTGAGAAAGCTGTGTAACATCAAGAATTAAGTCAAATTAATTTCAAGAATTCATTAAACTATCTAAAAGTCTTTAAACTATCTATACTATCTAAATGGGGCCTTACAGTATACTTCACATATACATATATACATATATACAGTATACATATATACAATATACAGTATATACCTGTGTGTGTGTATATATATATATATATATATATATATATATATACAGTACAGTTTAAAATTTTTAAAAATTGCATTAAACATCCAAAAATAACTCTTGCCAAATAATCTGTAATATTTGAATCTAAATTTTCTTCCAATAATGTATTGCACTTGTTTGAATGTCAGTATATGTCCTTCCGCAGTTTATTCGGATTGCTGCAGGACAGTGATGATATCTGCCCATTTCTGTCCTGCTATTTCAGGAGTGAGGAGCCAATCAGCCTGTCCAGATGGCACGAGCTGAAGCTGTCTCGCACAGCCAGAAGGGGCATCTTGCAGCTGGACAACCAGAAGCCTGTGGAGGGCATGGCTGAGGTAGTGCACAGTCAAGGTCACCGGGTTTACCATAAGTGAAATCTAAACGTGTAATCTATATGTGCAGAGTCTCAGCTATTAGTCACTCTCCAGTTTCTGATTTCGTGCCACTCTTTCAGGGTGCCTTCACTCAGATCAGATGCAACTCACCACTTTATTTTGGAGGTGTCCCAAACTACGACCTCACCAAGGCCAGTGCCTTAGTTCGCGAGCCCTTTACTGGAAGCATTCAGAAGGTACGTCACTGTTCACAAGGCCATGTGCTAGTATCTTACTTAGTGCTTGTCTTGAGAGAAGGTCCATGTTTAATCATTTTATTGATTCATTACATTTTTGCTGAGATGATGACAGGAACTAGGGGCCAATGCAAATATTTGGCAATGGAAATATTACATCAGGCAACATATTCATAGCTGTTCAGTGTAATTACACACATCATCAAAAAATTTGTTGCACCCAGAAGGAATCAACCAACAGGAAGGTTTGACATTGTGAGCCATGATTCAAGTTTCATGCTCGGCCACGGACGTAACGTAAGCAAGGATGTCCACACATGTCCAGAAGGCCTGGTGTCTCCACCCCTACCGCAACACCTGCAGAAACTGTGTGAGAATATTCAAGCTGCATGGGATGGATTATCGCAGGACACCATTAAGAACCATCTGGCATATTCAAGTCAACATTTATTTATATAATGCTTTTTACAACAGATGTTGCCACAAAGCAGCTTTACAAAGAATATGGTGTCCGAGCCCCCAGTGAGCAAGCCAAGGAAGACAGAGGCAAGGAAAAACTCCCTCAGTTCAAAAGGAAGAAACCTCGAAAGGAACCAAGACTCAAAGGGGGAACCCATCCTCCTCGGGTCAACACCAGATAGCAGGACAAGCAAAGGAAAGGAGCGTTCAGTGTTTGTAAGGTAGAGGAATAAAATTCTGATTAGTCCGTAATTAAGTAGTTGGGTCATCGGATGGGTCAGCAGGATGCAGGCCAAGCTTCCACAGTGCAGGACAGCCAGGAGCTCCGTGGTGGTTAGAGGCAAGCAATGGCACCCAGTCAGAGCAGAGCATCAGACCACACAGGATGGGCAGCAGTTCAGCTCAGGCAAAGAGAACAGACAGACTGTTAGCTCTGACAGAAGATCTTAACACACTATATGGTGTTAACAGAGTGCAGCAGTGACTCCAGCAAGGCCTGGCTATTACATCATAACTAAAAGGGAGAGCCAGAAGGTAACAAAGACACAAGGGCTCCCTGAGAAGTCAGTGCCCCTCTGCTCCACCGTCAACAAACATGAGTGAACATGAAGAGCAGCGGGACGACAGCACCAACATTCCCAGCTTACCAAACACTCTACCAAACACTCTCTGTCAATGGACCCCTAGATCTGCATGTTGTGTTAGCCAACATGGCAGCCCAGTGCCATACTGAGAGACACTACTTCTGTATGTGTAGCTCAATAAATATTGCCCATATCAGTCTAAATTTATCATCATTTATTGTTCCTGGTAACCTTTACCTTCCTTCCCAATGGCACTACCATCCCACACTTCCTTCTGGGTGCAACTGTTCTTTTGAAGATGATGCATTATGCGCATCAATGCATTCCTAACCCAGTCTGTTAGCATTATTGTGCTATTTAATGTGTTATATTAGTTTGATTTGTGCTCTTGGTTGTAGGCGAGTGCAGTGATGGTGTCTGTATAGACATCAACTTCCTTCCCAATAGCATTGCAATCCCACACTTAACTGTGAATGGCCCAATTCAGATCAAACCACTCAGAATGAATGTATTTACATCTTTCCCATTTATACAGATGTTTCTGAAGCTTTAATGGAATTCCCCCTTAAAGGAATGCTCCTTCTTTTAACTCAATGTCCATCTGCCACATCCGAAGCATACGGTCAGTTATCAAGGAACTTAGAAGATAAGTTAATGGATAAATCAAGGACAGTAATATTGCTGCGTTTCACTGTACTGAGTGAGTGTTCATTTGAGGCACATTTATAGTAGAAGTCAATGGAAGCAGCTGCCCCATTGGCTTCATGTGTTTCGGTCAGTGTGTGTTCTGTGCTGAAGCTGCCACCCATTGGTTTTTATTGCGAGTGTGCTTTGAGTGAACAGGGTTTTAGTTCTTTTTTATGTACAAAGGCATGGAAATGACTGTCTGTGGTAATGAGCCCTGTGCTAGAGGAAGACATTCGGTTAACACATGCAGAATGTTCCTCTATCTTAGTTTAATCATTTGGTGATGTTCAGATATGCTAATGTGTAGTGTTTGCCTTCCAGGTCATTGTGAATGGCCATGTCATTGGTCTGACTGCTGGTTCGGTGAAAGGGGTGAATGTAGAGAATGCAGTGCACCCATGTGCAGACAGCCCGTGTGCCAACAGTGGAGTGTGCCTGCCAAAGCATGACGGCTATGAGTGTGACTGCCCGCTGGGATATAAGGGCAAACGCTGCCAGAGTGGTAAATCAAAGCGCTTATTCATTGACCTTTTCCTGGCCTTACATGGAGTGACTGATTTCAGATGGTCTGTACTCTACACTGCTGACCAGATTCTGGCTACTATCCCTGTTATTGTCTGGTATAGAGGACTCATTTCCTAATCACTGAACAGAATTAAAGTCATTTGTCAAATGACACATTATGTTGGTTTTCTAAGGGAAGTTAGCACATCGTCTTTAGGAGACACACTTTTTAGCTGAGTTTTTTAGCTGAGTTTATTGGAACAGGGGAAATGTATGCGCTCATTATCAAAAGAATAGTGGAACAAATATTTGCACCTAAAAGGAATTAACCAACAGTAATGAAACTTGGTGGGTAGGTTTGACATCGCGAGACATGCCAATAATTCAAGTTTCATGCTCATCCCTTCATGTGACGTAAGCAAGGACAGGCCTTATCGCTGTACCTGACTAACCCAATAGCCACGATTGTGGAGATTCAGCCAGCAGTGATGCCCTCCATGAGTCATCCTGTTAGTATCAACACCACTGGCAGACGGCTTCACAATGCGGGACTACAACTGTTAGTGCTACTATGTTTTGGATGATGAGTGTACAATGGAGCATAAAATATACAATGTGTCATAACTTCTGCGCAGGGCCATAACTTTCAGTAACTATGCATTCAATTAAAGTGTGCAAAAAGTTATCAGAGCTGCAGTTCCTGGTTATACAATAGGATGAGCAAATAGGCCGAAAACACATCAAAAATAGCAGTTGTATTGCCAAGTCTATGGCAACCTGGTTAGGGCAAAATACACCCTTACTGCCCATTAAATGCACAGTTACTGTTACAGTGTGCCATAACTTCTGCACAGGGCCATAACTCACAGTACCAGTAACGGCATATTTTATGTTCCATTTTTTCCACTATGTTAAACTCAGCAAAAGAAACAGTAAAATTAGCTGAAAGCCTGTACTACAGAATATTACACAACATGACAAATAACATACAGTATTAAACATTAGTTGTTGGTCAAAATGGCCATTTAATCTGTGCCCTGGCCTTGGCTCTTTTGGAACGTTACCCCACCTAATGGCCATTCACCTGTAGCACACTGTTTTTCCCCTAGCAGTGAGCGGAGCTGTGGAGATTCTGCAGTTCACGGGCAGAAGCTACCTCATGTATAACAGCCATGACATCCTGAAGAGGTAACCTTTCCGACTGCAGTCTAAACAGACATAAGCACTGGAGAATACTACTTGTGAAATTCAACATGTGTTTGTGAAATTGGTCCTGCTTTCTTTCTCCTCTCCAGAGTATCAGGCTCCAGGACTCACATACAGATGTATTTCCGAAGCACGGCTCAGGAAGGCCTGCTCATATGGATAGGCGACACCACCATGAGGCCCAACAGTGACTACATGTTTCTGGCTTTACATGGAGGAGCAGTTGTCTTCAGGTTAGTCACAAACACACATCTATCTGCAACCCCAGCATGCACACACTACAAGGCAAAGCATGTGACGGGGGTACTGGAGGGGTATATCATTCGAGCCCCAGTTATGCCATAGACATTTGTGAGCAAGAGAACCCTCTCTCTTCTCCATCACTAAGTGCATTCCTAGCCAATGTAGGAATTAGTATTCTCCTCCAAGCATGCTGATCTGGCCAATGACTTAGTGTTAGCAGCAGTTCAAAAAATAACTGGGTACATGTGACTCAGAGCAAGCACATGTAAGCCTTCACCCTCACAGCTTTTTACCATCATGGGATGGGGAGATCTAGCTACTGAAAGAGAATAATTAGAGGAATAAAATAGGAACTTGGACTAGAGTTCTGGGTGGTTTCTACCTGGAGCTATGAGGCTAGACCCCACTTTTGGACAGTGGTAGAACTGACAGGTAATACTTATGGAAGAGTGTGGAGATGGGATGGGATAGGAAAACTTGATCACAGGACACAGAAACTGGAGATGGAAATGTATCCTATTAGATTGGAAGGAGAAGGTTCTTCAGCAAGAACTTCAGTTATTCCATAAATCCAGTTGATACTATGTGGTTTGCAGTATACGCTAATAGTTGTTTATATTATATTATATTATATTATATTATATTATATTATATTATATTATATTATATTATATTATATAAAAACATTTATATTGTATATACTGTCTTTTATCAATACACTGTATATACTTAGCATATATACAGTACCTAAAATGATGCTTAACAGATAAAGTAGATTTTTTTGTTGGGTGATTTGTGATGCTTGAACAAATGAGCAGTATTGGTCCTCACACACAAAGAAATTAACATGGGCAGTTTGGTTTTACACTGACATGACATTGGTTGAATGTCTTAATAAACATCTATAAATAGAAGGAATAGAGTAAAGAATTATCCACCCCTGAGTAGCAAAACAGCATCACATTGGCCATCTCTAATTATGATTCCCCTCCAGCTATAACCTTGGGAGTGGCACCAATACCCTCACAGTCAACGGATCGTTCATCGATGGCAGATGGCACAGGGTCAAAGCAGTCAGGTAAGTCAGTTTGTTGGACCATAGACAGATATTGGCATTAGTTTGTTTGTAAATGAGAATAAGAAACCACTGATATGTGCTTTTCTATTCTCAACTGTCTCTACACACTCTTGTCTTCAGAGATGGGCAGATGGGCAAACTGAGTGTGGATAACTCTACCACCAAAGTGGGAAAGTCACCTGGCAGAATGAGACAGCTCAACACTGGTGGGGCCCTGTATGTAGGTGAGTGGTATTGATGTTATAAGATGGTATAAACATAGCAATGCCTGTTAAACTAAAGTAAAACCCTATTAAAATGGCAACTGAATTTTGCATTGATCAACTGCGTTAATTTTGTTGCATATGGCATAAAATTCAATTTGGTATAATTTTGGACAAAAAAATGGATGCATGATAATATTACAATCATATCAGCATCATTGTTTTTTGGAAATAGACGGTACCAACAGTTCCAACCAACAATGCTGATATACCACATGTACTCTTGATGTATCATAGTTTTATATTTCTGCCATATCTCTACCTCTAATATATATTTAGTTGCTCAAAAAACTTAAAAGCTCTAGTTCCCCTTTCAGTTAAGTGAATATTCATTATGGACAGACCAATAATTGGCTATAATTTAACCTTTGACTGGTAGTGTATGCTCATTCTGAAATTCATGCCTCTAAGAAAAAAATGATCTTGAATGGTGCATAATATTATCAAAACAGACGCAACAAAATGCC
>CM067490.1:22677109-22693490 GCA_034552555.1 Semaprochilodus insignis | reverse complement strand
CAGTATATTAGCAGATATGTTGTCATGTTTCAAGCTAATTTCTTAAAATAAGCAATTAAAAATTATTTGCCAACATGAGAAAATTTGACTTCCTGAAATCGCTTAAAACATATTTTTTTAAAAAAGTAAAATAATAAAAAAATGAGCTTACAACAATCTCAAAATTACATTTTTAGATATATCAACTAGATATAAGATCATTTTACTTGTACTGGTGACTTCCCATTTTTATTAAATCAGTGATTTATGTGATGCACATATTGTGCATTTTCTCATCCATTTTTCTTTCCTAAATTCTTCTCTGCGCCGTAGAGAGAGGACAAGGAACTGGGACCAAGAGCAAAAACTATAACATTGACTCAGTCCACTTTGTGAAGGAAGATCTTCAGAAACTGAGCCTTCCTGTTAGCTTGTGCCGAATAACCTGTTCGAAGCTCTTCATGGAGAGTCAATCAGCTGAGCTTCTCTGGCGCCTTCATGACAGGAAATTCAAACTGCAAACGCTCGGGGTGTTTCATCAGTATATCCACTTCTGCAATATCTTCTGCTCACATGACTGTAAGGCACCACCCTGTTTTGGCTATTTTCACTTTCTTTATCATCGTGTCACTCAAATACTGCAAAATGTAGTCAATCCACACTCGCAATCCTTTAACTGAACTATAAAACATTCAAGATACAAACTTTCATATTATAGTATTTGATAGATTGATTAATGCATTTGAATAGGTTGTATTTTAAATCATACTGAAACTGTAAGTCTTAAAATACTGCAAATCAATGGAACCAGACTGCTGTGTTCAAATGATGCATAAAAGCAGAAATCAACAAAAAATGGAGATACATGTTTTTCTTTGGACAGAGACGATATATGTATATGATATATCATTAAACACAATGCCAGTTTGCATACTTGCATAAAAGCTAGCCGCTGAATGATGTTAAAAGTAAAATATCATTATGAAGGAACACTCAAGAGAAAGTCTACTGTTTTGTGTAATCCAGAAAACCACAATGCAAAAGAAGAGTAGCTTAAATGCGAGAAATAAACACTGAATTTAAGGAGAAAATTATTTAATGCTAGTGAAATATCTGCCCATGTATAGACTACTATCACGCGGTTTTACTCATTTTTACTCATTTATGTCACGCTTTGTGTGGTCAGCTCCACACACTAGTTAGCTCTGTTGAATGTTAATGTGCCATCATCTCTACATCAGCCATGGAGAAATGAATGAAGGCATAGTCTTTAGTTGACCCTTTTTACTGTATACACTGTTCCAGTTTTCATGCTAGCAACCCTTCGCCTCAGACAAGACGAAAAGCTCCATCCCGATCCACACAGTACAGCTCCACCTGAGCCTTCTGCCTCAGGGTTGAACCCCCTTCAGGCACCTGCGTGCCCTCCAGACGTTTTGGCTGGGTCTGACATGCCCAAGTCCTCCACCTTCTCCCATATCCATGCTGGCAGTTGTCTTTTTCAAGGGTGAGCTATCACTAACCCCTCGCCTCCTAGACCTCTCTCTTGCTGTCTGAACATCACCACAGAAGTGAAACGATTATAAGAAAAGAGTAATCTTTACGGACACATTCTCTCTTTCTGACTTTTCAGGCATGATCCCCCATCGACACAGAGACAGTTCTTGGTTACCCGGGCTATGGCTACTACTGTAAGAGTCAGCCTCAGCTTCTATCTAAAGTGGTCAGGCTTACAGCCTCATTACCTGAAAAGTCCTATGGGCCAGCTGGGCAATCGCCAGCCATCTTGAACAACATAGCGATCCTCCAAGCATACCAGACTCAACTGCTTTGGCGCTAACCCAGAGCTAACCCAGAGCTGCACAAGGCCACTGATTTTTCCCTGTACATGCTCATGTGCTTACTTACTCACTGTCTTGGGCCTGACTGAATCTGTTGTGTAAGACATGACATTTAAATTTCGAGATGCAGCAAAAGGACTCAGTGGCTTTCAGAACCATAATGCCCTGATGGTCCCGTGCTAGCCAACCAGCACCTGTGCTAGACTAAGCCCCGCTATTGCTCACTGTGTGTGTGAGACACAAGAACCCCTTGCCAGAGAAAGCCACAAAGCTAATAAAACAGGAGATATGCTCCCTTTTGGTGCAATTCGCCTGAAACCCAGGGAGGGTGTTATCAGAGACACTTTCTAATTCCCAAAAAGGATGATGGCCTGAGGCCAGTTCTAGATCTCAGCATCCTGAACAAAACTCTTCGGCAGATGCCTTTTCAGGTCAGTCAGAGAGGTGGATTGTTTCCCTCCTGTAGACCTGAAGGATGCATTTTTTCACATTCCCATAGTGGAAAGGCCTAGAAGTGTCTCAGATTTGCCTTTCAAGGAAAGGCTCACAAAGAGTTCTTCTGTTTGAGCTTGCCCTGAGCCCTCACACTTTTACAGTGTGCGTGAACACAGCCCTAGCACCTTTGGGACAAGGTAATTCACATACTATGCTACCTTGATGTCTTTTAATGGCAGAGTTGAAGGAATTGGTCAGAGTACACACACAAGCAGTGATCACACTAAATTGGAGTTTCTTGGGTCTCGATCTGAATTCACTTTTATTGTGTATGCGCCAGGCAGAAACCCATTATGGACACAGCCTGCATGATATATCAAAGTGGGACTGTCGGGAGGAGCCCTCTAAATGCTAGTCAGTTAGAAACCCAATTAGGTGAGTAAAACAGTCATTTATGTATTATATAGGTTAGGTTACGATTTTAATTCTGTTCTAGTATCGTGCCTGATCCTTCACCACCACCACCTTTTATGATGTCCTCCTTCTTGGGGGGTAGGATGTCCTCCTTTTGGGCTTATGAAAGTGGCCACCCTAACTGTCAGTGCTCGCAAAGTAAGGGTCTGGGCATCAGCAGGAGTGCCTTTGGCTTATGACGCATGAGACCTTTCCAAAGGTTGTGCATCAGCCAACATGTACTCCAGAAGGAGGACCAACACTGCCCACTCAGCGTTATGGCACTGTAAGAACTCTCATTCCTCATTCATATGCCCAAAGTTACATACAACCCGTCCATTCCTGAAACCTGTTCTAAAATAGGTCAGTTTCAGCTCAGATATTTTAATATTCCATACTTTGGGCCGTATGCTTTCCATCATAATGTCTTGTGGACTTTGTGGTATGTTTTAATTAACTGCTATATTACTTAATTAAACACCCACTGACATATCAGACTCAACTAGAGGAAGAATTAATTATTAATAATAATTATTATTATTATTATTAATGTATTAATTCAGTATGTATCTGAGATCAGAAAATGCTTATTCTGGATTATTTGTTCTGTGGAAGTTATTACTTTCTCCAAGGACTCTTATTGTGAAGGTTTCCTTCATTATTTATGCTGAGTTCAGTGCAGAGCATGCATTCAGTGCTGTTTTAAGATGGTGTAGTGCTGGTTGAAACTGGTCTATGCTGGTTTAAGCTGGCCTATTGTTTAACTGGACACACAGTTTGTTCACGCTGGTTGATCAGCATACCAACATCAAAACACAACATATGGTGATATTTCTGGTGACCAACATACCAGCTTTGGGACCTGAAAGGTCAAGCTAACCCAAAGCTGGGCAAGGCCACTGATTTTTCCCTTCGGCAGATGCCTTTTTAGGTCAATCAGACAGGTGGACTGCTGCACTCCTCTAGACCTGTAAGATGCATTTTCACATTCCCACCACAACATACTGTATGCTGGTATTGATGGTAACCAGCATTAAAACACAACATATGCTAGTATTGATGGTGACAAACATGCCAGCATCAAAACATCACATATGCTGGTATTGATGGTGACCAGCACACCAGCGTCCTAAACACAACAAATGCTGGTATTGATGGTGACCAGATACCAGCATCAAAACATCACATATGCTGGTATTGATGGTGCCCAGCACACCAGCATCCTAAACACAACAAATGCTGGTATTGATGGTGACCGGATACCAGCATCAAAACTCAACATATGATGCTGGTATGTTGGTCACCATCAATACCAGCATATGTTGTGTTTTGATGCTGGTCATGCTGGTGTAGATGGTGACCATCCATGCTGGTCTATGCTTGTTTTTCTAGCAGGGTGCTTTACTCAAAGATACTAATGTGGATGAGCAATTGGGAACAAGTTAGCATAATCATGTTTGCATAATGCTAACAGCCTGAATTCTGGGAAACAAGAAATGCTCACTTTACCGCCATCTTGAAACGTATTCCTGTTCTCAGCCCCTCAAACCCTCATGTTGACTCAAGTGAGGGAGCCAACAAAACTGCAGACTTGAGCCAGTAGCATATCCTCAGATGGATTACCACTTTCCATTACAACCCTATAGCAAAGAGCTGACTTCAGCTGTCAGCTTTCGTTAAACAGTGTGATCATTTTAACAGATTTAATTGGCCTAAATACATTAATGTGCAAAAGCTGTTGGGAACAAGTTAGCATAACAGGCTCCTACTGGCATTAATGTGTTTTTTTCTCTCATGAATTCCTTCAAGAGGCGGATGTGTCTCACAACTGCTCCGGATGGAGTGGCTGGGAGCTCTGGCTAGGGCCCCAGTGATGACCGATGTCTGCTAAGGGGGATGTCTGCAGTCTGTGGCTCTTCTGTAGCATCAACTAACAGAGACTGAAAGAGCAGTCAGCTATACTCAAGCACTTCTCTTAGGAGACTTGCATTCATAAGCAGAGTGTGGGCAGGTTGATACATCATGACAGCACTGTACAGGGAAACAGTGGTGTTTCAAAGTACTTTATCAAGCTTTGGCATGACTAGCATAGGAAGCCCATGGTTAGAAACAGCAGGCGGCTTAGCCAATTAACCCTGCTAAAGCCCTGCAGTGAATGCAGACTGTTCGGTTGTAGCTTGGCAACTGTAAGTGCACAATTTGCTGTTAAATCGGATAGCCTTCTCCACTGGTCGTAACTCCTGGAGACCTTCCTGCAGGTTTCACCTCCATCCCAAATCAAAGCCTTTGCACATGGGGCAATCAAGGACTTCTGAAGGCAGTAATTAAATGGATCAGGAGGGGTTGATTAGGGTCAGAACTAATGTCTGCAGGAGACCAGGAACAGGTCTGGTGACCACTGGCCTACCCAGTATCTCAACTACTTGCAGGATGACTGGATTTATATGCAGAGAGACATTTAGCACCCGCATGAAAGGCCACGTTACTTATTGAACTTGACAAAAATCACACATATGTATGCTGTGAGTTAGCCAATTAGCAGGTGTGGTTAGCTTGCAAAGGCTTTCTTTGTTAGTGTTAACTCATAGGATGCCAGAAGAAGATATACTGCTTCTTAAGGTTAGCATAGCTTGAAAGCTTTCTCAGTTGTAGCAAAAGAGTGGCAGGGCTTAGCGGAGGGTCAGTTCAAGTCCAGATATTTGCTTTATCATAAAGCTCTACTGGTGCAATGGGTTATTGCGTGATATCTCTAGCCTGGAGCTATGAGTCTTGGGCAATTAGCTTGCATGGCCTCTTATAATAGCAACATTGTGAGGATGCTTAAAGGCTCTTCTGCAGACCCCTTGTTCGCTTTGCCCTGGCCTAAATGGATGTTTTGCAGCAAAAGGAGATCTTTTGTTCCTCAGGCCCTTGGCTCATCACTCTTCTCCCTCCCCTTCCTGAAAAGTCTCTTGTCCCATGGCAAGATGGACAATGTGGCTTCTTCCCCTTGTTGGCTTGGCTCCACTCCCATGTGCTCCAAGTATGACCTCTGCTCCCAAAGGCTCACCTCACTGTATGTTTCTCATTACTGCCCTCATTGCTAGCAGCTTTTATGACACATTTCCTCTGATCCTCTACGTCTGGGTTCATGCATTGACTCCTAGCGCTCCCCTGAGATGGCATTATGCAGCAGATGCTTTACCTTACACCCTCTTGCTGTTGGGTTATGCAAGCTCCTCCATGGAGATTTCCAGTGAGGAGGTTTAAATCCAAATCTCTATAGAGAACACAGCAGTGGAGCCCATCAAACTTCCAGCCATATCCATGACTATATTGCATAACGTGGTATTCTATTTCTTATTCACCGGATTTGTGCATGCTAACTCCATTTATGGGCTTATGCCTCTAATATATTTATTTAATCATTTGGGATTTTGGTGACGTGAATACTTGCTCCAGCACAAACTGCTATCTCTTCTGGCCTTGAACATGAATCCATTTATTCAGTAAGAGAAATTCCGATTTGTCACATGCTTAACAGATCTTGGGTTGTCAGCAGTGTGTGATAGACCGGCCTATGGAAGATAAAGCCTGTTGACTACAGCCAAGAACATGTTCCTGCCTCGTATCCCCACAACAGCCAGCCTGAAGTCTTATACAGCAGCTGCCAATGGCAGGTTCATCCAGCTTGTTGCAGTCCTAATCGTGTACTAGTGCTTGTTTTGTCTCTCTCTCGTTCTTTTAAGTTCCATAGTAAAAAAAAATGATATGGCAACATCTGTCAATTCATATTGGCTTGTCCATTCACATACTGCTAATAGGACAAAGTGATAGGCTAAAGGATGCTAACCGTACTTGCTAATCTTGCTAGTGCTAATCTTTTTATTGGAAATGGTACATCCTCTTGTGTGTGTAGGTGGGGATTAATAAACCAAACCAACAGCTTTCACCGCCCACTGGAATTTGGAAGCTCATTTAAAGGAATTATATGTAAAAAATGCAAATTTACACAGTTTTCCTGTTACCTCAAACATGACATGTGCTTAGTGTGTATATAGTAGTTTGCTTCTTTAGTTTTGCACTGGTGCAAATGGGAAAAAGTGTCTATGAGATGGCTACTGCTGTGTTGTTGGCTATGCAAAAGAATTTGCTCATCGTCAAAAGAATAGCTGCACCCAGAAGGAAGTGTGGGATTGCAGTGCTACTGGGAAGGAAGATAAAGGTTACCAGGAACAATAAATGGTGATAAATTTAGACTGATATGGGCAATATTTATTGGGCTACACATACAGAAGTAGTGTCTTTCAGTATGGCTAACACAACACGCCAGACGTCTCAGCATGGAGTTGTAGAGGTACTTAATGGTGTCCTGTGATAATCCAACCCATGCAGCTTGAATATTCTCACACAGTTCCTGCAGATTTTGCAGCAGGGGTGGAGGTGGAGTGACACCAGGCCTTCAGGACATATTACATGTGACAACAAACTGTTCATTTTGGCGCTGACCATGGTACCTCCATGCCGGAATTCGTTGGTCGTCTCCACCAAGACAAAAGCAGGACTCTTCACTGAAGATGACTCGCTGTCATGTCTGGCACGACACTACTGCAGTCTTTGGCGACGTTAACGTGATGTTAAGGGCAGTCGTCGTAACAGTCTACGTACATGTGGTCCTGTGTCGTATAGCTGTTTGCCAATGGTGCTGGCACTAACAGGGTAACTCATGGAGGGCATCACTGCTCACTGAATGTCCGCCATCGTGCCTGTTGTTTCTGTCAGGTACATCGATAAGGCAGTCTTATGTGCGGCCGAGTGTGAAACTTGAATCATTTGCATGTCTCAAAATGTCAAACTTACCCACCAATTTTCATTCCTGTCAGTTGATTCTTTCTAGGTGCAACTATTTGTGCTTTGATGATGCAGCTATTCTTTTGATGATGAGTGTATATCATCGCTGTCCATTGAAAAACATGTATCTCTATCTAACATGTAACACAGCAGCTGCCGTTTACATGTGAAAATTTCATGATCAGTGGACCAACAGAAATGGCCCAAATTTGGAAAAAAAGGAAAAAAAGTTAAATTAGGTTCCCATTCACTGAAAGTCTGCAATCTTGGCAGTTGGGTCAGTCAGGTACAGTGATGAGCCCTGCTGTACAGGAGGCTGAAAAAAAAAACAAAAAAACTTACCAGTCAAACGTGTGTACTTGTCCTCACTCTGTTATTTCTACTGGAAGCCAGTTTTTTGGTTTGTACAAAAAGTGAGGTAGCAAAAGCATATGTTCGCTCTAATAAAAGTGAGGGTGCACATGTTCCACCGGCCTCATTGCTCTAATGCCTATGGCTATAAGGATGACTTCACTGGAATGTGGAACACTGGTACAAAGATGCAGTTATGGTATGCTCTGATTATAGACATTTGAAGAACATGGAAAAAAATAAAGCTCAGTAGCCAGGCTCACCCTCAATGTGACCCAGCAGGAAGATGATGCTTAAATTATTGATATGATGTTTAGCGCTGGAACAAGTAACAGGCGCTAGACACTGGTTCCTCAAAAAAAAGATGCGTGCCAGGGGGCATGGCTGTGACGGGTTTTCCTCTGACAAGGGCACAAGCTGAATTTAAAAACATGGACGTTAATTGAATACAAAGGAAAGTGATGGAAACTTGTCCAGAAACGACTTTTAACTCCCGGCTCCTGTTCTAATTTTGGCTCAAGTCGAGAGTCCACCACTGAAAAATGGTTTTATCATAACACAGAATTCCAGTCATTCTGAGCAAACAGGGATTCTGATTCTTGGCCATTCATCTCAATTACTGGTATAGACCTTTTAGCTTTGATTTTCTGTGGTTGATTGATTATGATGTCCACACCATTGAAAATCAAACAGTCCATGCCCAGGAGTACAAGGGAACATAATTGGATCTGTTGCCCTCTGAGATATAGCCTTTTGTCTTTCTATTGTTCAGTGAGATGCTAGCTAATCACAGGCATCTATTAAGGAAGTCGGCCTGCATATGTTAGTGATGGGCTCGCTAACCTTATCCACATAGGGCCGGTGCGGCTCCAATACTTCATTCCCATCAAGCAAAAGCACATTTGGATCCACTTGTTTAATCAGTTGGTCTCAATCATCAAACAGTTGGTTAGTTATATGAGATGTGCTCAGTTTGGACCCTAGCCTTTGTGGTTCACGCTGAATTGGGGCTTGATGTTCCCAGATCCATGGATTATAGAGATATGTACCGAATTGTCCCTACCAGTATTTGAACAAACTTGTTCATGTTAACTTTGGAGTGAAGTTACATAATTCTGAGATTTCCAATTTAGGTATGCTAGCATTTGATTGGCTAAAAAGAGGCTGACAGCTCACAGTCCCTGAAGGTTTATGTGATTACAGGCAAAAATTTTACTTGCTTCCAGACACAGAGGAGGCGAGAGCTGGCAGTGTTATGTTGGTCCAGCACTGGGGAAAATTGCTCTTTCAGGTGACTTGCTTATATTCGTCTGTTGCCTGCACTGATTAGCACACATAACGTCATTTTGTTTATGCCAATACATTTTGCACTTGTCACCTACAAAAAGAAGAGACATCAGGAGATTTTTCACCAGGCAGAGTGTAATTAATAGCAGTGGTGTACAGTAACTCAGTAAGTGTAATGTGTTAGTGTACTGTAAGTAGTGTGTTGGTGCACAGTAACTCAGTAAGTGTAATGTGTCAGTGTACTGTAAGTAGTGTGTTGGTGTACAGTAACTCAGTAAGTGTAATGTGTTAGTGTACTGTAAGTAGTGCGTTGGTGTACAGTATCTCAGTAAGTGTAATGTGTTAGTGTACTGTAAGTAGTGTGTTGGTGTACAGTAACTCAGTAAGTGTAATGTGTTAGTGTACTGTAAGTAGCGTGTTGGTGTACAGTAACTCAGTAAGTGTAAAGTGTTAGTGTATTGTAAGTAGTGTGTTGGTGTACAGTAACTCGGTAAGTGTAGTGTGTTAGTGTACTGTAAGTAGTGTTTGGTGAACAGTAACTCAGTAATTGTAATGTGTTAGTGTACTGTAAGTAGTGCGTTGGTGTACAGTAACTCAGTAAGTGTAATGTGTTAGTGTACTGTAAGTAGTGTGTTGGTGTACAGTAACTCAGTAAGTGTAAAGTGTTAGTGTACTGTAAGTAGTGTTTGGTGAACAGTAACTCAGTAATTGTAATGTGTTAGTGTACTGTAACTCAGTAAGTGTAATGTGTTAGTGTACTGTAAGTAGTGTGTTGGTGTACAGTAACTCAGTAAGTGTAATGTGTTAGTGTATTGTAAGTAGTGCGTTGGTGTACAGTAGCTCAGTAAGTGTAAAGTGTTAGTGTATTGTAAGTAGTGTGTTGGTGTACAGTAACTCAATAAGTGTGATGTGTTAGTGTACTGTAAGTAGTGTGTTGGTGTACAGTAACTCAATAAGTGTGATGTGTTAGTGTACTGTAAGTAGTGTGTTGGTGTTCAGTAACTCAGTAAGTGTAAAGTGTTAGTGTACTGTAAGTAGTGTGTAGGTGTTGTTGTAATTTCTTCTTCTGGTGTCAGTTGAAGAGAGGAGAGCACTCCGTATGTGATGTTAGTTTATTGAGCTCTGGTTCCAGCATGCTGTCCAGAATGCAGTCCAGAGAGAGGTCTAGAGTGAAGTCTACAGATACAAACTTTGAAGGGGTTTTATACTATTGTTGCTTGGCATAAATATCGCAGTGTCATGTTCTGTTTAGAGTGAGGCAACTCCTCCATAGTTGAACAAAAGGTCAAAGCAGATAAGAACATCTCTGTTTGCACTCCGCACAGAGATTAACAAAAGAGGTTAACCACAAGATCAAAGGAAGAACAAAAGGTCAAACAAAGATCAGAAAAATTCAGAATCAGAATTAATATGGGAAAACAAACAACAATAAATAAACTTCCAACAGACCTCCCTCTTGTACGTGAAAAACATACACATAAAACACCAACAAAACCAAAACAAAACAAATTAAAATGAAACAAATTTAAACATACAAGCATACTTTTTACTTAAACCTCAGAATACTTGATGGTGTTTCATATTCTATGTGGAATAGGGTTCATTCTTTCTTATATATCTTCATTAGATATAATTCTTTGTAGTTGTTAGCATGGTCTGTAACCGGATTGATTCAGTTTCAGTTTGTGCCATGTTTAATAAAATCCTTTCCTTAGTGACCCGAATACAGCAATGATTGTACCAATGATTATACAGTTGCTACCTCGCAACTCTGTTTTTGCAAACCATGAGGCGATGTAATTGTAGTGTAGTGGAAATGATGCCTAAGATTTGGACAGTATCATTAGCCACTTTACAGCTAGAACACATCTGATCCAAGGCTGCCGAAAACACCATAGTTTGGAATCAGTGCACCTAAAAACCTACTCCAAACAATTGATCATATACAGAATGCTGTGTACATGGGTTTGGCACGATGAAAAATGAAAGATTTAGTGGACTAAGTGGATGATTTAGACTTTTTGTGTGAATATGTGTTTGAATATTTAATTGGACACTGAATTTCGTTCAATACAAAGGTGAAGGTGCGTCAATATCTAAGATTGGAATAATCAGAGACACCATCTCAGGTGTTATTGTTTGAATGTTACTTCGGAGGTGTCGGAATAATGCCTGCCTTCCCTTGTTTGGGGCATAAGAATCATCTGTGTCTAGCAAGGCACGTGTATCACAGTCAGAAATGGCATGTGCGTTCCAGGCTATACCAGCAGATATATGACTATCTGACTGTGTATGCAGACATTTTGTGAGCTCTAGAGTCCATCTCAACATGATGACACCTTAGTCCTTGATAACTTGGTGACAAGGATGGATAGATGCTCCAATGTAGGACATTCAGATGTCTTTCAATCCAGCTACATTTCTTGTGATCAGGTCACATCCAGTTGAATGGGCCTGTGAAGAAACCTGAAGCACCTCCCTCTCATTCCATTCATTTTCACCTCACAAGTTCCTCACACTCTGCTTTAGCTTTCCTGTAACACACACAACCAAACAAATAACAGCAGCAGTATCTGACAGCAAGTGTACAGATGAATACAGAATTTAATTATTCTGACTTCTGACTGATGACATATTGCATGTGGGGCCACATCTTTCCCTACCTAACCCACGGGTCCTAGCTGATTAACTGAGTGAGGAATGCTAGCCATGTAACGGGGAAAGGGAAATCTTCACTCTGGGGTTGACCGCCGCTAGTATCTAAAACTACCAATTCCTCCCAGAGCTCTCCTCTCACTCACCCGTACTTTCCTCTATTTAAGGTGGCAACACCACTTTGCAATTTGAAATCTGACTAACTTTGCAGACTTTGACACAGTACTGCTGTGTCTGTGACTTTAAGTATATTGAGTGAGCCTTTTCACACAGCTAGAGGACTAGCTGTGTGAATTCTGGTATCACCTATTGATCTGGCACATTTGCACACGTTGCGCACTTCAATGAAGAGTGTAACGCTATCAGATTTATCAGCCCTAGGGTTCAGTGATAGTCTTGGATGCAAAAAAAAGGTAATTTCCCTGAAGTCTTTAGCATTACTTCATGCATTTTACCTTAACAACCTCTAAACTGTCTGGACACACGCTCTGAGATGTGGCCAGACACAAAAACATATCACCCTAAACAGCTGTAACCCTCACGCGACTCTTGCCAGATATAACCAAAATCGTAATTCTCCCTTTATGGAGATTACTAAATTCTTGAATTAAAATCCAAATATCACTAAACCTTAAAGTAGTGACTAACAGAGTTTGTCTGGTACTAATTTCAGTTCATATGTAAAATGTATTATTACATATTAGATACAGAGCATAACCAATTTAGAAACAGTAGCAATGTAAGATGTGATGTTGCTAATGCACACATCAATCCATATTATGATAAATACCTCTTGCTATTGCAAGACATTATTGTTCCTTCTTTGTTTTATTCTCAGACCAACTGTCTTTATCCAATCTTTATCTGTTTATCAGATTTGAACACAAGCTAGTATTATTGTCAGACTTGAGTAATGTGAGCAAATTAGTTAACCTTCTCAAACTAAAGTTTAGACAATTACACAGGTTCTCTGTCATTATCATAAACTCTGCAGGTTTGTCATGAGCTTGTCCATAACCTCCACTGTAAAGTGAGTTAGCAATTTGCTCCTGCTTTCCTGAAGTTATGTCCAAACAACACAGACTTAAGTCATGTCTGAACATAATCTCAACAGATGTTATTTCCACAGCATCAACTGCTTTGCATACAACTGATTTGTTATACCAGTTTATTGCATTTACTAATTAATGTTACTGAATAATCCCATCTTGAGCATCAGACATTAAAGTCATCATTAACGCTAAGGATTAGACATCCATACATGAAGGCAAAGCTTAACTTTAGGTAACTGTGAGAGCAGAGTCCATTGCCCCTTCCTTGGGCATAGTCCTGCAGAAGACCAGAAAACCATCAAGGCACCCATAAAACCATCAAAGCACCTCAGGTTGCCCAAAACATAGTACAGAGACACATCTCGCAGCAGACTTAAGCAGCCTTTAACATCTGAAGATTAAACATCTTTACTCAAGGCTGAAGTTATTAAATAGCTGGTTCATGATGGTTCAGTATAGGTTTTGCCTACACCCACTTTACTGCAATAGTGACATGCATCATCATGTGTTCTTTGGCTTTGCTGACTCCCTGTTTCATGGGATGCTTTCTGTGACACAGCAGTTACATGCAACTACAGAGCTGGTAGACTCTGGGACACCTCAACTTGTGAAGTTTCATCCTCAGCTCTTTGAACACTGTTACTGTTCATCACATTCTCAGCCACACAGTCAGACTGACCCCTATGCAGTACAACTGTTTCGGTGATGAGCTGAGTACACTGACTCACTGGTCCATTGTGATGGCAAGGTTTGATTTCTTCTGCCAGACACTCTATTTGCTCTGGATTCAGAGGCTCATGCTTGGTGATTACTGTCATTTCTCCTTCTGTCTTTTCTTCCTTGATTATGACTGTTGCTGCTTTTAAAGCAGTTTGATCAAGACCAGCTTGATCAGAACTGTCTCCACTGCAACTGTCTCCACTGTTACTGTCTCCATAATGTACCAGAGGTGTTCTAGTGGATTTAGGTCAGGCGAGCAGGGGGGCCAGTCAATGTATCAATTTCTTCATCCTCCAAGAACTGCTTGCATACTCTCGCCACATGAGGCCGGGCATTGTCGTGCACCAGGAGGTCCTGCTGAGGGGTTAAGGACCTTTTACAGCCTTGTCCAGCTCTACTAGAGTAACTGCCTGTCTCCTGGAATCTCCACCATTCTCTTAAGACTGTGCTGGGAGACACAGCAAATCTTCTGGCAATGGCACGTATTGACGTGCCATCCTGCAGGAGTTGGACTACCTGTGCAAGCTCTATAGGGTCCAGGTACTGCACTATGGTACTAGTAGTGACGCTGACCCAAGCCAACTGCAAAACTAGTGAAAAATCAGTCAGAAAAGATGATGGGGTACAAAATGTCAATGACCTCCACCTTTTAAACCATTCCTGTTTTGGGGGTCATCTTATTGTTGCTCCTCTAGTGCACCTGTTGTTAATTTAATTAACACCAAAGCAGCTGAAACTGATTAACAACCCCCCTACTACTTAACTGATCAGATCAATATCCCAGAAGTTGAACTGAGTTGATGCTATACTCTGATTAAAAAGTGTTCCTGTAATTTTTTTGAGCAGTGTATTTTGACATGGGCATCTCTCTCATATACTGTTAGGCACTCAGACAACTCAGAAAGTGTACTAGTTCACCAGGTGATTTCAAAAGAGGCAAAACTTTCCTCATACTCTGAGTTAAACCGTCAGCCCACTGGACTACAGACTCCAGAGAATTCAGCACATCTGCTACTGAATCAAACTCTGAATGTCCCCCATTGAGCAGAAACACCTCAGCAAACCTCTGTGTGTACTGCCTCACAGGTTAATTTTTCCCCGATGACACTCTACGATTTGTTTCCAGCAAACAGTAGACTCTACACTGTTGTGAAGCACTGTGAGCAACCCCACATTACAATCCTGCACTGCTCTTAGAGATTTCAACTTCTCTAGATGTTTCTCATAATATTCCTCCATAGTTTCAATCTCATCTGGCATGAGTATCTGTGAACACACAGAAATGACATCTAATGGATTTAAGAATACAGTTTGATTTTCCGTGTCATTAGTGTCAGGAAAGGACCAATCCCCATTTCCTTTGGGTGCTTAAACTCTTTAGATGTGCGTTATCTGTTCTGGGTTTAAGGGGTTGTGCTTGATGGAAGGTTTGCTTCCCTTTCTCTGGATTTGATCTGTTTTACCTTAATAGGAGCAGTTTCTAACCTTGTTAGATTGTATCCTTCCTTATCACTGCTGTTACTAGACCCTGAGCTGACAGACTGCTCTTCAGGTCTATGCTTGAATTCTTTGAGACATGGATATAGTTTTTCTACCTTTCTTGCAGCTAATTCCTGAAATTCCTTGTTCTCCTTTTGAAGTTTAGCTACCTTTTCCTGTAACTCTTTGAGGGAGAGTTGAGCATGTTCATACGTGTTCTGAGCATTAGTGGCTGCAAGCTTTATGATTGGCACTCTCCTGTACCAGTCGTGCATTATTTTTGGCTTGTTCGTTCATTAACAGGCAATGCCACTGTCTGAACACCTGAACACACCCCTCCAGATCTATCTTTTTCATACACTTGGCTAAGATTACAAAGCACTGCTCCTGACTCCAGTCTGACTGTTAAATTTCTTACAGAGCTTAGCCTTTCATTTAGAGCATAGTTTGTCTACCATCTTTGTTAGACCAGCCTCAAATGCTGCTCTGTCTACAAATGCTGTCGACATGTTAACATTTGTAGCAGACATTTTGACACAAAACATTAATCACAAACAACCAAAACCACTACACAACCTAAAGAAGCGTCCGTTATGAAAACGAATCCTAATGAAAGCCAGGAAACACCTGCCTCCCTCCTAGACTAGACTAGGCAAACAAATACAGACATGGACAGAACATATACTCTCTTCTCTTGACAGCTCTCTTTGCCCTTATTCTTGTTCGGAAGTTCTGGTGGACTCACCGAGTGCAGCTTGTTTTCCTGTAGTCAGAGAGAACATCACCTTGACTGTCGTCTTGAAGACTTGAAGCCACCAGAACCAGGTGAAAACACCACTGTTGTAATTTCTTCTTCTGGTGTCAGTTGAAGAGAGGAGAGCACTCTGGATGTGATGTTAGTTTATTGAGCTCTGGTTCCAGCATGCTGTCCAGAATGCAGTCCAGAGAGAGGTCTAGAGTGAAGTCTGCAGATACAAACTTTGAAGGGGTTTTATACTATTGTTGCTTGGCATAAATATCGCAGTGTCATGTTCTGTTTAGAGTGAGGCAACTCCTCCATAGTTGAACAAAAGGTCAAAGCAGATAAGAACATCTCTGTTCCTCACAGAGATTAACAAAAGAGGTGTACAGTAACTCAGTAAGTGTAATGTAAGTTGCGTGTTGGTGTACGGTAACTCAGTAAGTGTAATGTGTTAGTGTGCTGTAAGTTGCGTGTTGGTGTACGGTAACTCAGTAAGTGTAATGTGTTAGTGTACTGTAAGTTGCGTGTTGGTGTACGGTAACTCAGTAAGTGTAATG
>CM067490.1:22584276-22672509 GCA_034552555.1 Semaprochilodus insignis | reverse complement strand
ATTATTATTTTGAGGTGCAAAATCATTATTTTAGACGACCAACGAATCCGTGTGTGGAGGCACTGTGATCAGCTCCAAGGTGAATGGTTTGTTGTCACTCATCACATGTCCAGAAGGCCTGGTGTCACTCCATCTCCACCTCCACCCCTACCGCAACATCTGCAGGAACTTTTTATTGTTAAAGGTGAACAATGCATGGTGCTGCTAGTGTTTCATATTTGGTGCTGGTATTCTGCAATGCTGGTGCTGAGACAGTTGACTTGCTTCTTTGAATAACTTCAGTATTTGACATCAAGTACTTTAGGGTTGCTGTCAGTGGTATCTGGATTCATGAACGTGTGATCACTGAGATATTCGGTCTCATAAAGTCTTGGCATGGGGGCAGCGGAGAAGAGCTAGTGGTGCTTATGAAGCGTGAGATGATAAAAGTGGGTAGGCTTTTATCTGTGTGATCTCTCCTCTCTAAGGAGTCCCTTCACACATGGCTGCTTATTTAAAAGGCCTGATGTTCTGTAGCAGCACTACTGCTGCCCAGGGGATACGGGAGACATCTTCACCTCTTTATGATGATCTTCAGATTCCAATCTGACCTACAAACTCTTTACAACCGTGTTAAATGGATTGAAGGTCGAGAGAAACGACTGAGGCTAAAATTTTATTAGCACTTAATCTGCAGTATTTATGCAGTTATAAAAAAATCGGTGCCCATTTAAAGAATAAAGGCTCAAAAATTGAGTCACATGTGGCTGAAGTGTGCCTAATAGCGTGCCTGAATGTACGTTTCTGAATGTAGGCCACATCAGCGTTCAAACACTCTTCCATCAAAGAATTGTGCAATTGGGCCAGATTTGGTGGATGCCTTCCCTGGCACAATTCGGAGGAGAGTTTCCTGTAGACTGGGATTTTAGTCACTGCTGGTAGACCCGTATGACCGTACGCTCCCATACACCTGCAGATTCAGCTACTTCCTTCACACTATGGCCTTCGGCACACACGAATACAATCACTCCTTTTAGCCAGTCATGCCAAATCCAGTCACAGCTGTGATTCATGCTCGTGGAGGTATTACACACTATCAGACACAAGTGACTCATTTATTGTCCAGTGAGCTTAGTTAGTTAGACTCTCGTAGAAGGTACCACTAGGTATCTAACACTCACACACTCTTACATGGCTAATGTCTAAGAGGTTGTAGAAGTGTTAACGTAAGCACATGGGAACTAACTTTGGCATTTTTCTCCAACTTTTTCTGCACAGTGTCAGTTTATTTGTTTAGCATATCGGGGTAAACTTTCTGTGTAGAGAACCGGTTAAGTGATTCTCACAAAATCAACAATATATCATTTGACCAAGGCCCCCCAAACGTTGCAGTAGCTTATCTCAAATCCCATTGTCTTTTAAATATCACTAATGCCCTAAAATAAAAATTTGGTTGCCATCTTAAAATGGATTTTCAATAATGCCATTATACTGATCTAAATTAAATCTACATACTAAATGTAGTGTACAAAAGAAGAGACAAAAAGAGCCTAAATAGATCAGAATCAATTATGGGAGGGGTTTGTGTGGGTTAACAGATTGTTAAGAATAGGATGTGACAACAGTGGATAGGAAATCAATGCGGCGAGTGAGTGGCATGGGTCAGGCTGGTGTGAGGGCAGCTGATTGCCTTCCTGCTGGACGGGATAAGAGCAGGGCAGCAGTCGCAACTCTGCTCAAATCCCCACCTCCAGCCCCTCACTCGCTCAGCTGCTCTCTCACATGCTGCACAGAAAGAGCTGCTTGTCTGCCTCGTCCGTTCCCTAAAGACGCAGGGTCAGCGCAGAGGAGGAAGGTAAAAGATGTCTTGGTTTGTGGATTCTATGGTAGCAGTAGGGCTTTGTTCTGTTTGCAGTTCTATTTCTTTCAGTGGAATTATTTACTATATATTATATTATCCTGCAGAGTGTGTGAACAGAGTCCTTGTGTAAGCCTCGTTGTTGTTTCTGCTGCTGCTTGGTTGCTGAAATATCCCACTTCAAATCACTTTAAGTCAGACAGTGGAAAAGTTCAGCTAAGTTTAATTATTAGTGATTAATTATTAGTGTCAAAGTTAACATGCATTAGCTGATTTACAGTCATGTGCAAAAACTGTGGTCTAATGACATAGAGTGAACTGAAATTTGGCATTCTGCTGAACATTTTTGTGCAGGATTTCTGTTTGTTTGATGTTTAAAGCTACACTATGTAAGTTTTGGGGATTTGGCAACCTGTCTGGTGGAAATGTGGAAATGCATGCTATATGCATAATTATTGTAGGCTGTGCCTCCAAAAACACCTCCAAAACTATCCAGCCAACAGTGTCCTGTACAGTAGATGAATGATAACTTATATTTAATATATTATCTTATATTAAAAATGATTTTTTTTGTTTGAAAATTAGCAGCTGCATGTTCATAGCACATATGTAGGCTATAGGCTACACTACACAATGACTAAATGGCCTAAAGCTGCCAAAAGCATTGGGCCTCTGCGGAGGCCGTTGGCTCATCTTCTGGATTTGAGTGTTATACGTCATACAACACCTGAGGTTTGCCACAAACTTGTGCGACCTGAGGTGTCTGTTATATGCATGACGAAACTACATGCCTCCTTGAGCATTCCATACTCCACAGGATATGACGGAATGTTTACCTACATGCCGATAAACACTAGATTAATATAACCAGAGGTTATTTTTGGGGCTAGAAAGAGTCATTAAGCACCTTAGCATATCATCGCTGCCCAGAGAAAAACATGTATCTCCATTTTTGTACTTTTATGCCTCATTTGAACACAGCAGCTGCTGTTTACATTGTGTCCAAATTTCATGATGAATGGACAAGCAGAAATGGCTTGGAAAGACGTCTGGTTCCATTGAAAAACTAGGTTTTTGCCCTCTGCTGTAAAGTTGCCGTTTTGGAGATACTTGTTTTTCTTTGGACAGTGACGATGTTATATGAATGCAGCCATTCTTGGACTAAAGAGAACTTCCGTGGGAAACATTTAGAATGGAAACATTCCTGAAATGTGTCAAGTGTGTTTACAGCCTGTTTAGAGTCAATTTTTCATGCTGTATTAGCCACATGTGAACTGCAGAAGGCAAGAAAGTGATCCGCTGCCGTGAGATGCAGGGTTAGATTGAACTGTATGCATGTGTACTATGAACAGACTCTTTCAGTAGCTCCTGCCCTCGGGGTCAAGGATACTCTGAGCAAGTGATCTCCCCTCCTTCGGTGATGTGGGTCAGAGATAAACAGGAAGCATCGCATCTTGGCATTGCATGACCATACGGGTGTTCCCGATTCGATTACATTAACATACATGATTAAATCCTCTTACGGTTGGCACCTAAATGAGCAGCCGGGTTCTACACAGGCAGCATGGATGCTTCATTTTAATCACCACACTGTCAGATTAAGCGCTTCCTTTAATCATTAGAGTTGTTGTCAGGCCCCACTTTTTATTATTGCGTTTATAATGCGGGTCCATGTCTGAGAGCAAGCTGTTGCATGGGCAGTACAGAAGTGAGGTGCATATGTTCCTTATGGGGTGCCCTTTGATTTTGTTTTGCAGTGGGGATCCTGTTTAAAGGTCCAAACATCCTAGAATAGTTGCACCCAGAAGTGTGGGATTGCACACTTACAGAAGTAGTGTCTATTAGTATGGTGCTGGGCTGCCATGTTTGCTAATGCAACATGCCAGACATCTCGGCATGGGGTTGTAGAGGTTCCTAATGGTGTCCTGTAAAGTGATACCAGGACACCATTAGGAACCTCTACAATTTCATGCCTAGACGTCTGGGATGTTGCATTAGCAAACATGGCGGCCCGACACCATACGGAGAGACACTACTTCTGTTTATCTTCCTTCCCAAGAGCATTGCAATCTGATACTTCCTTCTGGGTGCAACATGTTTGTTTTTTTCTTATTCCTGCTTCAGCTCTAGCGTGAAATTGATAATTGCTTGATTGAGTTGGTAGTTGATAGTTCTCTAAATGGAAGGAGGAAATAACATCTGTGAAAGCGCATGTTTGAAATGATCCACCCAATCCATTCCAGCACAAAGCTGTCATCAAACATCAAAGACGTAGCACGAGCTTCAGGTGTCCTTCTCCAGAAGAACCCACTAGAACCTTGAGTTTCCTGATAATTAGCATTCCTGTGTGTTGGCACTTTTTTGGGGGATTTTGGGATTGAGTTATGATAAGCACATTTTGGGATCATGTATCATCCCTATTGTCTAATATGCTGGAAATCTCGACCAATAAAAATCCATCTCCTTGTTTATTGAATGGTGATGGTTCTTGCATCTTTACAGTAGCTCAACAGTGATTGACATTTGCTGGTTTACCCGCTGCTAAAAAAAAAGCTATTACACATAATTGGTTTAATCCCAACTAGCAAAAGACTTATACCACAATAATGGATACTATTCTATGATGATATTGTCTCTGCAATATTCAATCAGCAACTGTATCAGCATGGCATATGATTGCATTAAGAGAAACACTGTTAGCTCATTGGATGAATGCTGTTGGAGAATACCCTGTGTTAGACGCATACATGTGGTATGATTGTGAATATGTTTATGTTACATAAGAATATTTCTGTGCTACCTATGTGTGTACTTGTTTCCGGAGAGGAGGGTTGTGTGAATTGTACTGTGAATAATGCTAAAAATAACAATAAAAAATTGATCACAACTATAGAATAATTAGCGTTTCCGCACCTCAATATTACACAACTACTTGGTATATAAGCCCAAATTGGTAAAACATATGCCATGATGTAAGATGACATAAGTTTTCATTCTGCATTTACAGCAAACTTATTTTAGACAGTTTGTGGAACGATGCAACTCTCAGCATGAAAATCATTACAGTTATGAAACTCAGAGATCAATTGACTTGCTGGAAAGGTAGAGAGGTCATGTTTGTTACACCTTTGACAGCAGGCTTTACGTGGAAGTGATCAATACTTACAGCCACAGGACACACAACCCTGAGAAACGTATGGGCTCGAGAAGATGGATTTAGATTAGTGTGGAGACTTTCAGAACACATTACTTTAGACAGCATTTGTTATTTTTTTTGGTAGCATAATTGATAGCAGTTTAGGTAATAGTCGCAATCGACACTCATCATCAAAAAAAACTCAGAAGGAAGTGTGGGATTGTAATGCTATTGGGAAGGTAGATAAAGGTTACCAGGAACGTTAACAATGAATGATGATAAATTTAGTCTGATATGGGCAATATTTATTGAGCTACACATACAGAAGTAGTGTCTCTCAGTATGGCTTAAGCAACATGTCAGACGTCTCGGCATGGAGTTGTAGAGATTCCTAATGGTGTCCTGTGATACTCCATCCCATGCAGCTTAAATATTCTCAGGCAGGTTCTGCAGATTGTTTTCTGCACTCATCACTGAAGATGATCCGCTGCCATTCTGAGTCACTCCATGAAAGTCTGGCACGACACCATTGCAGTTTTTTGGTGACACTGACGTCACTGACGTGTGTGGTGTTAAGAGCAGTCATCGTAAGCATCTGTATGCATGTAATCTTGCATCGTGCATCCGTCTGCCAATGGTGCTGGCACTAACAGAATGAGTCATGAAGGGCATCACTGCTCACTGAATGTCCGCAATCGTGGCTGTTGGGTCAGTCAGGTACAGCGATAAGCCCCGTCCTTGCTAACGTGACGTGCGGCTGAACATGAAACTTGAATCATTCGCATGTCTCACAATGTCAAAGCGACCCACCAAGTTTCATTCCTGTCGGTTGATTCCTCCTGGATGTGACTATTTGTGCAACTATTCTTTTGACAATGAGTGAATTTAGGTTGTCTTGACAAAGCCAACATTGCAAAAAATTATATCTTGGCAGGTAAAATTACTTAAAGAAATGTGCTTCAAAAAAAGTCAAGTGATCTGCCAGTGTAGTGAGACTTTGGCCTTAAACAAGTAAAAAGGTCTAGAAATTAGCTGAATAATCTAAGTTTAAAATAATGTCAAAATGAGATATACAGGACATACCCAACATCAACTTCATTAGGTATAGATGCTTGCATCTACACTCATAGTCAACTTTATTAACTCAACTTATAGGAGCATATAGGAGCACTTTGTAGTAGTACAGACCGTAGTACATCTGATTACACCTGTATGCTTTGTTGTGCCTCTTTTACCCTGTTCTTCAGTGGTCAGGGCCCCACAGGACCACCACAGAGCAGGTATTATGTGGGTGGTGGATCATTCTCAGCACTGCAGTGACACTGACATGGTGGTGGTGTGTTAGTGTGTGTTGTGCTGGTGTGAGTGGATCAGACACAGCAGTGCTACTGGACACCTCAGTGTCACTGCTGTACTGAGAATCATCCACCAACCAAAACTCTCCTGTGACCACTGATGAAGGACTAGAGAATGACCAACACAAACCGTGCAGCAGCAGATGAGCTATTGTCTCTGACTGTACATCTACAAGGTGGACCAGCAAGGTAGGAGTGTCTAATCGAGTGGACAGTGAGTGGACACAGTGTTTAAACACTCCAGCAGCACTGCTGTGTCTGATCCACTCACACCTGCACAACACACACTAACACACCACCACGTCAGTGCCACTGCAGTGAAGATGAATGATCCACCACCCACATAATACCTACTCTGTGGTGGTCCTGTGGGGGTACTGACCACTGAAGAACAGGGTAAAAGGGGCATAACAAAGCATGCAGGTAATCAGACGGACTACAGTCTGTAATTGTGGAGCTACATAATGGTCCTATATGGTCAGTGGAGCTGGTAAAATGGGCAGTGAGTGTAGATACAAGAAGGTGTACCTAAAGGAAGTGGCTGGTGGGTGTATATCAACTAGATATGAGGTAATTGAACTTGCTAAGATGTCATTTTATGCAGTGATTTTTTCCCATTGAAATGAAAGGGTGGGTAAATATAACATACTGTCCAATCCTCTGGTGGCATTTTAGGAGTGGTCATATTCAGCTGGCTATCTCTCTCTTTCTCTCTGTCTGTCACTCACACACACATGCTTGATGGATAGAGGTTAGTAGGGGATTTTTCATCCAGATGTGATCAGAGGGAAGAGCGGCTGTCCTTCCTGAAACGCGTTTTTCTGGACAGTGCCATGGATGTGGGTAGTGATGGATATGCTTCAGAAATGAGGAGATGAGATGAAAGGGAAGCAGGTAATGCTTCTTTGGATATGTGTGGTGACCTTTGCTAGGCAGTGAGGCTGCTGTGCCTACAGATGTTTAGATGTTTCTCCAAGCTAAAAAAAATCTAAAAACACGACCTATTTCAAGTTACCCTGCTTACTAAGGGCTTATTACTATATATACACGCCATGAAATACCTCTTATACTCACTTTTATACACATTTTTGTGTATAGCCAGTTATATATTTGTTTCCAAGAGGTCACAGAGGAGAAAAACGTTTCTTTGAAAGGGGCACAACGTGATTGGTCAGTTCCATGATTAATAAACAACTTTGACTGATTTTTATACATTTCTATGGACACCACCACAGGAACCCCCTGCATTGGAATTGTTAATACTAATGCATATCAGGGACACTAGAAGAGGTCTAATAAGGGAATCTGCCTAATGGCTAATGAGAAATTCTGCAAAACCATGATGTGTAATATAAACTGAATGTTAATAACTCAAAATATCTACACCCCTGTTCAAAAACTTTGAATCTCTGTTTTCATTACTATAAACAATAAATACTGTGAAAGTGATATATTGGTCAATGACAAGTAAGATTTAAAAAAGTCTTATTAAAAAAGAGCATTTTCATATCTGCATATGTATTTGCATTTATATCTATGTTAATTTCTAGTTAATTGTATCTCATGTATATAATTGCCTATTTAATTTATTAAAGCTATTCTGTTCTGGTTGAACCACCTGACTTGACTTTTCAGACTACTTTTAAATTAATCAGGCTTCTACTGAAACCATAGAAACTTTTGCCCTTGAACATTTGCTAAAGTGCTAAATTAAACCATTGTAACCAAAAATGACATTTGTTCAGATAATTACGAAAAGGCTATTGACTGACCTTGGCATTGTACCAGAAAGGTCACTTGAGCCTCTTTCAAAAAAGCATGCCAAAATAAAAGTCTTTGTTTTTCAGTAATTCTTATTAAGTAACTTAGCTTTTATTTCGTAGTTTTCTAACATATATGGTTGAGTGGTTGTAGAACCTTATTTGTAGATTTTGGAGGCAAAATAAGATATAAATAAATTGTAAATAAAATATTATTGAATAATTTTTGAATAATTGTAATAAGTATGTCTAGTATTTATCACATTTTTTGGGGGTGGTGGTGGATTTGGCACCAATAAAATTGACGTCAATGACCTATACACAGTACACACACACCCACACACATACACACACACACACACACACACATAAAGCCTACTTATACTGTGAATGGCAGTGTAAGTAGTGAGGCTAATACTGTATATAGGAGCAAGAGTTATGGGGTCACATATGGACCCTTAGGGTTTCAAGTGCTAAAAATGACTCATTTTATCCAAGAAACCTGTTTGTGTTTAAGACTTATGACATATTTTGAAATGCATGGTGTACTGAAGCGCACTGTTTCAGCGAGAGCCTGAAAATACCTCTCCGTAAGTTCTTTGAGCCTTGTGTTATTGCATTGTGCTAGTGCTTGGGGGAATATGTCAGTTGGCGTTGCAGCAATAAGCTGGACTTGGAGATGTGAAGCAAATGAGGCATATTTATATTTCCCTCCAGCTTCTTTCATCACATGTAACCCCTGATCTTTGACATGTACACACAGATTGCTGCTTGAGCATAAGGGATTCGTGTGCATGTTTAGCGAGAGTTCTACATTAACATTTTTGAGGAGTCCCCTTTGAAGAAGCGCAGTGGTTTCATACTTCAGGACATTACGAGTCAAACTGCTTGCCATTGGGGATTGGTTCTGAGCCATCAGTCAAAGTCATATGCGGGCTCGGTGCTGTTCTGTACTCTTACATAACCAGTGGGGGGAGGGTGGGGGATCACTGAGAAAGAGAGAGAAGTGGAGAGAGAGAGAGAGAGAGAGATAATAACAGTGAGACAAAACAACAGAGATAATAACAGTGGGAGAATGTTTCTCTGATTGGTAAGCCTGATGTACTTCATTGCCACAGGTATGGAGGGGGTGAACATGGACCGAGGATTCTTCAAGAAGGTGGACGTGCCGGACCATGCACACTATATTGTGGCTATCTTCGTGGTGGTCATCGGGGCTGTGGGAGTCCTGGGGAACGTGCTGGTCATGTATGCCTTCTTCTGGTAGGTCACCTCAGCTTATATAGTATAATACTTAAGCATATATTATACTTAATGAAAAAACATTCAGTGGACAAAAACCTATGACGTGACCAAACCATTTTAAGGTGAAGACAGCTACTTGTTAAAAATCGAATGTTCTACGAAGTTTTGGTGTAACTCGCTGCAGAACCCACAGTGATGTTAATGCTATTAGTCTGTTGAATTCTCACTCTGCATGCCCTGTGGAAGAGGGGGGCGGGGTCAGCCATGGCTCAAACCGACTGTTCACTCAAACCAGCCGTTCTAACCAGGGCTGTTTAAACAGGGGGAGAAGGGTTGCTGCTACAACCTTGTGGTATTTTGACCAAAGCATGTCAAAGACATTTACTATGCAAATGAAACTGATCTTAGATATTCACCTGCTGCCATAAACACATAGAAGTAAGGGTACCGACTCCCAGAAACCCCTGGTGCCACGTGCCCACCCTGCCAAAACTACCTGTCAACCCTGGTAAAACTGTCTAGATCTGGCACTGATGGATCACCCAGTTTCGTTAATTCAAGGACCTGTTCCGTCCATGTGTGAGAGAACGACTGCTGATCTTGACTTGGAGAGTCGGGTGTGCTGACAGTACTGACAGTCAGACTTATTTTAGTCATAGCTGAGAGGGACAGAGCATATTATCAGTAATACCCAGAGACAATGCAATCTCTCCGGCCTGCGCTGATTCACCACAGCGTGCACCATCAGCACTTTCAGAACCAGCTGCAGTTCTCAAGCTGTTGCCTGGTCCTCCAGGTGTGGCACCTGCTATAGCATGCCACGACATGACTAGCTAACTGAAAAGTAGCCTATCCATTAAATCTGCCAGTGGTGTTTATCAATCGGATGCCTTGGATGGTTGGTTGGCTAGCTAGCTTCCTACTTACTACTCAATCAGTCAGCATAGCTTAAAGCCTAAGCTACATAAAAATGATTGTATCTGTGAAATAATAAATCGGGCTCACTACTGAGGTATAGTATCAGTCAAAAGTTTAGACACACCCAACTAAATGGATGACGTTGGTGATCTTAAAGACTCTACAGGCTAAAACTTAACAGTTCCAACTGATGAGATGTATGTACACATCCTGACATACCACATATACTCTTGATATATCACAGTATTATATTTCTGCCATATCTCCACCTCTAATATATACACTCATCATCAAAAGCATCAACAATAGCTGCAGCCAGAAGGAATCAACCAACAGGAATGAAACTTGGTAGGTAGGTTTGACATTTAGAGACATGCCAGTGATTCAAGTTTTGCACTCGGCTGCACATGTGACTTAAGCAAGGATGGGTCTTATCGCTGTACCTGACCGACCCAACAGCCACGATTGCAGACATTCAGCGAACAGTGATGCCCTCCATGAGTCATCCTGTTAGTGGCAGTACCATTGGCAGATGGCTGCACAATGCTGTCTTGGTGGAGACGATCAACGAATCCGTGCATCAGCGCCAAGATGAATGGTTTGTTGCCACGCGTCATGCGGCATAATTCCATGAGTGCTGCTTTATAGTTTGGTGTCTTCAGTTTAAAAATAAAGTAGTAAATAGAGTTTTGAGGTTTTAAAGTAGAGCAAAGTAGCTAAATCTTTTTTACACATCTTATTCATTTTTTGTTACTTTGAACACTTGTCCACATCTAAAACCAAATACATTTGACTTTATTTAAGTAGTATTAATTAGGAAGATTTTACTTTCCAGTATGGTGACCTTGGTATGTAGTGTCACTGCAGACTGCAACATACTTGTATTCTTAATACTGGAACACTTTTTTACATTTACTCAGGTCAAACTTCTGAGCCCTTTTTACACCACTGTTTAAAGAACTCCAGTAATTGCAGTGGGTTTAAGTGAAAATGTGACTCAGTCTGGCGGGGCGAGGACCTCAGCACACTGGGGTGAATCGACAGCAGGCCGAAGCTGTGGCCTTGGGGAACCCCGACACGCTTTTTGCATTTTGTCCGGCTCTCATGGTCGCAGTAGCATTTTGCTCTCTCCGCAGCTGTGCTAATCTCTTAAAGGTCACATCCCTGAAGATTAAACTTTTTTTTTCTGGATGCTCCCAGCCAGACAAAGACAAAGAATGATTTCATGTAGCCATAATATCCATAGCTAGACACTGTAACCTTCCCTGGAAAGCAGTTAAATACAATGAGGCTACTGATTGTTGTAATCTAAAGCTTCGACACACTTGATTGCATTTGAATGATGAAAGAATAGCTGCACCCAGAAGGAAGTGTGGGATTGCAATGGTACTGGGAAAGAAAATAAATGTTACCAGGAACAATAAATGATGATAAATTTAGACTGAGCTGAGCATTAATCTTGAATCTTTAGCATGTCTTTTGCATGTCAAACCTACCCACCAAGTTCCGTTCCTGCCAGTTGATTCTTTCTGGGTGCAAATATTATTTTGATGATAAGTGTATGTGTGGTATGTGTGTACATATATATATATACACCCAAATAATACCTGGTATGTGGTCATTCTGTGGGGGTCCTGACCTTAGCAGAACAGGGTAAAAGGGGATGCAGAGAAACAGATGTACTACAGTCTGTAATTGTAGAACTACAAAGTGCTCCTATATGGTGAGTAAAGTTGCTAAAAAGGACAATGAGCGTAGATACAAGGATATTAAAATTTAGTTTCATAGCACTCTCTTCACCTCTTCACAAACAGTATAAATAAGGAAAACCTGTCTATAAAAAGTGTATCCAAACTTGTGCTAGTACTGTCTAATGAATATACAATAGGGATAAACACCTCCATGATGAAGTAACTACTGGAACACTCTAATTTACTGTGTGAGCCCAGGCTGGGACTTCCAATGGGACTGATTACCATGAAGCAAGTCCACTGTAATTATGTAATTGTATTGACTGTAAGCACGGCCAGCGTGCATTTGACCTTAATTAAGAAAAAGCGTGTGTAACTGTACTGCTAGGCAGTAATTACTGTGGTGTATCTGTTCAGTGCATGTGGGAATTGTGCTGCACAAATTTGCATGACGCAGAGGAAATGAATCAGTGCCGTTATTGCCACTGTTGTATTTAACAAATGCAGACGGATAAAACTTTACTTAATTAGTTTCAGTGTTGGGTGGAAGCTACAAGTGTTAACCTTTGCGTCAGTTTCCAATTTGCTCCTTGCAGAAAGTACATTAATCAGTTGCTTTTAGCTCCTTAGTTTATTCAGAATCAATATTTATTGAGCTACACATACAGAAGTAGTATCTCTCAGTATGGCGTCGGGCCGCCATGTTTGGTAACACACTATGCCAGACGTCTTGGCACGGAGTTGTAGAGGTTCCTAATGGTGTCCTGTGATAATCCATCCCATGCAGCTTGAAGTTCCTGCAGATTTTATGGTGGGGTGGAGGTATAGTGACGCCAGGCCTTCTGGGCGTGTGAAAACAAACCGTATGTCTCACAATATCAAACCTGCCCACCAAGTTTCATTCCTGTCCGTTGATTCCTTCTGGGTGCAGCTGTTTGTGCAGCTATTCTTTTGATGATGAGTGTATATTCTGACTTTTACAAGCCAGGTCAATTAGCACAACGAATGGGAACAGCTAGCTCCCTATGTTTACTCTGCTGAAACTAAAAGCTTCCCTTTTCCCTGAAAAAGTCACCCACCAGTGTCAGTGCCGGTGATAATGACTGCAGGGCCTTATTCTTGTTTGACCTTACCTTTAGACAAATGATCTTCTCATTCATTATCTCCCTCAAAGTGTCAGGTAGCTAATTATCTCCTGGTTTATAATCTCTCCATGTTACGGATGGATGGGATCTTGCTCATATTTGATTCAGATGTGTGAATATAGTACACTGAAGAAACCTCGACAACTAAATATAATATCATATCTTCCTCAGGATTTACAGCGTCCATTCTTTTCGGGAGACTTTCAGTTTTTTCAAGGAATCTGCAGGGATACTCTTCCATACCCCCCATAGTTCAGTCCTAGAATTTGGTCCCATTTTCTGTTTCTCACCATTCAAGAAATTCTAAACATGTTCACTGAGATCTGGGGTGGTCAGTCCATTGCTCTGAAAACACCAGCAGCTTCTTGGTTTGATGTATCTGTCTCCTTTTCTCAGTGAGGAGCATCTTGAACAGCTACACCTCCTTTCAGACCCATAGTGTTGAGGAGTCTTCTCACAGTGGAAGGATAGACAGAAACACCTGTGGATGTTCTGAGATCTGAAGCCAGAGTGGAGCTTGATGTTTCCCTCTGTCTCAAAGATGAAAGCTCTAACTGCTGCTTATGTGGTGGGGACAGTTTTGGCAGTCTAACAGATCTTGCGGGTGGTTGTTAGGAAATTAAACAAGTGCTGGTCTCTGAGTATAATATTTTTCTGACAATATGAGTTCCAAATGTGACTGGGAAAGCCTTGTATGAGAGCATTTGATGTGTATGAACTTAAAACTGTGTTTTCTTTCTAATGAGGTTAATCTTGTTCTTGCAGCAGTAAACATGTACTAAGTAAGCCCTTTGAATAATTGTCCACTGACCAGTATATGACAGGTATATTTCACGTATTTCTCTCCTCTGCATGTAAACCGGGTGCCTGGCCTTGTATGACTGGCCTGCCCAGCAGCACTGCCAAGATGGCCACCAAGAGTGGTCATCTTTGAGAGTTTTGAAAGTTAGGAAAGTGGAGCTCGGTTTATTGTAGTTAATGGCCTAATCTGGGGTAACTCTTCTGTAAGCATTTTCTGACCAATCAGAAGGCTGGCGTCTCTTGCCCCACCCACACAAACCAGTTTAAGAGTCAGAGAAGCTCAGCAAGCTAAAGCTAACCAGCAGCTAGCAAGCTAAACAACACGTCTGTTGCTGCCTGTTTCCCCTTCATTCCTTTGTCCAAATACCAATATTGGGCCTCTTTCACCAACATCACCAGAACTTCCTTAAATTTGCTGTTGAGAAAGGTCCTAAGAAAAAGTCCCCTTAAACCACATGACTGTTCGCACCTTTGTGCTCTTCATCATGTATAGATTCTGTTATTACCTGAGAACTAATTTCACATAAGAAGACACTGGTGGACTTCAGAATCCACCATTCATCGTTCATTTATCCATCTCTCGGTTCATCTACATGTCTGTTCATCTGGACTTTTTGGTCCAGTTAGCGTCATGTATAAGCTAGATAATGATTTTAGTTCTGTATGGGGCCTGGAGCAGGCTGGGAGTGTTAAACCGAGAGCTGTCACTCAAGCTGCTCATTAGCCACGCCCAGATAGGTCTGATCAACAACTTTTAAGCCATTTATATCTTATATTTTCACTCAGGCTTTGCTGGATGTTTAATGTGTTATACTCAAGCTTAGTATCACAGAAACATCTTTAATATTTAACTCTGTGTTCCCTGAGACTTCAACACACTTGTGAATCCTAAGATCCAATGTTGTCGATATACCTACCACTGAGCTGCTTTTTATCATGCTTCTATACATTCCTTGACCTTTTCACTCCTCTGTACCTACCAGATCTTCTGGACCGTCTCAAGTTTCACTTAGAATAGTCTACCTTACTGCCACATCAATGCTCAAGGCCCAGTCAAGGCCCGGGCAAATCAAGTCGATCATGTGCCTGCGTTTAGTACGCTGGAAGCAACCGAAGATGGTAAATTGTGTGCTTGAAGAGATGCACATGGTCAGCAACAGTGTGCGAAATACCCCGACATTCATGGAGTACCATGTTGGTGCCCAAATCTAGCATTGTCTGACTGCTCATTCACCATAGTGGCATTTCAATGGCAACAAAATGTTTGGTGTAACTGAAATCTTACACATCTCTCTATTGTCTTTGGTTTCAGAAAAGAGCAGCTCTTTCCACCAGTCTTTTGGGAAAATTGGGAAGGTTTTCAGATTTACGAATATGCTATGGCATATTGAAAGTTTTTCAGAGGTATCCCAGAGATTAGTTACAGTTACTAGATCATGAAGGACCAACTGGGTGAATCAATCTGCTACGGGGCCACCCTGAGGCTTACCAGTGCTGCAGATCTAGTTAGCCAACACAGATTGTAGCTTGCTGATTCTGGGTGAAGCAACTAAACACTGACAGCATAACGTCTAATAAAGCTTATTATCAGGGACCCCCTAGAATTTTGACCCTGACCCAGACCCTCAAGACCCCCTGCATTTTGCACATTGGTCAGCAACAATACTCAAATAGGTTATTACATTCAAGCAATTAATGATTGGTATTAAAGGGCCCAAAGTTTGTGAAGAAAGCACTGCCAACCTCTACCAGCCTGAACTCTTGAAACAATGCAGGTTGGGCTTCATGGATTCATGTTGTTGTTGGGGTTCAGTATTGCTGGTACCACATTCTGACCCTACCATCTGTGTACCTCAGTAGAAATCAAGATATTTTGGACCAGGATACCGTTTCCAAGTCTTTCCCAGTCTGTCTAATTTTGGGGAGCGTGGGTCTGAACTGGAACCTGTTGTAGCTAATTTGCCTCAAGGTTGAACGTCTTGTGGATTCTGAGATGCTTTTCTGCTCACCACAGCAGAAAAGAGTTGTTATCTGAATTACTGTAGCCTTTCTGTCAGCTTCAACCAGTCTGGCCATTCTCCACTGACCTCTCTCAACAACAAGGAAATGACAATGACATTAGCAGGCTTACCCACACCTGATCTATCATAAAAGTGTGACCACTGAAGCAATTTTGGAAGGAGTACAAGAATGATTTGTGCAGGACAGTAGGGCATTCTCATTTCTCTCAACCTTCCACAAAATTCGTCCAAAGTCGCTACGTGGACGAAGCATGGGTAGGTCAAGTGTCCTTAACGTCTCGGGAGGACTCAAGGACTGTGCAAACTATCCTCCTAGATTACCCTGCATGCACTGCACATCATTATTCAACACAAACAAGTCCACTAAAAGTGATGCTGTTCACTCACATGTGATTGAATGGATTTTTTCCCTCCAGACTGAGAGTGACTTCGACTCAATGAAAAGCTTCTTCCCCTAGAGGGTTTTCTGGGAAATGGTGAGACCCGCTGGGCAGAAGTGTTGATTCTGGGTTGTGACCCTTGCTGGCTGTTTTAATGGAGGGCTTTGGGCTAATGCCTCTCTTCAGGATGGCTCTTTTCAGCAGGTGAAAACTGGACAAACTTCAATCAGAGGAAATGATGGGGTGTGTTTGAGTGGGTTTAATGGATGTGTGCAATTAGAGTGAGTGTGCTATGGCACTGTAATTCTCTAAATCAATATGCTTAATCCCTAGACAACAATCAGCAGCTGCTTTAGAAGAATGTGCATGCAGGCAGACAGAAAAGGAGGTTGTGTCGATACTCATTCAAAAAGCAGTCTAGACTGAAATGCTCCTTATAACTTCCGTGGGAGTGGGTGGGGCAGAACTGCTGTTGGCTGTATTTGTGTAAACAAATTTTTTTTTTTTTTTTTTTTTTTTTTTTTTGCTCAGCTCTTTCTTCTGCGCACTTCACCTTGAAATTCCTTGAAGCGCAGTTTGATTCCAGCTTGCTGGTGGTGGTGGTGGTGCGGGGGGGTGCGGGGGTCTATCCCACTTCTAACACCACTGTGGTGTCAGCCACACAGGAGTCATGATTGTGCCACAAGTAGTTCTCTTTTATTAAACACCTGGCAGAAAGGCTCATAACTTACAGGGGTGAGGGTTGCCACCCCTGGCCATAGGTACCTTTGCTACGATAGGCACTTCACACATTAACAAACCCCACACCCCAACACAAAAACACGCAACCAACATAATCTTAAACTGAAATGTAACAACTAACAAACAACAATAATAAACAACATAAATAGTTGACTTGTGCATGGCTTTGCCTATATACCTCATGGACAAAAGTATTGGGACAGACCTCTTAATTTTTGACTTCGGGTTTTTCATTTAGTCTCGTTGCCACAGGTGTATAAAATACACACTTAGCCATGCGGTCTGCCTTTACAAACATTTATTAAGGAATGGGTCGTTTTACCGAATTTGAGTGCGGTACTGTAATAGGATGCCACTGTTGTACAAGTCAGTTTACAGAATGTTTTGCCTCCTAGATACTCCATGACCAACTGTGAGTGGTTTTATTGAAAAGTGGAAGTATTTAAGAACAACAGCAACTCAGCATACCAGCAAGTTTGGACAAGCGGATGCTTCCAGCTTTATGGGAACAGTCTGGGGAAGGCCATAAAGGCATCACTGTGTGAGTTGACTGGTCTGCACAGAGCCCTCACCTCAACCCTGTCAACCATCTTTGGGCTGAACTAGAATGGAGACTGCGAGCCAGGCCTTCTTGTTTAACATCAGTGTCTGACCTCACAACCACTCTTCTGGAAGAATGGGCACAAATACCCACAGACACTCCAAAATCATGTAGGAAGTCTTCCCAGAAGAGTGGAAGCTGTTATAGCTACAAACTCTAAATTAAGGCCTATATATTTAGAACAAGATATCATAAAAGATTCTGTAGGTGTAACACGTAGGTGTTCCAATACTTTTGTCCATATAGGTTATTTAATATTAATAGGTACCAGTAGATCTAATTTGTATTTTTATGTGGCCCTTGGGTCATGTGGGCTACCTACCTAGAAAGACCACCCCTGATCAGACGGACACGCTGATGAAATCTTAATCATTATACTGTATTGACAAGACAGTACTGACAGGTACTTTCATACCATAAGGTTGGCAAATTCTTGTGACAGTATTCACAGATATTTGTCCATCAGATTGATCAATGATGAAGCTGACTAGAGAAGCAGTTAACTTTTTTCATTTCTTTTATTTCAGCAACAAGAAACTACGAACTCCTGCCAATTACTTCATCATGAACCTCGCCGTGAGCGACTTCCTCATGGCCGCCACCCAGTCGCCCATTTTTTTTGTCAACTGCATGTACAAGGAGTGGGTGTTTGGCGAAATAGGTAATTCCATTTTACTTTTCCTGATATATGTATTTAATTATCTTTGGCTGGTTTAAAGTAAACACGCAAAGGTTTTAAAAGCTTTACATTCACTTTACCCCGAAATACCTGAACTCAATAATTGCTACATTATAAGCTCACCAGATAAAACATTAGTCACCTTGCATGTTTAAGGTTTAAGGTGGCACCTTCAGGCTCTTGTAGATGGTACTGCATGAGGATTATGGGGCTATAAATACCTGCGGGGTATGAGTGATGGGATTCATAGATTGAGAAGAGGTGGTACAGTGCAGTGAATGTCTCGTTCCATGTGTGGGAAATGGCTCCAAAGCAGATGTTAACGATTGGCTAAAAGGAGTGATTGCATTTGGGCGTGCCGAAGACCACAGTGTGAAGGAAGTAGCTGAATCTGCAGGTGTATGGAAGTGTACAGTCATACAGGTCTACCAGCAGTGGCTAAAATCACAGTCTACAGGGAGTTCTCCTCAGAATTGTGCAAGGGAAGGCATCCACCAAATCTGGCCCAACTGTGCAATTATTTGATGCAAGAGTGTCTGTACACTGATGTGACCTCCATCCAGAAACTTGTCCAGTCCATGCCAAATCCAATCCCAGCTATTATTGGTGCTATTGGAGGTATTACACGCTATTAGGTACATTTCAGTCACAGGTGGCTCAATTTTGGCCGGTGAGCGTATATTATACTGTATATGATTTTATACCAGCAACTCAGCTGATGAATACCTACACTGTGCTTCTGCTTTACTACATTGCTGTCTAGGGTGTAAGATGTATGCCTTTTGTGGAGCTTTGTTTGGGATCACTTCCATGATCAACTTGTTGGCCATATCCATTGACCGCTACATAGTGATCACCAAGCCTCTGCAGGCCATCCGATGGACGTCAAAACGCCGGACACTCTTCAGCATCCTGCTGGTGTGGCTGTACTCTCTAGCCTGGAGTCTGGCACCCTTACTGGGATGGAGTGAGTGACTGCCGCGATCCTGTGCTTCCTCCTCTCCCCCACCCCTTTTTAGTCACACCACTATCTGTCTGATCCTGCGGTTAAGTCATTTTAGTACCTCACAGGTCAATATGAATCTGTTTATTGACGTTGACGGTGTCCTCTTGTTTTCCCATGAACAGGCTCCTATATCCCAGAGGGCCTCATGACGTCTTGCACATGGGACTATGTCACCTCTACTCCAGCTAACAAGAGCTACACCCTCATGCTGTGCTGCTTTGTGTTCTTCATCCCCTTGGGGATCATATCCTATTGCTACTTCTTCATGTTTCTGGCTATTCGTAGCACAAGCAGGTAAAGGTGTAGCACACACTTTATTTCATGCATTATAGTGCATATATACCAATCAGCCAAAGCACCACTTCCTTGTATCTACACCCATTGTCCATTTTATCAGCTCCATTTACCATATAGGAGCACTTTGTAGTTCTACAATTACAGACTTCCATCTGTTTCTCTGTCCAATTGTTTAAAGTTAAAAATGTTATTGTCTTTGAAGAAATATATGTGCATTTTGTATTTGATGTCAGAAAGTAGTACAGTATATATATACAATCATACTATCCATTGTATCAGCTCCACTTACCATATAGGAGCACTTTGTAGTTCTAGAGTTACAGACTGTAGTCCATCTGTTTCTCTGCATACTTTGCATTACCCTGTTCTTCAATGGTCAGGACCCTCACAGGACCACCACAGAACAGGTATTATATGGGTGGTGGATCATTCTCAGCACCGTACTGACACTGACGTGGTGGTGGCGTGTTAGTGTGTGTTGTGCTGGTGTCCACTATGTTAGACACTCCTACCTTGATGCTCCACCGTGTAGATGTGTAGAGTTCAGAGATAATAGCTCATCTGCTGCTGCACAGTTTGTGTTGGTCATCCTCTAGTCCTTCATCAGTGGTTGCAGGACGCTGCCCACAGGACACTGCCCACAGGACGCTGCCCACAGGACGCTGTTGGCCGGATAGTTTTGGTTGGTGGACTGTGCTCAGTCCAGCAGTGATACTGAGGTGTCCAGTAGCACTGCTGTGTCTGATCCACTCACACCAGCACAACACACACTAACACACTACCACCACATCAGTGTCACTGCAGTGATGAGAATGATCCAACACCCACATAATACCTGCTCTGTGGTGGTCCTGTGGGGGTCCTGACCATTGAAGAACGGGGTAATAAAGTATCCAGAGAAACAGATGGACTACAGTCTGTAATTGTAGAACTGTGTTCCTATATGGTACGTGGAGTTGAGGAAATTGACAGTGAGTGTGGAAACAAAGAGATGGTTTTAATGTTATGAAATATTATAATATATTTTATGATCATTAAGAAGATGACTCACAGAGGGCATCACTGAATGTACCTAATCATGGCTGCTGGGTCACTTGGCGCATATTGGACAGTTCATAGGCTCTCCCTCTCCGTGGTTCATGTAGGTCTCCCAGATCCTTCATGTCGCTTGTGCGTGTCTTCCTCTGTCCACTGCCGCCAACAGTGTGACGTGATTTTGTCAACACAAGCGGTGTGGTGCACAATATGTCGATAAGCCAATCCCGCTTCCCACAATGCTACCCCTGTCGGACATTTCCTGATGCTCAAATTGCTTTCGAACTATATATATATATATATATATATATATATATATATACACGTGTGTGTGTGTGTGTGCTTGTTTCTCTGAACATATGACAATAAACTCTTGAATCTTACATGGTGATTTACATGGTCAGCCTGTTTTTGGTGGGGTATAAATATGAAGTGACCCACAAGCCCAACTCCTTCAGTCTTCCATCACTACATTAAAACTTTTGAATTCGGTGTATAACATTTATAACACAACTTTCTGTTCAGGGAGTAAGTTCTATAGTCCAGTGCTGTTCTTATACTTTAAGACATGACAACAGCCATGATGAATACACCAGATTTACAGACTGTATCTATGAGGTATATGATCTATTACAGTAGCATCACTGAAGCACCAGCTAATCACCTTCCTTTGCTTCTTCAGAGATGTGGAGAGGCTGGGTACCCATGTGCGGAAGACCACACTGATTCAGGAGCAGTCTATAAAGACAGAGTGGAAGCTGGCAAAAGTGGCCTTTGTGGTCATCATTGTGTATGTGCTTTCCTGGTCACCCTACGCTTTTGTTACCCTCATCGCCTGGGCAGGGTAAATACCACTTTCCTCTTTCTTCTTTTCACTGCTTATTGGTGGGACGAACGGGTTATTGATTTTGTGATCAGAGTTTTATTACCATTTATAACAGGGGAAAGTAAGTGGAAAGTAAAGGCAGTATGGTAGGAATACACACAGATCAAGTATAAACAAGAAACGATACAGAATCAACAGCCATACAAACATTAGATGTTGCATAGCTCAAGTAAAAACTAAAATTCTTGAATAGAATCATGTAGATTCTCCCAATTTCTAACAGTTCTTTGCTTGGTTTTGTTAACCTTATCTTTAACATACTCCATTGGAACTACACTCATCATCAAAAGAATAGTTGCACCCAGACGGAAGTGTGGGAGTGCAGGGCTACTGGGAAGGAAGATAAAGGTTACCAGGAACAATAAATAATGATAAATTTAGATATGACCAATATTTATTAAGCTACACATACAGAAGTAGCGTCTCAGTATGGTGTCAAGCCGCCATGTTTTTATAACGCAACAAACCAGACGTCTCGGGATGAAATTGTAGAGGTCCTTAATGGTATCCTGTGATAATCCATCCCATGCAGCTTGAATATTCTCACACAGTTCCTGCAGATTTTGCGGTAGGGGTGGAGGTGGAGTGACACCAGGCCTGCATGGATTCGTTGGTGGTCTCCACCAAGACAAAAGCGGGACTTGTCATTGAAGATGACCCTCTGCTATTCTGAGTCACTTCATGTGTCTGGCACGACACCATTGCAGTTGTCGTAACGGTCTGTGTGCATGTAGTCCTGCGTCGTACAGCCGCCTGTCAATGGTGCTGGCACTAACAGGATGACTCATGGAGGTGTCAGGAACAAAGAAATTGGCACGACGTACGCAGAGCTAAAAGTCAGAGGAGTTTTATTTAACAATCTGGTAGCTGAACACAACAGCAAAGAACAAGCACGCATCAAAACAGGGCAATGCCAGGTCATAGATCGAGAGACAAGAAGAGGTCAAAAACCAGGAAGTCAAACAAGTCAAACAGAATCAGAAGGGAAATCTGAGAGAATAGTCAGGGACACAGAAGGAGAGTCGAAAACCAGCGGGGATCAGAATAAGGCAGACAGAACCAAGGGAGAATTAAGAGCGCGAAAGTCAAAGACAAAGGGAAGTCGAAACCAGAAACAGCAGTGAGAAAGGCAAGGGAGAAACGCTCAGAATTGCAAACTGGGTTTGGCAAAACTTCGCAATGTGTGTGTGTGTGTGTGTGTGTGTGAGGAGTTTATAAGTAGGTGTGTAATGGGCGGCAGGTGAAACAAATCAGTACTGGGGCGAGCTAGACCGTGAATGATTGGTTGACTGGGGACATGTGAGTGTGACGTCATCAGACTCACTCTGGGAAATGGAGTCCGGGAGATCGGCGGTGTCAGGGAGTCCCACAGGCGTGACAGGAGGGCATCACTGCTTGCTGAATGTCCACAATCATGGCTGTTGAGTCAGTCAGGTACAGCGATTAGATCCACTTGCTTATGTTACATGTGCGGCCGAGGTAAAACTTGAATCATTCACATGTCTCAGGATGTCAAACCTACCCACCAAGTTTCATTACTGTCAGTTGATTCTGTTTGTGCAGCTATTCTTTTGATGATGAGTGTGTATTCTGATTTTAACAAGCAAGGTCAATTAGCACAACACCTGGGAAGTAACAGCCAGCTCCCTATGTTTACACTGAAAGCTTCCCATCCCTGAAAAAGTCACCCACCAATGCTGATGATGATGATGATGACTGCAGGGCTTTATCCTCGTTTGGCCTTACCTTTAGACAAATGATCTTCTCATTCATTATCTCCCTCAAAGTGCCAGGCATATTTCGAAAGCTAGATATCTAAAATATCATACCTGGAAGCTGTGGTCCAATCCAAAGTTGTAAAACAGTTTTTTTAGACCTATCATTTCATTGAATCAAGGAAAGCTGAAGAGTAGAGTCATCATTTACCAGACATATATGTGGTGACAGTGGAATGCTGACATCAAGTAACCTGGATAATATGCTTACTGTGGAGATCCAGACACCTGCTACTTTAGAACATTGCCAAAGTATTTCCATAAATGTTCCAGGTGCAGGTGGGATGGGATGTTTTGGACTGTTGACTAAATCAAACCTATAGCAAGACAACAACCTCAGCCAAATAGTCAAGTTAGATTTTTAAGGCTGGTGTCAGTTGTAAAGGGTGGTTATCAGGTGGTTTCTTTTGGGCGCTAGGGTCTCCATCTTGGCATGCTTGGTTCCATCTTTTCCACTCTTGCGAAGAGCCCACAGCAATTAAATTTTCAGCTGTTAAGAAATGATGTGATGCGAACTGACATATCACAATAACCAGAGGCGTGTTTGCAGGGACTGTGAGTGAAAATGTCACTTATAAAACACCATGCCTCTGCAGAAGCTGACCAAGACTGAGAATTTTTTTCATTTTACGGCTGACCTTCAAACTAGACAGTAAATCAAAGTGCATTTAATAAATAAAAAATATATATCTGCACGCGCTCTGCTCCTGAAACAGAATACTTAGTATTCTGTCATGGCCGGTCACTCTTTGGAACCAACATTACCTTCTGTTTGTTCTCTCGGTTTTAGATAACTGACAAATGGAATCTGAAGGGAATAAGATAATACCCTTTTATAGAAGTGTGGTGAAGGATAGCAGAGAGAGGGGTGAGCTCTGCAGGGCAGCTGGTGGCTCGAGCCTCTCACAGAGCAGATGAGAACTGATGGGGTGCATTCTAATGGATGTGATTTGAGTGCGCAACACCTTTGGGTCATTGCTCTGCCAGACAAACATGCTCTGCAAGAAGCTACGCCACCATTAGCCAGTGTAAACCGGTCTCTTCTAAATGGCAGGTTCTCCACAGTTATTACTGTCAGACTGTAAACACTACACACACACTGTAGATTCATACTGGATTAAAATCACTCCACAATTATTACTGTCAGACTGTAAACACTACACACACTGTAGATTCATACTGGATTAAAACCACTCCACAGTTATTACTGTCAGACTGTAAACACTACACACACACTGTAGATTCATACTGGATTAAAATCACTCCACAATTATTACTGTCAGACTGTAAACACTACACACACTGTAGATTCATACTGGATTAAAACCACTCCACAGTTATTACTGTCAGACTGTAAACACTACACACACACTGTAGATTCATACTGGATTAAAATCACTCCACAATTATTACTGTCAGACTGTAAACACTACACACACTGTAGATTCATACTGGATTAAAACCACTCCACAGTTATTACTGTCAGACTGTAAACACTACACACACACTGTAGATTCATACTGGATTAAAATCACTCCACAATTATTACTGTCAGACTGTAAACACTACACACACTGTAGATTCATACTGGATTAAAACCACTCCACAATTATTACTGTCAGACTGTAAACACTACACACACTGCAGATTCATACTGGATTAAAACCACTCCACAATTATTACTGTCAGACTGTAAACACTGCACACTGCAGATTCATACTGGATTAAAATCACTCCACAATTATAAGTCATACTCCAAAAACTACATACTGCAGATCCATACTGATTCACTCCATAATTATTACTGTTAGACTGTAAACACTACAAATTATACAGATTACATACTGGATTAAAATCACTCCATAATTATTAGTCATAATATAAAAACCACATACTCTACAAAGTCATACAAAAAAGACAGTAAATACAAAACACTGATCATACTGACTCTCAGTATGATCATACTGATCATTGTTTACTATTTCTAGATTTCAGATTACAGGACCTCTGCAGGTGAAACTAGTCCACCTTAAATAGGGCTAAAAGAATGGCCATTTTAACTGCTTGAAACTAATGTGTTTGGGCTATTCTGTGCTTCAGGTATAGCAGTATCCTAACACCATATTCAAAGGCGGTGCCTGCAGTCATTGCCAAAGCATCGGCCATTTATAACCCCATCATCTATGCCATCATCCACTCCAAGTACAGGTAAGAATTTTCCACCATTTCTTCTCTTTTTCAACTGTGGGGTCAGTCTTTCATTCCTTCTCATGCCAACCCCCCAACCCCCCACCCCCGTCTTCTCCTTTGGGGTCTGTGATACGCAGGAACACTCTGGCTGAGAAGATTCCATGTCTGTATTTCCTGGCCAAGCCTCCACGAAAGCAGTGCGTGTCTGTTTCCAACAGCGAGTCCTCCTTCAGGGAATCCATGCTCAGTAGGCAGTCATCAGCATCAAAGGCCAAGTTCCAGCGAGTGTCCTCTATGTCCACTGGAGACACGGTGAGCTCTCCTGTGAGTCAGTGTTGTGGATTCCTTCCTACTGGCTGTTCATTAAACACTGAGGGCTTGTACTAGATCACTCTCTGTCTAAAACCAAAACTCTGAAATATCACTACACGTGACAGTGCATTGTCGAACCTTTCATATAATTAGGAGTTATTAAAGTCCTGAATGCCAGTTTTAACACAAGGGTATTTATATAAAGACTAAATGACTCATATAGGAATCACAGGCATTCTTATACATAGGCCCCCACTTAAGTTAGGGAACCACATGTAATTAACCTAATTTAGAACAGTCACTTTTAGTATGTGGCTGCAAATCCTTAGCAATCAAAGATGCAGTAAGCAATGTTAGTCCAATACATTGTGGTCATATTCAGCAACTGTCCTGACGGACGATCCACTAGCTGCCTGTTATCTGCGTACACTGGAAAAAATTCCGGTGTTGGTACACGGCCCTGGATCTGTAAATGGGAAACAAATAAAGCTCAGGATGGCCACACTCTGCAAGCGTCATAAGTCACAAGCATCATAAGTCACTTCTTCTACCCTTCTTCTCTGCTGCCTTCCACCTTGTGCCCTGCACTGACTTGCTGCACACGTATCATCCCTTTCCCACCAATAGTGCCGCTCTTATAAATATGTATGAAATACAAATATTGTAATTTTTTACATATTCATGAAACTACTGGAGAGATCCTATGATCCCCAACAAACCTACCACCCAACCCAGAAGAATAAGCGGGCCACAAAATGAGTGAATGAATGAGATATCTGTATCTTATATATACAAAGTAAAGAGTAGTTATTACTAGTCAAGACCGTGTTCTGAGTAGTTATTTTAGTGCTAGTTATTTTAATTTAGTTATTTTAATTCTCGATATATACAACTGGATTTTAGAGATCTGAATCTGTAACTCTGAATCTCTAACTACTAGTCTATATTAAAGATATCACTGACTAGTATTTCTACAAGTCAGAATTTAAATATGGACGTGTGAACCTAGATATGTGGAACTAGTTGAAGATATAATGTAGATCTCTAAAACTAGAATTTCTACTAGTACAAATATAAACGTAGATCTCTTTGACTAAGTTTCTTAGTCATGAAAATTGAATTATGGATAAAAGATAATGAAATTCCATGGTAAAAACCTATGGTAACTAATGACTAGTCAATATGACATCATGGATATGTCATCCTGGTGATATGCCTAGTCAGCATGGCTTTATAAATATGTGTACTTGGTATTATGACTAGTAAAGCACAGCAGGTTTCTGAAATCTTAGTTGTAACTAGTGGAAACTGCATTACAGAGCTCTTACATTTGAGTGTAATACCAGCATCGCTGGTGTCATTTTAGCCTAAAACTGCTTATCATAAGAAAGTGACTAAGAGGAGAAGATCTGAAGAACAAAGACTGAGAGTGTAAACCTTTGGCATAAAAGGTAGATGCAGAGCGTTTTAAGGTAAAAACAAACAAGCAAGCAAAAAAAACCCTTTATCTGTACTTTCTGTACTGTACTTCAGTCTGGGCTGTCGATTCTCAATGCTAACCAGTAGTTGGAATCTTGTGGTAAACCCTGCAAGGTCTGGCGCATAAAAGAAAATATTCTTCTTTGGCTTTCTGTGGCGTGCCAGGTTTGTTTGCTATTGCTAAGCTCACCATTGTGTTCTGATTTTTCAGCCTCACGATGTGCAAATGCCACATCTAAAATCAACAGTGACAACAACAAAGTCCAAAATCAGATGCTGCATTGGTACATGATGCACTACAGCCATTGTGGTATAGATCCTCTGAGAGTTACACCAGACAAAAAACAAACCTACAGAGGACAGACAGGTTTCACTTCCCTTCCTCATGCTGTTCTGATGATGCACAGATTTCACAGGGCTGTGAGCTGTACAGCGAACAATACTTCATGTTTGTATGACCACTGTCTTTTTCTTTCATTACTGGAGAAGCATTTTAGGGCACAGTGCCAGGGAAAGGCAAGCAGCCAAAACACAAGAGGAACTCCAAAGATTGTGAACTAGTCATATATTCAGTCAAGCGCTGGGTAAATTCAGGTGCAAGGCGGTGTGGAGTGGTGGTGTTTTCATAACAACAGCTGGCCAGAGCAACAGTCCACACAGGGTTCACCACAAGATGTAAACCAGTGATATATCTCCAAAACAGAAAGACCAAAATCTAAAAAAGCCTGTACAGCTATGAAATAACATCTTGTGGACGGATGCGACAATGATCAATCGGCACTAGAATGATGGGAAGAGAAGAATATGGAGAATGGAAGTAACAGCTCGTGATCCATGGCATACTACCTTATCTGTGAAGCATGGTGGAGGTAGTATTATGGGCATGTATGGCTGCTAGTGGAACTGGTTCTCTTTATTCATTGATGATGTGATGGGTGACAAAAACAGCAGAATGAATTTGGAAGCGTATGGGGCATACGCTTGATCAGATTCAGTTTAATGCTTCAAAACACATTGGACGATGCATAACGGTGCAGATGGACAACAACATGAAACATGCCATGAAAGCAACCCAAGACTTCAAGGCTAAGAAATGTAATGCGCTGCAACAGCCAAGTCAATCACTTGTTCCCTGGCCAATCGAGCATGAAGTTTACCTACTGAAGCCAAAACTGAAGCTAAAGTGCCCTAAAAACACAACTTTAGTAAAGGTCTAGCTGAGCACCACCAGGGAAGAGACCCAACATCTGTATACTAACAGATAATGTGTAATGGTCTGTATGTGTTTAACAGGTCTGGAGTGATGTAGAATTGGATCCAATGGACCAGTCGCTACGAAGTTCCCACTCAGCCAACCTGCTAAGAGACATGGAGAGAAGACATCATCTTCAGCAGGGGAAGGCCAAGAACTACTTGAATCAAGAAAAGGTAAGGTAGGTGTTTCAGCTGTGTGCATATACGGCGACACCAGGGCTTCAAAATAGTGGAGGAAAAGTAACAATGTGATCATTTTTAATTTCGCAGTAAATATTGTTTTATCCAGTACTCTAGGGTTCATTTAGAGAGCGAATTAAGGAAGTAGCTACATAACCTGGTTAGGCTACAGGTCATGGACAGAAACCTTATCGCACTTGCAACTGACCAATTGCAAAATGGTAGCATCCATAACACTTGCACTAACGGATTAAAGAAGGAAGCACTGCACTAATGCATCCAATCAGGCCAATCTAATCTTATTAATCAGCTTGGGTTAATCTTATACAACAAGCTTTCTGTCTGCTGTTTTCTAGGTGTACAGCCACATCAACAGAGTTTTCCTCATAAATGTTAAGGTAGTTAGTACACTTACTGGAGAACTGCAACACTCTAAAGAAAGTCAGCACTGGCTCATTGCTGTTGATGCTAATGGTTTTATGGTGCTATATGAGCTATATAGGTATTAGTAAATGAGTATAGCTTGGAGGTTGTGAATATGAGGGCCTGTTTCTATCTTGCATTGACGGATTGGATCACATTGGGCCTTCACTTGACCCCATGTAAAGCCAGGAGTGAACATGCCCAAGAACACATTGTGAACAAATCAGATCACTGAAACCACATCCAAAGGTGGTCAGAGAAAAAACTTTTGGCTAGTACTGTATAATAGCCTAATCTACAGGAGATAAAAGCATGAAAAAGCTTCTCTTGGGTTTTTCTTGGGGGATTCCAAATGTATACTTTATGTTTAAAATTTACAAAAGGTTGACCAAGGTTTTGACGATTGCTTTGATATAGCATGTCAAATACAAGAATTGTGTCTACGCAGGTAAAAAATATGTATTTTAATGTACTAGAAGTGTACTTTAATGTCAGCAAGTACATTTCAAGCACATTATTGTTTTGTATGCTAAATAGCAGTGCTAAATAGCAGTGCTCTCTCTCTCTATATATATATATACACACTATATTGCCAAAAGTATTCACTCACCCATCCAAATCGTTGAATTCAGTTGTTCCAGTCACTTCCATGGCCACAGGTGTATAAAACCAAGCACATGCAAACAGCCTCTACAGACATTAGTGAAAGAATATGTTGCTCTCAGGAGCTCAGTGAATTCCAGTGTGGTACCGTGATAGGATGCCACCTGTGCAGCAAGTCCAGTCGTGAAGTGGAAGCGACTGGGAACAACAGTAACTCAGCCACGAAGTGGTAGGCCACATAAAATGACAGGGCAAGGTCAGTGGATGCTGAGGTGCATAGTGCCCAGAGGTCACCAACTTTCTGCAGAGTCAATCGCTACAGACCCCGAAACTTCATGTGGCACTCAGATTAGGTCAAGAACAGTGCATAGAGACCTTCATGGTATGGGGTTCATTGGCCGAGCAGCTGCATCCAAGCCTTACATCACCAAGTGCAAAGCAAAGCTTCGAATGTAGTGGTGTAAAGCACGCCGCCACTGGAGAGCAGCAGGGAAGAAATGGGAGAAATGGGAGAATGGGAGGTCGCTCAATTTCATATGTGTGTTTCATATGTATGTTTCATATGTGTGTGAAGGCAGACAAGCAAATATTTTTGCCAATATAGTGTACTTCAGTGTCCTTAATATAAGTATACTTATTTGCACTCCCAGGTAAAATATAAGGATTTGTTAATGCACTAGAAATGTACATTAATATGTACTTAATATGTGTTATATCTAAGTGAATCTTAGTGGTGTCTTAAAATAGTACAGTTAACTACAATCAGCATTTTTTAATGACACTAATGATTATATTTAGCATACTAAGTACATAGTATAATGAAAATAGTACACTTCCAGGAAATTAATCATGAGTGCAGTGAAGGATACTTAAATGAAATATACTTCAGTGTACTTTTTTTCTCCTGGGTATTATAACATCAGGATTTAATGGAAAATTTAATGGGCTTTAATGACAGAAGATACCCTTTCAATTGAGGCACTGGAGCTGAAGCTAGTCTAAGTAATGATATATGCTGAAGACTTGTTGCCGTTTACACAAGCACAGCTTAACAAAACAGTGCTCCGAATGGTGTAGGATGTGTGTGAGTGCCTTAACATTTATCTTTATACAAGGCTTTTAATGACAGATGTGAGCGCTGTACAGTCTTGTCTGATCTGACTGTTTATCAAGTGAACTGTTGCAAACATAATTGGATTAATATCAATAAAATTGGTACAGTACTGCAAATCTTTTATATCAGTTGATGTAGCATGGGTAAGGATTATTGATGTTTGTTGGATTATGTCAATGAATAATTCATTCAAACAACCAAAGAACATCAGTGATTGGTCAGGATGGTCATATCACACAAACAGGCATTTAGTATATGGTTAGAAGCTCATATACCTATTGCACACTATGAGGGACTATATTGTGCAGCCCCAGTAGAGAGTCAGAAAGCAGTGGGGTCATTTTATATCCCATTCTATCTCATTGGAACCAGCTTATTTGATGTAGAGACCCCGGGACAGCAACACTGGCAATAACCAATGTATTTGCTTTTCCATCACAGCTAACCAAGCCAGAGAGTGGCTCGCTGAGCAACTGTGACCAGGCTAAGATCAATACGGCCTCTCTGCCTCTCCTCATGGCGAAGGAGAACCCAGGAGAAGATCAGAAGGAAGAAGAGGAACAGCAGGACCAGACCACCTGTGTAGAAACCCCCAACACAGGACCCACCTGTAACGAGGACACAGACTCTCAGGAGAGCAGCCTGGTGAAGAGCACCTGGCACAAGGAGGAGAAACAGGATGCCCAGACCATAGAGGACAACCTGCTGCAGGGCCTGAAGAGCTTAAACTGTTCCACAGAGTTTCTAGAAGCTGTGGAGAAGTTCCTCACTTGAACATGAACTTGCATCCAAAGGTCACCTAGCCTAAGTCTGAGGTGAACATGTTAATGACAGGGAGATCAGTCTGCACACTCAAGAACAGTGACCACCACATCCTTAGCCGATGAAACTGTTCACATACAAAGAATCTGCTGCTAATGTTCTACTGACTGTCAACAATGCTGTTTTCCACCCAGGTGGCACCAACCCAAAGCCTATACAGCCATGATAGAAACCGCCACCACGGTTAGCAACAGCCCTCTCACTCCATGTACCTCGTCTCTGCAACGACTACCCGTTAGCGTTTGAATATGTTCCCGTACATCACAACCAAATGTAGGTGGAACATCTCAGTGGTGAGGTCAGTCAGGTCAAACTGACCTATCCAGTCCAACCATCACCCAAAACTAGAACAAAAGCAAACAATCAGGCAACCTACATGTTTTATGACTTCTGATTTCTTACTATCCAGAGTCTACAGTCTAATTATATATCTAATTATACATCAACTTCTGTTATTTACCCTTTCTGCTGTTTTCTTCACTTCAGTTTGAGTTTGGGACCAAACCTGGTGCAGATAACATCAGATCTGCTCAACCACCAAACAGTTAGCAAAAAGAGTCAGCTACTCTTATTCCCTTTCCACACATAAAGTGGCTAATCCCAGACAAAAATCCCACCTTGTAGGTTATTTAAACTTATGAAGGTTTACCACACTATTGTTTGTATCGTAGCTAGACGCTACTTTCTACTTGCATTAGCCACCTGTTGTAGGATGCTACTATAAGCAATTAACTTAATTTATGAGAGCTTAATAGCTAGTGATCCACCCTAACTGTGGGTGAGGTAGCTAAGCACAATAAGGCACATGAGAAATTTCTCCACAGCGTCCACAAATCCGACCGTGGTGACTCATAATGGGAGCTTGACTGGCCTCAGTTCCAGAAACACGGACCAGCAGTTTGCTAGCCAGCTTTAGTTTATTGATGTAATGTTTGTGCTGAGTGTTGAAATATTGGGAGTGATAGGTCTACCCGTCATAGATGTGAGTTCTCTAGACTGTTCACTAGACCATAGAGAGAGCAGACTGAGAAGAGCTGGACGAGTCTATTTTTCCAGGGTTTATTTTTTTTATACACTCATCATCAAAAGAATAGCTGCACCCAGAAGGAAGTGTGGGTTTGCAGTGCTATATGGGCAATATTTATTGAGCTACACATACAGAAGTAGTATCTCTCAGTATGGTGTTGGTGCTGCTATGACAGACATCTCAGCATGGAGTTGTAGAGGTTCTTAATGGTGTCCTGCGATAATCCATCCCATGCAGCTTGAATATTCTCACACAGTTCCTGCAGATTGTGTGGTAGGGGTGGAGGTGGAGTGACATCAGGTCTTCTGGACGTGTGATGCGTGACAACAAACCGTTTATCTTGATGCTGACCACGGTGCCTCCACACACAGATTTGTTGGTCGTCTCCACCAAGACAAAAGCGGAATTCATCACTGAAGATGACCCGCTGGCATTCTGAGTAACTCCATGACAGTCTGGCACGACACAGCCTTTGGTGACACTGACGTGGTGTTAAGGACGGCGTCATGCAGCATTTCTGCCAATGGTGCTTGCACTAACAGGATGACTCATGGAGGGCATCACTGCACACTGAAAGTTCACAATTTTGGCTGATGGGTCAGTCAGGTACAGAGATAAGGCCCGTCTTTGCTTACGCCACATGCGCAGGCGATCGTGAAGCTTGAACCATTTGAATGTCTCATGATGTCAAATCTACCCCTCAAGTTTCCTGTCGGTTGACTCCTTCTGGGTGCAACTATTTGTGCTATTAACTATTCTTTTGATGATGAGTTCATTGGTATTATCGGCATACCCTTTATATTATTTTAGTTGTTAGGCCATTACACTTAACGTTGTTCAGATGTTAACTGTTGGTGAAATTCCCATGCACTCCTCTTGTGATCAGACTTGGCCATACACAACTTGGATAAACTGGCGACAGTGTTTCTTAATAGTTTTGACCTAAAAGCTCATTTTTTTAAATGCATGCATGTTGGAGACATACATGCAGGATGCCATAAGGCAAAGTAATTTCTAAACAAAGATCACCACCACTATTTTAGCATGATCTAAATTACACTAAAAAAATCAGTGTACAGTGCGTCTTAAAAGTTAAGAAACACCCATATAACATGAAAATGGTTTGGCAGATGGTCATCGAACTTTATCCAAGCTATGGGGGAAGGGGGAAACCTGTTTGGTCATGTCACCAACATGGCGGCTGTCTAGAATGCTCCCATCTTGGATTCTACTTCTGTTCTCTACACCAGAATTCCTCAAACCTGGTCCTGGAGGCACCCTGATCTGCACATTTTAGTGGCTTTCAGAGTTTAGTGCAACTCTGAAAGGGGTTGTTAATGAGCTGATGAGTTGAATCAGGGGTGTTAGGAGCAGGGAAAGCACTGAGCACAGGATGCCCCCAGAGCCAGGACTGAGAAACAGTGCTCTACACATTCTGCTTGGGGTAATGCCAGCCTTCATACACTGACTGTACAGAAGAAAAATGACTGTTTTAACATGAGAACTATTAAATAAAGTTACAGATAAAGTTAAGTTAAATTCTCTACCAGTTTGATGTGCCAGACACCTGCCTTCCCATTTGACAAAAGACTGAAGTGGAATCCGAGAGGGCGACATTCAAGATGGCCGCCACATTGGTGACAAGGCCTAACAGGTTTCCCCCTTCCTCCATAGCTTGGATAAAGTTGGATGACCGTCTGCCAAACCATTTTCATGTTTCATGTTGGGTGCTTCTTAACTTTTAAGACACACTGTATATTGTTTTTTTATGTAATTTAGATCATGATAAAATAGTGGTATGATAAGATAAAGACCAAAATGTATTTTAGATGTTTTTTTAATTCCATTAAAAAAAGTATTTAGGGAACAAGATGGTGATATACTGTAGCTGTCTTCTTACGGTCATCTTTTGTCAGGTTTTCTGCCTCAGGATTTGATCATCACGTTTAAAATAACGAGGCATTCTGGGCTGAAATGAAAACTTCATTATGGATGCTGTACAGCTTCTGCAGTCGCATTACAACCAACAGTGTTCATCATTCTGTCCATTTAACATTACTTTGGCTTTCTACTAATTACATCATGAATTCTGTGAGTTCAAATATAACAACCATTTTATATACAATTCAACTGGTTTACTGAAAGCACCGATTACAAACTTATGAACGATGGAATATCATTTTTTAAAATTCCAATAAGGACAGAACCCAAGTTTAGGTTGCAAATCAGCTTGAAACACTGTTTTTACCGGGGAGTTTTTCATACCATGTTATACATCTTTAACGGCACACTCACAGACTCCAAATGAAGATCCGGCTTAATGTTTAGGTCAAAATCCCCAGAACTTACATTGTGTAGCTGCTAACAAATGGTGCCACAAAGGGTTCTTTAATAGCCCTTTTTGACCAAAAATAGCCCTGGTTCCTGAAAAAGTTCCATTCAGGCTTCTTAGAACCTTGGGGCGATTCAGGGAACCAGTCTGCATTTACACCAGTTTTTACTGGAACCAAACAAAGTCAAAGGATACGTCATCAACAGCGAGTGCTGCACAGTGGTAGTAAGCAGTAGTAACAAGATGGTGGAGCGTGTAGATTACCTGCTAGTGTTTGTGCTGTTATTCCAGATGTTTGTTTATATCCAGAAAGCAAGTATGGCTCAGCTACTGCTGATGAGAAGATGTAGAAGAGGTTCTTCAGCAGACCACTGGGTGTTGCCATTATTGCCTTCTCTTTCCTTAACAACTGACACACCCTGAGATGTCATTATGGTTCATGCTGAAGAACCTACTATTCCTTGGGTCCAGCTGGGAACAAACTTTTCAGTTTTTAATCATGTTGGAAATACGCCAAAAAGTTCAAAATTAGGTGCCCAAACTGGAACGTTCCACAGTGGTCAAAAAGGGCTATGAGTGATGCAATAGAACAACCACTTTTGGCTCCATAAGAACCATCCATTGGCTGTTTCTCTAAAAAAACATATTTGGAAATGGGATGTGTGAGTGTGAAGAGCCTTCAGGGTTCAGCATTCAAGGTTCTATACCAGTTTAATGGTCTTTCCTAGAACTCTAACATCACGTGGAGACCCTTCACACTCATACATCTCAAAAACGGTTCTCCAAAGATATTGCATTTTGTTTGAGCAGTAATTTAAGTTAACATTCTGTGCAACAAGACAAACCCTTGAAAGTACAGAAGAAGTAAAATATATGTAACATTATTTTTGGTGCATCTGTCACGAATATTTAATGACATAATAAATAGTTTTATTGCCTATATTTTTCACCTGAGGTTCACAGTGTGCTCACAACTGTGGCCGATTGTATCTGGAGCACAATGTGAGGCCATTACAACTATGTATCCATAAACACTATATTCATAACAGAACATAAAAACACTGTTATGATTCATATATGTGCTTCAATTGAATCTCTTCTGTGGTTGACTATTCCCAGTCCCCCGGATTTATGGTGAATGGGTTTATAGCACCTTAGAAATTTGTTTGCACTGTCAGTAAATGGCCACCTCTAAACCCTTCACTACCCAAAACGCTCAGGATTTCTCCCAGCTTGCTTGTACAACCTGCTGATGTTGTGATCTTTGTCTTTGCCCGTTGACACTAATGTTGCACCTTTTTTCCCCCACATGAATGTCCGAGTGTAAAGATATAACATGATGAGACACAATCAGAATTTAACATCTATGAGGTGCTAAAAGGGAATTCCACCGTTTTTAATTTATTTTATTTTATTTTTTGGGGGGGGGTTCTTTTGCATAATTCATTTCTCATTTAGAGTGTTTTAGTTTTTCCTCTCATAGTTACCTCACAAAGTTATTACACAAAATGTTTACCAGTAATTACATGGCTACAAAAATGGCCACCTGATAATAAGTATAAACCAAAACTTCCCACTTTAAAACTAAAATCAACTTTTATGAACATTTGATTAAAGAAGAACTACATGTCAAACTACATTCAAACAAGGAAGCTGTGAAAGTGCCCCAGGAAACCTCTCCATCAGTAGACAATGTTGTCTCAACCTAAAGATGCTTAATTAGCCTGCTGCTACTGTGACATTTTTATATATCGTCGCTGTCCAAAGAAAAACATGTATCTCCATTTTTGTTCTGCCTCATTTGATCACATGAGCTGCTATTTACACTGTGTGGAAATTTCATGAAGAATGGACCAACAGAAATGACCCAAAACTGCTTGGAAAGACGTCTGGTTCCATTGACTTCCATTCAAATTAAATGAGGTTTTTGGCCTCTCCTGAAAAGTTGCCATTTTGGAGATACCTGTTTTTCTTTGGACAGCGACGATATACATGTGTACATTAATGTACGCATATTTATATTCATATAATTAATATAACACTAAAGGTTATAAATGATGTTCGTTTTGGTTATATATGGTATTATATATATACAAACTTCTGCCTCCACCTCAGGACAGGCCCACAGGCCACTAATGGATGCATTAGTAGTTCCCGGGCCTACACGGTTGAGAAACCTTATGACAGTTTTTCAAGGTTAGCACTATTTAACCATTATTAACATTACAGCTTCATGGACACGTCATTTCAGATAGTACATAAAGTGACTATGCCAAAGAAAAGAAGTAAACTGAGGTATATGTCCTTGCACTCATGATTAATGTACTGAAAGGGTGCTATTAATTACTAACTAAGTACTTAGTATGCTAAATATATATCATTAGTGATAAAATATGCTTAAATAGTACTAATTGTAGTTAACTGGTTTACTTAGATATTCTTAAGTACATATTAAAGTACATTTCAGGATACTACATATAAGTGTACTCAAGTGCTACTGAGGTACTTGTAATTATACATTTGTAATATATATATATATTATTGTTTTTAGCCCGCAAAACAAACAATACAATACTGTGCTTGAAATGTACTTATTGATATTATAAGGATATTTACTGCTATTATGATATTTTCTTTTAACTATCTTATAATTATAATTATCTTTTGACTTTTCTCTACAATGAACAAATTCACATTTACCCACTCTGAATGATTTGTTTACATCTCAATGGCCAAACACATCCACAAATTCAACCTTCGGTGGAATTCCCCTTTAACTGAGGAGAGACACCTATACAAAGCAGCCATTTTTCTATTGTTCTTCTAGTTTCTGGTTATAATGGCTAGATTTATCAGGGAGCATTACACATGCTGTTGTTATGCACTATAATATTTTTAAAACTATATTTATTAAATTTATGCAAGAATGTGGAAAAACGTTTCTGTGTATATCACATGTACGTTGTATTATATAAGCTTTATAGTGACCATTGTGTACGTAATCTACAATATGACAATGTGTGCCATCCTAAGAGGAGTCGGGGGTGGCTGTTTAGCCATATTGTCTCATGGTTCCAGCCTATTCTCCAATTCATGTTCAATAAACCTGTATCACAGAAGAACATTATTATATTGATTAAATGTCAGACTCTGTTTACCTTGGACTTCTTCTCCTGCCTCAACACTCCATTTTCTAGCTGTCCTTAAAGTGGTCTTCTCTAGCCGATGGACTTACCTGGAGCGCACGTCAGTGTAGTTTCTTAAAGCTCACGTCTGCTCACTTTCATCATTTTCTTCATACATAGACATAGTGTATCTGGGTTGCAGCAGTGCTCTCCTGGGAATATCTTTCCTCTGAGTCGTCAAACTGACCAAAAACAGGCAGAAAGGTAAAGATTGAAATTGCTTAGATAAGCGCATGGAATATGGCCACAAGAGATCATATATGAATACAAGACCTTAAAGGAGATTTTTATTAACAAACTCTACAATACAAGTATAACCATTGTACTCACTATCCAAAATGACCAGTAAACCTACAAATGTCTTCTTTTTTCAGAAACAAATACTGATACAGACAGTACTACACTGCATAAAATGATATTTTATATAATGCCATATTATCTTAAATCTAGTTGCTATCATAAAATCCTAATTTTGAGATTGTTGTAAGCTAATTTTAAGACTTCTTAAGCTTATTTTGAGACATTTTATACTATATTATGCATGTTTTTATGATTTTAATAAGCCAAATTATCTCACTGTTCTGGCATTTTAATAAATTTCTTAAAATAAGACTATATATAGAGAACACTACATATAGAAAACCAGAAGACACATGTAGGAATACTGCTCTAGCTTGGTTCTAGCTAACTGTTCTCCCTCGGGGTTTTGTGCTTATGGTCATTTGAATAGACATCAGTGTCAGACTAATTAATGACCTTCTATTAAAGACTGGTGGACTGAGAGAGACACTAGAGTCTCTTCACCTAAAATGAGCTGATTAAGAGTCCTGTTCCAGAAATGATAATAGGACATTAGAGCCATAATAAATCATGCTACTTTTACTCTCCATACTTAAGTACATTTGAAGGTAAATACTGTAGTTCTTTTACTCCAGTGGAGGTCTAAAGGGAGGAACTTCTACTTTTATTGGAGGAATATTTCACCTTGGGTATCTCTACTTTAACTCAACTACATGGTTTGTGGACACAGGATGTGCCTAGAAATCAACACTATTTAATGGAACATCAATTTAATTGATTACCTAATGTCTGAAAACTATGCTAGTCAGCTTGCTATGTTCAAAATGTAGAACATACGCACCTGATGAAGAAGCATTCGTTCAGTTATCTTCTGAACTGCTTATCCTTCTGGGTGGCAGGGGAGCGGTGGAGCCAGTCCCAGCGCTCATTGGGGGGATGGCGGGAAACACCCTGGACAGGCTGCCAGTCAATTGCAGGGCAGACACATACATTTAGTCAAGTCAAGGTTATTTATGTAGCACCTTTTACAACAGATGTTGTCACAAAGCAGCTTTACAGAGAATCCGGGTCCAAGCCCCAATGACCAAGCCAAGGGTAATAGTGGCCAGGAAAAATTCCCTCAGAGCAAGAGGAAGAAACCTTGAGAGGAACCAAGACGCAAAAGGGGAACCCATCCTCCTCTGGTCCACACCGGATGGCAAAACAAGCACAAAAAAGGGACTGCGGGAAGAAACCGGCATACCTGGAGGAAACCCACACGGACACTGGGAGAACATGCAAACTCCTAGCAGAATCGAACCCAGTCCTGTCTTGCTGTGAGGCAACCGCTCTACTAGAACAGAATTAAATAACCTAACCTATATAACACATAAATGATTGCTTTACTCACCTCACTGGGTGGAATGGATAACATGCGTGAGTCAGACAGGAGCTTATTAAGTGACTAGCATTTAGAAGGCTGACCTGTGGTTAGCCAGTGGGTGAGTCACAATGTCACATGACCTTGTTAAACCAATAAAATGCAAGGCATGTCTTTTGATACGGAGGTGAGCGAATGGTACACATTATATTGTTGGCGAGTGAACATTTTAAATAGTTCATTCCGAAAAGAGGACTAATAGGCGTCTGTCCAAGTATTTTGCCGGAATTGGGAGTTGAAAACCGGACTGTCTGGCCTACTCACAAATAAAGATTCTGAATACTCATGTTCTGTGTCTATTTCAGTACAAATGAAGTTGTTTTCACCTTACAAAGCAAATGCTAGTTAGCTAGCATACTGAACTTCCTCCCTCCCTTACCACTTTCATGGACTGCTTCTGGCTGTTGGGGTTAACTAGCACCTTTGTTATCCACTGACCTAGAACGTGATTTGTCTAATCTAGCTGGACATAACCTTTGACCTTCTTGTTCTAGTTTTTCTAGCACACTTCTTGTATTACTCATGGTTGTTACCTCCACACCATTAGCCGCTTTGAAGGCCTTCCAGCCTTTACGGTCGGTAAAGCTCGGTTCAGCTGATGCACTCTCTGCGTGTCTCTAACAACTAAACTTGGGTTTACTCCCGATATATTGCTATGTAATAAAGATCCGGAACTGAATAGAGCACTCTAAACCCATATGTAGGTAAAGGTGTGGTTACAGTTGGTGAATTAAAACTACAAGTAACTCAAAGCACTGCAGAGGAACTTCTTAGTACATCCAGCATTTATCAGCATAGGAACTGAGGTGTGTTAGGAGTGATTCTTCTCTTTGTTATGGCCTTTATTGAAATGATAAAGACAAAACTGACCTACTGCAAAGCAGTATACAAATGCTGTCTTCAACTAAAGGTAATGCAATTAGGCCCAAATATGGAATTAGTCAGTAAATGTTAATACAATGCTGTTTCCATAAATAAAAACTGAATGTAATTATGTGGAAATCATTTAAACCTTATAAGCTCACCAGACAAATGAGTCACCTTGTGTGTTTAAAGTGGTAGTAACTGCAGGCTCCTGCAGATGGCGCTGCACGAGGATGATGGGGTTATAAATACCTGCGGGGTGTGAGTGACGTGATTTATAGGTTGAGAAAAGGTGGTACAGGGCAGTGAATGTCTCCTTCCACGTGTGGGAAATGGCTCCAAAGCAGATGTTAATGATTGGCTAAAAGGAGTGACTGCATTTGGGCATGCCAAAGACCATAGTGTGAAGGAAGTAGCTGAATCTGCAGGTGTATGGAAGCGTACGGTCATACGGGTCTACCAGCAGTGGCTAAAATCCCAGTCTACAGGAAACTCTCCTCAGAATTGTGCCAGGGAAGGCATCCACCAAATCTGGCCCAACTGTACAATTCTTTGATGCAAGAGTGTCTGAACACTGATGTGGCCTACATCCAGAAACAGTCCATGCCAAATCCAATCCCAGCTGTTATTGGTGTTTGTGGAGGTATTACAGGTTATTAGGTACGTTTCATTCACAGGGGACTCATTTTTTTGCAGGTGAGGTTATATATTTGAAAATAGTGTGAAGTCAGCATATCCGATGTTGAAGCTGTGATGTCACCCAGTGAAGACATTTGGCACATCATAAAATAAAAAATGGGTCAAAGGAATCACCGAACTGTCTATTTTTTTAAATACTGAGTTGTACTTAGAAGAAGCATAAATTCCTTACAATGCTCTTAAACTAGTTACAACCCACATCTGTCTAGACTAGTTACAACCCACATCTGTCTAGACTAGTTACATCCCACATGTGTCTAGACCAAAGTCTGAGACAACATTGAATAATGTAAATGAAGAAGAAACCCCCAAGATCCTGCAGTGTTACTAGATCATTAGACAAATGTAGGCAAATATGTATTAATAACCATGTTACATCTACTGTATGAAAAGGTCAGATTAGTTTTGAGTCTTAGTCCGTCTGTTGAACCTGCTTATATGTGCATAAAATCGTAACATGTCCAAACGTCTACCAGTCCCGCTGCCTGAGGAAAACCCATAAGGTCCGGTTGGACAGTAGCCACCCAGCACACAGCCTGTTCACCTTATTGCCATCAGGCAGGAGGTACCGCAGCATCCAGGCCAGAACAAACCGGCTAATGAACAGTTTCTACCCACAGGCCATCAGGTTCCTGAATAAGCTGTGAGTATGTGTAGTTAGTATGTATATTAATGCTGCCCTGCTGTAGAGTATTAACCTGAGCCTCACCACAAGCATATCAATCCAAAAATGTCCTGACATGCTGTGGAAATAACAAATAAACCTGAAACTTGAACTTGAACTACTTACAAGGGAACATTGCACTCCATGGTGGGAACACATTTGGTTGACGATACGTGTGATATACACCTGTTTTTCTGTAATAGTGCCCCCTAATGGCCAAATCTTTTGCAACTTGACTGGTTGTTAAAGTGCCTCCATAGACATACCATTCAAGCTTCATGATGATTGGTCAATGTTTAACCTTCAAATTCCTGCTGAAAGCTAATTGGCAGATATAAAATCTGATTTTTACAAACCCAGTTATAGTCTGTCTCAAATATGCTGCATGCAACTTTTTAGCTTGATAGTACATCAGTTTTTTAGAAGGGTTTATTGGCACATGGCAGCCATATTGTTTATAAGTCAACCTTTTTTAAATATTTACTGAGTATTTTCATAATTTTTGGACTTTTCATGAATCCTAAGACTAGTTAGCAAAAGTAGGTTTAGCACAACACGCAAATTAGTCCACAATGCTACATGGTCCAAATTTCAAATTGATTTGTCTGGACCCTAGGAATCGTTAGACTTTAGTTTAGTTGGAAGCAAATGGGCCAAGAATTAAGTTCCTAGACTAATATAATAGACTATTATAATATAATAACTAAGGTCCTAGATTAAGTTACTTTTCACTTAAAATAATTTAGAATAGTAATGTTGAAAATAATGTTCCAAATCCTCTTTTTTCATTTAGAAATAGTTTAAAGATACAATATTTATGTAGGTATTCAAGGAAATTACATTCTAGTCATTATTGAACAGTGGTGCACAGTAACTGAATAAATGTAATTAGTTTCTGTACTATGCTGCGTACGTGGTGAGCATACAGGACCAACCAGCTAGGGTTTGATCTGCTAAATGTGTGGACTGGCTCCCAAGCTTTTATGTCGGGGTGTCATGCAGGACCAATCAGCTCTCAGGGGTTTAGGGGGTTCACAGAAAATAGCATACTATGAGTTTGAAGAGGCCTTAATTTAACCCAAACGTGTGAGCTGATGGTATCAGTTATCAACAGCCTGATGATAATGTACATATAATAACATTCTGCACTCATCATTTAAAAACTACTGAAGAACTGAACTGCCACTCTCTTTAACATTATAGACCATCTGTAAAACCAGCTCAGGTTAATTCAGGTCAAGGTTATCAAAAGTTGAATTTACGTCCAGTCAAAAGTGTATTTCAGGGAACGTCAGCATGTACATGAACTGACCGTAATGCTCCTGGTGATCACTCTGTCTTTATAATGTAATCTGATTACTGTAACGGAATGCACTTTTTACTGTATCCTGACTATGTAACGCTGTTACAACTGCCCCGTTACTACCCAAACCTGTTAATACATTGGACCGTGATTGGTTCAAGCTAGTTAATGATGTACAAAACTTGCTTGTTTATGAAAGTGTGAAAGTCTGTGTTTGCAGTAGAAAACTGATAACACGTTTGCCACAAAAGTCAGTCTGTATAATATATATATATATAAGCCATTTTTGAGTGCAGGGCATCCTCCAGCACAGTGGATTACAAACAGTGTTGTTTCTTTCCCTCTTTAGATAGAAACACTGCTGCTAGAAGTACCAGTAAAAGTTCTTTAGGATGACTTAGATGCATTACGTCACTATTGCTTGCCTAGGTAACGGTTTCTGTATGTGATTTACGTGAAGACAGACAGCAGTAGCAAAAAATAAAATCAAGATAGTGCCGATAAACCTTGAAGAAATATGTAAATTTAATGTATTATTAAATTCATTCAGGTGTCATTTAGAATCACTGCAAAAAATGCAAATCAAAAGGTTACCAGTTTAGCAAAGAAGAAGTGTAAAAAATGCATTTAAATCAGTTAACAAACAAGAACTGATGGTGTTGCTTTTAAAGATTAAAGATGTACATGATATTTAGGGGTTACCTGCTTATGTAGTATTCTGAGAAAATGAAAATAGAACCTGCATTATGAGCATGTGTGTAAATAGGTGGTAGACATGTCTCCGTTCCTTCTATTAATAAATACAGTCTTTGTTCTTGAATAATGAAATGGGTTCATCTTCTATCTGGCAAAGAGGTATTGATAGGATAAACCATATTTACCAGTATATCAGATGTCTCTGAGGGTCGAGTGTNCTACAGCATCTAGCACACACACACACACACACACACACACACACACATATATATATATATATATATGTATATATATATATATATATATGTATATATTTCCTCTCTCTCAGGTTATCCTTGTCTAATATATTGTACATATCTGAGAATGTCTACATTGTTTTTTTTTTAGGTATTTTGTATTTATTTAATATATCTCTTTTTATATCTCTTTTTATTTAGTATGTTTAGTTAGTGTGTATATTAATGAGGCACTGTTGTAGAATATTAAACCGAGCCTCATGTTGTGCAAATGACAAATAAACCTAAATGAAACTTGAAACTTGATAAATATGTGAAGCGAGTGCCTTGTCCACCACTCGTAGGCATTGTGACCCCTTTGTTCTCCTTGATTGTAGTTGGTAAGATTCGCTACAATGAAGTGCTTGGCCTTAAATCACTGAATAATTCTGTTTACATCTCAACCACTTAACTATGCTGGAAAATCTGTGGAATCCCTATCCTTCACCCAGCCCTTTACCTGTGACTGTGCAGAGCTCATTTGACCAGAGGAGGCCGCCATTTGACTGCACAAGAAACAAGCCCCTCTTCAAGGAAGCATTGAAAGGAGCTGAAGGAGCGCATGAAAACATATGATCATGAAACTTGAAATCATCCAAACAAGGAGAACAAGCCTCAAAACCGCAGCTGCATTCTCTTTTAAATGTGAAACACATGATGAATGTCAACACAGGTTTCTGTTTGGTGAAGCTAAATTCCCGATATTGCCACCGGCTGAGCCTGGCTTGCATATTTACTCACTGTTTAACACTGATCGGAAAGAATTACATCACTTAGAGACTGAAAAAGCCGGCTCTCAATTGCTGGTATCGGCTGCCCTGCATATTTTCTGGATGTCCTCATTGCGTTTTTGAATAGTTTTCATTGTTTCAATGCATAGCTGAACATTTCCTTTTAAAGTAGTGGTAAAATACTATAGCTGAAGGCCAATGTGTGAAGACTACTCAGTACATATGGGTCCTGATATGATGATGACACTGCCAGTTCTCTGTGCCTCAAGGCAAAACACCTCTAGAGGTGCATACAGGAGCTACGATCTTGATGGTATCTTGACTGATCAGGTGTCTAAGCTCCAGTCAAGCCAGACTTCAGCTGGAGCGGTTTAGATCTACTGTGACTGAAAGAGACTTCTGGGCCAAAATTAAAAATGTAACCGTTGCTACTGTTACCTGCTGTAAAGTTGCCTTATTTGCCTCCGACATTGGAGCCATAGTAGTCTTAAAAGATTTTCCAGTTTATTCCCAGGAATTTGTAGGATGTTTAGTTCAAAACATTCCAAACTGAACTAAAATTATCAACAGAATGTGGAGACATAACAGCTTTGACGGTGTGCCTGAGACGACTGTGAATCATGTTGCAGAGATATCTTACCTGAAGTTAGCATGCTAACAGGCCTGGCCTGTCTCGTAATACCACTTTATACTTCAAGAGGCAACAGTGAGTCACTGTAGTGTAGTCTTCCTTCAGTCCACCATGAGAGGTTGAAGAAGTAGCTCTGCTGCCCTGATGGCGTTTTCTAAACTGCTCCTGGTGGGATCGTTTAAGGACAGATAGCCAATGAAAGGATCAGTAAACGCAGTGATGGCTGAAGGAAGTGATGACAAGAAAAAACAGCAGTTATGGGCTTTTCGACCATGTTCAGCTCCAAGCTGTTGAGAATAGAAACAAAATGCTGGTAGGAGCAAAAGTTCAGAGAGCAAAAGCTGGGGACCTTGGATCCCAGCATGTCTACAACTGGTCCAAAGAATTTGATAAGGCCATTTGTTTACAATGTTGATTCATTTGCATCAAGGATCAGTAAACGCAGTGATGGCTGAAGCTTTTGGCAAGCAATGCATCAAGAACTCTCATTCATCTATAAGCCATATACTCACATGGGCTCATGACTACTTTGTCAAGCACTACAATACATGGTTACAGCCAGAAATGCCAGTTAAAACTTTAGTGTGCCAAAGGGAAGCCTTGTCTTAACCGTGACCAGAAGCGCCGTCGACTTCTCAGGGCCCTGAAGCATCTGGGATGGACCATCACACAACACTGTGGTCAGATGGAATGCTGTGTGCTCTGACCCACTGATGAAAAGGACTATCCAGACTGTTACTGGATGTCATGCTATGGGGTCAGATGGTCAGTGCCCTTGGCCGAGGTAACTTACACTTCTCTGATGGTGCCATGGAGATGCCACGGAGCAACATATGGTGCCTTCAAGACAATGTCTTTTTAAAAAGACAATGCAAAACCACATTCTGCACAAAGGCATGGCTGCAGAAGAAGAGGGTGTGGGTGCTGGACTGGCCTGGCTAGAGTCGTGACCTGTCCCCTACTGAGAATCTGTGGCGCATTTTAAAATGCACACCCTAAAACTTGTTTGCTGGGACAATAACCTGAAACGCCTCATTACTTTTTCAAGCATTGTGAAAATGAATGGCGACATTACAAACTGGTAAATACTGTACTGTCCCAACTTTATTTGAAATATGTTGCAAGAATCAAAATCAAACTGTGATTATGTTGTGTTGTTTTAAATGTAGCACATTACCAATCACATTTTTACAGCTTTAATTTTAATTTAATATATAGTCCCAACTTTCTCTGATGTACATAACAGGACAAGTAACAGGACAAGTATTTTAGACCAGAATACACTATTAAAAACCATGCCTCACTGCTGAAGAGGTATCATCTGCTTCATCAGAGTAGGGCCATCTATTGTTGTAGAGATGAATGATCTTCTGGAGTAGGCTATTACACAGATTTGTTCTTTTAGACAGCTTTACCCTACACTAGCAGCCGACAAGGTCCAGAAAAGCTAGCTAGTTTTCAAAGCACATATTTGTATGGAATTTGTATGGAAACTGCAAGCACTCATAGCTAGCTTTATTGGCTGGTTAGCATGCTGGCTAACCTAACTAGCTATCAAGTGATCACTTAGTTAACTCAGTTCACACTAGAGACTAGAGACACCAACAATATCCGCTACTTTCTTCGACACTTCTTTTTTCTTCGGATTGTCTCTGTATATGTGGAAAAATGCATCATATAAAACAGGACAAGAAAAAACAGCAGTTATGGGCTTTTCTACCATGTTCAGCTCCCAGCATGTCTACAACTGGTCCAAAGAATTTGATTTACCATTCCATTTACCATTACCATTTGCCATTTGTTTACAATGTTGATTCATTTGCATCAAGTTGAGAAAATCTCAACTTGATTTGTGGCTTGTCAGATTTTTCAGATTTAACTCATGATAGGGATGAGCGATATCACTGACTTTCCAATCGGCCCAATACCAAGTAATACCAAGGCTATCCTCATACTGATACCGATACTTTAAAGTATATGATTTTGGTAAATGGAAAATGTGAACAAAATTAATTTAATGATTATTATTTATAATTGTGACTATTAAATGAAAGTTTAGAAATTCAAGTTTTCTTCCTTTGCTTCTTTGTTAATAACAAATCACATAACAAAATTCAATTCAGTGTTCAATAATGTTAAAATTACTTAATTTTACTTAATTACTTAATTATTTTCACTTAAACTAATATTTTTTGCCAACTGAAAATTCCCTAAATGTGTTTTAATTAGACTGACATTTAAATAGTTATATTTGGAAAAAGTACAGAGGAAGAAGCTGAAAGAAAAAACAGTTCTTATACTACAACATAATTTACAGCAACATTTTTGAGCAACAGTTTGAGAGATAGAATGCACATCCTTACTGCTAAATAAATAAACCTTTAATATTGATATTTTTGTGCCAGAATTGATTCTTACAAGTAAACAGCAGGGTCGGAAGTATGAATGTTTAGGTATTGATCCCTGACTCTTAACTCGTAACTAACATAACGTACGCTCATCAGCTGTTGGCCTAGATCTCAGAATTACTGCATTCTCTGAATTACTGCTACAGCCTGTCACCTCCTTGACAAAACCTCAAAACCCAAGAATCTGAGCGCTCCTGTAAACAGCATTGCCGGTTTTCTTCTTGGCCTTTTTTCCTGCTTTTCTTTTTCCTTCTCGTTGCTTCAAACAGACCTTCTATCAGTTGTCACCCTATAGCCCAAACAGAGCGCTACAGTTCTGCTTTTACTCATGTTGTGAGTTTCTGAAGGGGAATGGATGTATGCTTAACCCAGTCACCGAGATGTAAATAAAGTCATTCAGAGTGGTCCATTGTGGAAAAACTTACCCACGCAGATTTCCTTACAGGGGTGTTGATAGGAACCAGGGGTTACCATGACTACAACACAAATTTGTTTACTATACAACAATAAAAAACAGAACCTACATGTGCATTATGGGTTTATATATATATATATATATATATATATATATATTGCCTTACAGCAACATGCATATACCACTCTACCATAAATATATCTTAAATAATGAATTTTATCTCAGAACTGTCACAAAACAATATCACAGGGTACAGGCAATGTATCCCAATTGTTTCATGGTATAACTTTCAGTGTGGGAGCTTTTAGCAGCATTAACAACATCACAAACACTGCTAATAAGACTCAGTATGTTTCTCTACCAACTATGAATTATTTACATTCACAGCATTTGGCAGACGCTCATACACAGAGCGGCTCACAATTAACATTTAGGTAGTTAGGTGAAGGCAGTGTTGGGAGTCTTGCCCAAGGACTCATAATGTCTAATTATAGAGTAATGTGATTGCCCAGGTGGGTAACCGAACCCCAGTCTACAGCATGGAGTGAAGACAGTGTTACCCACTACACTATACACCATACCAAGCACTGTAGTCACAGTAACAGTGGTGGGAACTAGGGATTACCACATCTACAACACAATTCTAGCCATTTTATTTGCTATCAAATCCACTAGTGAACTTACAGTCCAATCAAATCCACTGGTGAACATACATGTGCCATCTGAGTTTTATATGTAATGTTGATAATGACATAAAATAGTCATAAACCAGAAAAACATATGTTCCATTTATGCATGGACTCCCCTGCCACGAATGGGTCAGACATCGAGCAGCGTATTCATAACCATTTCATGTAGTAACTTTCTGAGAGGGAGCTTTTAGAGGCCTCAGATGTCTAGGGGGGTATTCTACAAAGCAGGGTTTTTCAGTTAGCCAGATAACCCCAAAGTCAAGCCTGTCCAATAGGAAAAGGGCTGAGGGACTTTCCTATTGGATAGTCCTGATCTTTTGCTTTAAGTTATCTGGTTAATTGAGACATCCTACTTTGCGGAATACCCCACGTTTCCCTTTTACCACTACTGTGAACTATTCTAACTGGATAAGCCAGATTCCTCCAGAACAGAGCAATTCACCCCAATTAATGACTTAATTCTTTATGTCTTAATCACTTAATTATTGAGACTTTTTTGTTCTACTTTAAACCACTCTGCATGACTTTGTTTACATCTGATGGACAATATTATAAAGATTATATATATATACTGCAGCAAAGAAGAGCAACCTTCAAACAGCACTAGAAGGTCAGGATCAACGATGTGATCAGAAATCAGATTGCAGTAATGCGAGACGGAAAGCGAGACTTCACAATCATACTGAACTGTCCCAAAGCATGGCTTGCAGCAGGTGAAGACCGAGACGACCAATCAGAAGTTGCACTGCTCGTCCCCTGCGTCCAATCAGATCGCTCCTAGAGACGTCACAAGCGCTTATGGACTTTCCCCCCCCCCTCCCCCCGCCCTCCTCTAAACCAGCCAATCAGGAGTCGGACGGTCGCTTGGTTTCAGAAGCGCACGAGCGAACTCTACAAGTTTCACTTAACTAGCGCGAGCAGCGGAGACCGTTTACTCCAGTGAGGAGGAAGCAGGGAAGGTGAGTGTGCTGAGGACGTTTTAGCGGTCGAGAGAAGCTTAAAAAGTCATTTTAGGTCGTTCAACTTCAGGACATTGAAGCTACCCGCCTGTAAGTGAACACTTCTCTTGAGAATAGTACGTTTATAGAGCCGGGAACAAACCAAATCTTCTCATTCAGCCAGCCAGTCAGTCTTTCTGCCAGTGTTGCTGTTTTTGTGCAGTCCGTTTTACTGCCAGCCATGGAAACATTCAGCAGCTGTCAGACTGCTAGAAGTCGTTTTGTGGGGTGGAAGTGAAGGCAGTTTGATACACGAACACGTTTTTTTTGTTCGTGTTTAGTACTCAGTGTCTGTCAGGCCAGCTTCTTGTTCGAGTTTTCCCGTTCCACCTTAAACGGTGCGGCAGTTAAGATGGAACGGGGAAAATTCGAATAGGAAGCCAACAGCAGCCTCGCCGTTACAGCACATTTGTTCTTCAGGAAGTGCAGACAGACAGAGGTGGTGGTGGAGGGTGTGTCAGGTCTGTGAGGACGTGAGGGAGGTTAACTGTACCGTTATAAAGTTAGAGGATATTGTAGAACAGATACTGGGAAAAAGCCATAAGGCCACCTGTTCACTGTTGTGGTGCTTAAGCTGCACATACGTTATCTGGACATGCATTACAGCCTGGTGTGGTCGGTGTAAAGCTGATGTTGGGTAGTATTACTTGAAGTGAAGGTGAGAGAGCTTTAAACTCAGGCTTTAAACTGTTGACTTGCACTGTGTTGCATCACGGAAAGCATCTGAACTGCTTTGTGATTGGTCTCCCCAGACTATTGTAGGCATAACCGAGGGGTGGGCAACGGTGGCCAGTGCCACCCTAGATTGATCCCCTCTTCTGGCCACCCAAGTTATTAAAAGTAAGAAAGCTATCTGTCTGATGATGCCGTATTTTATAATTAGCGTATCTTGCTGTTCCCAACCCTGGTCCTGGAGGCACCCTGCCCTGCACATTTTAGTGGATTCCCTGCTTTAACACACACCCTGCAACTCTGAAAGTGCTTGTTAATGAGCTGATGAGTTTAACCAGGTGTATTGGGAGCAGGGAAAGCACCAAGGGCACCTCCAGGTCCAGAGTTGAGAAACACTGGGCTAATTTGGTGTTGTTGGTTGTTGGTGTCACATCTGTGCATTGCTTTGTCTGCAGATGGAGGGCAGGGAGTGATTTTCTTGCATAGGGAGCACTGTCACAGGCTCTCAACATGCCTATGATTTGCAGTGTTTAGGGTTGCCCAGTCCATCTAACCAAGACACTAAAAGGGGCTTTCATTAGAGTGCAAAAAGTTATGCAATGCAAGAAATTGACTGAAAAACAGTGGCAAAAATAACTTGAGAGCCTTGTCTACGGTAATGACGAGGCTGAAGTCAGCTTTCGATTTGCTGGCTTCTTGTTTAAACTAGAAAAGTGCATTTTCTGAAGGAAGCACAGAATGATTGCACAGCTTCAATTGGCTCCCACCTCCTGCTAGGCTGTGGTTGCTATGGGAGAAACAAGGGATGTATAAACGACGCATAGAGGAGTGTGGGTCAGTATGTCTCTAGATTAGAGTTTGGGGATCTGCCCTAAGTGAGTACATACAGTTTGGTGGCTGTAAGTTAAAGGAAACAATAGGGTTTGGGTTGGGCCAATAAGGAACCATTCTCAATCTGGTTCTCTCAATCTCATCCATTCTACGTTTCGCTTCCTGCCCTCGATCTGGATTTAGTGTGATTTTGGAATCATGTGATTGCAGACAATCTATAGCTCCTCAAACAGGCCAGTGTGTGCTGGGTTCCTTTAGCTATGCTGTTCTGTGAGTTAAATTATGAAATAACCGGTGTGATGATTAGATGTGTTAACTATCAAAATTAGTTAATTAATTAATTTGTTATGCTAACTAATTTCTTTTTACAGTTGAATGTATGGTTGGTTACTTTATACGATGCTGTCTGGCACATATAACCTGAAGCAAGGGCAGCCTAAATTAATAATAATGTGATCTGTCCATATTCAATGTTGGTGTTTGGCTAAAAAGTTATTTAATTTAATTAAGTTAATTCAACTACGGGATTTCCTCATGAATAACTAAAATACAGTTAAAATAAAGTACCGCTATTTTATGTAGTTTTTTTCCCTAACATTTCAATTAAATCTTGCCACCCCTTTGTAACACCCCTGCAGGTTAGTCTGTTTTTTCTGGAAAAAACAGGAGCCCAGGAAGAGCAGAATAGCTTCTGGCAAACTTCAGTTCCTATGTTGATCGATATGGAATGTACCGAGAAGTGCCACTGTAACTTCTACACACTGCTAGTGTAGGGTAGTTTTTATGACTGTAGTTAGTTCTATTCAAATCATTATTTCACCAAAGCAACAGTGCCTTTACTTGAGCTTGGGTTTAGGTACTCTACACACCTCAGTTTCCTTTATTGAATCCAATTAAAATGTCCACTTTTAGTTTTGTGGAGTTTTAAATACGGACTATGGAATGATCTGCCTAGCAGCTTGACTAGCAGGTTTGTTGCCAGTCGCAAGTTTTAACGTCCTGCCTTGAATAAATTCAGAAGAAAGGAAAACATGGCTAAGCATAGCTTAAACCCCACTGACCTAATAGGCTAATTATAAGTAATTTATGTCACTTTGAAGGCTGGCCTGGCAGTGATTCTATAGCAGGTATGGAAGTAATTAGTCCTTCAATTTTGCAATGCGTTCACAGTTTTTTACCCTTTGGTGGTGAGAGCATGGCATGTGAGGGTGATGAGAGGATATTCAGAGATGTGGTATTTGCAGACAAGGTCATGACTTGGTGTAAACCAGGTGTTGCTCCATCATCCCAACCCTTGACGTGGCAAACCCATTAAAGCATTAAGCCAGATGTAGTCAGGCACTAGACCCAGGTGGAGTTGGTGCTGAACATCAAGTAGGGTTAGGTAATATGTCAACATGTTATCAATATTGTGATAAATGACACACTATGCATGTTCGTGCATGTCATGGTTTTTGTCAAAACTCTCACCAACTGTTGTGTCTTTACAAAAATGCAAAATTAGTCCAAAATTTAGGTTGACTGTCGCAGGTTTACGATTTTGACAGTATTTCTAAAGTTTGGCACAGTTGGGTTTTTGTCTGTTCTATCTGTATCTTAGAGCAAGGAAACACTTTCAAGTATTGTGATTATGGTATTTATGCCATATTATTCACTCCTAACATCAGGTGGGGAGGTAAGAGTTTAGAGAAAGAGCCTGAAATCAATACCAGTCACCTTAAGCTTAAGTGGTGATTTGATGATGAGCTTTATGCCGTTGAGCAAATCAAGGTAGCCTTATTTATGAAGACGCTGATGATGTTGGGTGAATCCCAAATAACAGTGTAAATAAAGCTGTTAGTTCTGAGCAAAGGTGAAAGTACCTTCATAAAAAGCAGCATGAGTAAAAGAATAAAAGTATCAGGTCAAAAAACTGCTGAAGTGCTGTGTAATGTAGGCCTATGGAACAGTAGTGGAACTTCTTTGTAAATTCAGTGTAGTATAGCAATCAGTATAGGAACTCAGATTTTCTGTTTTTTATTATTTTGGTCCAAAATTAAATACGAAATGTCCAATATAAGAAATATAACCAATCAAAGAGCAGTGCAGATGTTGTAAACAACTACAAAACAAATTTGAAATTCAACACAAAAAAGTAACTAAATATGAGTGGCTTGTGAATGGAGTAAAAAGTGGATTTCTTTACTCGCTAATATACTTGAGTAGACATAAAAGAGAGAGGACAAATACATGTATTTGAGTGCATGTAGCTAGTTGCTACGCACCTCTGGTTTCACATGCTGATCATATCTTACTATCTGAAATCTTTAATCAGCAATACAAAGCACTGTGTGTGTGTTTTGCAGATGTTTTGAAGGTGGCCTGCTGTTGGGGAATACCCTCCATGGTTTATCAGACTGTGTTGGAAGCCTGTTTTCCAAATATATTTTTGGGTCAACACAATAGTTTTGCTGTGCTGAGGTCACGTGTGGTCATGTGTGCAGTCCAGAGCTGGTAAACATTAAACAGTGAAATGATTTCACATGGAGCTGAAAGTACAACCCAGTTAAAGCGCCCATCTGCTCTTTTCATTGGAACGCATGATTCATAAATAGATGCAAATAGTTTTGGTAGGTCACCCCTGTCCTCATTTGCGATGATTTAACTCTCCGCAATCTGCCTTACTTTTAACTGGAATACTGTGTGGGATTAGGTAATTCCAGCAGAACGATAGCAATGTGCCAGCCGTTTGTAACCTGCTATTTTTGGCTGATTCGTATTGTTGGCTTTGTCCTTAGACCGGCCCTGGGGATTGGTTATTATTGCCATTAGTGATTGTATTCTTCCTCCTTCAGAAATGTGGCTGTAGTTCCTTTTGGGCCTGAAAAGTTATGAGCTCAACCAAAGTTTTTTTCGCTGCAGATCTCAGAATTTGTGAGCTTTCCAGGGTGCGCCTTTGGCACCACGTCTGCCTTTTATTCAGGAGAAACCAGTTGTATCTGACTGAAGAATGGACATGCCAACCTTCACACCATTCTAGATTATTTATGTCCATGGTGACAGACAAACAGAGTCATCTATTTCAGGCCACACCATTTTCACTCACTTTCTTTAAAAGAAAAGCTGCTGTATGGAAGGGGAGTCTAGGAAATGTTTTCCAGGCGCAGAATAAGTATAATATACTTAAAGCCAAAGCTAGAGTTGGTTTCCTTCTGGAAAATTGGTCATTATATCCACTGCATGGCAAGAAATAAATCTTCTGTCTTTAGTGCTTCAGATACAGGTTTCTTATCGTACTTGTTTGGAACTTTCCTTTTTCAAGTTTTCCTTCTTGTTTAACCGATTTACCTCCAAAGCCACATTCCCAAGATAATACCATGGGTCATGTTTCAGCATATGCCATAGCCTCAATTGTAGGACTATGTTAAGCCACTTAGCTTCTCTCTTCTTTAATTGCATGTGGCTTCTTGCATGGGAGTGTTCCCAGAGGCTCAGTGGAGCATGGTGCTTATCAGTGTCTTGATATCTCACTCTGTATAGCCTGCAGAGCAACAACAGTCCCAATCTAGATTGGATCAACTGGGGAGAAGGCAGGTTGGATAATTAGTTACTGAACATTTGTGTTTCCCCAGTAAACCCAGGGCATGTGGCTGCAGGAATGGACAAAAATTTCATTCATTTCATTCTTTACGGTGCTGAACATGTTCTCAAACAAGGCCACTTCAGTTGGGCTCCACCCTAGCAGGAAGAGCTGTGACAAAAGGAACCACTGTATGAGGAACCAGAGCTTTCTCGTAAACTGCAAGGTCAACTTGTGATCCCTTGACATGGCGAACAGAGAAAACAAACAGTGGGGTGAAAAGGAAAAAAGGATATAATGTTCACATTTGTATTTGTAGGCTGTATATTTTGCAGTGTTATGTAAGCTTAGTCTTGGCCTGGACCATTAGTAGACCTCCGACCTTTTATCAGAGACAAAGGCGCAGTTCTGACGTTTCTCATTAAACTTTACTGAGCCAAAGGCGTGCTTATCAGAGGAACATCTCATACGCTATACCATTCCCAAAAAGCAAGGGGGTAGAAAATGCGCCATCGGAGAATTAAAATAAAAATATTATTTGTTTTCCAGTTAAACCTTGTCCAGTATTTAATTTGTACAAATTGTCTGTTTTTCTTTGGAGGTCCTTTTTAGTATGAGCTCCGGTTGTATTCTAGCCAGCCCCACAAAACCCTGAGCCTGAGATATTGTGTGCTTGAATGCCACTGATGAGGGAAAGAGCAGAGGGGTGTTATTTCTAAAATCTTGTTCTCGAGACCCCCAGCTTCTAATTCTCCCCTCTGGAATGTTTATTTTTGGACTATGCTGTATTTTCATGGGGTTCCACTTTAACAACGGTGGCATTGCTTTGCCATGGTTCTTAAAATACCTGCCTGCATGCATTCTCCACTACCCAACACAGTATAAATAGGTAAAACTCTATAGGCAGTGTTGTGGCTTTTAGTCAACTTGTTTCAGTTCCTGTTTTTTTGTAGTTTCTCTGTAGCTGATTTAGATTGCATTGTTTTTTAAGTCTTTGTTCACATTTTATTTGGTTTTGCTGCCTTGATGTGCCTGTTTTGCAATTCATTTTGAATTGAATTCAATCGTGTAGTTAGTGCAGCTGTTTGGCTGTTTAGAGTTCTGCGCCACTCTTCAGTTTATCAGACAAATATCTGTCTGAATATTGCTGTTGTCTCAACTTCAGCTGCTGCTTCCAAGGATACATAGGCCCTCATCCAAACTCGCATATCACTTCTCCCTGCAGGCCTTTATGTATGAGAGTGCTGAACTGTCAAACAGACTTTACTAGATCATGTTGTATTTGTCCACTTTTTGCCTGAATTTTGTTATTGCTAGAGAATAAATGAAGAGGATAAATGACCTCCATGAAGGTCTCTGCTGTTATGATGACGGACTAAAATGAAAATTGTTTCTTTTGCTCCACAGACTGTGAGTTGGACTTTTTGACTTTTTTTGGCTTGATTGCATATACCAGTGCGCGTCATCTGTGCCGCAGACAGCCATGAGCAGCAATTACAGCGTGTCCCTGATTGGACCCTCCCCCTGGGGCTTCAGACTACAGGGGGGCAAGGACTTCAGCATGCCCCTCACAGTCTCCAAAGTAAGTACCTAACTCGTACCTCTCCAACTGTGGCTTGCTCTGTAGGCTTTAAAAGGCTGTGAAAATCCTGCTCATATTTCCCTGCTTATTGTAGAGGGTTCAGCTTAATGCTAGTATGCTGCCTCCTAAATGAGATATGTCTATTATTAGCATACGATACACACACAAACACATTGTGCTCTCTCAGCCTGCACGTTCTCTCTCTACGTACACACACACACACACACACACACACACACACACACACACACACACACACACACACTCAAACTCATACACTCAGTTCCATGATGTTCCACAGTACAGGAATGGCAGACATGCTTCCCATGCTATCTAGCTGCTGGGTGATGATAGAGACACTACCACAGAGCCTATTATGCAGCTCACGCTCACTTAAACCTCTGCTGGCTCTCCAAACACCCCGTGGCCTCTCTGTAACTCCCTCTCTCTTATTTTATCTTCCCCCATTCCATTTTTATCTCCCATATCCATCCTGTAAGAACAGTATTAGCTTGTTCCCAGAAAAGTGAGATACTGAGGTACATTTGTAATTTCCCGAAGTCCCCAGGTGCTACATGGAAGGGCTATAAAAAGCTTTAGGGTGCACTGATCCTACTAATTCAAACTGGATTTGAGAGTTTAATGTATCCTACAGGACTGTACTCAGTGTAGAGCCAAAAATTGGGCTTTCTGGGAGGAAAGCGTTAGCGTTTGTGGTTGTGTCTGTCTGTTCGTCTGCGCATTATCATTGTACTGTCTATTTTCATGGGAAATGAGGCATGCCAAAGTAAGATGGAATGTGAGCAAGTCTGTCTAGAGAGGCAGCAAAGAAACTCTTTTGGATCAGCATACTCCCTTTACTAATGCTGAGAGGCTAAGTCTGAAGAATATCTGTCTGGTAGCTCTGCTGCTATAAATCCAAGTGCAGGCCTGGCAGCCTGGGCTAGCTGGCCCAGCTCGAGTGTGAGGCACCTGGCATGGTGTTTCTCAGTAAAGAGTGGGCTCTGTGCTGATGAATGGCTAGTCTGCAGCTATACTGAAGTTACAGCATTTGTATCTGGACAGTGTGGGAGGGTTTCTCTCAGCCACACCGGTACTGTGACTGTTGGGGGATCTGCCTGAACCTGTAGCTCTGTGATCCTTCAGCTTAATACGTTGTAATGTGAAGTGGCAGATTTTGCCTGCACAAGGATCCGTCAGTGGAAGAACAAGATTTGGGGAGAAGACAGCAGGAGATAGACATGGAATATTTATGGAAGTATGCAGGTATCTGGTCCACCGCCTGTGTACTTCCAGGGATAATTGGACTCCTTTGAAGGAAGCTTTAGGCAGTTACGCAATAGAAGGCCCACCCTGATGGTCTTTCTGTGAGATATTCCTCACTCTCTTCATGAAGTCTCGTGGTCAGAACCACAACTTCTACCTTCTGGAGTCATGCCTCTAAGCCTTTTGTGAGAGAGCGATTGGCCACTGGGCAAGGACTAGATGTGCCTAGCCTTGTATGCCATGTGCGCGTCATGGTGCATGAACACAAAGCACAAGCAAGTACAAGTTTGCCCCACCTTTAGGACAGTGCTCCATTACACACACCACAAGCATAGTGCTAGTTGGCTTGGCTAGTTGCCATATCTAGTGATGCCTTGGCAGAGCAGAGAAACAGGTTATCTCTGGTGAAGGTATTTGCAGACCTCTAATTTTCAAGAGGTCTTTAAATGTTGTGTTCTCAGGCACCAGGATAGATTGCTCCTGTCACAGATGGAGTGGAGAGGTGTGTGTTGATGTGGTTGCGAATGTGTGAGCGCCAGGACTTGCATGCCTGCTACCATCCTGCAGACGTCTGAAGTGGTTTCATGGTTCAGAACGTCCGCCCTGTAACTGTACAAGGACACGTGGAGCAGTGCAGGCAGGGCTGTGACGCACACGAATAGTGCCCACCGCAACACGACCCTATGGGAGATAATGGCTCTTCCTGTCAGAGGAAGTTATTTATAATCTGCAAGCGGCCAAGAAGGGGGAGAGATGGAGAGCTGCTGACACCAAGCCGCTGGTAGGGAGCATGATCTCCAGTGGAAAACTGAAAAAGAAATGGAATGAGCCAATATTTTATTTCATTTCTTGTCACAAAGGCCTTATATGGTCTGGTGGTGCACAAAGTATTTTGGCTTTGGAGGAAATGATCTCAGGTTGCTCCCTGAATCAGACAGAGGGATTTTTCTTTTACGTAACACATCTGAGCCGCTCCCTTGCCTTCATGCCCCTATGCTACAGTACCCACTATAGTGTTGAATTATGTCAACATTTGAATGGCCTGTATTCCCAGGGTGATGGATGAGTGGAGCCACACCCTGAATATGTTAAGGCCTGAAGCACATGCCTCAGTCTCACAAACACTCATAAACCACAAAGTAACCATGCCAAGCCAGATCTAGCTGTCAGGCTTGGTGGGTATGTAGTTCTTCACCTTATGCTGGTATAATTATGACTTGATTTTAGCTCAAAGAGAACGGCATTGGGAGAACGGAGATATACTTTACAGGCAGTTTTGACGGTCGTGCAACTGAAAACACAGTATGTTTACAGATAATCATTTGTAACTGAATCAATGTAGCATTGACATGCACTGCCCCCAAACGGCTGTCTAGGATAAATGGAGGAGATGGCGCATGATTTATTACATGGCTTAGCAAATATGACTAGATGGTAGGGACATCAAAAACCAAAACCCAAGTCATGTAAAAGCAGGGGATGTGACTTAATTACTGCCATCCTGCCATAACACTGCTTGTCTGAAGTAGGGGCCCCTCAAAACTTCCTTAAAGAGTTGAGGCAAGCACTAAAATCAGTGAGCTACACAAATCATACGTTCCTGACAATTTTTCAGAAGTGGTTTTCAGAGCATTCAGCTCACTTTTCCCCCCAAAGCCTATAAAGCGTATCTCTGTGTCAACAAACAGCCTTCAGCCTACTGGAGCTGATCGATGAAGTCACTTTATATCAGTGCTCCACAGGCTCGGGCCAGCAGAGGCACTGCTGCTTCTCGGCCTGCCTCCGCAAATTAAGATAGGCTCTTTTTCATCCATGCAAACTGCTGGTAGTTCCATTGTGACTGGGAGCAGTGTGGCTCACACCGCAAATCAAGACATATGAACACTGCTGCTTCCATGAGCTCAGGCCTGCCCCAGCCACCACAGAGCTTTCTTTGTTTCCCAGTTCTGGGATCCAGAACTAGGCCCTAAAAGTGGCAAATGGTTAGGAAGTAGTTAATGGAGGCAGGTACCTGGCTTTCTTCCACAAAGAGACTTGTGATCGGTGTGTTTTGGCTAGGGACAGATGAGAGCCAAGACTGAGCCTTCCTGGTAGCTTAATGTCATGGAATGAAGGCAGGAAAAGTAATGGGAAATGCGAGGCTCTGTGTCCAGAAGGGATGTCTGGAAATCAACTGTCTGTTGTGAGTCAGCAGTGTGGTGGCAGAGGGGTAAGGAAGGACTATAACCTTCTGGTAAAAACATTTATGTAAAATAAATTAATTTATAAAATTTTATCATCTTCATTTTATAGATCTGTTTAAATTGGAAGTATTGATATTTGATCAAAATCTATTAGCGTTGTGGAAGGGAATGTGTTCAACCTAACTGCTGTAGTAACTGATTCTGGATCAACTCCACTATGCCGACCAGGTGAAGTCAGGCCAGTAGGTCAACACTAGCATGTTTGTTTAGCATCGGTTAATATCACTGTACAGAGAACTGAAAAATACACAAGAGCAGAATGTGTTGAATGTCAGTGGTCCAGTTTGTTTTTAATTTTTCAGTGGTAACAGGAAGAGCTCAACAGGCAACTTTATCTTGCTACAGTGTTAATGCATAGCAACTATACCATACTTACCCTGCTCTAGGGCATCCTCAACTTCCAGGGGGAACACTCTAGCTTGTTTATTTGATTATTAGTCAAATCAAATATCAATTAAAAATGAAGTTTATGCAAACAGTGTTACAAAATTGTAAAACAATAAATGTACGTTTTACATGGGGGTGGCAGTATGAAAATATTGTATTACTTATATTCATCACATTAAATGACACCACAATATGCTTTTATGAGCTAATAATGGATATTGTATGGATATTGACAGTATTTAATGAAAAGTGAAATGTATGTTTTGTTTTGTTTTGTTTTGTTTTTTATTTACAAATGGAACAAAACTAGTTGTATTTAGTGGAGAACAGTATGTGAAACCTGTGTCTGTGTGTGTCTGTGTGTGTCTGTGTGTTTTACGACAGGTCCATTTCTCCTGTTGCAACTGTTGTAAACCTTGTAAAAACTAAAAGTCATGATGCATGTTGTGCATTGTGAAAATGTCATAATGTGTTGTGAAATAGTTTAGTCATATCTCCCACTTCTTCTTTTACATGCAGTTATTTGTTACTAACTGTTGAGTCTTGCCCTCTGATTGGATTCTAAGGGCAGCGTGCTTTTATTCATTAACGTAGCAGGCTTGAAAAACATATCAGTATTCCACTAAACCTTTGGTCACCAACTCTCTTCCCGGAGATCTACTTTCCTGCAGGGTTTAGTTTCAGTCTGCATCAAAAATGCTACCTCCACCCTACCCAATATTAATCCATCTGCTCCAGCCAGTCTGGTGTGGCAAAGTCTATATGGGAATAGACTCTGCAGGAAGGTAGGTCTCCAGGATTAGGGTTGGTGAACATTGCACTAGACTCTTCCAGGGTCTTAGAACATTCAGTGTCATTAACATGCAAAACGCTCAGTGAACGTTCTAGAATCCCTGATCGTGGTATTAAAAGTTTTGTGTTCCAGTCTTGCAGAACATTACACCATTGCTAAATGTCGAGCTGTTTCCAATAATAAAGAGTAGATGGATGCCAAGACCCAACAGGACAAGCAGACCGTAACCCTGATGGGAATAGAGACTTAAACAAATGTGTCTGGACACTTTTTAGTGGTTATTGCCTTGGCGTAGATATTTCCATATTCATTTAAACTCTGTTCTATCAACACAGTTTTTTTCCTAATCTCTTTTTTTTTTCATTCTCAGACATGATAGCAATGCACTATTTTGAGAGCTCTTTGTCAGCTGGAGAATGTCTGAGTGTGCTATTTCTGTAGAGGGTGTATTACGGGGCAGTGCAGAGAGGATTGTCGCCTGAGCTCCCATGGCTTGATGCTCTCTCATCATGTTTGCGTTTGCATGACTATGGGGTGGCCATTGACCTATGCCTGCTGTGGAGACAAGATTTGTTTGTTGTTTTATGTTCTTCTCCCAAAACATATTATATCATGCAGGGAATATGGGACAGTTCAAACTGTGATAGCCTAGGCTGCTTGTTGGCCTACAGTATCCTACCATTGCCATCTTGCCTTCTCTTATGAGAATGTGTTTTATTTGAGTTTTTTTCTGTGTTGGGTCACAGACTGCCTCTCCACCCAGTTAGTATAATATCACAGTGTAGGGCTTATAAATGACAAGCTGGGTTAAGAACTCGTGAATGTAATTCTATATGTGTTGTGGTTTGTCACCAAAACCCCTCCAAGCAAACAGCCACAGATAAGAATAGTAATGTTCAAATCCAAGGCTTGAATTAAAGTGCCTTATATTCACAACAAAGAAGATTAGAAAGCTATTTGTTTGGGATGATTATCCTTAATTAGCATAGTACAATTTTGCTGCATTTGGTTAAGTGGACTGAAGATTAGGATGGATTTTGTTTAAATAAGAGCCTTAATTTGGTTAAAATCTAATTATCCTTGACCTAAAGTAGTGGAGTTGATCCTTGTTGCACTCCTTTAGCTGCATAAGTAATGTAATAGTCCCCTGTGTCTTCCATTCTCAAGAGGCCCCAAATAAGTGTTACCAAGACAATTACAACAAATACATATGATGTGTTTATATAATGAGCGTAAATTGCTTCGTGACGTTTCCTGATAATCCTTTTTGTTTTGCATCATTTCCTTATTTTCTTTGGAATTGTTGCTCAAAGGGTGTGTCTGCTATTGAGTAATGGCTTAACCTATGATGTTATTATGTCACACAACATATATCTAGTCAAAGCTTGCCTTTATCTACAGGGAGCCACAATCCTAGAAGGTTTGGGAAAACCTGCATGCAGAAGCTGCTAAGTTTTATTCTGGGTCTTCCAGACCTGTGTAAGCATGTTGATGGTGCAGGTTCTGCTGCCTGGCATATGGTTCAGCTGACAGCTGTGCGTTGGTGGCAATTAGGAGAGGAAGGAAACGGTAGGTGTCTGTGCTTTTCCCGTTTTCACGACATAAGCACCGTTCCTTTACAGGAACTCTCGATCACAGCCCCGTTTGAAGGGTCATTAATTATAGCCTCAGATGAAAAGAAGTTTCTTACTCATTTTTCTTTGGGGGTGGGTAGAGTTTCTCTGCCTTTCTGAGTCAGCCCAGGGTCACTCCTTTGTGGTCATGTATTTCCGGCCTTGCCCCTCCCCCTCATAACCTCCCATTCCTCCAGCTTTTTTCTCAACTGGACATTTAACACCAACACTAAACAAATACACACTAATTTTAGCTGCCTGTTGGGCTGAATCCTGTATTTCCTCATGGGTGCTCTCTTATCCTCACCTCTTATTCTGGCCCCACTTATTACTGGAATGCTTTTGTGCTGCGTGCCCATGCTGTCGGTGCATGTGATTGGATTGCCCACACGTGAGCGTATGTTTGCGTGTTGCCTGAGTGAAAGATGATGATTGTGTTGAGTAAATTCGTTTAGAATAGCGATACTGCATTACATAAGCTGGGGTCTTTGAAAGAACAGGAAGGGAGCTCTGTGATGAGTGGTTTTGTATCAGCCTCAAATTTCCAGAGAACTGGTTTGGCTGATCTTTTGTCTTGGAGGATTCCATAAAATTCCTTAAACGGTTCTGTGGCCTGGACTGTTTCTGCGTAATGCCATAGACCTACATACAGTCAGACTTGCTCACAGCTGCTGCACTATAGATCTAAAGCTTACAGTCAGTTTGGGGCAACATTATAGGGGTACATGTGCTCAGTAATAGAGCCTACTGTATTCTGTTGAAGAGGACCTGTTTTTTCCCTTAGTCCTTCTCCACTGGCATGCTGGGATGCAGTGGTATGTGTATGGGCATGATGTTAATACAGGCGACACAGTCTAGCCAAAGTAAATGAGTCCTAAGCCCAGAATACTCCCTGCAAAAGGTTATGTGCGGCTTACAGCATATAAAAGTTGCCATAGAGCGGTGTGGCTTTGGCATTAAAGTGCTACAGTGTTTTAAGGCACTTTTAACTTCTCATTTTTTAAGGCAAAATACTTTGAGGTTGGTTATTAGAGGGGCACATGAAGCAACCACGCCTGCTATTTTCAACTCTGCATTAGCCATGGCTGTTCAGAAATGTCATTGGATGGACGTTGGATGGGCCATATAGCAGCCTGTTTGATGCAACTACAAACATCTATATTATGCCCTGTCAGGTTATTTATAGAACTATGATTTATTTACATGTGACAGACACACTATGTTCTTCCTCCCTTACGTCAGTGGCCATATGGTATAGCTTGGTTTGCAAGGTCGTAATCCTGTGGCAAACTTGAAGGATAAGCCTCCGGACAAAATTGGGTCTTTGGCTTTCTGCAAAACTCAATTTAGGGAAATGTACGCTCATCGTCAAAAGAATATTTGCAAAAATAGCTGCATCCAGAAGGAATCAACCGACAGGAATGAAAATTAGTGGGTAGGTTTGACATTGAGACATGGGAATGATTCAAGTTTCATGCCGTGCATGTGACGTAACCAAGGACGGGCCTTGTTACTGTACCTGACTGATCCAACAGCCACAATTGTGGATGTTCAACGAGCAGTGATGTCCCCCATGAGTGATCCTGTTAGTGCCAACATCATTGGCAGACGGCTGCACAATGCAGCACTACATGCGCATAGACCATTACGAAGACTGCCCTTGACACCACGTCAATGTCGCCAAAGACTGCAATGGTGTTGTGCCAGACTGTCATGAAGTGACTTAGAATGGCAGCGCGTCATCTTCAGTGACAAGTCCCGCTTTTGTCTTGGTGGAGATGACCAATGAATCCGTGTGTGGAGGCACCGTGGTCAGCGCCAAGGTGATTGGTTTGTTGTCACACGTCACACGTCCAGAAGGCCTGGTGTCTCTATCTCCACCTTTACCGCAAAATCTGCAGGAACTGTGTGAGAATATTCAAGCTGCGTGGGATGGATTATCACAGGGCACCATTAGGAACCTCTACAACTCCATGTTAGCAAACATTGCGGCCCAAAGCCATACTGAGAGGCACTATTTCTGTATGTGTAGCTCAATAAATATTGCCCATATTAGTCTAAATTTATCATTTATTGTTCCTGGTAACCTTTACCTTCCTTCCCAATAGCACTGCAGTCCCACGCTTCCTTCTGGGTGCAACTGTTTTTGTGACGATGAGTGTATAGATAAATTAATAAAACAATTTACTCATTGCTTGTAGTATAACCTTGCAAAAAGTCCTTGCCTACTCAGCTACAGTAACTGGTTGATTTAAAATGCTCTGCAGTTTATACAAGTCAGTGTCTAAAATGACACCAAATGATCGCAAAAATCCACCTGTGGTTTAAGTCTGATGAAATACTAGGCGTCTCTGAAACAGTGTTGATGGTAATAAATAGGCCATCAGAGGATGGACTGAATAGCTAGCAGATACGTGTTCTCTAGAGAACTTTCATTACATGGGCTGCTTTCTGATTGTTCTAGAAGATAGAGTGCAAAGACATTTCATACCTGGATTTCTTCACCAGACTGTGATTTGTGCAGGTCTGGTGGTAAGCCTTAGGCCATGTCAAGTTTTCGCAGAAGGCCATATGCACAAGCTGGTGATTCATAGCGATTGGCAGTGCAGCACGGTGAACAGTAAAAACGTCCATGTTGCTCAGACGCTTGATTTAAAGGGTGATGGTTTGTGGTTGTGCTGTTGTAAAATGGTGTGTGTGGTTACATCTCAGCCGAGTACTAATGGACACTAGCACAGCAGCTCTACAGCAGGATCCCTAAACAGAGACACACCTTGCCCTTGCTATTTACATGTCTCTCTCTAATATATACTCTCAGAATCACAGACAGCATGTGGTAGCAGAGATGAGTGAAGGACATTTCACCTTATGACCTTATGATGACTCTGAAACAACAAGGAGACTCTGAAACCAAGAAAGGATAGACGAAAAGGGGGAAAAAAGCACAGGCCACATTGATTTTGCTCTTACCGATTATTCTGTAAAGCCAGATTTGCATTGATCAGATCTAAGAACATCAGAAATTTCACTGAAAGTGGACTTCAGGTCATTTTATTGGGTTTCTCCAGATCATGTCGTCAAAAGCAGTAGTGAGTGTTAAACTTGCTTATGGCACTTTGAGTCATTGTATTGTTTGCTACACAAAGAGACACTGTTACGACTATGGGGTGGTTTCTCAGACACGAATTAAGCCTTGTCTTAGACTTCTTTGCAGTGCCAATGCTGAATCACCATTGGTGTTTTTTTCCATCTAGGTGTAGGCTTAATCTGGGTCTGGAAAACTGTTTAGAAGTTTAGAAGAAGGGTATTAATAAGGAGTTTGTCCCTTCCTTTTCTGTAGTAACCACTGCTGTCCAGGAAAAACTGTGTACTAGATATTGGAACATTGCTACAAGCATTTGTCAAATCAGGCATCTGTTGGATGATTAATTCTGGACCACAAATGTCATCCTAAAGGTATTGGATGGTGGTCCATCCCTCCAGAGAATGCAGTTACACTGCTTTGTAGCCTAATGTCAGGAAGTTTTATGGCCTTGGTACCTGATGAAAGGTGTGTTGCCGCTACAGAGTTTCCAGTTCTTTTGATGATGCTTTTGTGTGGTGGTTAAACAAGCTGTGTGTGCACAGTAAAATGCCTTTGTCAACATTGGGTGTTCCTTGAAGTCACTGAATTTGCTACCTGTCTGGGAACTAAGGGTGTAATGATTTGATGCTGTGAGGCTTTCATTTTCCATCATTTGTATAAACCATTGGCAGTTATCTAAACTAGGCATCTGAGTGCATCCTACCACTTGAAAGGTCTTTTTTTGGTGATTTTTGGGTTTCACTTTGGCATGGTAGACTTTTCTCTGCATGTCTGTACAGTAAATATAATAGAGCTATGTGTAAGTAAGCCATTTTAACATGTAGTATTGAAAATCAAATTGTCCTGATATTATCCAGTGACTTACCTGTTTGAACAGTTGGATGCCTCAGCTCCTTGTCTTACCCTGTAATAACCTAAATAAACCCTGACTGACTTACAAAGTTTTCAATACAGTGCAAACAGTTGAACAGCCCTGCACTCAGCCAGGTCCTTTCATCCAATGAATGCTTCAAATTTTGGACTGGCTCATCTGGTTTTAATCCGCAGTGTGGCATGGCTACAGAATAAAAGCACATCCATCAATCCCCAGTGCCTCCCTGCACTACTTTGATATATTCCATTCACCACATTTGCTGCTTTTGTTTGTTGAAAAATGCCATTTGGCATTGGGTAAATGGCCAGGAAGACGGATCGGATGGCAGGGCGTCAAAAATGGAAGTGTATGGATGGAATCTAAACTTGGATAAGAGCTTTTTTTCAGCACTCCAGTAGACAAGAACAGGCATTTAAGAGTGAGCCCAGGACAGCCATTAGAAGTGTATGTCCTAATGTGGATATGTAATGACATCACTACTATAAAAATGATTGGAGAATGGCAAACTGTTCTGATGGCGTCCGAGATGCTGTCAGAAGCGCTGCTTATAAGGATGCTGACTCAATGAATGCGGGAAAGCTTTTTCTTTCATTTCTGTTGCGTAGCTTGCAAGAATCTTAATGCCTTTCTCACAATGGCTTCTTCACATCCTGTGCTGCAGAGAATGAGCTGACTCTTACTCATTAACCAAGCATGCAAGCATCCTGTTGACCAAAGCAAATGGTCAGAAGCAGCATTTGGCCATGAAGGTCGTTTCACACATCTCCCCAAATGTGTCTGAAATAAGTTAGGCCTCCGTTTCCTGTTAAGGGATCTGTTTTACAGTCACACAATTCAGGAACACATGTATGCACATGATTCCCACTTTTGTGCACAAATCAGTTAACGTAGTGCTTTGTTTCATTACAGTTCTAGTGCATGATCAGGTGGATGATTGACACCAGTGACTTTGAGGCCAGCGATTGGGTTGTCTCTTTTAAGCTGAGTGCATTTAAAACTGGTCCCAGCCTTGGCTTTCTTCAGGTTGTGGAATGCTCTGTTTTGTTTGTGTTACCAAGGAAATGGGCTTGAGTTGCTTCACTGGGCCTTCGTGTTTCACCAGTTTGAGAAAAATTATCACCGGCAAGGCATATAGGAGACATGCATGCATGCCAGATCCAGCCAAGGGGACCAACATAAGGGACCTGTTTTTGCTTTAGTGATTCTTTTTTACTTGGGGGCGGGGGGGCTTCTTCTTGTCATTCAGGAATACAGCCCTTGCCTCTCTGCCTCTGTCTCTGTTTGCAGTGGATAGATATGATACATCTGGAGCACAGCTGGCTAATGTGTCTCATGTTAGTTTTCATGCTGTACTTTGTTACCTGGCCCAGAGACGGCACTGATCTTCTACCAAGCATCAGCGTTGGGCCGAAATCAGCAAAAAACACTGAATCAGATATGGGAGGAGGATTCTGATCCAGTCCTATAACAAATCTAGCCTGAAATAGCGCCATCTCACATTGTATAATGTTGGCTGTGTATATCCCCCTGTGAAGTAGTAGAGTTGTTTTTAGATGCTTATCTTAAGTGAAATGCCTTGGTTGAAAATGGCTCATTTTAAAGCTTAGTAGATTTTAAAACAGAAGTGTCAGATTCTCAGAGTTATAATACTGGTATACAGTTCTGGTATCAGCAAAGACTGGAAAAAGTGGCGTCATACTGTCTCTAAAGATAGGTGCTGTTGCATTTGAAAGAAGACAGGCTTTGTTGTTTTTCTGTAAGCTGAAATGAAAGCTGATGGTCGTTGCGTTCCAATGGAGGCACTGTTATTTTGTATCATAGGCTTAAAAGGTGCAAGCAGCCCTCTTGAAGTAATGCAGCTTTTCATTATTTCAGATTTGGTGATGAATATATCAGCAGCACCTGGTTTGCACTACTATTGAGCATTCTTTGCTCCGTCCAGGATGACACAATGTCTCCCTGTGAGAGTCAGCTGGGTTCAGCCATTGCCTCAGCTCCATATAAGGAGCCCAAAAGGCATCTGAAGTAGACGTCAGAGCACTTTCACAAGCTTTCACCACAATCAGCTTCCTGTGACTAGAGCCTATAAAAATGTCATGCCTGAAAGCATGCTTGCAGGGCTCATTCATTTGGCCGTCGTAAGCCGTGGTGAAAGCTTGAGAGTCGCATCCCAATCATCATGTGAGGGGGGCCCTGCATGGGAAACCTCCGTCACTCTGGCATTCTGCTTATGCAATGGTGCGTTCCTGCCTTGCCACTAACTAAAAGGTCCTCAGTGTGGTCTTTAGTCTAAATTATAAGGCAAAATCTGGTAACCTGTTTCCATTCTTCAGCCCCCCTTGAGGTTGAGATTGATGGAGACAAAGGTGGTTCCTCAGCCACATTTAACATTTTAAATATTGTCTTTCCAGTGTTTAGGAAACCAGACATGGTGCAAAATGGTCCCATTTTTTTTTTCTCAGTTCAACTTTTGTCCAGCTGTATTAGCAGTTAGCCAAATGTTACAGAAGTTGTGGTTACCCATCAAAGTCTGGATCACTGACCAAAACTGACTCAGAAAAGCTAGAGGCCTTTCCAGCTCACGTTCAGTGAACTTCACAAGCTGAAGCTCATTGTAATTTTGTCACACCTTTGAAGATCGTCTCATTTTTGTGGTATTTCATTGATTCTCTTTTGGCTAACGTCCATCTGTGCAGTGATGATAAAGAATGTTTATTTGAACATACAGTGAACTGTGCAGCATGAACAGATGTTACTCAGTATGTGTAACAGCTGAAGTGTAATGGAAAGTTCCCATTGTGTTTAGTCAACAGACACGCTACCACACATTCATGCAGCATACTAAGGGCAAAGATATGAATTGGGTTTTGACCTACAGTCAGCCAAGCATATTTTGTAGAAAGTGGATCATAGCATAATGCTGTATCTCACAGCGTCTTAATAGGAAATTTAATTAGGCTTTGTTTCTTTGCGGTTCACTTAACCGAATGAGATGGAGCACGTGGAAGCAATTGGCTGGCGTACAGGTTGGAATGGAAACAAACTTTTTAAGTTTGGTGTCATCTGTTTTAGAGTAATTCATGTCTCCAGATGATGAAGTACCAAATTGTAGCTCATATAATTACTCTGAATTGGCGTGTTGTCATTTATCATGTATTAAGTTATAATTATTCAAATGGCTTGTGCTTTTGCCTGCTGTCATTATGCTGTTCAGTGTGGAAGATGCTCCAGATATAAATGTTGTTTGTAGATGCTTTCCAACTGTCTCCGAAGCATTTCCTCGTTCTCCTTTTGGTTTTAATTTGAAAGGATTAGATATCAGACATGAAGGCAGCTTTAGGAGAACTGCTGAGTAGGGGTTTATTGATTCTCCAAATCCACAGTTTGGTTCAGACCTTTATTATTTATTTATTTATTTTTTAATTAGTTTATTTATTTATTTATTTTTTTTTTTTTTTGGAGGGTGAAATCAGTTTTATTAAATCCACAACAATAAGGAACAATAAATAGAAGAACATTAAAGAGAGGATCACTAAAGAGCATGGTAGATTAACTTGACAGGAATTCGGGGGGCAATTTTGCATAATTGTTTTGGTATTTTGGTCTGTTACAGTTAGAAACTATAACACAGTCACACATGTCATATATTATTTTCAAGAGACTCTGGGCTACTCAGATATGTCGTTATTTGACATGTTAATGCTAACATAATTTTGATATCTTTATGAATTTGGCCATTTTTTTAAATGGTATGTTTCCTTTTCTTTTTGCCAATACAGAGCTTGAATATATGATCAGATATGATCTGATGTCATTAGGACACTGGTGTTTGGAGCTGGATTACTTGCTGAAACCTCTCTGTAGGCTCTGTGCTGTGCTGTGATGTGTATGATGAAAAGTTATTAATACTAGAAGGCACCTTTGCACATTGCCCACAAAATGCAGGGGGAAGGTATTCAGACATGATAGTGGATGTTTGTATTACAGGTTCTGTCTCAGTTTCAGAATCGTTATACCCCTACTGCTGAGTCATGTATTTATCTAACCTCTCAGAGTAAGAGTAGGAGTGAGAATCTAAGAATGATCTAGAACAAGTACTCTAACATTCAAAATGAGATGCTCCTTATTATTGTCATAATGGACAATAACATGGCCACCACTATTGTTTATTATTTGTTCATATTCAAAAAGACCAAACAATAAAAATATTCTTAATTTGGCTTTAACAAACAATGCATAATCTTACTTATTTTCAAAATACTTTAAAGTAGTCAGTTTAGTATAACCCCAATTCCAAAAAAGTAGGGATGCTGTGTAAAATGTAAATTAATATAAAAAACAGAATGCAATGTTTTGCAAATCTCGTAGACCATAGAACATAGAACACGTATTATATGTTAAAAGCGAGACGTTTTACCATTTCCTGAAAATTGTTAACTCATTTAGAACTTGATGGCAGCAGCGCATGCGCAAATGTTGGGACCATGGGCCATGTCTACCATTGTGTAGCATCCAGTCTGTTTTATTTGAGCTTTGGCCCAAAGAAGACGGCGGTGTTTCTGGATCCTGTTGACATATAGCCTCTTCTTTGACTGGCATGTGTGGAAACAGCTTTGTGTGGATTGCACGGCGGAGTGTGTTCACAGAAAGTGATTTCTGGAAGTGTTCCTGAGCCCATACAGTGATTTCCAGTACAGAATCATGCCTGTTTTTGATACAGCGCTTGCTGAGGGCCTGAAGATCACAAGCACCCAGTACTGACTGTCGGTCTTATCTCCAGATTCTCTAAATCTGTTGATGTTATGTTCTGTAGATGGTGGGAGATCCAAAGTCTTTGCAACTTTGTATAGAGGAAAATTGTTACACAATTTTTAGACGTAGTTAATCGCAGATTGGTGAGCCTCTGCCCATCTTTGCTTGTGGGAGACTCTGCCTCTCTAAAATGCTCCTGTTTTATATACCCAGTCATGTGACTTAATTGCAAATTGCTCCACCAACTGTTTTTTATTAGCACCATTTACTTTTCCAGCCTTTTGTTTCCCCTGTTCCAACTTTTTTGAGATGAGCTGCCACCATCAATTTCTAAATGAGTTAATAATCTTCATGAAATGGTAAACTGTCTCACTTTTAACATCTGATATGTGTTCTGTGTTCTATTGTGAATAAAATATGGGTCTATGAGATTTGCAGATCATTGTGTTCTGTTTTTATTTACATTTAATTACATTTTACACAACTCTTTTAGTGAATTGTGGTTGTAGTTTGTGGGTGTTTTATTGGTACGGGTGTTAGTGTTGGCCTATACACTTTCAGAAAGGGAAAAAAAAGAGGAGTTGTATTTGAAAATGAAGTGATTTAATTCGTTGTGATTGCCTCAGATTATACTGAATCATCCAGTGGTCTGGTTTTTTTTGTGTGTGTGTGTGTGTGTGTGTGTGTGTGTTTGTGTGCCCTGTCATCACCGAGATGTATTGTGTGGTGTAGTCTCATTTTGTGATTAGAGGTGTGGGTGATGTTGCGTGAGACATCCTCTGAGGACTATAAAAGGAGAAAAACTCTGGTGTCGTCCGAGTGGAACAACCATCCATTAACATTTACTGCCCTGCACAAAAGCAGCGCGCTGGAGCACGCCACTTCACCAGCATGGGTTGTGCGGTGTGGTTAACATCTACCGAGTGGAAAAAGGGGAAGTATCTCATCCATTTGGCCTTCTGGAGTATTTTCAGCTGCCAAACACATGTAACGAGAAGCATTTGGTTTCTTTTATACCAGGCCAAACAAAGAATGTTTGTCTCGTTCCTTTTATTTGAGGTGGAACAAAAAAATACCATTAAAGTGCTTCATTTACACGCCACAATCAGACAAGGAGACGTAGATGCTTCAAAATGGAAAATTTCGTCAGTCAGAACTGGAGGAATAGTTCATATGTTTTATATGAGAACTTGTTGAAAATATACCCAGCTCGTTACTTCGCTTTGGAAAAGAAATTGATGGGATTAGGCTTGTTAAAACCGTGTAATAGGTGTGTTAGGGAACACTGCATGACTTGGGCTGTTTAATTATGTATGTGTGGAGATTTATTTTTTGTGAGACAGGGCTGAAGTTTATAGTATGTATAAAAAGGAGACACATGGGAATCGTGAGCAGCCATGTGCTTGTGCGCGCGTGTGTGTGTGTCTGTGTTGGTCTTTTTCCATGAGCGAGATGTTAAAGTGTTCCCCCTGAACAGATCTCATTCAGTGTGTTATGCCGTAGGGTCTCCAGGGGTTGTTCACACCTGCTCCACCCTTGAAGTTGTGTTGTCATACATGTCAGCCTCATGACTCATAGCGTCTGGGCAAAGTCTGGTGAATAACTGCTGTGTCACACTGGCACATACATAGAGTTTGTACAACGGATTTGTGGTCAGGAACTACTTATGCTGTTTTTCTTGAATCTGTAACTTATTGTAGTGCTAGGTGATGTGCAGTAGGCAGTGTAATAGTTTGGCTGCCCCTGGTCAAAATACACAGTTTAGTTTCCAAGTGAAGGTTGCTCTTTATTCATATTAATTAGTGTAGGCATAAAGCATGACATGTAGCCTGTTTTTGTTTTTTTTCCCCCAACATATTAAACTCATGTTGAAGCCAGGCATACACTGTGGGATTTTAGAAATCTTGTTTGCTAACAGCTTATGCTGCATGTTTGAATCCAGAACAGTGCAACAGTTGTACCTCTGTATTGGTATACTGAAATTAGTATCCCAAAATAGTAATAGTGTTTTGTTTTATTGGTGCTGATTGATTGTTTTTAATGAGCAATGCAAAATAAAGGGGGTATACAGTTTCCTGGTGTCTGCCTGTTTCCTGTTGGTATCATTTTAAGAGAATCAAACCCAGAGCAATTTAAACAAAACAAGCTATGTGAGTTTTGAAACACTCTTTTAGCATAGAATATCAGTTCTGGGAAAGCATGGATTCATTGCCTTGTTAATAAATCCTCTATACTGTGTTATATTTGGAAATTAGAGATTTTATCAGTGTTACCCTGCACTTCACCCCAACTTAAATATGTGGAGGAATATTGCTGTAAACTGATATGGCATATTTCACTGCTAGACTTGACTAGACGCTCTCTGCCTATTAAGAGTGTCTCACTCTGTATTTTACCCTCTTCTCTCTGGCCCCCCATCGACCTTCTCATTGACCCGCATGCTGGAGAGCAAATCGCAATTTGTGCCTGACAGACAACGGAGGTCTGATAACCATGTGCTATAAATAGAGTGCTGTATCCTGGCATTACAGAGGCCCAGAGCGGCCATTTTTGTTGAAGTGGACCACCGGCTCCAGCTCCCACTCTTATTTTAGTGCCCAATTAAGCCCAAAAGAGAGACTGTAGTTATGTCGTTGTGCTTAATAGTGAGGAGGATAAAGTAATTGAGCTCTGACACCGGGATTATCGTGTGTCCATTAGTGCTGTCTGATACAGATATAATAGCATATTGCTAAATATAGCAACAGTTATATGGCATTGGTGAATGCTGGGCAAAGGTCAGCCTGCTTTGTTTTGAACAGAATTACTTACCCCTGTTGGTTTATATGACAGACTTCATTCATAGCCACAGGCACAGATACACAGATATAGAAAGTCTGAGGTTGGTCAGGATGCTTGCAGTACAGCATAAAAACTTGATAAGCTTAGCTGCAAGCTTTCCTCTATTACAGAGACCAACGCTGTAAACTGTAAAATATGATATTATGATGCCCTAATGTGTGTGTTTTAGTTTTGTAGTTGTCCTTTGTTGCGTCCCCTGATAGTGATTAGGGTCCTTACAATTCCCTTGATAACCAAACACAAAGTGTAAGTGTGTCACAAAGTGCTGGAGTTCCACAACCTAGCTCCTGGGACAGTACATCTCCTTCTGTACTCTTTCTCTGTTTCTCTCTGTAGTGTTGCTGAAAGGAGTAGGTCAGTGTGGAGCAGTGTGTCCTTTATTCCTTTAGAGAGCGGGAAAGTCTTTTTATCTTTGTCCTACAGAGGCTCTACTGTGCCAGGCTGCTTAGCACTCTGCAGTCAAAAGCTTCTTTCAAGCTTTGCAGAGGAGATCCAATTAGGCCCCATTTAATTTTTCCATTTTAATCCAGCTTGTCAGTGAGCACTGTATGGCTCCAGCAGGCTTTGTTTTTTTAGATAACTGCAGATGCGGAAGTGAGGGAGCCTGTTCAGAAGGTGGTGAAACAGAAATTCTACAGTTGTTTTTTATTTGTTTTCAGTGACGTGATTTAATAAGCATTTCTTAATTCCAAGTAGTAAAATAAATAAAATAAAATAAATAAAAGTCATGGGAGCCCGTTGTGGGTCATTTCGTTCATTGCTAGCTGCGATAGACAGGATGAGCTGTACCTTTTAATTATGTGCAGCAGAACCAAATGTTCTCAGAAAGCCTGGCTGCTATTGTATCCTTATTAATTTTAAGTGTGCAAGACTGGGCCTGAGCAAGACTGAACGGGCAAGTCGGCAGACTACCCGAGGACAGGTGCTGAACGGGAGTGGTGAATGATTTACAGGGTAGGTGCATGCTTGCATAATCCCTCCTGGGAACACCTGGAGCCGAGTCGTCCTGTCGTCATGGTTTTATCACGGCTCTTCCTGTCCAGGCACATCTACAGAGCCCATCCGCAAATTGCAGATGGTGCTGAGTGCTTTCGCAGCACCTCTTGGAGGGGTAAAGTGGAAGATGAAGTTGAATTGTGAGCTTGGTTGTTGATCAGCACTGGAGGCCAATGCAGTTGGTCTGCTTGTAATTATAGGGTGACACAAGGCACTAGAGCTTCTGTCTGGAAACATACCATGCTGTTGTGATGTAAGATATGAAGATCATGCAAGTCTTGTTGGAGCCAAGCGGATTTCAGGGCTGTCAATTGTAGTTGAGGATGTTTTCTTTCAACCTTAATTATTTTTAGTTGCAGCTTTTTCAATGCTTTAACATTTATCACTGAGATTTAGATTGATCATCCTTAAGGTGAAGTTCTTATTCGTGCTCAGTTAGTTTTCCACTGCTAAGCAGACATTAGGACAAAAGAATAGACGAGGGGGGAAAAAAACGGACCCACATTTCTCACATTCAAGTCTATTTCTTGGCTTTGAGTCTTGAGATACAGGTGTGTTTATTCTCTTCTGTCATTGGAGATTAAGTTAATGTGCTATAAGGAAGACATCCCTCAGGGGAATGCTTCATTTCTCTGGTAAAACTGGAGGTCAGTATGACTACCCTGTGGCTAAAGTCCAGAGCACGACTAATTAAAGTCCTTGCTCAACATACCGTTCCCCGTATAAAATAATTTAAGCTGGTTTTACTGCTTGCAACAGTGCAACTGCCCAGACAAGTCTCGAGAGGCCATCTCTTTTCCAGAGTCAGCCCATAACTTTTCAGTTTGCCCCGAAAGGTATTACAGACCAACTACTGCAGATCCTCAGCAGCACGTCATCTGTAGATCCTAGCACTTCAGTTTATAAATCACTGCGGTTTAGATTTGTGCATCTCCCTCTATGGTCCTCTGTTGGCAGCGAGTGGCCGTTAAGGTATTAGATTTTTGTTTATGAGCCTAGATAAGAGTGTCCCCTTCTTCAAACACTAACAGGACCATGGATTGTTTCTTCAGTGGAGTATAACGGTCTGTCAGCCCTAATCTGATAAAGCAACCAGCTCTGCAGCATGTCATAGCTCTAAGCACGGAGGTGTATAGCAGATTTAATGCTGCTAATAAATTACAGCGTCTCCAGCTGGGCCTTTATGTAGTGCTGCTCCTCACTGGGGTTGTATTTCATCACAATCCACTCATGTAAGCATCTCCCTGTACTCTGGGCATCAAAGCTTGGCCTTATGGATTGGGCTTTTTTGTTTGTTGTAGTGTTTTTTTTGTTTTTTTTCTCCTCATCACATCCAAGAGGGCCGAAGAAACGAGCAAGCATTACTCACTTGGTGAACTTTTTCGGGGTTTGAGTTACAGCCCCAAGACGTGCTGCCTATGTCATATAATCATTAGCTGTCTGGAGACTTCTTTTAAGTTTGCAAGATATATTGCATAGATCCCATTCTTACATCAAAGAGGCCAGCATACTGCGGTGTCTGAGGAGACATGGCTCTTGCCGTGTTATTCTGAGCTATTTTGGTATATCCTGATGACAGATAAGAGCAAAAAGCTGCATGAGACTAAGTGGTGCCTATTGAAAGCTATGTGCTTTTACTGCTTACACAAATGACTTCTCTGTTTCTTTCTGCAGCTAGGCTCTATGCCCATATAGACTTTTAAAGAATGGTTGAGGATAGTGCAGTGATGATGTTTTGAAGTGCTATGTTTTAGTAATATTTGACTCCTGTCAGCATGGGTTTTAATACAACCGAGCTTTAACTTCCTGTTCCTTTCTCACCTCTGCCATTATTTGTTCTACACAGTTGACAGATGGAGGGAAGGCGGCCAAAGCAAAGATCAGTGTGGGAGACGTAGTGCTCTCTATTGATGGTATCGCTGCAGACAGCATGACCCACCTCGAGGCGCAGAACAAGATCAAAGCCTGTACGGGCAACCTGAACCTAACCCTGCAGAGGTACGAGCACCTACACCCCAACACACAACACATACACCCACACTTCCATCCACCCACACCACAGCCCAAAGTGGTCCATTCATAGTGCTATACAAATGCCAGAGACGACTCTTTCCTTTGTTTATTCATTTATTTAATTTTCAGTCAAAATGGCCAATAAAAAAGCTAGATTATCAGGAAGATCATCCAAATGAGTATAATATGATAAGTAAATATAAGGTAATACACTTACATTAAGGAGGGAAAGCCCAACATGTGGAAAGCATAGTAATTTCCAAAACTACTAATCGTAAATTGTAGTACTAACCATTTAAAAAAAAATAAGATTAGAAGATACAGAAGAATGTGTGTCTCCTCAGATAAAGAGCTTTCATAGATGCAGGACAAAATAAAACTCCACTCTTGCCTCAGATCTGAAATATCCATAGGTCTTTCTGTTCATCCTCCCACTGTGAGAGGACACTTCAGCACTATGGATGGGTATCTGTTCAAGAAGCTCCTCACTGAGAAAAGGAAACTGAAAAAAGCACATCAAACAAAGATGCTGCTGATGTTTTTCGGAACTTTATTTAATGTTTTTGGGATAACTCAAATTGCGAGAAGCATCAAATACATTAAGTAAGATTTGTATTTGATGCGGTACAATAAATAAAAAGATTTTGGAGGTGTGAACAAAATAAAATGGCCGTGCAGATTAAAGTAAGTGTCCTGAAAAACACAAAAGCTGTCATACAGACAAAGGGTGGACACACTAAACGATAAAACATTTGAGATTATGTTTAGTTGTTGAAACTTCTGTGTAATTTACTGTTGAATATTGAAAATGAATCTTTTATACTTAATGGGAACACTGAGAAAAATAGTGGTCTGTGACTTTTGCCCAGTACTGTAAATCTCAGATGCTAGAGATATAACAATACAAAACGTGATGCATTGCATATTGCATTGCAAGAATGTGACTGTGTGTGTCATGATGAACAGTATCAACTGCATTTTATTACTTAAAGGAGCTAAATGTAAGATCACACAACCTGTCGAAGACATAATGCCAATGATAGGGGTCAACAAATCACCAGAAAAATCTATCCACCGCCCTCTTAAATTCACACCAGTCTAGAAGAAACGTTGTGAGGTCAGCATCAAATTTACCCCTTTGCTCACCAAGAGCATCTCCAGCGATGGAAAGCAGCACTGATGTTAACTGTTATTTTGCTGCTATGTTTATCACTTCTTATGTTTGCTGCTGAATCTGGATTGTGTTTGTTATATTGTTGCGTTTACTCTTCCTTTTGGGGCCTTCTTCATGGTTGACAAGAGATTATAAAATGCCATCAGGGCAGTGCTACTTCATCCTCTCATGTTGGATTGGTTTGATTTGACACTGCCGTGACTCACTATCACCTCTTGAGTGTAAGACAGGACAGTACAAGGCTTGCTGGTTAGCATGCTAACTTCAGTAGATATCTCTGCGACGTTATACACAGATATCTTTTACATCCTATCAAAACTGTTATTTCTTCACATTCTGTAGTTTATTTAATTCTGGAATGTTTTAGACTACGGTTATATGTACTACTCCTTGAAGAGTTCTATGTTTGAACACCAAAGGTCACAGTCAGCTTAACCCACACCAGTATGTTCTGTACCACTGAACACACTTCCAATTCCAGCCTCTCGACTCCTAGTCTCATTGGCTTATGAAATGACACAAATTCAATCATCCTTTATTCACGAAATTTTATCTTTAATGCCATGAGAATATCAAGTCGTGAATGCAGTATTGAATCAAATCATGGTTGACGAGTGCACATCATTGAATGAATAAGCACATGGATACTTAATTCCACATTTCCAATTATTCAGGAAATCCTAGGTCCTGTTTTTGCTGCATTTAGTCCTGCCCGGGTGGCTCCGCAATCAGTCAATGTCAGACAAAAAACCCCAGTATGACAGAGATAAGATCAGTAATTGTGTGAATATGATGGCTTTGTGCTAAAGGCAGTGGAAAGAACTGTTAGGTTAACAGAGAGATCTCTGCCATGCTTTTTCCTTCAGGGGGCCTCTTTGCTGGGCATGCAGGATGTAATGCAATCATGATGTTTGGATTCAGTGCTCTCTCTTGTTTTAGCCTGCTGTTGTGCTCTTAGCTGCACTCATCAAAGCTGTTTGCTTCATTATCTGCCCAAAGATGGTATGAGTGTGAACAATTGGATTTGGATTCGTCTTGCAGCTCAGATCTATTTTGAAAGAGTGTTGGTGCTGTTCTTTGAGAATACCACTGAAAGGGACTAACCAAGATTCACCATCTGATAGTTATTTGTCTTTAGGGCGGCTTTGTCTGTTTATACCTTTTCAGTGCTGGAGAGCATATGAGTTTTGTGCAGTTGGACAGTACAAAGGTGAATCATAGGACACTGGAGTCTGTCCAGGTATACCTGTCATTTGTTTATATGGACCAGCAGTAGTTTAGATGTGATGAAAGAGGACCTGATACAGAAGCTAAGTGGGGTCAGACAAACTCTAAGGGTTCATATGGTAGAGTTGTGGGCTTCGAGGAGGGAAGCTGGGAGAGAGAGAGGGAGACGAGCATTGTGCAATAGCTCTGGAATCTCTCATTAAACCTTTTTAATGCATCTTTCATAGCTGTTTGGCATTTGACGAACGAATCTGTGAAAACCATCAAACCAGACCTACTATCAACTAAAAATCCACTCACCGTTCCAGCGCTGCAGGTTAGCTACTAAAATAACATTGCTCTTAGAAGAGAGGAGAGTTTGCTTAGAGGTCCCCGAGAGCCATTTTAGCTCTGTTAGTGAAGCATTAGAAACCACCCAGAACACAGCTGCTGAGGGCCCCGTCTAAGCTATTATCCGTAGGTCCTTAATAAACTACCCCTACTGTGGGTGAGCACTAATGTGCCGCTGAAATGTGGGAATTCCTTGTTTGACTGCTCTGGTAGAACATTTGCAATAGGAAGTGCTATATGAGCTGTGTAATAACCAGTATATTTAAGTCATGTCTGTTTCCACACTCCATATTTTCAGATTTGTTTAGGGCAACCTGGTAGCTTTAGAGTGATGGCTACTGTCATATAAAGGCGAGAGGATCTCTATGCAACTGCACCACTATACAAAGGAAAATACAGACACCCATCATTGCTACAGAAGCCCTGTTTAATCAAGCTATAAGAACCTTATTCAGTGAATGGCGTATTAGGTTTTTGTGTACTTACTCATTCTGCTCCTGCAAGGAACGACTTAGGAGGCATTTTAATCTAATGGAGTGTAAAATTGCTCCGTAGCACAGATGCTTGTAATCTCCTGGAAGCAATAAGGAGTGCGGTGACAGGAAACACTGAGACTTTACCACACACAGTGTTAATTTTTTTAAATTTTATTTTATAGTCTTATTTTTCAGGACTTATCTTGGTAGTTCAGACAAATTAAAGATAAGTATTTGTAGTTTGTAGTTTTATAGCCTTACTTATTTTGCAGGAGGTCTTGGTAGTTCAGACAAATTAAAGATCAGTATTTGCAGTTTGGCGCATCTTTGGTTTGCTGATGATTTCTAGGCCAAGGAAACTGTCAGGTAGTACTAAATGATGCCATAGCATGTTAACATGATACTGCCTGTGGTAGAACCCACAGAACACTCCTGCTTGCAAATGGGAAATGAATTGTCCAGACATAGATCTGCCCCCCCTAGCCCCTCCAAACCAAAATTCGTACCTCCTTGTGTCAGTTCAGCAACGCTGTAGGAGCACATTGATTTCTTCCAATCATTTCAGACCACATGCTCTTCCCTTTCCTGTTTTCTTAAGGTTTGTTTCCAGCCTCGCTTGCATGGCCTTTCTGAAATGATGCGTGTTGAATGGCGCCTGAGGTTTGGGACAGGTTTGTGTCTCAACTTCCCAAAAAAGATTAAAGTTGATTTCTTTACATTTCAGCACCCACACGTCAGAGGCATGAACCTTATAGCGTGAATAGATCAGCTCTGCCGTGCACCTCTCTTATAAGTACATTGCTAGTCAGTAGTCAGCAATAGTACATGTGACGCATGAAAAACACAGCATTATTTTCCAGAAATAAGCCAAACTACAATCACTATTCCTTTGCAGCTCTACCTGACAACTCTGCTTTGTAACATGTTTGTTTTGTAGCTTTTTAAGCATAGTTGTATAATTATCATGTAACATTGATACACATGAATTTAGCAGAGTGGGCAGGTTGTCCTGGTTAGCTTTCAAGATCATTTGACATGCTAACTATTGACTTTTTACAGCTGAACGTGTTGACTGCTAGCTTCACCTGAAGTGAAGCCAATACTAAGTCCAATATGTTTGTGGTAAAGCTAAGTCAGCATTTTCAGGTCAATACGTCACCTCAGAATGTCTGGCTAGCTTACTACTTATCAGACTCAGTGAGTGCAGCCTAGATTAATGTCTATGGCCTGTCTACATTTAATGTTTTACTTACTTTATGTTAATGTTGTGCACTGAAAAAGTGATACATGAGTCAGATGTGTACATTATTTCTTCAAGAATTAATAAAGCACAGCACTGACCATGCTGGTATTGTATTTAATCCATGTGGAAATAAAGTACAGGTTCAGTTGTACAGAGGTATGGATGTACACTTATCATCAAAAGAATAGTTGGTCAAGCAGTTTCACCCAGAGGGAATCAACCAACAAGAACGTAACTCGGTGGGGAGGTTTGACGTCGTAAGACTTGAGAATGATTCAAGTTTCACGCTTGGTCGCACATGTGACGTAAACAAGGATGGGCTGTAACTGAGTGACCCAACAGCCACAACTGCAGACGTTCAGCGAGCAGTGATGCCCTGCATGAGTCATCCTGTTAGTGCCAGCACCAGTTTTATAGAGCCTAAGAGCTGGCTCCTGAAAACCTGTAAGGTACTCAGAATTTTTTTGTCTCACGTCATTAATACATAAGATAATAAATATTGATGCTTTATGTCTGGAGACTCAAAATATTGGTGGTTAAATATTTTTGCTGACTCTGTATGGACTGATATTGTCAGTTGTGCCCCACCTCAATATATCAGACTATGGAGCCTGAGGGCGTTGATGGTGCTTGAGGCATACAGAAATGCAATCTAACGTCTGAATACTTTAAAGGCACATGTGAAATTTTCTTTTTTTATTTGTCCAGAATTTCCACCCCAGAGATACAGTACCAACTGTGTCTTGGTGTAGTTTAGCTTCTCTCTGCTGAATTTCAAGAGCACAAAGCCTTGTTCCAAACATGACATGTGGGTGTTTAGGGGACATGTTCAAAGAGGGAAAGCAGTTCAAAGTGAGTGTTTTGGGCCTTTTACGAGTCAGAGGAAACCATTGTGACCACTCTGCACTGGAGCGTTGTTCCCTCCTCTGGCCCCAACTCTGCTTTTCTCCTCTTCTCTGCTCTCTGTTTTCTCTGACTGGATTATACACACAGTGAGCTTCTTTTAAATGAACTGGAAGTCCTGTTTGTCTTTTGGGGGTCAGCATTCATACTCTGGCTGACATTTTGCTTCAGCAGTCACTGTAAGGTCAGCATAGCTCAAAACACGTAGACACACAAGTAGTTCTTTGTCGTGGTTCGAATTGGTTCTGCAGTATATGTTGCACATGAAGTTACTCTCGAAACTAAAGCTGTACACTCACGTAAATAAGTTCAGACTAAGCTGAACATTGATATTGAAGCCAAACGTGACTAATTAGTCGCCTCACACTTCGCTGCCTCCAGCTGTATATAAACTGTCGCCCATGCTGCATAAATCCAAACCTTGTAATTATTCCATCGGCCAACACCATCCCACCATACCACCAAGACATCTATGCTAACATGGGAGTCTCGCTTTAATATACAGAGTTTATGAGGTGACAGGGGTTTGGTATCCAAGAAACATTTTCTTTTGGCTAGCTGCTGTGTTTCCATTTTGAAAAGACTTGAAAATGAGTCCTTTCACTTGAAGTAAATCATCTCTTGTTCAGGTTAATAACAAGGCCCTCGCTCGTCCCAGAAGTAAAAATCATTAACGCAGCAGTTTACATTGGAGAGCCAATTGCTGCTAAAACACATACGGGTTTCCTACAGATGAGTAATGCTATCTCTCTGAGGGAGCACCGCCAACGCCAGCCAGGCAAAACCACTCAAGTCTTCTTTTTCTGTGTTTTAGAAACAGAGCAATGCCACCGGCACTTCACTGCGTCAGAAGAACTCAGTAACCTAATCCAATGGATTGATATATAGGCTAGGAGACGTATGCATATGACCATATTAATATTAAGTCTTTCTTTCTTCATTTGTTACCTTCTCTGTTTATTTCATTCTTTAGATTTCTTTCCTTATTTCATTCTTTTCTTTCGTTATGTTTCTCTTTCTTTCTTTATTTGTATCTTCTGTCTCTTTATTGTGTCTCTTTTAATCTCTTATTCTTTTACTGTATCTGCTTTTAGCCCAAAACATTTCCCTTGGTCATAGTTCCAAATCTTGGGCTTTCAGCTTTTTATCATCTGCCAACAAGGCAGACTGGAAGTGACACTCGCCACTGTGTTTGAAACTTAATGTTAAAGACGTCAAAGACAAAATATCGTATTCCCCTTTCTTGCTTGGTCGTCTGAACGGCTAGTGGTCATCTTGCGTTTAGTTCCTTTTAGTTAAGAGTTTAAAGCTTGTAGAGCTCTAGAACTTGTGAACTAGAGGCTGGGTCCTCATCACATTTTCTCATTTTCATCTTTCTTTGTCTCTTCTGTTTTATTTAGAGCTGTTTGCTCGACGCCATGCTGTTTATTTTGATTCAGCTTCCATTTCGGCTTTAGCACAGACACAGTGTTGGTGTGGTAAACGTTCTTGTTTAGAACCCATCTCATGTAATGGCTTGTAAATGAGCTCTCAAGCAGTGGAACAGTAAAACTGAGGAAAGAGTAAACACACAGCACTTTAATGGACCAGTGTACAGCCCTTGGTTTTAGTGCCAAGCAGCCTTTGTGTCTAATTGGACCTGCAGTATTACTGTGTCTAAAAGCAGTTCCTGTTCTCAGTGGTCTTCTCTCACTCTGGGCATTTGGATTAGCGATAGATCCAGTGTTTCAGCACATTCTACATTCTCTCACAAGTCAGTTTTAATGCTATAATTTACTTTCAACAGATCCAGAACCTTTTAAATCAAAAGAAGGATTGCATTTTTAAAATGCTCTCCCGTGTTGTTAATCACATTCTCTTTTTTTAGCTGAGCTCGGAGTTATCAGGAGATGTTTTAAATTCTAAACAAGTCCTGAACCTGCTCCAGGGTCTCCTGCTGCTCTTTAATGTACTGTAACACACACAGGACTTTAGAGCCCCACTCTACACTCCTTCACTCTTCCTTGATCTGGGGTCTTAGCTGCTGAACTGAAACACAGATGCAGCACATACCTTCAGTGTCATTCCGCTTCTCTCTGTGAGGTCTGGAAACATCCACCTGGGTCTGCTATCCTCCCTACAGTGCAGGATACATGGCTTTGTTAACCCTTTGAACTGCACACTTTGTATTCAGATATGAATCTTAAGACTTCAGTAGTTACTAAAGATGATTTGGTAGCTACTGTGAAGATATTTAAGTAATGAAAGTGAGCTGAAGTGAGGGCCCACATACGGATGCTTAAGGTTTATGGGGTTAAAGCACTTGGAGTCCTGGTTGTCATCAGTGACTTATCTGCTTGGCTGTGGCAGGAGTGTGGACAATGTGGAGAGGTCACTGGCTCCCTCATAACCCCCATCAGCCTTCTGTCTTTGTCCATAAACCCCCAGCTGTCCTCTAAAGCTCACTGGAGATGACCTCTGACCACAGGTGACATGAATTTTCACATGCTCACCTTTCCTTCTCTCTCTCTCAGTTGGTCTCTCTTGACTTCCCAGATGATCTGGGTACCAGTCAGTTTAAAGTGCTCCAGTAAAATTACTTAATTTATTTGATGTGGACAAAAGTATCTGGTCTGAACAGATCTGTTTTTCTGTTTGAGTACTAATGTGCACAAAGCAGCTTGCTTATTTGTCTCAGTGTTAAATCAGAATGTCTGTCATATTTTTATTTTCCAGTCGTGACTTGTTAAAAACATAGAAGTGGAAATATACACTTATCATCAAAAGAATAGTTGCACAAATAGTTGCACCAAGAAGGAGTCAGCTGACATGAATGGAACTTGGTGGGTAGGTTTGACATCGTGAGACATGTGAATGATTTAAGTTTCACGCTCGGTTGTGCATGTGACATAAGCAAGGACAGGCCCTTATCGCTGTGCTTGACTGACCCAACAGCCACAATTGCAGACGTTCATTGAGCAGTGATGTCCTCCCTGAATCCTGTTATGTAATAGTGTCATGCCAGGCTGTCATAGAGTGACTCAGAATGGCAGTGGGCCATCTTCAGTGACGAGTCACATTTTTGTCTTGGTGGAGATGGACAACGAGGTGCATGGGATGGGTTATCACAGGACACCATTAGGAAGTGTGTGCTATGCATGATGGGAGCAGCGCTTCAGGCGCATCCCTTCTTACCCTGACGCACCCTTCGCTCTGGAATAAGGTCAGTCTGGACTCAGTAGACTACATGACCTTTTCCTTTGCTTCAGAGTCCAATCTTTAGGCTCCCTTGCAAACTGACGTCTTTTTTTTTTTTATTCGAATAGTCTCATCGACAGCTCAATTCTGTAAGGTCTCGTCGCATTGTGCGAGTCAAAGTGCTTTATTTCACTATTAAACGTAGTCGTGACTTCTGCTGTACCATTTTTACTGTTCAAGCTTTTAAATGATCCCTGATCAAACACAATCAGGAGATGGGGAACTGTCTTATAGTTTTCAGTGATGGTATTCATTGTCTGCTTTTAAAATAGCTCCACATTGCAGACATTTAAAGCAATTTGTTAAAGTCTGGTTGATATTATCCATTTAAGGGCACTTGTATGACAAAAGTAAAGTGCACAAAACAGAAAAACTGGGAGAATCAGAATGGGCAGTTTCCACAGGCTTCAATTACACATAAATATTTCCTTTTAACTTGAACTTGATGAGTCTCTATGCTCTGTGTACACATGGTGATATCTCCAGTGTAGAGTAGCATACCCATTGCTGCAGCAGCTCAGCAGGGGAGTGCCTGTATGAGTCCAGCCTGCTTCCTCTCACTACAATCCAAAGTGTGGGAATGTGAGGCAGAACAACATTCCCCTGTATTCTGCTCATGACTGCTTGCTTCATCACTCTGTGGGATGCAGTTAGGGCTGAATGGTTCTTCGATTTCGTATCAAAATCACAATTTAAAGAAATATTCAAATTCCAAGAGCTCCAATTTTAGCTGAAGCCTAGGTCTTGTCTTAACTGGGGAACTTTAAGCTAACATCAGAGCTTGTTAACTGCCTGTAGATGAGTTAGACCAATCAGAAGCAAGCAAACAGCTATATGCTGTGACATCACAACCACAACAAACTGGTAGTCTGGCCAGCGGGAAATGTTCTAGTATTCATGGCCAAAATAACAGGCCTGGACTTCAGGTAACAGAAAATAATCGCAGTTTAATTTGCAGCTGCATTATTAATCAGAAAAACTCCCAATTAGATATTATTCCCAAATCGTTCAGCTCTAGACGCAGGGGCTGCGTTCCATGTTCAGTTCATTACATTTCACCCCACACACGACTGCCTCTTGCATTTCACATCACATTATGAGCTAATCCTATTACTCGTCAGCATCTGTTTTGTTTGTGTTTTGGTCAGGGCCAATCTCTGTGGAGTTCATAATTCATATCTGGAAATGTTGTTCATGTGTGTAAGCTGTCATCTAGTCATACGCTTTTTCGGAAGGCGAGGCAGGAACGTTCATTCTTTCTGCATATTTTTTCACTCAGGGCCGTATGCTTTCCAGGTTTTCAGTGACTGGAAATGTACATGTATTTTACAATAGAGCTGGACCTTTTTCCTTTATGGGCTGCATAACAGGTAACAGTTTCAAGCTGTTGTTGGGTGTCTCTAAATGTGGCATTAATTATGCTCTTCTCCAGCTTTTACTGCGCCTTGGGCTGACGTTCAGAGACATCCTCATAAGATCTGGGAGAGACATTATGAAACATCTGTTTGTCTCTGTGGGTGTTGTGTGGGGGGGTGTTCTGGGAAGGAAACAAGCTTACTTAAATGAATTGCAGGGTATTTCTAATCAGATTCCTGCAGGGCTGGATTTGGTGTCCTCAGGAAGTGATGCTAGTGGCCAGGTCAGATTCAAGATGGCTGTGGAGCTCTGACTGCAAATACTAATGAGCCATAAGCTGCTTTCAGTTTAAATACGACTCTGTCTGTGTGTCTGTCTGTGTGTCTGTCTGTGTGTGTGTCTCTGTGTGTGTGTGTGTGTGTGTGTGTGTGTGTGTGTGTGTGTGTGTGTGTGT
>CM067490.1:22556431-22584270 GCA_034552555.1 Semaprochilodus insignis | reverse complement strand
TGTGTGTGTGTGTGTGTGTGTGTGTGTGTGTGTGTGTGTGTGTGTGTCTGTGTGTGTGTTTTTTTTTGTGGTTTTAACCCCTTTTTCCATCCATCTCCATCATTTTAGCACCCTTCCTGATTAGTGTGGGTAGGTGTCAACACTGACCTGTGTCTGGTGGGCTTCACTCACTGTTCTACAAAGGAGGGGCTGGGGGGGAGATGATGGAGTCTGTGTGTGAGAGAGCATACAAGGCACTGTGTGTGTTATTGTGTTTGTTTTAGCATGTTTTCAGGAAAAAAACAGGCTAAAAAAGGCTAAAATAAGAGCTAACTTACAATGTTAAGACCAACAAGATGGGAAAAACATTTTCTTTTTGGTTACTAAAGATTAGATTAAGATTAGAAACATTTTGCATATAGATACTTATGTATAATACATTTCGGTCAGGCTATACAGTGTGACGTTACATGCACTTAATAATCCTATAGATGCAGAAAATCTGATTTTGTCAGCAATTTGACTTACTTGAGTCAGGCAGTAATAGGATAATCGGATTTCTGCTTTGCAATCAGGCAATAACCTCATAGAGGATGATGTGATGTGCATGTAACATAAAACTGAATCTTCATGCCACTGATTGCTTTTACCTGAAAATGTGAATATTCATCTAGAAAATTAAGAATGTTCAAATCCTTAATTTCATCAAGCATGTAATTGGTTTTAGTGTTGTTCCAAAAGTGTTGCGTTGCTATATTAAACACTGCTTTCTTGTTTCTGGTACCGAGGTCTGTTTTCGCACATGTCCAGACTAACATAGACGGACCAAATCAGAGTAATCAGGGTAGGAATATACATACGCTGAGAAACCTTATACTGAGCTAACATCCAGCTCTCTTTTTTAGATTTTATAATTGGGTCTCTGGGCCTTAATCCAATCTGAGAAATCAGAGTATGCTATTTACATGCCCAATTGAATAATCAGATCTGATGATTATGATCAGATTGTTAAGTGCATGTCAACACACGCGTTGATGCAGATGTTAGAAGAAATTAATCTAGATTAATCTGGTTCCTGCATAAGGAACAATTTATGTATGTATGTATGTATGTATGTATGTATGTATGTATGTATGTATGTATGTATGTATGTATGTATGTGGTGCATTTTATTATTCACATACAGGTACTTATTATCTTTGTTTCATGATTATGTATTAAACATATACATATTATGTCCTCACATCGTATTAAAACAAAGCAGAGAGTGATAGAAAGAAATAGAGAATATGAGTATACACAGTCTGACCGCACGCACAGCTGCTCCTGCTCTGGCATGCAATGTGACTTAGACCAGAAACCTGGCTGCAAATCTACTTACCAAAGAAACTGCCTTGTTCCATCAATCTCCCTTTGTTTTCATTCCTCCGCTCCGCTTTTTCTAGCAGTGCTCTGTGCAGTGTGCAGAGTGACTCATGTCTTCACCTCTGCCTGCTCAAAAGGACTTTTGCACCAACGAGTGTATCCACAGCGCACCTTAGCTAAGCTGTTTCTGTTAACTGTGTAATGTGGAGCCAGAATGTGTGGAGTCTATGTTAAACAGTCTAGTTTGATACCTGTTTGCATTGGAAGTAATGTCTTTTTCTTTTTTTGTGGAGAGTAAAAGGAACAAACAAGCTTGGCAGTCGTAGAAGGCTTTGTTGGTTGTGTGTTTCTTCCTGTAGGGTAGTACGGTGTTTGAGTGGTTTGAGCATGGCACCTTCGGGTTGCCATCTTAAGGTCTTTGGAGTAGTACCAGTACCAGCTCATGCTTTCGGTACTGGTATCAGTATCAGACCAGAGAAAGTGGTGTCCTGCCATCTCTGGGACGTTGGTTTGTTTGTGTTGTACTGTCTAGTTACATGTTATGGTATGAAAGAGCAGTCTGGGGGCACAGTGACTGTCCAGTGCTGAGTGATGTGGGTGTGGGACGATGCAGTCTCTGCAGTGCTCAGACACATACCATGTGCCAGACTGTTGCTTTTGGCTCTTGCTGGATGGAAATGTGTCCCCCCTCCCTACATTCCACCCAGCTCTCTCTCAGTCTCTCACACCCCCGGGCACAAGGGACAACTGTCCGTGTGTGTGTGTGTGTGTGTGTGTGTGTGTGTGTGTGTGTGTGTGTGTGTGTGTGTGTGTGTGTGTGTGTGCGCTAGGCACTGTGATTACTTCACTCATCTTTTAACAATGGAAAAGTGTAGAATCCTATAATTCATGTCGTGCTGTTTTCCAGCACCATCCTTTTACAATGATTCCTCTGAATGACAAGAATCCAGAACATAGAGCTTTACTTCACTAAGCTGCTCTGGCACATTCATACACTGAGTTCTATTACCGTGCAGTAAATCAAATCAGCTTTTTTATCCTGAACCTCAGGTTGCTTATTAGCTCCAAAAGTGCTCAAAAAGAGAATTCCTCAACAGAATAGTCATCATGTGTCCTCGTAGTCCTCATGTGACTATTCTGTCTGTCTGTCTGTCTGTCTATCTCTCGATCTTTCTCTCTCTCTCGATCCCACATGTCCGTGAAATTGCTTAATACAGTGTTCTTTAAACATAAGCAGCAATCCAATCTGCAAATATGGTTTACCAACTGATAGATGTAACCAAACATATTACTTAACAAAACAAATTTTGTGAGTATTTATAAGATAATACAGTTTTTGGCTTTGCGAACTGTTATTTCATAAAACGCAGCTGAATATTTCCTTTCCAGACCGAGGTCTTATGAGCAGGTGAGGTTTGATTGGGAGTAGCATGGTCTCAAATACACAGCGTGTGAGGCCCGGGATGCTGGACAGTTTTGCGACAGCAAGCAGCTGTGTGAAACGCACGCTTTTGTCTGACTGTGCTGTCAAAACACGCTGTCCTGCTGGCCGGAGGCAACGGAACCCTGAGTGAAGCAGATGTTGTCCGGACCACCCTGTCTGGGTTGTGGGAACCACACCGCCAGAGTGGGACAGGGCACTCACCTAAGACTCTGGGCCCTTTTGGCTGCCCCCAGACTGCTCCTGCACACTGTCGGCGTCCTCTTTGTCATTATAGGCCCTGCATTTGTTTGGACTAGACCTCTTAAAACCTCAGCCTTATGGAGCTCTTTGTATGGTGCTTGGCTGACTTCCTTCCCCAACAAGACTCCTTTTAGAGCTTTTATTGTGGCTTTTTCCTCTTGGCCTTATAATGAGGTGAACCTTGAGTGAGGGGGCTAAAAGGGGGCTTTTTTTTGGCGACATAAGCACTCACCCTGTAAAACCTCTCCTGTCTTCTCTTCCTAATATGGAAGAGTCTGAGTGACAGAGGAACGCTACTCGCGTTCCGGAACAAATTCTGAATCACCGTGGTTTTGTGGAGAAAAGAAGGAACTTTGTTGTCCATGAAGAAGAAGACAGCTGTTCTGAAGAAGCTTGCGGCAGTGTATTGGGTGATTAAATAGGAGAAATAAAGTGGTCTATGCTTTTTCAGACCTCTTGTTTAGCATGATCACGTGCCAACATATGCAAGGGCTGAAACAGTAACAGACGGAGTCTGTGGGCTCTTAAAAAAGCAGCATGTAAATGCCATTTTTGTTTCCACAGAACGTTAAGAAGTTTGTTTATTCTGCCTCTCTCTTTAGCTACAGCAAGCGCACATGATCTCTTTACTAGAGAGGACCCTGCTGTTTGCTAGAATGCTTTTGGAAGAGAGATTAAAACTCAAAACACACATTACATGACAGCAGCGTTTCTTAAAACTCAATCCTGAGTCGGAGAGTTGTTTGTATGAACCAGATGTTGTGGCACAGCGGCGTACAGTGGGACTTAACGGTGGGAGCCATCTGCTTTAGTGGCACAATCTGCGTTCCTACGGGTAAAATCTGAGGAAGCTGTTCCTGGTGTGTTTCATGTTGTGGATTGTTTTGTCCCGACACTTGGAAAGTGTTGCAACTCTCTCATTGCAGAACTTTGATCACCGAATCATGTCCAGAGGCAGTTCTACGCATGTCAGATCACCCAGCACTTTGCCAGTGCTGCTTGTCGGGGACCACAACCTGCAAGCATAGCTGCACAATTATGGATGTGTGATGGAGCTAGTTTGTAGCGTTATTCCAGGTCAGCGTTTGGCACTGTGTTTCAAGGTACTTTGCCTGGCATATACTGGCTCCACTCTGAAATCCTCAGCTGTTGTCAATAGAGAATGAGAAGCGTTGGGCTGTGGATGCCATCGTTTGCTCTGCATTTATTTATGGACTGTGTAATGTACCATACAAGTGGGATAGAGTGAGTCAAAGGTGCAGTGGATATTTTTCAAAGGAAGACAAAATGGTCATTTTGCACACACATACTTTGGTGTTTTATATATAGCACCGTGACATGTTTTCCCTCCATAAAGAAAGTTACTAGTATGTTAAATTCAGTTTTTTTGTTGTTGTTTTCTTGGTAACCTAATGGAAGCCTTAAACTTCTGTATTGTAATTGTAATGATCTTGTTTGTCTGTTTTTGCAGGCCTTCTGCTGTCCCAAGTGTTGCCAAGGTAAGTAAATTCCATAGCAATTACTGTTTTAAAACTAAATTGTTTGTGTGAAGCATCGGAGCATGCCAACTTGCCGGAAGGTTGTAGTGTAGCAGCATGTTTGTGTATCTATCTGCTGCCTTGCATGGCTCTATAGAGCTGTGAACCACTTAGCTCCATCTCATGCCAGTTTACCTTACTATACTCTGACCATTGTTAAGAATTGCTGTGTATTTCTCATATCATTCATGATGTAAATAGCTTAATTAGATGGATTATGTATGGCTATGATGAGGGAGCATCACCTGCATGAATTTGAGTGTGTTTTAGCGTGCCGCATGTGTGTGTATCTCCTCACCTCCTATAGGACGAGCCACTGGAGATCATTAAGCCTGTGCCCATTAGCCACCCGCCTGCGCCCGTTCCCAACGCTAGCCCTGCCAACCCCGCTCAGAGCAGCGCTGCCTACAACAAGACGGCCCGGCCCTTTGGAGGAGGAGGAGCCAATTTCAGATCAGTCAGCCCCTCCTCCTCCGTTTCTGCTGCACCAAAGGCCTCCATCCCCTCTGCCTCCTCAGCTTTCACCCCTGCTGCTCCCTCTCAGCAAGCCCCACAGCCAGTGCAGCCAGTACAGCCTGCACAGCCCCCACAGCCTCCGTTCCCTCTGGCCAGCAGCACAGCTTCCCGGTCACTCTCGTCCCCTCACGCCGCCCCTAAACCCACTTCTGGCCGCTCCCCCTTCCCGAATTCCTCCTCCGCCTCCTCCTCTGGCTCTTCTTCGCCAGCCAGAGTGATAGGGCCTTCCTCTTCCTCTTCCTCTGCTCCCGCTGTCCCACAGCCCTCAGTCTATAACACGCCAATCAACCTGTACTCCAATGAGAATGCCTGTGAGGTGGCCATGGGCCAGAGGCGGGGTTTGCTGGAGAGTCAGGCAGGAGTGGAGCATCATAATGGGTAGGTGGAGTGCGGAAAACTTTTTTTTTTTTTTTTTTTTTTTTTTTTTTTTTTTCACCATCTTCCTCCCTCCTTCCTGCCTTCCTGTCTTTTTTTTGTGCTGAATCTGTTCTTTATAGCCTTGAGCATTTACACTATCTCTGATACTGTTTTATGGGCAAATAAGAACACGTCTTGCCTTACTTGCTGAAGTAGATAACATTCTTCAATGCAGCAACAAGTCTGAAATTGCATTCAGCTGAGGCTTCATAAATTTCTGGAGAGAGCTCGTGCAAGCTCCCACGGGCTGTTTCATTGACTTAAGTAAACGAAGGATTCAGACTGAATGTTTAGAGCCAAAGTGGTAAGTGGAAAAGCCTCTGTGGAAAACGTAGATATTTGTTTACTTTTTATAGTTTTGCTCTGCTCCGTTTGCACATTTAGACAGACTCAAGAGGACTTGTGGTTGCTTTTCTCTGTCTAGTGAGATAATTTAAGCCATAAACTCAATCTGTTTTTGGGAGCTCGTATTTGTTAGGGGTAGTAACACTGGGAGGTTTCAACCTTCAAACTGAATAGGGAGACTAAGTGCAAAAAACATTGGCTCCTGACCGCAAATGAGGATCGTATTATCTTGATCATCCCTGAGTATAGATTTTTTTTCTGCTGGGCTGCTTCTTTACCATATGTCATTATGGGCTTCCTCATTCCAGGCTTTTGAAGTCAACAGGAAAAGGGAAAGAACAGGTTGACATGCCCTTTATGGCTTTAACTGTGAGACGCAGAATTCCCTGCGCTCTGATTGATTATCCAGCAGTGAACTGGATGATAACCTCTCCCTCCTCCTCTGTTTTTGCTTCTGTCTGCCTTTTTTTTGCCTTCTTCTCTCTCTCTCTCTCTTTTTCTCTCTCTCTCTCCCCATGTCTCTGCTCCTCTCTGCTCCCCCTCTCTGTACTCCCTCTATCCCCACTCTGGGCTGTAGCCAGTCAGGAGGAGCACATCTTGTCCCAATCTGCAGGAGTGGATGTGAAGCCCAGCTGAGACGCTTGGGGCTCGCTACCGCCCGCCTTTGTCTAATTGACAGTTTGGTTAATGGCTTTCCCAAACACACAGAGTCTGGTTCCGTGTCCTGTTGTGCGAGTGGCTGCACTTGTTTCCAATTAGCCAGGAGCCATATTGGCCTGTATGGAATTTGTCAGGTCTTTTGCTGGATATTGGCTTCCTTTGTGTTGACGAGGCTCGAGTTTGTTTGAAAAATGAAGGGCTTCTTCATTAGTGACAATTACTGTAATTGGGTTATAAGCAGCAGTTAATCTACTCGGCATGTATTAAACAATCAGCACAGGACGACTGTCACGATAACTTGCTTACAAAATGAATAAGAAAGGGAAGGTAAATTTCATTTTTACTATCTTGATAAATTTGTAATAATCCACACTCTAAAGAGTCAGTATCCTGGCACATCCTCACCTGTTTGGAGCTGCAATTTATAAACATACTTAAAGTTTCTGAATGTGCCATTCAGTCCCAGTTCATACAGTCCATATATGTAAACGAAGCTGCAAAAGCTCGTTTGTGAGGTCATTAAATGCAACACAGTTACAGACATAAGTCATTCATCTTGGACATCTTGGACATGAAGCACAACACTGGGCAGCCAATCAGAGCAGAGCTCAGCTTGTTTAGTGAGAAGATTGTTGTGGTTGTTCAGTGGAAAATGGTTATGTGAAAAAGAATCTGTGGAGGTTTATAAACGCAAAACGGTCGTCAAAAGTGGAGCTCAAGAATAAAAACACGAGTAGGATGTAATAATAGGAAGACATAATAATTATAATTATGGCATCTTAATGGCTTCTTTAAACCATTGAACCATTTCCAGTTATGTATTTTGAATTTTTTCAGTGGGTCCAAATTTACATTTACATTTTTGTATTTAGCAAAAGCTCTTATCTTAAGAGATGGTTTTTTTTTTTGTTTGTTTGTTTGTTTGTTTTAGAGTGACCTCTGTAACAATTTAAGCAAGTTACAGTGGTGTGTGTGTCTGTGTTGCACATGTAGTGTTAGGTGTCTTTTGGTGGCACCAACACTATTTCTGTTATGATAGCTTAAAGGTGCCAGAGAATGTAAAACTTTATTTAGATTGTCATAGTAGATAATAAGTAGATTTCAGGACATAAAACGGGCATACTGTGCAGCTCCTTTAAATACAAGTCCTGGATTTGCTAAAGAGGAGAGTGCCTCGACTTCTTCATATTTAGATGCCCAAATACATTTACATACAACAGATCACGCTCAGATCCCTCAGCGCCAAGAAAAACAGTTTGTTGTCACGTATCACATATCCAGACGTCCTGCTGTCAGTCCACCCCTACCCCAAAATCTGCAGGAACTATGTGAGGATATTCAAGCTGCATGGGATGGATTATTGCAGAACACCATTAGGAACCTCTACAACACCATATATATATATATATATATATATATATATANAATGGATATGGCCAATGTGGGATGCAGTGGTTCCATCTTGTGGTAAGACTGGGTATGGCTGTTCACTCTGGTGCATGGTGTAAGTTTTTGAGTGGTCATGTTCAGTGCCTTTTGTAATTAGTTTGGTTTTAAAAGCTATTACGATAATTAACACTAAAGTGACTAAAGATTTGTTTAGAGGCTGGCAGTGTGAGACTTGTGTTTAATAATGTTTAAGCATGTGAGTTTCTAACAATAAAAAACTGACTGCACAGCACAGTGCGAAAGTCAGAGACCACCCTTAATTGATTTAATTTCCAGTCATAACAGCCATTAGCCACAAGGAAATAATATTTTGACTGGAAGTTGATCAAATTCAGTGCCCTCTGACTTTGCAGTATAGTATATTCCACTGTAAATTTAGTTGCTTTTTAGTGACTTCTTTTACTTACTTTACACTCTGTATTCGTGACACGTTGACTTATCTGACCTTCGACTCCTTTTATTCCTTAGTGGGCCTCACAGTATTCTTAAGTAAGTACTTGCAGTGTGTTTAAAAAAAGAAAATCACCGGCTGGTTGTTACCTTGTTCCTGACTGTCTTCTATTGTTTCTTTTTTCATTTCCTGCTTCCTTCTATCCTTTTATCTGAATGTCATTCCACAGAAAGACTCCCCCCAGGTAACGGGAATGGCCTTCAATAACTGTGGTTTCCGTTTTGTGCTTTCATTTATGTTTTTGTAGTAAATAACGTGTTACTTTTTTAATTAGCCTACAATCATGTAATTGGCACCATATCATTGGTTTGTAGAGGATGGTGATGATGATGATGATGATGATGATGATGATGATGATAATAGAATGTCTGAATGTGTTTGAGCTAATTGTGGACTTTTTGTTTGTCAGAGCTCCCAGGAAGCCTGTCATGGATACAGAGCTGGTGATGAACCACGGCTCTCACCTGGGTGATGCCAGTAAAAAGCGCCTGATTGAGGACACAGAGGACTGGCGTCCACGCACAGGCACCTCGCAGTCTCGCTCCTTCCGCATCCTGGCACAGATCACAGGCACAGAGAATGGTTAGTTTCAGCACTGGGTCTTAAGCTGAGCTCAATGAATTGTTGTTTGTTGATGGTTAGTGCAATATCCAAATGAGCCTCTTGCCAGTCACAATGTTCTGTACTGTGTGCCTTAAGGTCCGTGATCAATTTGTAAGAACATCAGAGTATTTATGTAATATAACGTTCATAAAATGTAATCTAGTGATATGTTGCATTGATTCGTCAGTGCCGTTTTAATGTATTGTAAGGCATGTCACAATTGGTGCAGTATTGTATTAGTATTGCAGTTCGCTGCCTTTATGGTACTGATCTAACTATTTCAAAACTGTGTATGTCGAGTTGTTGGTCTTAGCATCTGTGAGCCATTAGACATGCATATTTCAAAATCTAGACTGCTGACTGTCTGCCTAAATTGCATGTTATTAATGTCAGCGCTTCTTGATTAGTCTCCAATCTATTGCGGTCAGTAACTGTACCCACTTCCAGCACTTCACACGCATTTCTAGTTTAAGCCACACCCTCTTTTGGTTTTAATTAAAATTAATCTAACATAAAATATTGCTCAGGAACTGGAGTATTAAAATTAAGATATCTGCGTTGGGGTCAATATCTGATAATATGTCACGATACTCACCCCTGATTGCTACACTAGTATTTGTCCATGTCATGCAGCCCTACTCTTAACCCAGGATTACTATATTAGCCAGAACCATGAAGCTTTCCCCTGCCGAAACATTAAGCAGCTGTGATCCTTGTCCCATGAGATTTAAGCAACAGAGGGAAGGAATGTTTTTCATTGCCGCCTTTCTTCTCCACCTTCCCAGCTCTCTGTGTTTGATGCTGAAAGTGAGTCTTTTCTCTGAGGCAGTGCTCATGTTCCTTTTTTCTCTGTTCTCTCTCCTCCAGAGCAACCCCACGAGAGCAGCCCCGGAAAGAAGTAAGCATGTAGTGGTTTGTTATTGTTATTCGATTCGATGCCGTTTTCATGCTGAGTGCCTGAGTGTCTTTCTGCTGTTGTTACTGTTGCCGCGTTGTTTCTCGGTGCATGGTTGTGTACCGATGCCCCCAGCATGATCTGTTTTGCGCTGTCTGCATGTTGTTCAGTTTCATATTTACCGTAAGTGTGGAGTTCTGGTCAGATGCTGCATGTTCAATTAGGAATAAACCACATCAGATGCTGAAAAGAAGAGTCAAGTGCTTTAAAAAAAAAAAGGCCTACAATTTGTGACCTCACTGTCTTAATCTCCTGACCAAAGCGGAATGGAAACCGGCCCGACATGTAGAGGGATTGTGGGTAAATAAATGGGATTATGGGTAATCAGGGAGCTCTAAGAAAAACTTCCCTGCTCTTTTCCCTTTGCATGGATGTGGGAAGCAGAGGAAATGATTGCAAGCCCTTGTGTTTCAAGACCAGAGTCTAGTAAACAACGATGGCTAATGTCTCGCCTGCTCGTTCAAAACTATTCTGACTTTAATTGTGGTTATGAAGAATCAGAGGTACAGAGAAGGCCTTTGGAAGGGAGCCGTACTCATGTATATGAGTGTGGTTTCCATGCTGTGCTGAATATTGCAGCTATTAATATCACAAAACATAGCTGTTGTTGCCTGCTGAAAATGAGGTTTGGGTTTTATTACTGTTTACAATATTGCAGTGAAATTAATGTGTTTCTTCCTTTTCTTCATTTCCTTTTTCATCTTTTTCATCCATCTTTCTCTGCCGGGACATCAGGGTGACCAAAGTTGACCCCGAGGCCGTGCGGCCTAAGTACAACAAGCTTCGCGACTGGCATCATGGCGTCTCGGCCCGGGTGCTGAACGTCCAGTAGTGATTTGACATCAGCCTATCAGCCCTGCTCTAGTTAAACACACTCTTAACTCCGCCACTTTTGATTGGCTTCCATTTGTAGACCCGTGACAGTAGTGATTGCTCAAAAAGCCAGTTGTTTTAGTCTCTTTGTTCCCTTTTCTTAATTTATGGTTGTGTGTGAGTGAGTTTGAAGATGACAGAAGAGAACAGCAAAGTAGTCGATTCACTTGAATCTTTAAAATGGCCCTTATCTTGCATGAGCTACATGTTGTCTCTGCTTTAACTTCTGTTTCCAGTCTTTAGGAGTTTGTGGTTGCACAGTTTTTTAAAAAGTTCTGTTTTTTTTCCCCCTCTCTAGATCTGTCAGCTTCACGCTCTTTAAATTTTCTGCTCCCTCCTTTTCTGACTTCTGTGTTTGATTTAACATGCTTGCAAAATAGTATGAATGTCTTTTAAAAGTTCCAATAAAATGCTTTCTTTTGTCTCTCTGCCACTGAGTCTCCTGTGCACTCTTTTGTTGTTTCTCTCCTGTTCTTTCTTCTGTCTGTCTGAAATTTAATCATCTGAGCAGCTGGAAACTAAAACACAATACTTCCAGGACACTTTAAGCCACTGATTAGACGATCAGATGCAGCCCGGAGAGAGACACCCAGCCTTTCAGGTTGGATTAGAATACAGCCTAGTGTGATGGGGTTTATGTAACTAAACTGTAGTCTGCAGCCCCAGATGAGTAGTCACAAGTTCCAGTCAGATCAGGCAACAGTCTGTGATGTGCCAAGGTGCTTCTTTCCTACACTAGACAGTGGCTAGACAGTAGCATCCCACAGGCCTGCCACACACCTCATCACACAAAGAACTGTAGCTCTCTCCCCTCTGATGGAAAAACCACTGAACATTTCCAATATTTATTTATTGTCATGGATTAATAATAGATGAGCTTCCTCCTTTGCGCTGAGTAGCTGCTACCTCTCTTTCTTTATGCCTGTCTTTCTCCCGCCTTTATTCTCTCCCTTTTGTCCCCGGGGGTTAAAGAACATAAAGAACAAAATGGAACACAGGGTGCTGGGGAAAAAATGGAATCAAGCAAAGCAATACATAACGTATTGGTTTGAGCAGAGGTGTAGGGGAACCTGAGGGTACATTATATATTAATACTCCATTCTCTTTAATGCACTTTTTCGCTCGCTAGCCGCAGGCTATGAGACTGGCTAGCCTAGCAGTAATGCAGCACTGACTGTGTCCACCAGGTGGCAGTAGGGTACAGAGGGTTCTCTTTCCCTGGTCTGCTCACTACCTGCACATAGATAGACGTAGGCGAATTGACTGTGAACCTGTGTGAGAGGAAAGTATTTGTTTTTGATTATCATTTTTTAGTTTTATTACTGTTTGTTTTTCAGTCCTAAAGACTTGTACAAAATGTGAATCCTCTTATTGTGAGGTATTGTATTGTTTCAATTCAGACATCAAGTCAAACATGCAGGATCCCGGAAAAGCCACTTAGTAGGCTCTGAAAAGGTAACCTTGATAAGCCATTTCATTTAGCTGCAGGGTGGGTTTTTGTGTTGGCAAATTCCTCTGCCGAGTTCATGTTAACCCGCTGCTGAAGGCAATGCACCATGCTGTTCAGCCTGTAACCAGCTGCCCGGTGCATATGTGCCCCGCATGGCCTCTGCCATGGCCAGCCAGGCCCTCCCCCACCTTTAAAGGCAAGTTCTGTGCTTTCTCAGATATGGTTTCCCCTGCTGGCTCTGGCCAGGTTGAGATGATTTTTTTTTCTACTCCCATCTGTTATAGCAGAGCTGTATCTTTCCAATATCTTGTATTATCTTGAAGCTTATTATATGACGGTGTGAAAAGATTGTAGCATCTATATCCGGGCGCCTGGACCCATGAAACATTTTTGTATTATTTGACTGTATGCTGATGGAAGATTCTGATCACTCTGACTCTGAGTGGTGTTAGTGGATTATTGTTCCTTGTATGTTTGTGCGTTGGGGGTTAGATGGTGGGCATGGAAACTGGGGCAGTGCTTTGCTGGAGTGAAGGCAGTGCCAGCTATTGTTGTTGGCACCTGTTTTCTTCATTAACAAACCATCTGGGACTGCTGGGCTGATTGGCCAGATTTATTTGATCAATCTGGTCATGTTTAGCATCCTACACAGGCCTAATTCAAAACACGTCCCCTGTAATTGGCTAGATTGGTATTAATTGCGTATGTGTAGACTGGCTCCTAATTGCTTCTTAAAGGCCTGGTTTGATGTAGTTTCCCGTCACACGTAATTGCTTTATTGTGTTCCGTAAGTAAATCCTTAATCTATTCCTTCATTGGCGCAGACAGTCTTCATCCGTTACTCTTCAATTACTAAACCTCCAAATGCATTTCACCTCTCATGTTCTCCGAAAAAGCTTTTCATTACGTGGATGCTGAATGACTGCAGGCCCTCGTAGGTTGCGGTCAGAAATAACAGATGAGTATATCCCACGAACGACTCCCCTTCTCGCTTTGGAACAGGAATGTCGTTTGTTAGGGCACAGCACGCAGAGCACTGGAGGGAGCGCGGCCGGACGTGTGGCTGCGGACAGTGAAAAGGCAGCAAAATGACACCCAACAGCTGGAGAAAGAGCTTGGTCTTATGGCTAAACCCTCCCCTGTGTTCATGCGTGCTGTTGCCATAACAAACCCACCCCAGGGTCTCTCCCCAGGACTGGAGAGCAGCTGATCGGTCAGTTTTGAGAGGTCTGGAATTTGGCTTAATCTTTTCTAAGACTGGAGTGGAATTTGAGAGATTCAAAACTGTAATAACTATGTTATGAGCACGTATCTGGAATTTTGAAGCATTTTTGAAGTCATTCCATCACTGCTCATCTCTCTCTCCTCTTCTTTATGCACAGTGAGGCTGTGGAAGATGTCCAACTGAGCGCTCATACCACCTCTACAGTTAAAACCATGACCAAAACCCCTGCTGGAGCCCCTCGCACTGGAAACGGTGTCCCTCCTCCTACAACCAAAAGCTGGCAGTCTAGTGGGAACACTGCAGGTACATAAATACCTATATATGTACACATATATACTGATATAAACCAGGTATCAGTTTCTAAATTCGACTGTTTGTCTTTTTTAAAAGGCCTGCACATGGCTTACATGTGTAGCAGCAAGGTTTGTCACTCCCCCCCCTCCCCACTGTAAACATGGAAATGTCTAGAAATACATATGTACATTCATGTATGTATATGCAGTGCAGGATGCATTGTGCCCTGAAGGTGGCAACCTTGTGCTTTTTGAATTATGGCTTGTGGCGCCCGTGTTTATTGCTGCAGAGTACTTACTGTGCCATTGGATTTTAGAGCTTGAAGTTCACAGGGCCCATAAAAATAGAGTGGTATTTCACTAAATGAGCTCAAATGATATGTCTTAACAGTTATGCAGTCAAATCGGTTGTGAAATTGAAATTACTTTTTTTTTTTTCCCTCTCCATGTGACTGAGTGCCCACTAAACAGAGGTGTTTTAGGGTCCATATCTCCCTCCCCTCATGCAGTGCTCCAGGCTTGGGACTGGAACATAAATATTTACTCAGGGGATGAGGTGATCTTATTAGCGTGCTCTGTGCTCTTCAGTGGGCGTCCATATCCCACAGAGGTGCAGTATTGTTGGTATGCAGCCCCATGTTTACCAGGACAGGGTCTCTGGGGGGCTTTTAAGAGCAAGCTGCTGACAGGAGCTTTGGCAGGGATGGTTGGGGAACACAGGTATCTCTCTGTGAAATATGTGTGCCTCTTACTCGTTTGACTCGAAAACAAACAGCCAAGCTCCAGACAAGCCTTGCTGGAGCCAGTACATCCATGACCTTAAGTGCTTTAAGATTAGAAGCGGGCAATGTGGCAAAAATGACCATGATACTTCAAATCATTTCCTTAACGCACAGTTAAAATAACTTAATTCGCTGGTGTTTGTTAGATTAGACACAATGCAACAGACGGGCAGCTTTAAAGACGCTATTGGAAAATGAGTGCTGATGATTAATGGTTCACATATTGCATATCACTGTAAATAGATGCACTTAAAAGGGAAAATAATTTGAATAATTCAATCCATGAGATGTAAACATTCAGTATCATTCAGAGTGGTTTGATGGTTAAAATGGTTTATTGTAGTGAATCTTACATCACTTTACAATGATGTTAATGGGAACAAGGAGTCTACAACAAGTAATAGGCATTTTATTTACTATCCAAAACCACCAGGGAACCTACACAAGTCTTCTGGGTCTTCTGCATGTACCCCTCTGCCATGAATGGGTTCAAATACACGTATTAAAATACATTTCAAGCCAAAACCTTCACAGAACCATCATACAGCAATGTCTCAGGAATCAAGTAGCAAGTATCTAACCATTTCATCTAATAACTTTCTGTGAGCTTTTAGAGTTGGACATCTGGTTCCCCTCACCACCACTCTAAACAATTCTGGCTTGGCAGGTTTCTTTAGAACAGAGAATTTCACAGCAAACCAATCCAAATGAGTTTGTTTACTTATCTTAACCATTTAATTACATCAGTTAAAAAAAGCCCCTTTAATGAGATTTCGACCTCTCGAAAGTAAGGAGGATCCTTGGACAACAACAACATATGGAAGAATCTAGTAAATCTCTTTTCAGTGAAACATAAAGCTTATCATCGTATCACCAGTCCATAACCAAAGTTCAGTCTTGCTCCATGTGTTTTGACCATCTCTGCCATGTGAAGGAGCGCTGATGTCTTGCCTCCCCAGTTGATATCTAGATCTAGAATCCTTCCCTGGTTTGAAATAATACTTTCCAAAAGCAGACAGTGTGATGATGAGACAGGAGCAGGGTTGATGGAGAAGATCCGTCAACAGACGTCAGAGTGATTCGGAGTGATTCCACACATCAAAAGCTATCAGGATGGACTATCCATTCTCCTGGAAGATCCGGAGAAAAGCATCTGGGCCTCATTGCACTACGTGACCTGTGGCTGTGTGCTACCTAACATGGAAACTGTAGCTCCTTAAAACAGCTCTGTTCCCCTAATGTCAGCCCAGCCCCCCTTATTACAAAATGATTAGGACTGATGAAGATGGGATCTGCTTGTACAGACAGCTGAGAAGAAGGCTTTTAAGGATGGAAGAGAAAGCTCTTTCAACGTATTTTCTTCTTGAGTGGTTTCCTCCAGAAATGTTCCGATGTGATTTGAGCGGCCCTTCGCTTGGATATGTGTTTTGAAAGTAGGCTGTAAAAGTATAACTGCTTCTCAGGTCTGCCGAGATTTGAGCAGGGAGGAAAAGCTCCCCTTATCTAACCTTAGCCTCAGGATGTGGCAAGCTGCTCCACCAGAGGATCTGCTGGAGAAAGGGATGACTCAGCAGAAGAACAGCATGATGGAACCACTGAGGTTTACTCTGTCCTTGGACTGAGCGGCCAGTGTTTTCCATTTTCACCGTAGATTCTGAGAATCTGAAACAGTGAGGTTGTGGAGGGACTTGTCCCACCTGCAAGTCATGGGAATAGGATATTTCCTGAGTTAAGATATTTTGTCCATCCTGGGACACCTAGTCAAAACAAGGGCTGAAGCTAACTATTACTTATGCTTGTGATTAATTTACTGACCATTTCTTTATTATGCAATTAAACATTTTTATACAAGGGACAATAGCCATAACATGGACATATCAGCCTGTTTAGTTCAATTTTATTAATTTTTTAATTCAATTAGAATATTTGGAGTAATACGCTCATCATCTAATAAAATTAGCTGCACTTAGAAGGAAGTGTTGGAAGGAAGATAATTGGGAAGGAAGATAAAGGTTACTAGGAACAATAAGTGATGATAAATTTAGGGTGATATGGACAATATTTATTGAGCTACACATACAGAAGTAGTGTCTCTCAGTATGGCGTCGGGCCACCGTGTTTGCCAACATAACATGCCAGACGTCTCGTCATGGATTTGTATAGGGTCCTAATGGTGTCCTGTGATAATCCATCCCATGCAGCTTGAATATTCTCACACAGTTCCTGCAGATTGTGCGGTAGGGGTGGAGGTGGACTGACACCAGGCCTTCTGGGTGTGTGGCACGTGAAAACAAGCCATTCATCTTGGTGCTGACCACGATGCCTCCACACACGGATTCGTTGGTCATCTCCACCAAGACAAAAGTGGGACCCGTCATTGAAGATGACCCACTGCCATTCTGAGTCACTCCATGACAGTCTGGCAAGACACCATTGCAGTCTTTCGCAATGTTGACGTGGTGTTAAGGGCAGTAGTCACAACGGTCTGCGGTCTGCCAATGGTGCTGGCACTGACAGGATGACTCATGGAGGGCATCGCTGCTCACTGAATGTCTGCAGTCGTGGCTGTTGTGTCAGTCAGGTACCGCAATCTTTGCTTGCGTCACATGCGTGGCCAAGTGTGAAATTTCATTCACATGTCTTATCAAGTTCCATTCCTGTTGGTTCATTCCGTCTAGGTGCAACTATTTGTGCAACTATTCTTTTGATGGTGAGTGTATTTAGAGTAATTTTAGGTACATTAATAAAACTGTGAAGTTGAGTTCCATTCTTTTGGTGGAATGGCTACTAGGGAGCTGGCAGAAAGGGATTGATCAACCAGTCTAACAGTTATGTTCTTGTTTCAGTATAAAAGAAAAGTTATAAATATGCATGAAACCTGAAATGGAAATTCATCATCAGAAATATGCAATTGCTTTTATTTACATTTATTTCTCAGTTGAGTGTTGCTAAATAATGTAAATAAGTATGATTGATTACAAGCAATTACAACCAAAAGCTGTACTAGCCTCCATTTATCTTGCTTCATTTATGGTTTATTTGTTTTTTATATTTTACAACTTTACACAGAACAAATAAGAAAGTTCTGTCTGAGCCATAAACAGGTTCTTATTAGGGCCCAGAACGGGGACAGAAGCCATGATGCCCCTGTGTAAGCTGAAATCTTTTGGAGTTAGCTCACTTATGAGCATTTATAGGACTTTTTTAAATAAATAAATAAATAAATATATGGCTGTAACACACATCATTTTGTAAACATTACATGTAGTATCAGATAAAGACATCCAGTGGTTCAAGGAGAGTGTGAAAGCTTTGGCTGACCACATATTTAATATGTGGAACATATGCATTGTTATTACTGTCACAGTGTAATTCTTGGATGTTATGCAAGCAGATGATCAGACTGTGGCCCAATGTGTGAGCTATGATGTCCTGAGAAGGAAACCCTGCCTCCCCCTCGTCTGTCACACACATCTTTGTCACAGCTGAACTGGCTGGCTGAAAGCAGCGGATACATCCTCCAGATGTCTATCAGCTGGAGATAAGACACCCTGCAGCCGTAACTCCCCCATCCCAGCTCTTTCTTTCTCCTCTCTCTCTCTCTCTCTCTCTCTCTCTCTCTCTCTCTCTCTCTCTCATTCCATCTGATGGCGCCATTCAAGAATGTGTTACTTTAGCACCAAGATGGTTAGGCTAGCAGCATTTGAGCAAGACGTAGCCTATGGGCTCCTCTCACTACCCCGTGAGTACACAGTGCTGTCAACTTCTGCTTGCCATCTCTCCGTCAGGGGGAAATTGCGGAGGCATTTTGTGAGGTGACCCAGTCTGGTTCACCAACACCACCCACCCCCCCCCCCCCGCAGCTTTGATTTCTGCGCCAGGCTGAAAGGACGCTTCTGTATCTCCCACCACAGCACAGTGACCTTTGCCCTTCCCGCCCTGCCAGGGTCTATGCAGGCGGGGAGAGAAGGGGAGGATTGTCCCTCTCCTCTCCGATCTCCCAGAGACTTGGAGGGGGGGGGGATTATTTTGCCAGGTGTCTCCTCTGGCTCTGGGAATGTTGTTTTCGTCTTTCTTTTTCTTTTTTTTCTTTTTCTTTTTTTTTCCCCTTCACTTGAGTAAACTGATCTTTTGTTTGGGGCCTGGGTGGTGTGGATGTCCCGGACACAGATGGCCCATCCTCTTCTGAGGCCCTGCGATGAACCCGTTGGATTAAGGAGGGGGTCAGAGCGTGTATCTTTTTCTTAACAAGGGGTCTCTCCATCACCTGTGGTCACGCTACACAGCCATACACAATATTACCTGATCTTATTACCTCTCTGTGGCACAGCCACACAGCTTTGTCTGCAGCAATTCAGACAATGTTGTGGGTAAAGTTCACCTACTGGTCATTCAGATTAAAATCTCTCTCTCTCTCTCTCTCTCTCTCTCTCTCTCGCTCTCTCTCTCATTAGGTTTTCCCAAAGCAGGTGCACCAGCAGGCCACACGGCGCCCTCCTATGGGCGAGTGAGCAACAGCGGTCCGAAAGGCCCCGATCGCCCCGCACCGCAGCCTCACCCTAAAGACCAGGATACGCTTGTGCAGAGAGCAGAGCACATCCCTGCTGGAACCCGCACACCCATGTGTGCCCTCTGCAACATGGTCATTAGGTGGGCTTCTGACATAAGCACATTTGTTTGTTTATGTTACTATATATTGGCGCGTGTTGTTCTTCTATGTTGCAGTTACAGCTTTGAAGCCACATTGTAAAAGCAACAAAAGAAAAGCATTGATAACTAAGGATAGACAGATCAATATGGGAGGACCCAAAGTTAATATTTATAGAATAAACAGCCTTAGAAAGGCATGTCCTTGCTGTCCTGTTGAAATCTTTTATGTTTGTCTTTAACATTTGATAAGGGCAGTTACCCATTGCCTTGTGACAGTTCTGTAGAGGTAGTTATCAAGACCAGTTCTAACTCAGACTGTCAGTACCGAAATACTGATTTGAATCTGCTGGACTGAACTGGTGCTGCTATCAGTATTTACAGAACGTTAATTCATTCTATGTAGCAGGCACTTTAAAATGGTTGGTTCTAGAATGGATCAGCTGGAGGATTGCTATGCTCTATGGGATTAGAACATTCACTTTTGACTACCTTAACATTTTCGAATGCCACCCATAGTTCTGTGCTGTCCAGTCATGGCTGAAAGGTTAAGATATTTCAGTGTGACCTCACTTTACTAAATTCTAGATCTAGCTGTCAACTGGAAAGGCAAGACATCAGTGCTCCTTCACATGACATAGATGGTCAAAACACATGGAGTGAGACTGAAATTGGGTTAAGGACTGATTATGCAATGACACATGACAAGCTGTATGTTTCACTGAAAAGAGATTTACTACATTCTTCCACACGTTGTAGTTGGGTAAGGATAAAACTCTAGGTAGGATGTTTTGATGGCTTAAAGCACCATATCCACCAGCTTCTTTGACCTTTCTTGTTCATCATTAAATCCAGTAGCTAGCATAGCATAAATCTTCTGCTACTTTAAAGGAATTCTTTATTTTCTTAGTTCTGTAGTGTAGCTTCATTTATCCAGGCCTTAATGTGAGGAACATCACCTTACTGTGTTTTTGTTATCGACCATGAAGTAAGTAAACAGAAGAGTCTTCACTCCAAGGAGTAAATTAGCTTAAGGGGAGGGGAGGGGGGGAGGGGGGTGCTGATATTAAGCTGAGTCTGTACTGATGTAAAATTCTGTAGCCAATAGCTACCATAGCATACATTTTTAACTGCTAGGTTGTGGGTTTTTAATCTTTTCACATCTTTGTTCATGTCATTATTCTCTACAGCAAATGAAGTAGAGTAGTATCAATAAGAGTATCAGTAACGTTTCCCCCTTTTTTTTAAACCAACTTTCCCAAACGAGTTTCCCAAATGAGTTTTATCCAAAATGAGACTTCCTATAGACCCCTGATGTCCTTCTGTAGATTATGTCATTCCAATATTAGCAGTGAATGCTTGCTACTAGCAGGAATGCAGCAATGCTCATATTCGTAATGATCTCAGAATTTATAGACTCAAGTAACTTTCAGAAGAATAATGTGTTTTGGACTGAACGTATCAGGTTTGGAACTTTTCTCTTTACCACCAAAAATCCAATTCTTTTTTGTCATAGAAAAATCCATGAACGTTCCTAATGTGGCCATGACTCCTGACTAAAGAATGCAGCACAATTTCAGATATCATTGTAAACGTATATATCAATGTAAACATCTGTACATGTAATTTGTGTCCATGCTGTGTTACAAATTCCCCACAGCACATGCTGTTCGAGTCTGATCCTCTTGACCCATGGCATAAAATCAAAGAAGACTCATGTAAAGCCGCGACCAGGGCAAGTCAGTCTCGGTGTGAGTGGAACATGCGGTGTAAGCTTTAATTTGCAGAGAAAGTAATTGCTGATTAATTTGGCGTGACAGCCGGGCTGGGCAGCAGCCGTGCTGCCTTTATCTGAGCAGAATGAGAGTTCATGGCCCTTGCTGGCTTGTTATCGTTCAGTAGCTCCGACCAGAGTGCTGTGGCTCTCCCCTGGAGAGGCAGAACCTCGAGGCCGGTGTACGTTACACAGCCGCGGCCCGGGGGTAGACTCCAAGACTCCTGGCAAAAGTGGTCGTGACATCCAAGCTTTAGGGCTCCGTTTTCGGCATTCGATATGCTCTGGGCCCTTTGTTTTCCCTCTCAGTTAATCATCCGATTTGTAATCTGCATCTTCGCTGACAGAGTGGAACCTTGCTGCTCATGTTACTCTTCAGATAACTGCACCAGATCACCAGATTCAGAGCCTCAAAAAACATCTACTTTCACAGGGCGCACAATGCGTTTCTTTAGGTTTTGGTGCTCGTCTCGTATGAAATGTAGCATGAGAAATTTTAAGGAATTCTTTATATTCTTATTACTGTAGCTTAGCTTCATTTATCCATGCATAAATGTGAGGAACATAGCCTTCCTGTGTTTTCGGTACCAACCATGAAGTAAGTAAACAGATGTCTTACAGTCTTCGCTCCAAAGAGCTCTGTAAAGTAATTTGGCAGGGCAACCGGGAAATCAACATTTGGTGACGTAATTCTGTAGTGACCATTTGATTATTAGACTCCTGAGTCTGCCAGTAATAAAATATACAGCTCACAGTAGTCTTGTGGTCAGAAAGTGACCGTTGATGGACTGATGAGATGTATATTGTGCATATATCTCAAAGCACATACCCATGTTTGATTATCGACTGTTGGAATAGACGTTCATACTTGCCAGTCTGTGCGCATTGTTGGAAATGGTATTATTGTTCTTTTGTTGAGGTATTACAAAGGAATTGGATTGGATTTTAGGAATTGCACAGAGACTCTGTATTATCCAGTTATCACAATTAAATCTTAAGACATGTTAATCTTTGGATTACTTGGTAATTACTATGAACCTAATATGCAAATGATGTCATCTGAAAATAAGACAGTGAGGGATTGAAGTGTGGGCACTTGCAGTTTACAGGTCTTTAAGTAGATGTATTATGTATTACATTACAGTTTGTTCTATCTGTCTGTAGGGGTCCTTTCCTAGTGGCCATGGGGAAATCATGGCACCCAGAGGAGTTTACCTGTGCGCACTGCCACTGCTCTCTGGCCGAGTTGGGCTTCGTGGAGGAGCGCGGTTCCGTCTACTGCGAGCACTGCTATGAGCAATTCTTCGCCCCCACCTGCTGCCGCTGTCAGCAGAAGATCCTCGGGGTGAGTGAAAACTCAGGGAACAGTACCCAGCTAAACTTAAACCATCTAATTGGCTCTGCTGTTCAGCTCTAGAAACGCACACACTGTCTCTCTGCTTCGAGGTCTTGCCGGTATAATGGAGGAATAACACTAATTATTAGCCTAAGAAGAGAGACTCTATGCTCAAGCTCTATTTCCCCGTCTTTTTCATTCTCATTCTTTTCACTGATCTTTCCCCTCCCTTCAAAGTCTGATTTCCTCATTCCGCCTGTGATTGCAGCCTCGCAGCCCTGGGAGCCTCCTGGTTAGGCGGCAGGGCCTGTGGGGGGAAAAAATGCTTTAATCGGGATCATAAGGTCTATGAGACCAAAGAGGGGAGGCTGGCACTCGCTGCTCCGACGTGTGACAATTAGCACCGGCTCTGGCGCTTCAGTGTGAGCCCCCACTTCAAACAGGCAGCACTGGGCCTCTGGAGGTGCCCGCGAGGTCAGCACCACAGAGCAAGGCGATGGAGCGGAAGGGGTATTGCTCTGCTAATGAGAGGCTAGGCTAGGGCTCCTAATCTAGGACACCCGGGCATGGGCTGTGGAGGGATCAAACATCATCATGTTTATAGCTCTATTTAACATCATATTTATTGTGTCAGTTCATTTTAAGGAGGAAGAACATGAGGGTAATTTTAAGTCTTCTGTTTTTCTTTCTCTAGGTGTATTTTTTTTTTTTTTTTTTTTAAAAGCAGACAATGAGCTAGCAAGTATAACTGTGTGCGCTTTTAAAAATGACTCTGCTGCCATTTAGTAAAGCATTAAAAGTAAGATTATATTGAATTCATTGTGGATAACAACTTTTAAGAGTATTACTCATAAGCTTTTTGAAATGTCTTTTTTTATTATTATTATAATTATTATTTACACTCCATCAAAGGAATAGTTGCACTCAGAGGGAAGTGTCTGTTTACAGTGCTATTGGGAAGGAAGATGAAGGTTACCAGGACCAATAAATGATGATAAATTTAGACTGATATGGACAGTATTTATTGAGCTACACATACAGAAGTGGTGTCCCTCAGTATGGCATCGGGCCGCCATGTTTGGTAACACAACATGCCAGACATCTTGGCATGGAGTTGTAGAGGCTCCTAATGGTGTCCTGAGATAATCCATCCCATGCAGCTTGAATATTCTCACACAGTTGCTGCATTGGTGCTGATCACGATTCCTCCACACACGGATTCGTTGGTCGTCTCCACCAAGTCAAAAGCGGGGCTTGTCACTGAAGATGACCTGCTGCCATTCTGAGTCACTTCATGGCAGTCTGGCACGACAACATTGCAGTCTTTGGTGACGTTGAGGTGGTGTTAAGGGCAGTCATCGTAACGGTCTGTATGCCGCCTGCCAAAGGTGCTTGCACTAACAGGATGACTCATGGAGGACATCACGGCTTGCTGAATGTCTGCAGTTTGGCTGTTGGGTCAGTCAGGTCCTTGCTTACTTCACATGCCCGGCTGAGCGTGAAACTTTCATTCACATGTCTCACGATGTCAAACCTACCCACCAAGTTTCATTCCTGTCGGCTGATTCCTTCTGGGTGCAGCTATGTGTGCAGCTATATTTTTGATGACGAGTGTAGATGTAGTTAAATATTTACATTGGTTCATAGTTCACACTGGTTCATAGTTCAAAAATGACAGAGCCATGGCAGAAACATACAAAAATTCTTTCTTTCCACAAAATCAAGACCATACGGACTGCAAGTCAGATCGTAATGATGAAGGCTGAAAAAAGTGGACCTAGAGCAGGAGGAAGAAACCTTGAGAGGGGAACCCACCCTCATCTGGTTGACGCTGGGTAGCAAAACACAACAAGAGCAATAAGTAGTGTTGAAAAGAAAAGAAGTAATGAACATACAGCAAGGCGGGAGAGAGGAAATGAGCCTCTCAGAGAGGCTCAAAAGAATAAGGGTTAAGGTCATGATTGCCTTGAGGACATGTAAGCATGAGAAATAAAATGACTGTACACTTTTTTTTTTTTTATTGCAAGTGGTGAGCATAGTGTTACAGCTTCTAGGGATCAAAAGAGGAAAGTAGAAGAAGTGCAGTACTTACCTTCTGTCTATTCCAATTTAACAGGAAGTCATCAATGCCCTGAAGCAAACATGGCATGTGTACTGCTTCCTGTGCACCTCCTGCCAGCAGCCCATTCGCAACAACACCTTCCACCTGGAGGATGGACAGCCCTACTGCGAGAGAGGTGAGAGGGCAGCTCACACACCTGTGCAGTACTAACACAACCTGACACACAGACACACACACCCACACACCCCAACCCATCCCATGCTTTCCCTCTGACCGAGCTCATCAAAATGGCCCAGCCCACAGGACTGGTGTTGGTTACAGCAGAGTAATGGAGTAATCTGTGCTTGTTACACAGTCATTAAACAGTCAGTGACCTTTACAAGGTATTGGAGAACCATTAAAATTCCCAGTAAGTTTACAGGCCATTTACTTTGCCCCAATGACGGCTTCTGCTGAACTCATCTTTGTGAAATATGTTGAATGTTAAAGGTGCATTAATCACTAATTAATGTTTGCTATGTCTCTTTTTTACTATTAGACTATTACTCTCTCTTTGGTACCAGCTGCCATGGCTGTGACTTCCCTATTGAGGCTGGAGATAAGTTTCTGGAGGCCTTGGGCTTCACCTGGCATGACACCTGCTTCGTATGTTCAGTAAGTTCACATTGGGAGGAAGTAGTTATCAGTTTTCAAAATAAATTTTTTAAATAAATTAAATCTATAATAAATGCATCTGTTTTTACAAATTGCATCTTAACAGAAATGTACTGTAGTTAGTTTAGCGTGTTTTGTCAGTTCACATACACTTGTGTTTAACTCTGTTAGTGTCTAAAGGTTAGCACATTTTGGCACAACCATGTTGTGTCTATTACAGAATAACTTATAAATATATGTAAATAGAATATGAAATAAGTCTCCTTTGTACTAATACATGTCACATAAATGATGCATGTTTTCTGTGATCCAACTGGGTAGTGTATTTCTGAGGGCTTTTATCTATGTTTAGAAAATCTCAGCTTCTAGAATACCTGCTTTCATCAAATGTGAAATTCCTGTCCCAATTCTAAAGGATTTTACAGAGAGGATTTCATAATATTTATGCTAGATTTTGTACTACAAAATGGCCCGAACATTGTTTAATAATGTGTTTTTAACAGGAAATTTGCGAAAGTCAGTTCTAGATTAAACAGAGGCATTCGAAGCTTCTAAAAGAGCTTCAAGTGTTTCACTTGAAGCTTGTAACAGACGTATTAGCATAAATTTACATTGTAGCATTTTAATAGTGACCCAGTAATGTATAAAGCTGCTTTCACCGTTTTCTGTTTCAAACAACCGACTGATTAGTCTGCTGCTCATATTCAGACGGATCAAGGAGTTCCTGAAGCCCCAGAGTGGGGCCGTTTTTATCGCTAAATTGGTCCAACCCATTGGAAATCAAAACCTGATTGGTTGATCTCTCTGTGGCTTTGTAATAATGCTGATAGTTATTACTTCATAATAATGCTGAATGAGAATTTCACTCTTTAGATCATAACTGATAAGAGAGCACACTGAGCCATAGCTACCTTAATACCATGGAGAAAGAAACAGTACCTAATGGCCAATTTTCCACTCCGCATTTCAGGAATTTAACTGTTTATAATAGATGACAGGCATGCATTGTTTTACCCTGTCCACCCTATTACACTGTGAATGCTCTGAAACCTGTAGAGTTTTACCTTCATATTAGAATCATTGTATACATGCAACTGTCATTGTTGAAATCCGTAATTCCAGACTTTTGAACATCTTGTCCTGTGATGTGTCCTCCAGGTCTGCAACACCAGTCTAGAAGGTCAAGCCTTTTTCTCCAAAAAGGACAAGCCCCTCTGCAAGAAGCACGCACACAGTGTCAAAATCTGAGCCCGTCTGTTGCCAAGAGAAGAGGACAATGGGATGAAAATGACAAAAAGCTCAACCAGCTATTCTTGTTCTATGTTTTACAGATTTACCTGGTGTTAATGGAGGTGGTTTAGGGGATGTGTTTTCTAGCTGTGCTGATCATTGGAACACATGCAGTCTTTGCCATGTGTGCTATTTTGCGTTTGACTTGGTTGAACTATGGAGCTCTATCAAATAAAGTATTTTTGAGAATTGAAGTGCGTTTGAAGACAGTAATATACGATCCAGCTTTTCTCTTATGTATTAGCTGTCATCTCCAACGTACATTTTGAAGAGGTGTTATTTTTTTTGTGTGTGAGAGAGAGGTTATAAAAACTGTTGTCAAAGTATAAACTGATGCAAAACAGAAAGACATCTAGCATGTAGTGGAGAGTAGCAGGACAGAGGGGCGCCTCGGACTTTGCTAGCTTAATTGAGAGAACTTTTGAGTCATTTTAACTTGTGAGAAAGGAACTGTGTGTGTACTGTTTGTCATTTGTGAACGTTTTCATTTTTTCCATATGCTAATAGAAGAGTATACTTTCAGTTAGCCTCTGTTCTGCAGTCATGTTATACCAAGAAGATTTAGAGCTGCCCACTTGTGTGTATTTTATTAAGAGATTGTAGGCCTGAATCTGTAAGCAGCATGACCAGCGTTAAGACTCTGTATGTTCAGCTTCTTTCCAGTGGTCCAGCCCCTCCTCATCCCCTCCGCTGCGGCAGGGGCTGAAACAGAGCGCTATTTATCCAGCTATATTTATTGAGGCTTGAGGGGTGAATTTTGGGGTTTCTAAGGACTTTGCACATATTTCACTGCACTGACAGAGTCAGGGTGGGGAATCAGTTTTAAGGAAAAGTGATGTAGTTCATGTTGTTAGATGTTTAACGTGTGTAGGATACGTTTTGGGCCTAGTCTGATTTTCTGAACCAGTTATGTTTTTAATATGAAACTTATTACGAATGCCTAGTTGCCTTAGAATGAATTGTGCACAGACTGCTAATATAGAACTTGGTGAGCACACACTCCTAAACCAATCATTTCACTCTATTTACATTGTTTTACAGAGCTTTTGCCCTTTGGTCATAAGTAATGTACTGCAGAATTGTGTTTTCACATCTTTTTTTTTTTTTCTCCTCCCATCTGTTCTGCATATATTTGTCACTTCCTAATTAAGAAATGGGAAAAATAAATGCTGTTCTTATGAAGCTCTGCCTCAGAGTGTAATAAATATTAATATAGGTTGTATTTCCACTAAGCCAGTACCGTAGTAGCTGTTTGTCTATTGCCATTACACAATTATTCCTTTTCCTCTTTAACATTATTAATACAACTTTTTGGGTATAAATCATTACATTTTTTCTATTATTTATGTTGTGTGTCTTATCGTGTGTGTGTGTGTGTATGTGTAGATAGATAGACAGATAGATGGATAGATGGCTAGACAGATAGATGGATACTTATACTGTGTGTGTGTGTGTCTATATATATATATATATATATATATATATATATAT
>CM067490.1:22507846-22556057 GCA_034552555.1 Semaprochilodus insignis | reverse complement strand
TAATTACAAATGTTCCACTTCTAACAATGTTAAATGGAACATTTATAATATTTTGTTGAATTTTTCTGTCCAATGTGACTATGAGGTTAGCCTAGCTAGGCTATTGAAAGTGCAGATCTGCAGCCTTTAAACAAAAATGTGTCATTAAAAGGTCCAAAAATCCCAAAGATTAAGCAAATTTGGGTGGAAATTAAAAGAGTTATACTTCTAATGATGTTAAATATTAATAAGAATTGGAATATTTGGAATATTGTATTGAAATTTAGTCTCAAATGTGGCTATGATGTTAGCCTAGCTTGGCTAATAAAAGTGCGGAAGTGCAACCTACAAACACAAACGTGCTATTAAAAGGTCCAAAAAGCCAAAAATGAAGAACATTTGGGCGAGAAAATGAAAAAACTCATACATTTAATGATGTTAAATATTAATTAGAAATTGAATATGTGGAATAATATTTTGAACTTTAGTATCAGATATGACTACGACGTTAGCCTGCTAGGCCACTAAAACTGAGTGCCTGCAGCGTATAAACACTAATGTGGCATTATATGAGTCCACCAAGCCAAAGAAATGGAGATAAACGAGTCCATATTTCTCAGTTTTCAGCTAACGTTATCAGCTCCAGGAGCAGGTGTTAGTGTGTGCTGGCTTGTAGGTAGGTGTACTACTCGTGAGCGTCGATGGTGGGAGCCATTTCTGACGAAGAAGGAGCGGTTTTTTTGATGATGAAGGAGGAGAGCGAAGCGGGGCTCCTTCGACTTGGAAGAAGGATCTGCTGAAGACCGAAGTCAGGCGCAGCACTTTCATTTAGCTCTCCTTGCGAAACTGGCTGAAATGAGTGCCATGTTCTCTTCGTAGCGGAGACACGGTGGAGGAAAGAGTGGAGAGCTGAAGTGAAGGTGAAGGTGAGTTCAGATAATGTGCGAGTGTGACCACGAAGCTCCTTCGCCAGCTTCGCGGTCGAATATTTCCGTTCCACCTTAAATGGCGCAGCAGTTACATTTCTGGGGCGCCAGAATGTAACTGCTGCACCATTTAAGGAGGAACGGGAGAATTCGACCACGAAGCTGGCAAATGAGAGGCTGCCTTCAGCCTGTCGGTGTGACAGCTCGGGCAAGTGCTGCAAACTTTGTTCTTAGGCTTCTTTTTGAGCTCGTATGGGGTGTGTTGGGTGGGATAGTGGTCCATTTAGGTGCCCGGTATTGACATGTGCATGGCCAAACTTTGTGCTCTGCTCGGTGCTTGTCCTTTCCCCTCACATGGTCGCAGGGTTAGCTGCTTCAGGGGGATGGAGATGTGGAGAGATAATCAGCACAGAGCTCCCAACTATCAAATAGTGGACCCTGCCGAGTGAGTAACTGCCGAGTGAGTGCCGAGTGTACAGCAACCAAACCTCAGACCTCATTCTGACAGACTACATGCACTTCTGCTGCACCTCAGTACTAAACTAAGCTGGAGGGATGAGCTGTGGCCACAGATGTTGAGGGGAAAGTGAAATATCTGCTATTTAAAATGACTTCTTAACCGGTTTACCTGCTTGTTTACCTGGACCCTAATATGAATTGGTGTGTCAGTGAAGGGGTGGGGCTATATGACCATATTTATCATATGTATATTACGGTAAATTGTGTCATAGTAAGCTTTTCTGACCATATAGTGGACATCTTTAGTACTTCAAGCTCGTTTTATTGCAAATACATTATTATTTGTCAACACTGTACACTGTAAAAAGTGTTTCAGCCTAAAAAAAGACTTTTAATTTGTTACAAGAAACATCAGCCTAAAAATAGGACGAACAGTTCTTTCAATCAAAGTGATTTTTTGAGTTGAGTAGAACTTAACAGTCATTTACAGTAAGTCAGTTTGTAGGTGGTACTTTTTACGGTGTATTTATGGAAATCCGAGGTTCTGACAGCAGTGATATACAGTATATGTACACTGTAAAAAGTGTTTTGTTGGTTCATCCTAAAAAAATGACTCTTCATTTGTTATAAGCAATTGCATTAGGTTTATTCAACCCAAAAAATGAACTTTGAACTAACAGTTCTTTCAATCAAAATAATTTTTGAGCTAAGAAGAACTTGTTAAATTGATTGTAACAGTAATTTAGAGTAAGTATTTTTTAGCTTGTACTTTCCACAATGTTTTTAGGGAAATACAAGGTTGTGACAGCAGTGATGTACAGTATATGTACACTGTAAAAAGTGTTTCATTGGTTCAACCTAAAAAAATGACTCTTAATTTGTTTCAAGCAAATGAATTAGGTTTATTCAACCCGAATGAATGAATGTTTCTTTCAATCAAACTTTTTAGAGTTGAGTAAAACTTAATTACTTGTAACAAACTGAAGTAATGTGTACAGTGTAGTTTGGATGTAGTGCAGTGCAGTAGAGGTGGGCGATATGGCACAATGCAATGTCATGATTCTGTTTATGAGACACGATATGTCACTGATATTTATGTTTTCTGATGAAGAGACGTAGCACTGTAAAAAGTGCAACCCAAAAAAATGTACTTCAGTTTGTTACAAGCAGTTGAATAAGTTTTACTCAACTCAGTGCTTGATTTGAAGAATTGTTTGTTCAGAGTCCCATTTTTTAGGCTGAAAAAACCTAATTCATTTGCTTCATAGAGACATATTTTAAAAACACTATCCAAACTTACAAATGCAGTTTGGATTCAACATTTTATATACTGTGCTGCTCTATATTCAAATTAAATTGAATTAAATTATGATGTCTTTGTAGTCAACACTGTAAAAAGTGTTTTGGTGGTCCAGCCTAAAAAATGACTCTAATTTGTTACAAACAAATGAATTAGCTTTATTGAACCTAAAAAAAGGACTCTGAACAAATTCCTTTAATCAAAGTAATTTTTTGTGTTGCGTAGAACTTATTCAATTGCTTCTAACAAACTGTATTTCATGGGACAAACACACTAACGGGTGCCCTTTACCTGAATCAGTCAGGGTAATGATAGCCTTTAGCCTTGATTTCTAGCTAGGCAAGGGTGTCCACTAGCACCACCTGTGGTGCGCCTCTGTAGGACAGTGGGATCACTCAGCTGTGGGGTCTTGTGGCTTATTGCTTCAATCATACAGTAAGAAATGCTACAAGTCTCTGCTACTGACAGCATGAATGGCAATATTTACTATACTCTCTGTCTGATGCTCAGAGATGTAGCACGAGTGAACAAGAAGCACGTACCAGACAAATGACTTGAGAAAATATATTTTGCATTTACTTAGCTGCTAAACATGATTCTTATCGCTAATAACACTATAATGAATACGAAATACAGTACCAGTCAAACATTTAGACACACCCAACTAAATGGATGTTGTTGGTGATCTTAAAGACTCTACAGGCTCACACTTAACATATACAATACATATCCTGATATACCACATATACTCTTGATGTACCACAGTATTATATTTCTCCATATCTCCACCTCTATGTTCAGTTGCACAAAAACTTTGATCTCTTTTTCTGCACAGTTTAAAAGCTCTAGTTCCCCTTTCAGTTTAGTGAATATTCATGATGGACAGATCAATAGAATTTGACCAAAATTACTTAGAAATATATTGTTATGTCAGCCTCGACTGCAGGTTAAGAAAACTGTTTCATCCTCCTGTAAAGTTCCATTCAAGAGGATTTTAAGGTGGACTGCATAATTCAATGAGAGCTGTTTTTGCTGTTTCTGATGTCTTCACTTTTATTCTAAAGCAAAGCATTAAGCTACAATGATTACACAAATTATAGGTTGCCGTGTCTAAACTTTTGGCTAGTACTGTATATATATAGTGAATAAACAAGAACAGGTTTTCCTAAGCATCTAATATGCACAAGCCATCAAGTAAATACCATTAATTACGGCTGAGTATGTTGTATTGGTGACACAGAACATCGATTTTAACAAAGTAACATGTATTTAAAATATAGTTATATAAATATTAGGACTTACAGGTTGGCCAGGTTAGATAGTATCGGAATCGGTATTGCTGCCTGTAATTATTGATAATGTATCATTATCAGCGCATCGGCTCTGTGTTAAGAATTGTATTCCATTCTTTCTTTTTCTGCCCCTGTAGATGTCCTGCAGCTTATTGACAGAGCTGAGGGTCCCTTAATTCAATCAGGTGCTTGGCTTCACCCTTCAAATGTGCCATTGTATAGACTGAGGTAAGCCCCTCTCGTTCAGCGCACCGTAACTGCCCAGATAAATCACATTAGCAGAGCTGTATGTGGCTGAGGTATTTATAGAAGTGTGTGACAGTGTGCAGTTGTTACGAACACACTTTTTACGTGGTGACCACCCTTTTTTTTACTGTGTCGTTTTTCCTTTCACTCAGTGCACACTTTTTCTGAAAACACACACACACACACACACACACACACTGTATCCTGGGTCTTAATGACCGTTATGTTTGCGTATGTGTGATTTGGACGCTGGTGTTGTCCGGGCCGAGATAACACTCATTAGGTTGTCTGCCGAGAAGGAAGCTGTGGGAACTTGAGGGAGAGCAGTTCGGCCAGCTGCTCCCAGTCCCTCCGGACCGTCTGCAGTATCGCTTTTGACTGAGCTTCCACACAGTCCGTCCCAGTTCAGGAAAAGAAAAAAGAACGAAAACGAGGTTCAGACCTCCTCAGCCTCCTTCTTAGTCCAAATAACCAGAACCAGCTGCATGTTAGCGTACATTACGGAGGGGTATTTATATGAGAGCGTCGCTGAAGTGTTTCATGCACCGTGTTTCGTTTCTGTACTAGAAATGTAATAAATACCGGGTAGTGCTGTGGACGAAAGGCAGTGATCCTCTGTCTTGGGTCTAGAGTATGTAAATGGATTGTTATATAGGTGACTGGTTGAATCAGGATGGGGTAAGGGTTGGCAATATGCCAATACTCTGTTGTTGTTGTGATAAATTACATCACGTTGTGCTTTTCTGAGCATATGGTGGATGTTGTTAGTATTTGGAAGAAAACTCACTAATCGGACGCTTTGGAGAGCACTAATTAATTAAGGGCACTAATTAATTAAGGGCATTATAAAAAAAACAACTCTATGTTGTGGCTTGCAGTTCAGCAAAGTTTGTGAAAAGTTTTCACATGTTTTTATTTAATGTGCATTACTGATTGTCTTTTCCAGCTTACTAAACCTCAGAAAAAATACATATTTTGAAGTACTTTATTTTTGCCATACATCAGTACATATGTACATACACAACATACCCTATGTTGTAAAAGCTGGTTTTGCATGGTTTAGGGAGTATATAGAGTTCTACTATATATATATGAAATGATATTTTCAAAACCACAGTAAAGCAGAGAGCAAATTGCAGTAATTATATTTTGTCAGTTTCCGATATCTTCCCATGTCATTGAGTACATTTAATGAAAATAGCTGAAATCATGGCTGCAGACTGTAAACGCGTTAGGTGACTGTTTGAAGCGGCTGCGCTTCACCTCCAAAACCTTGTTTTTCATTAACGGAACAAAAACTCATACGTAACGATTAAGAATGATCACATTACATGCAAACGTGTTTAAGGCAATTAGCAAGCATCTAATCTTTTATGGTTGGTTCTCTGAGCTGCAGTGCGCCAGGGTATGGCCACGGTGCCTTCACACACAGATTCACCAAGGATTCATACACGTCTCCATCAAGACAAAAGCGGGACTCGTCACTGAAGATGACCCGCTGCCATTCTAAGTCACTCCATGACAGTCTGGCACGACACCATTGCAGTCTTTGGTGATGTTGACGTGGTGTTAAGGGCAGTCATCGTAACAATCTGCGTACATGTAGTTCTGTGTCATGCAGCTGTCTACCAATGGTGGTGGTACTAACAGGATGACCTACGGAATATTCACCGGCGTGGCTGTTGGGTCAGTCAGGTGCAGCGACAAGGCCCGTCTTTGCTTATGTCACATGTGCGGCCGAGCGTGAAACTTGAATCATTTGCATGTCTCATGATGTTAAACCTGCCCACCAAGTTTCATTCCAGTCGGTTGATTCTTTCTGGTTGCAACTATTTGTGCGACTGCTTTTTGATGATGAGTGTATGTCTCAAGGGCTTCTAATAAGATTGTATTTTGGTCCCCACCTCCCCATTGTTGAAATGCCAGCGACACCTATATGATAAATGCCATGCAGTTGATGGCGGTGTGGCAACACTAGGCTTGCTTAGTCTTGTTCAACTGAATTTATTTTCATCACACTGTAATTCATGTTTTCTTTCACCGGAATTATAGCATATTTTTCCTTTTACTGTTCGCTTGCTGTAGGGATGCACCGAATATGGCAAAAAACCCCAAAAAACACTTTCAGTGTTCGGCCGAATAAGTGAAAAGACTGAATAATTTATACACAACAGTGACATTTTTAACAACGCTGTTACCTTTCTCTATTTCCTGGATGTAGACGGGACTCAGAGTGTTGTTCAGTTTTAAGCATTCAAGCCAAACTGAGCTCCAGAAAGAGTAAAGAGGAGAACAGAGCTGTTACAGCGAGGCAAACAGACAACAGCTTCTCAGCACACTCGCTCTTTTTCCTCTCTTGGTGAAACACAAACATAGAAACATAAACCCCAATTTTACAACAACCTGATACAATCGCAGTCAGCGTGGAGTCACGCTAGTTGGTTTGACGGCAGTTGGGTGGGCCACTCCCAGTAGCAAGATGTGGGCCATATACGTGCCACATTAGGGCCACGCCTCAGCCAAAAGTAGGCAACTCTGCTGTATCTGTGCCAGAAGTGGACCAGTTCTGTTTTGGGACAGGTGGGCCAAATCCATGTTGTAAATATGTGGGCCATCTTTGGCTCACAGCAGATTGGCAGTGCCGACAGTGGGCCAGCAGTGCCATATCTTTGCCAGATGTGGCCCATGTCCGCTTGCTATCTGGGATTTAGTCTATTTAATTTCTGCAATGGTGAAAAAGTGGCAAAATCAATGAAACACTATGATCTGTAAAAACTGTGGCCGGTATTCAGCCTTCAGGCTTTGGCCAAATGTTTCATTTTGTTCGGTTTCAGCTTCAGCCAAAAAATTTCATTTCGGTGCATCTCTAGTTTGCTGTAATTACAGCTTTGTGTTAGACGCAGGTATACAGACAGAAAGGCATAAAAGCACCATTATCAAATCTGTATTTAGCATGGGCCTACACCCAGAGTTCAGGTTTCAGAATCAGTGTCAGAAGCAAGAATACTGGGATCGGTGCAACTCCCAGTAAAGATGAACTCATAAAATAAGCTAAGGGTGTCCAGTCAGCTTCTTGTTGCGATACAGTTATTGCTTGTGATTGTCTACAGCCTCTCTGTCATAAGTTGTAGTATTATGAAATTATCATATCAAACTTAAAGACTTATGTATATCATATGTATCACAATATTCAGACATGGATGCAATGCACTAGTAGTGCCACTTTTTTAAAAAAAACACCCTTAAACCAGGAAACATGGCTAGTTGTGCTCTCTTTGCTCTCTAACCAAGCTGTTATGTAAGTGCCGGTGATAATCCACAATATGTTAAGCATGTTGATGTTGTTTTTGAAGAAAACAAAATTATTGCTTGAATATCACCATATTGCCCACATCTACCTGCAGCTGTTGTGCTTATGATATACTCAGAGAAGAGTTTTCAGATGATATGTATCCTGATAACAATAAAATATAATCATATTGCCCATCCCTGCTTGGAGTAGGAGGTGTCCTATCAGGTAATGGACATTCTACTGGGGCTCAGTGCATGTCCTAGATGGCTTGCGTGTGGGGAAATTGTCTCAGCACTTTTTTAGAGTGGACCTGTGTGGTCTGGCTCTGGGTGGCTGCAGACTTGTTTGATTTAAGTCCCGTCGGCTGGCTTATTAAGCCGCTGTTTTACCGCTTATATTTCATTGTAGTGAAAACATGGTGGAAAAACATGGCACAATGCTGCGCTCTGTTCCACGCTCTATCGCCTGGACCATACAAGATGTACTTACATCAGCGAGCTCCGCAGGTTCTAAGGCTGAGCCTGTATGAGCACACAGACCACAGGCAGTCATGCACATCTCCCTGTTTTATATGAATCGACTGCAGGCTCTCGTTCTCCCTCTCTCAGTGTGTTATAGCAGCATTTCATTGGCATTACTTTTGCGCAATGCTCATATTGTGGACGAGCCTTGACTGAGACTGGAGTAGCCTTGACTGAGACTGAGTTATTGCTTTGGATATTGCTTGTTTATTCATGTATGTTTAGGAAATTTGAAGTCTTTATCTTAGAAGGTCTGTAAACTGCCCGTTATCATTCAAGGTTTGTTCGTTTATCATGACACTGGCTTTAATATTGCTTGCCGTCTGTCCTAGTGTAGGCATGTAGTGGGTAGGGTTTCGTGTAAATGTAGGGGTTAGAGGGTTTCGTGTAAATGTAGGGGTTAGAGGGTTTAGTGTAAATGTAGGTGTCAGGGGTTTAGTGTAAATGTAGGGAGGTAGGGTTTAGTATAAATGTAGGCATTAGAGTTTTGTGTAAATGTTAGGGTTAAGATTTAGTGTTAATGTAGGGGTTAGGGTTTGTGTAAATGTTAGGATTAGGGTTTAGTGTAAATGTAGGGGTTAAGGTTTAGTGTAAATTTAGAGGTTAGGGTTTAGTGTAAATGTAGGAGTTAGGGTTTAGTGTAAATGTAGGGGTTAGGGTTTAGTGTAAACATAGGGGTTAGGGTTTTGTGTAAATGTAGGGGTTAGTGGTTAGTGCAAATGTAGGCATTAGAGTTTTGTGTAAATGTTAGGGTTAAGATTTAGTGTTAATGTAGGGGTTAGGGTTTTGTGTAAATGTTAGGATTAGGGTTTAGTGTAAATATAGGGATTAGGGTTTAGTGTAAATGTAGGGGTTAAGGTTTAGTGTAAACGCAGGGGTTAGTGGTTAGTGTAAATGTAGGCAGAGTTTTGTGTAAATGTAGAGGTTAGGGTTTAGTGTAAATGTAGGGATTAGGGTGTAGTGTAAATGTAGGGGTTAAGGTTTAGTGTAAACGTAGGGGTTAGGGTTTTGTGTAAACGTAAGGGTTAGGGTTTTGTGTAAATGTAGGGGTTAGGGTTTAGTGTAAACGTAGGCATTAGAGTTTTGTGTAAATGTTAGGATTAGGGTTTAGTGTAAATCTAGGGGTTAAGGTTTAGTGTAAATTTAGGGGTTAGGGTTTAGTGTACATGTAGGGATTAGGGTTTAGTGTAAATTTAGGGGTTAAGGTTTAGTGTAAATGTAGGGGTTAGGGTTTTGTGTAAATGTTAGGGTTAGGGTATAGTGTAAACGTAGGGGTTAGGATTTAATGTAGGTTTAGTGTAGGTAAGTTGTTGTTTACAGGCTCACTATGATTAGTCTTGTTTATGGTACATATGGTTGTTCAGCGTTTTAGAGGTACAGATGATACCCAAGTTGTACAGTGGGGTTTGAAAAGACTGAGACACATTGAAAATCTGTTGTTGTTTTTTTTTCAGGTGTCTTTTGGGTGAATTTGATCTATCCATCAGTTCATTGTTTAAGTTGTTAAAGCAAAAGCTGAACATATTACTTATTATTTTGATTTTTTTTTTTATAAATGGCTCAAATTATTATGCTGATAATATAATTTCTGATTGTAAAAACGTGATTGAATTATTGAATAATGCTATGTTGAAATGTTTGCAGTATACAAAACAAATCACGCTGTTATTTAACATCATGAACATACCATGGTGTAATATTGACCACTCTTTTGCAATATGCAAGCTTATACATACACTTTTGAAGCCTTTGACATCCTTATCTCACTAAGCTTGGAAACGATCCATTATCATTCGGGTTTGTTTCACCACAACACTTGGTAACGTTTAGCGTAGGTATTGTAGCCCCCCTAACAGTGTTCCTTTGTTTGTGCATGAAAGTAAAAGGATCTGCCGTGCCCTGTCCCTTGACTCTCAAATCTACATACCCCAAGGGCTGGTGGGAGAATTTAACAAGCTTCTGATGTTGCTGGAACGAGGGAGCCGTTTTACATTCTTTCACCAAGGTAGAAGCCCGGAGCATCCCGTTGGAGAGCAGAGGTCAGAGTGTAAATCGGGCATGATGAGAGGATGGAGGTTCGCTTTCATCTCAACTCTACTTTATTGTCAACTATAGAAGAGTGACAAGCCTATAAAAGCAGACGTAATACTTCACAATGTGTAGTCTGTAGTCGTATCGCCTAGAATTGAACAGACTTTACACTAAACAAAAATGAAAACAAAAGAGAGCAGAGAGCAGAGACATGATAAAGGAGGAGGTAACAGAATGAAAAAAGAAATGGAAGAAATGGACATAGGGAGAAAGTCTGCAAAAAAAACAGCCTATCGTCTTGCTGGTAAAGCCAGAAAAGCCAAAAGCCCTTCCTTATAGTGGAAACGGACAGCAGCCAGGGCAAACTATTTTTTGTGCTATATTAGTGCCAAATGCTACAAACCATTTGTGGGATTTTGTGCCCTGATTTTACAGGTTCTTTCAAATCTGATTTCATGATTGTGAAATGTGAAAGTTTTTAGAAATGTAGGTTTTTCACCATTCAGTAAGATAGGAGCCTGACTTAGTTTGACTACATATAACTGGTGGGGATGCTGCCAAGATGGTTTGCCAAGTTGACAGGGATTGCTGTAAGGACTTTGAGGTTACATACATGCAAATTTTCACCACCATGAAATTTGCCGCTTTGAATGATGAACATGCCAATTGCTTGAAATGGCTAGAAAAGGTGAGACATCTGCTAAGATTTAAGAGAGAATCCCTCGTCCTCCCGTAAAAATGATTAAACATCATTGTTTAGCCAATCAACAGGTACAGTATTTAGATTTTATAAGCCAGTCGGATCTAAGATAACATTACCAAAACATGGAATGAATTTTGCCTAGTTTTATCTCTTTAATAGCTTTAGTGATGATGGGCAACAAAAATGTATTTATGAACTCTTGTAAGTAGTCATTGTTAGCAACTAAAACTGAGTTTGTGCCTGAGTTATATGGTCTAAGTTATATGTAGAATTTGTTGATTTCTGTGGTCTGCCGTAACCACGAGAGCTGAAAAACCATGTACCAGTTACATGGCAAGTGGCAATCATTGGGGTCCAAGCACTATGTGCCTTTTGATGCTAGTAGAACATTAATGATGGACAAAGGTTTTAGAATTACCTGTATAACAGATATATAAGGGATGTCTGCCACACTGACCTTTTGACCTTGGTATGATTAGCATTGGATTTTTAACCAGTCAAAGTCAAAATACCTAGAAAGTAATGCAACATTTGTACGTGTTTCCATAGATGTTGAACTCCATATGAGTTACCTCTGTATTTTAGTCTCAGAATGCAGATTTTTTTTATTAAAATCACTAGTTTTTAATGTATGTTTTCAGAAAGGAGTAGGATATTAACAGTTGATTTGAGACCGCGTTGTACCGAATAACTGTGCTGAACAAATACACTGATGAACTATTTACATAATAGTGGAACATGTCTATGATAAAGTACATCAGGCTTTTTGTTTTGTTGGTTTTAAAATAGAGAAATTAATTTGGCCTAAAAATAGTTGTTTACTGTATTGAATATTATTACTGTGGTTTCTCACATTCAGTGAGAGCAGTGCATCTATGCGCCCCACTAATGAACTACGGCACATATACCCCGTTCTGTCTCAGCTCCAGCTGCACCCGTACCCATACCACTACAGACATAAACCACAAAGAGCTCAGTCTTTTCATGGACGTGGTTGACTGATGAAGCATTGATTTCAGTGCAGCGTGTTGTCCTCTGATGGACGTTCTCTCCTGCGAAAATGCTCCGAATAAAAAGACCACTCAACACAAAATGAAGAGGAATGATAGACTTTTTTTCTTTTGCGCTTCCCAATGGCTTTTCAGCTTTCCCAGCTACCAAAACAGCAGCTTTGGTCTGGGTCATACTCTCTCTCTCTCTCTCTCTCTCTCTTTCTCTCCGTCCTTTGCTGGCTGTTTTGCGAGGAACACTTCAAACCCAAACAGCCTCTGGAAAGAGTCTGCTCTCACTCAGAGGTCAGCAGCTGCAGCCGCAACCCTCCTCCACACACATGGGCCAGTTTGGGGGCTGTCCGGGGGGCTGGGGAGGGTTTGGAGGAGGGTTTGGTGTGGGGGGGGGGTTCTGAGCTTAGCCGCATTAGCTGACCCTTCACCCTGGCTTCCGCTCTTGTAATTGCAGGAAGCGAGGCAGTCCAATGAGAGAGGACGATGGCCGGCCTCGCATTAATGAGCACAGAGGTGCCAGTGTTGCTAAAGCAGACTGGCGGCCATGTTGTCTGGACTCTGATGAAACAAAAGCCGAGAAAAGTTATACCTGTTGGAAAAGGACCGGCTTATTATGCTCATGTTCTTGTTTGATGAATGGAAGGAAAACGATGAACTTGAGTCTGCAATACCACTCAAAAGTTTGGACACCCTCTTTGGATGGATTCTCTTGAAGACATTTTGATATAAACCCAGCTAGGAAATAGTTTTTCTAAAAGTGTTATGAGAAAATGCAGTGCAGTGATCCATTAATGTTTTTAAGCAGGAAGTTTTCTTTTGGTTCCCAAAATGTTCTTTCTAAAGGTAGGAGAACATTCTCTAAAAACTTTCTTGTGATCTCAGGTCTCCGTAACATCCATAAAACATTTCTCCGAATGTTGCCCTGATAATTCTTTTGTTGTCATGTAAGATAATCTGTGGCCCTGACAACATCCTCAAAACATCGTCTGAACATTATCTGAACTTACAAACATCTTTTAAACAATCTTTGAACATCAGACTAAAACATTTCCTGCTAGCTGGGAAGGCTAATGCTTAAATGCCAGAAATGCTTCTCAGGCTAGAGGTCTGTTACCCAACCCTGGCCCAACAGGGCCTGAAAAATATTGTGTTTTGTGACAGGTTTGGGACGTTAGTTTGGGACATCAGTCTCAGTTCGGGCTCATATTTGTTTTCTTGTGAGTAGTTTTTGTATGCAGTAGATCAGTTTTTATTTGCCTGTAAATGATTGTGTTTTAGAATGAGTTCGGACCGATTTTCCGGGTTTGTTTTTATTTTAAGAGTAATTTTTCCCAATCTCTTACACTCTAACGTCATCTTTAGCTCTGTTTGCTATGAATTAAACTAAACGAAAGCTTGCTAAACTGGGACTGTTTAAAATTCCAAATGAGTCAGGCACGTCTTCATTGCTAAAACATTGTGATCTGGTCATTAGATCACATAAAGGCACACTGGTCATGTACACTGCAGAGTTTGCAATAGCATTTAGAGGTATGATTGCAAGACCAGCATGTTCCACAGCATTGCGAGGGATTTCGGGTTTCAAATTTAACCGTGTCAGTCTGGCCTGATTGGGTGGGGTCCCAAAGTTGCAGGTAAAATATAAACATTGGTTTGAAGGCTTGGTCTTCAGGCATGTTAGGAAAAGCGTGCCTGGTGACTCACCATGAAGCTGCTTGAAAGAATGCCAGGAGTGTTCGGAACTGCACGGAGGTAAAGGGGGGCTAGTTTGAAGAACCACAAATAGTGGACACTACCAGGAATGAATAGATGTCTGAAAAAGATAGAAATACATTACTTTCTGTTGGCACCAGTCTGTGGTGAAGGACATGCTAAGTGAGAGTTAGATGTTTCAACATCTGAAGTCTCAGCCATCGCAAAGGAGTCTTCATATGTTCCTTTAGAGGAAAGCCGGCGACAGTTCTGTGGAACTCAGGCGTGTGCCATCGGTGTGGTGCCGCTTTGAGAAAACTTTATAAGCCACTGAAAATATGTGTGCAGCACATCTAGCAATGATTTCCCTGTTCAAGCAAAGCAGATGAAAGAAGGAAAAAAGCCTGAACTCCCCCCCGACCCTACCCCATCACACACGGCTTGAGTTATTATCTCTGAGCGAGTGTGTCACACACACGCCGCAGACTCAACGTGGCTGCCTCCCGCCATGCGGACGGCGAGGCGCGGGAGATTTACGACGGCTTGGCCTTTGATATCTGGAGGGAAACATTTGAGCGCAAAGCAGAAGCGCCTCATGAATGCCGTTTAATCTCGGGACAGGCCGCGCACATCACACGCATCTGCGCCTGTTTATCTCCAGCTCTTTATGAACTCTTTTCCAAGGCGATGTTTCGAGCAAATGTTCAGAATATTAACCGTCTGAGGCTGCATTCACAGGACACGGCTGAACTGACATAAAGCTCATATTTTCTGCAAACAAATCAGGTTTGTTCAGAGCTATGTGCACTCAAATTCCAAAGTCTGTCAATTAAAACATTTGCAAATTGCATTCATCTATAGGTTACTTTATTGGGACATTGATTAGTCCAGGATTTATTGTCATATCAAAAAGCTGGCATTACACAGCCCTCCATGTACTGAACATCTCCCCACACAAACTGGACTTGTGACTTGAATGATTTTGAAGCTGCAGTTCCATCAAACTTGTTAAATATTAAAAATGGACTTCAATATAGCCTGCCCTAATAGTCTAATAACAATAGGAGGTGTCAACAGTAGCTTTTAGGTTTTAGGCTTTTAAGTTGACATGGTAAGCTTTCCCTGTGTAACATAAAGCGATTTATAGTGCCATTAAACGGAAAACTGTATTGTGGTAATTGAATAAGGAGAGTTCAGTGCTGACATACTGTGAACCTTAATTAAGTCCTTCTTGTTCCTCCTTCGAATACAAATCCTGCATTTACAAAAGAGGACAGTTAAATGAGCTGATTCCAAAATCATAAGCTGTTACATAACACCCTTAAAATAAATGAAGAATGAGAATGAAGCAACTGCAACAAAAATGACAGCACGTGTAGAGAAATCTGTCGGCCGTGTACTGGGCTGTGTGTTTTTATACTCCTCATCAAAAACATAGTTGCATCCAGAAAGAATCAGCCGTCAGGAATGAAACTTAATGGGTAGGTTTGACATTGTGGGTTGGAAGAGTTTGAGAGGGGGTCACATCATAGGGCTCTGGGAAGCGGGATGGTCTTATCAACATACTGCTCGCCATACCGGTCATGCAGATATCACCATAGAACGCTGTTGAAGGCAGTAGATAGAAGAAGCCACACAGCAGCTGCATGAAGGATCTGGGAGACCTACAATAACTACAGAGAGAGAGAACAGAAGGGTTGTCTGACATGCACAGAGTGACCCAACAGCCACGATTGCAGACATTCAGCGAGCAGTGATGCCCCCCATGAGTCATCCTGTTAGTGCCAGCACCATTGGCAGACGGCTGCACGACGCAGGACTACATGCGCACAGACCGTTATGACAACTGCCCTTAACACCACGTCAACGCCACTGCAATGGTGTTGTGCCAGACTGTCATGGAGTGTCTCAGAATAGCAGCAGGTCATCTTCAGTAGCAAGTCCTGCTGTTGTAACACATCACGTATCCAGAAGGCTGCATGAGAATATTCAAGCTGCATGGGATGGATTACTAAGGACACCATTAGGAACCTCTACAACTCCATGCCGAGATGTCTGGCATGTTGCATTAGCAAACATGGAGGGTGAACGCCATACTGAGAGACACTACTTCTGTATGTGTAGCTCAATAAATATTGCCCATATCAGTCTAAATCTATCATCATTTATTGTTCCTGGTAACCTTTATCTTCCTTCCCAATAGCACTGCAATCCCACACTTCCTTCTGGGTGCAGCTGTTCTTATGATGAGTGTATTTAAAAAGTCTTTGGACAATTTTAATTTAAAGTTGTTAGTTTGTGGAAACTTGCTTGAACTCACACCAGCAGGATCACAAATGTACATATACTTGCATTTATAAATTGTGTGGATACGAAGTAAAAGTCCTAAGACCAAACTGAAGCCCTTTCGGCAGACGCAGGGTACAAGTGATGCTACGACAATAGCCATTTACTGTTAGGGTGCATTCAAACGGTGGAGCATATTCTGTTCAAAACTCCCATTATATCCCATGGCAGAATGCTGGATCTGCGGTCTCAGGTGCTGCAGATCCGTCCAAATCGGATTGAAAAATTTTTCATGTAAGTGAATAATCTTAATTCAACCGCAGAGGGCCAACACAAGACTGTTCTGCACGACATTGGCGCTGATGTATGTACTGCTATCTGCATTTCTATCACTTAGGTTTGCTTCCTGCCCTTAACACTGCCTGTAAGAATCCGCTCTGCTCCTTCTTCGCCTTGCAGAACTTGACAGGCGGATTCCTTTCGCGGAATAAGCACTGCGTTTTGAAGGCACCCTTAGGTTGTGGGGATCACCACAGACAAGAAAGCCCCAGGGCTGCTATGGAAGAGTAGTGCTCCTCATCAGTGACCCTGTGTCCCCTTGTTGTGGACTGTTTGCTGGGGCGATGTTCTCCGTGAATATTCAGAAGATTAGCTCACTGTCTCACTCTCAGTGCCAGGAACAGACAGGCTGGAGTAGAGCTGTGTGCATTGGAAATGCAGCAGCAGAGGCCTCCATTAGGGGAATATCGGATGAGGCATGTATTATAAATGCTTTGTTTTTGCACTGTGACGTTGGGCTGGATTAGTTTGTTGAGGATGGTGTGATGCTGCTCTCGGGAGGACGAGAGACGGGAGACCGGATCCATACGCGACACTGACTCACACACACACACACACACACACACAGACTTACAAACACACACACACACACACACTCTCATAGACACCTACTTGTGTATGAGTGCGGGACGGAAAGAGAGGCTGTGAGAGATTCTGGCACTTTCCTCAAAACTCATTACTGTACCAGGCCTCCCTTTCTCTCTCAGTCTCTTTACTCTTCCTCTCTCCACTCTCTCAGTCACCGTCTCTCACTCCTTCTCTCATTCTTTCTCACATCCTTCTCTCAAAATCTCTGTTTCTATTTCTCTTTCTCTCTCTCTCCCTCTCTCTTTCATTCACTCTCAGCCTTCTCTCACTATCTCTCTGTTTCTATTAGTCCCCCCTCTCTCTCTCTACCTACCTCTCTCTTATTCACTCCCTCAGCCTACTCTCACAATCTCTCTGTTTGTATTTCTCTCTCTCGCTCTCGTTCACTCTCTCAGCCTCCTCTCACAATCTCACTGTTTCTCTCTCTCTCTCTCATTTTCTGTCTGTTACCCGTCTCCCACTATCTCCCTCTCTGTTTTTCTCTCTCATGCTCTCTCCATAACTCTGTCACCCTCCTTTTACTCTCTCTTTCTTTCTCTGTCACTCCTCTTACTGTTATTCTCTCTTGCTCCTTCTCTCTTTTATTCTCTGTCCCTTTCCTGGCTCTTTCCATCTTCCATGTTCCTGACACACATGTTCCTTATCTTTTACTCTTTCTCTTTCTCACTGTCTCTCACCCTCCTCTCACTATCTGTCTCTCTTTTTCTCTCTCTTTCTCTCCCTTTTTCTTTCTCAGTCACTTTTTCACCATCTTCACCACAGTTCAGCTCATCACCCTCCTCTCTCTCTTTCTGTCTTTTTCTTTCCTATTCACTGTTTCACTATCTTTCAGCCTCCTTTTCAGTGACATCCCTCTCTGTAATTCAGTGTCTCTCTCCTTAATCTCATCTATTACACTTTCTTTCTCATTCCTTTTCTTACCATTTCCTTTTTTTACACTCTCTTTCTTGTTCTCTTTTCCTCACTACTTTCCCTCACTACAACTCTCTTTTTCTGTCTCTCACTGCTTTCTCTCTTTCAGTGTCAGGTTTCCGTCTGTCCAGATATGTCCATGTAGGACACATTCTACACATTCTCCATTTACTTTAGGCTCCTTCCTCCCTGCTCTCACGCACACACGCACACACCTGTGCATATGGCAGCCTGCCCCCACACACACCACTTCACACCCAAACAAAGGCGTGTGACAGCTTCCTTCTCGAAATGTGATTGTCCTTCTGTGATATTCACCATGCAGGTCTCAGCTTGTGCCTTGGTTCAGCAGTTGTCTCCCTCTGCTTGTTTTAACCAGTAGCCCAATAAAATGATTGTTTTTCTACATTACTGATTATGATTGTGCAGCAACTCCACAGTTAAGTACATGGATAGGCAGTCAGTCAGTTAGGGATGCATTGATATGGGAATTTTGGGCTGATATCTGATGTTTTTCACATACATATCTGCCAATGGTGACACCAATGCAGATACTTAAACATGTCTGAAATAATTGAAAGTGGAACAAAATCTGAAAAATCTTATTTAGAAAGGGGTATTAATGCAGATTTATTACACAGTAAGCCAGCGCTGCTTAAACACTCACAGTAAAAAAGTCACGGAATATCAGCTATGGGTGGCTCAGTGGCGCAGAAGGTAGCACTATTGTGTCACAGCAAGAAGGGCCTGGGTTCAGTTCCTGGTATGTTCAGGGTCCTTACTGTGTGGACTTTTTATGCTCTCCCCGCGTCTGTTTCCTTCCACAGTCCGAAAGCATGCTGTCATTTGAATTGCAAATGCTAATTTACCCGCTAGGTGTGAGTGTGTATGTCTATTTAACTACCTTGCCATTGGCTTGGTGGGCTGTCCAGGGTGTTTCCTGCATTTCTCACCTAATGAATGGATAGGATAGGCTCCAGCACCCCCCTGCGACCCAGAAGGATAAGTGGTTTAGAAGATGAATATGAATGAATATCAGTCATATCTAAATATCTGTCCAATTTTGATATTTTCCTTATAGCAGCCAGTGATAGATGGAGTATGCAAAGTTAAAGTAGAGAGACCCAGGGTGAAATATTCCTCCAGTAAAAGTGGAAGTTCCTCCCTTTAGACCTCCACTGGAGTAAAAGTACTAAAGTATTTACCTTCAAATGTACTTAAGTATGGAGAGTAACAGTAGCATGATTTATTATGGCTCTAATGTCCTATTAATAGACACTGATGCCTTTTAAAATGATCATAAGCACAAAAGACTGATGGCAAACAGTTTCCATTAGGTAGAACCAAGAGGACAGAACAAGAAATTCAAGTTTGATATGTGGTGGGGGTTAAAGTAAACCATCCCCCAGAATGGAAACACTTCAGTAAAGACACACCAACACACTCCTTACAGTACAGAAACCAATTACATACATCGTCATGCTTTTGTTGCTTATTGCAGTTTATATTATGAATGCATGGTTTCATATTTGCACTCATGACATTCGTATCTTTGTTGCAATTTGAAAGAAACCACTGAAACAATACAGTAAACATAAAGGATCGTTTTGTTTAAATAACAATAACTTTTTTGCTCCTCTTCTCCATACTTCTAAACATAATGTGGATTAAACATCTACACTTCTACAAATCTACACTGTCAGTAGAAATGTGGGTGAAAAATACTGAAAGAAAAAGGAAGAAGTTTTTATGGTGTTTTTGAGCACTGAGGGTTAAGAGAAAAAACATCTTTGTCCATCCGAAGGAGTAAAGAAAAGAAACCGAGGACTTACAGGAGATGAGGTGGCTTCAGATTGTCTCTGAAATCATGAATCCTGTTAGTTCAGCACACTGAAGCATGTTTATTTAGATAAGCCTCCCTGCTGCCCTCTCATTTAGTTAATATAAACAGTTGGGCGACTTGGCTGGTTCCTCAAGCGCTTGGCTTTTCCACCGTGTTTTTGCTAGCGAGGTTTTATTTATTTTCCTGCCTAATGGACACACTGGGTATTATATTAATTCTCTTATATCAGAAATTGTGTTTGGCCATGCTCGAACGGCTCTGCCACTTGTTTCCCTGAAATCTCACAGGCAAACTTTGATAGGCAGCTCCAGTGTAATTAATAGGCTGGAAAGAAGTGTGTTCGTTAACAGTAGATTTACAGTTTTTGCCCCGAGGGCTTTTATTTAATGAACTCGTACAGTGTTCTGGGAGCGACTTAATACCGTGCCTTAATGAAACCAAGTTTATTTGACAATGGCAGCTTTACAGCGTAGGTGTTAAACACAATAAAAATGCCTGAAAAGACTGAAAATAGTGCTTTTGGCTTCATTAATTTGTTCCGTAGTTTAATTTCTCTGTTGTGCAGCAGTCGTCACGTAGAGCAATGTACAGCAGTATGTTCATATGGTGACTTTGAGATTTGTACAGAGGTCAAGACTGGCTTGGTTCCTTGGGTCATCTGATTCCCTGAGCATTTGATTAAACTACAGATTTTAGTGGTCTGAAGGCTTCATTGGATGGTTTTACGTACATGAATTTGTCCTTTAATAAGGCATATCAGTAGTTTCACGGATGACCTAAGCATATCCTTTTCTGGATAGACCCCAGTAATGAGAACAGCTCACAGACTTCTTTGTTTTTATGGAGCAGTCTTTGTTGTGTAGAATCGCAGGTCAGGCTAAGACTTAACGTAGCGTAAGCTCTGTGCTGCTCTTTGGTCTTGAAGGTGTCCTTGGTGTTGAAGGATTTTGCTGGAGAGAAGGTTTGCGTCATGTGGTGTTCATTGAAATGGAAGAAGACAAGCAGACGCCCGCGGCGTCAAACTCCACAGCTGCAATACTTTACTGAAAATCTGCTGATAGCTTAGCATTCCCAGAACATTTGTAGTGCTTCGCATGCTGTTAATTGTTTTGTACAAGACAGCAATACATTGTCATCTTGAGCCATTTGAAACGAGAGGTTTTGAAGCTTAAGCTGCAGATCAGTTGGCTTACATGCCAAGTTGTGAGACAAGAAAAAGGCACCACCATAGAAAACCAGGACTCTTACAGATCTCATTACAGCGTTATATTATGGTTGGTATCTCTGAGATTTGTACAGAGCTCAGACTAGTTAACCTTCAGGAACAGATCACTTTTGTTCATTTGTGAATTGTTGACTATGGGTGTTTGGGATAATTGTTAGTTGAAATGTTTGCATTCTGAAGGCTGGACTGGAGGGTTTATTCACTGAAGTTACCAGAGAAATATTTTGTTTTTGGTTGAATGCTTTATTGGGACTGTCCGCTGGTTACAGACCACTGTTGGCCATTTGCAAACTGTTGATTGTTTCAGTAGTTTTTACACTGCAAAAAGCTTATTATAAGATTATATAACTAGACGTTTACTTGTTTTAAGTTATTTTAGTAAGCTGCAATATCTCACTGCATCAGCAGATGTGTTGGTTCAAGCATCTTTCTTGATCTTGTTTCAAGCGTATTTCTAAAAATAAGTAAAATGATCTGCCAGTGCAGGGAGATGACTTACATCACTACTAAAATCACTTTTTATACAAATGTAAAAAAAAAATTCATACAATCATATGATAAGCTTAAAATAAGACCTAAAAGATGTCACTATAAGATATGAGAACTATAAGATATAGATATATGTAATCACTTTTAATACAAAAGTAAAAAGAAAATCAAATAAAAAGTCAAACAATCATATATTAATAAGCTTATAACAATCTCAAAATGAGAACTATGAGATATAACAACTAGATATAAAGCAAGTTTTACTTGCCAGGATATCTTTTTTTTTCGTGCAGTGTATTAATTTAATAGTTTTTAGGTGTTGAATTTACTGAATTTACCAGCAGAATACTTTATTGGACCTTCTCCAAGTTATAGACCACCACTGGCCACTGGATATTTTGGTTCAGGTTAGTTTTGGTTGAATGTGTTTTCATTCTGATGACTTCATTTGATAGTTCCTAGGTTTTGTTCACCGAGTTTACCCGGGAAATGTAGTCTTTGGTTGATAATGCTGGCAGTGAATGTGTCAATGGACTGTGCCTGTATTACACACTACTATTAGCCATGTATAAATCGTTCACTGTGGGTGTGTAGGATAGCTATTGGTTGAAAATGCTTGCATTCTGAAGGCTTTGCTGGAAGGTTCCTAGGTAGTAATGGAGCTACTTGGAATGAAAGTCTTTGAGAAGCAGAACTGTATCATTTTGAAGAGGCTTTGAAAAGCGTTATCTGCGTGCCCTACTTTGACCCTCTGCAACCGGCATCGGTTTGGCATCAACTAATGACCAGCCCAGAGCAGGCTCTATTCAGGCTCATCAGAAGCAAGGAAGAGGCTGTAATGAGTCCGCAATGTAAAGGTGAACAGGATCATGCAGGCCAGCTAGTGAGGAAGGGGGTCATCTTGTTCCACTTTCGGTAAACCTCCCCTCTCCTCCGGGCTCTGCCTTTTCTTTGATAATTGCAATTAATCCGCCTGCCTAAAGAGGCTGGAGAGGATATCCAGTCTCTTTAGCCTGATGGGAGCAGGGTAGGGAGGGAGAGAGAGAGAGGGAGAGAGAGAGAAGGGGAGGATGAATTACTTCAAGCTGCCGGCTGATGTGACGTTTGCCTGGAAGGTCTCACACTCTCTGAGAGCTGAGGAGCGCTGGCTTCCTGTTATTAGAGGTACAGAGGGAGGGAGGGAGAGAGTGGTGAGTAGAGTGATGGAGGAAGAGCGGAGAGCAGAGAGGGTCTGGAATCTAATTTTTGTGAGCACTGGGATGCGTAATCAGATTGAGCTAATGCTAGTGTTCCGTCAGCATGTCTTACGTGCAGACTGGAAACATACAGGTCGGGAGAAATGTTAAAAAACCTTGTAGCCCGCTGTAAGAGACGCGTCTAATGCATTCACCCCAGACAGTTACAGTAAGGATGGCAACGTTGGCTTCGGACGTCCATCGGCTGAAAATATAGACATGCTCCTTTTTACCCGCTAGTGAGGAAACAGGGCTAATCTAATAATGATATCTGATTTGTCCAATTATTACCTACAGGGCATTTGGTTGATGATACGCTAAATATGTTGTAGTTACATTACAGTTTGCTAAGTGGCCAAATTTCCCAGAAAGACATATGGTTTGGCCACATTCTGCTAAAATGGAACCAGATAGAGGGCAGATAAAATAGAGTTGTGTCCAGAGACCATTACCTATTGATCCCAGCATCGATCCATTTACAGAGCAGTTCCCTCTACGTTATTGATACATTTTCCCTTCTCCTCTGCTTGGTCACATCTCTCAAATTGGTCACCACGAAACTGGTTACATATTGGGAGGAGTTGGCTTAGCCATGTCATAGAAGTTAGGTCAAAAGCCGGAGGTTCCCAGTCTAGTCATCAAGGACGCCCCTCCACCCACCCTGTCAGCATTTTTGTTCTATTTTGGCCTGCTGCACTTCCTGAGCGAAAAAGTCAGCCTCCAATCCCTTGGGTCAGGTGTGTTTGGAGCTGGAATAGAATCCAAATCTGAGGTCATCCAGAAACTACTTATACTACAATTCTGATTTTGCTCTAAGTAATAGCTAGCACTGTTGATGTAGAAGCAGTGACAAATTTTGTGGGTGGCAGCACCCGAAATTCAGCATACAAAGTAAGGCTAAGTAGGCTTTTCATTGAGGTGAAAATACAAAGAATAAAAAAGCTGAATTTTCTCTATATTGTGCAGCTTCAAAGTGTGAGTGCTATCACCTCAAAGCGCTCAGGGTTACCCGTTTTAACTGTCTGTTGTACAAAGCATCTAGATTAACTAGTGACTTACCAGACTATTTGACTACTAGACTATTTGATTAAACCACGATTAGCCTTTTAGACCATTTAGCAATCTGATTTGAACAGTGACTGTTCTTTAAAGTCAGATTTCCAAACCAGGCCACCACAGACAAAAAACCCATTCAAAGTCTGATAAAATAAGGTTAGCATGGTTTTGTCAGTGTGGAAGTAGTTCAGTCTCCTCAGGCAATGCAAACAGCCTTTTTGTGCACAGCTTCACTGTTAGCTTCAAAATTGAATTTTGAGTCAATAATTGTCCCTAGATATTTGTAAAATTGTACATATTCCATTGTCAAGACTGTGAAGTGTCAGGGCGGTGGGGTGGGGGGGGGCTTCCCTTTTTTACACACCAGGCCAAAGAACTGTAACCCAATTAAACAATTTGTCTGCTTTGTGACAACATCTGTTATAAACAAGGCACTATATAAATACATTTGACTTTGATGAATGATGTAAAATTCTGTCACACAGCTGAGGCTGATGGATACAGTGCTGTGCTATAGAGTACTGTATAACACAGCATGTTGAAGGATAGTTTTAGGCCAGAATGCTCCTATAACAAATTGACAACAACTTTTGAGTAAAGTGTGATGATTTAGGCATGCAGAGGTTGGTGTGCGTAAGTTTCTGTGCTGTTGTTAGCTACATTAGTCTTGTAACCAGGACAAGAGGAGAGACATGTGCTGTCTTGGCTGATGTCTTGGCTGTATTTTGGGGGAAAATAGTGTAAATTAGATTTTTCACTGGACTTACAATGACATACGTCGTGTTTGTGTAGTGTTTCTCTTCTTTCGCCCTTCTTTTAGCAGTGAGAGAAGTGTGTGTCAGTGGGGGGGGGCGGGGGATGTGGGGCGGTTTGCTTGGTCCTCTGGCGGTCAGTTCCTCAGATACGTATCCACACAAAGACACACTGTTGGTCTGTGTTATGTCAGACCTTGGAGAGAAAGACAAGCAAAGTTAAACATGGTGTCTTTGCCAGCGCGGGCCAGGGATCACTCAGGACGTCGCAGAATGAGTGCCACAGCATAAGGGGAAATCCTCTCAATTGCCCTGATTTAGATATCTCAGTAAAAGCTTGGCACGTTTTGGCAAAGCCAAAGACCAGTGAGAGTGAAGCGAGAGGAAAACACAGCAGGGCATTGTGCATCGTGGCGGAGCTGCTTTGCATATGTTCTCCCTGTATAACATTCTGACTACGCTGGAGATTTTTATGCCGTTGCGTTTAATTAGCATTCCTGAGCTATTAAGCAATGAACTTGCCACTGCACGACCCATCATAAACCCCAATGGAATGACGGTCCACGTTACTTGCTACTTATTGTGCCTAGGAAGAAGAACTGTTGTTGTTTTGGCTGACTTTAACAGTAAGAGGGAACCTGAAAGAATTCCAAGAATTCCAGTGTTAAAGTTCACACCATCGCTCCATCTGCGATCGAATCTGTGGGAAATAGGAGACAGCTGTGTGTGTGTGTGTGTGTGTGTGTGTGAGTGTGCGCGTGTTTGTGTGTATGTGCATGCTTGTGCATTCAGCCATATGCAATAATTGATACGTGTACATCACTCTATTTCAGTCTATTTCAGATCCCACTGGAACCTGTACACTCTCCAGATGTGGATAGTTAGCTCCAGGGTTGGCATTCGGCCCCGCATCCATATGATGGACAAGTAGCATTCCAGATGTTTGTGTTTTTCGCCTGTCCCGTGGCCGTGTTGGCTGCAGGTGTGTGTACGTGTGTGTGTATGCTGCAGCAGGACTACTGTGCGGGCGTAAAGATGTTTAAACGAAGCCTCGTGTTTGCACAGAACCCTGGGTGATAATGGTCAGCTTTAGAGAGAGAGACCAAGCCGCAGAGGCTGTTTACAGGACCTGTCAGGGAGAGGATCTGCCCAGGCTCCACAGCCCAAAGCTCTACTTTCCGTTCTGCCGTGAGACGGATTACTTCACGCTTCGTCTAAACACCTCTCGGTCACGAGTGTGGCATGGCTTTGTACCAAAAATGAATTTTTTCCCCACCCCCACAAAAATGCCTCTTGAATTATTTTTTTTTCGTCACATATCTTCAGAGGAACTAAAGGGGAAGGCCTTTGTTCTCAGTTCCAGCGCTTCTTATTCTGGATGTGTTTGTAACCCAAGACCGAGCACTTCCTTTAAAACACTTTTGACGTGGAGTGGCATTCGGACCGGGAACGGAGGGGGAAAAAACGGAAAAACAGATGAGACCCGGCTCACTGCGCTCGTCCCCAGCCCTGGTTTCGATGATAGGTTTCAAATGCATATCACATGTGCTGCACTCTCTGACACATGCAGAAAGAGGCATTCATAGTACCTATGCCGTGTCCCTCCTGGTCTCAGCATCTGACGTTGGCGCTTTGCATGGACTGTGTGTGTCTGCGTGACTTAAGCTCGTTCGTGACTCTGAAGTGGTCATCACCATGTTTCTCTATTTGCATATTGCAGATTATATCACTTGGGTTCAGTCCCAGAGAAGCTGCTGTACTATTTAGCTGCCTGATTGAGTGCAAATAGTTTGCAGGACTTCCTGGAAATGGGACTTATGCCAGCAAATGAAGTTATCTGGTTGTTGTAGGTGTTTTTTCTGCTTGGAATGAGTAATCAAGTAGCACTTTGTGTGTCTATTCGAGATGTTTAATATTAGCTTTTTGTATGAAGTATATTGATATTGAGCCAGACACGGCAGTGTTGCAGGGTCAAACAAGGCATGATTAATCGATATTAGCTGCATTTGTTCAGCGTGAAGTAGTGTTAAATACTTGTTTTGAGAAAACAAAATAAGCTGGTGTTTGTTTCTAGTTGTGAATCGCCATGTAAAGCCTGAAAACATGAAGTCAGAAGCGTCAGGTTGGATTTTGTGGGTGTATTTAAGACCACGCCATACGTTGTTATACTTTGATGTTTAGGTCTCAAAACTAAAATCACCATTACACTTATAGAGATATGATGACGGTAGTAGATGATTCACTCACATTTTTGGAAGACACATTTCGTTCATGTTCAGTACTTCAGTGTGCTTGCAGTCATCAGACTCATCTGCTTTGGCAAGAGGTCCGAAGCATGACATTACAAAGTGTTCTTGGTTTGCATGATGTGTGTACTTACACGTTTCTGCCAGAAAGGTCTCCAAATCACAGGATATGACATAGTGTAGGTTGGGCTATGTTCACATTATAAGCCTCAGTATTCAGCCGTCAAGTCTTGACGGTTGATATTTTTAATTTGAAGTGACCTGTATTTGTCTGTAGTGTGAACCGTCACTGAACGTCTGAGCCACATTTTAAAGCAGTGTAGAAGCATCCGTATTTGATAACCACAACCTCTCCCAGTTCAACCAGAACCCCTTCCAGTATAATCAGATCCCCTCCCAGTATAGCCAGAACCCCTTCCAGTATAACCAGATCCCCTCTCAGTATAACCAGAACCCCTTCCAGTATAACCAGATCCCCTCTCAGTATAACCAGATCCCCTCTCAGTATAACCAGATCCCCCCCCAGTATAACCAGAACTTCTCACAATATAACCATATCCCCTCCCTGTATAACCAGATCCTCTTCCAATGCAACGAAAAAACTCTTTTGGTTGTACTGGGAGGTATCTGGAAGATATCTGGAAGATAAGCATGTGGCCTGAGACACATCTGAGACACATTTTAAAGCAGTGTAAAAGCATTCATATCTCCAAGACACATTTGATAACCAGATCCCCTCCCAGTTCAACCAGAACCCCTCCCAGTATAGCCAGATCCCCTCCGTGTATAAACAGAACCGCTTGCAGTACAGCCAGATCCCCTCCCGGTATAACCAGATGCCCTCCCAGTATAATCAAAACTCGTCCCAATACAACCAAAAATCCTCCCAGTGCAACCAAAACTACTCCCCATGTAGTACGTCATGGAAGATCATGGAGGACGTTCATGGTTGGGAACCAGATGCAACAAAATGCTTAACATCAGTATCCACAGGCATTACTGTGCAGAACAAACTGACGCTAGAGACTGAATGGATAAACAGTTGGTAGTTGGTTGCTGCGTAATGAGCATATTTGCATATTTTGTCCCGCACAGCAGCCGAATTTCTGACTAACCGGAGATGCATTTGACTACCAAGTGTAAATACATGTGGCTAAAATCTTATCAGGATCCAGATACTAGTCACATGAAGTGACCAGGTGTAAATGGGCTCTTTGTTAAGAATTAGCCCCCCTGTGCTCTGTTTAGTCATAGAGGTGACATAAATGAAATTAAAATTGACTACATTTAAGCTGGCCATATTTTGGCAATGTGAATATGAATAATATTCGTATTGTTACATGTCGTGGCTAGATAGAAGTGGTATTACTAACTAGTGTAATGTGCACTGCGCAGTCGTAATGAGTGACAAGCTTGATTGGTACATCAGTGCGTATTAAATATTTGTGTATTATATACATTGGACATTGGTGGTGTCATAGTAGAGGATTCAGTGAATGAAATCCCACAGGTGAGCCATTCAGGTGCACAGGTGTGGTGAAGCAAGGCAGCATTTTTGGACTCGTCCAACAATGAGCTCCATTCAGCCACGGCTGAGCGCTATTTTTAGAGATGGCGATGGAAAACGGGCAGCCGGGCAGGTTCTCCCTCAATTGGCTGCAGTATTAATAGCAGCGACACATGGGAGTGCACGGCATGTTCTATGCAGGTTGCAATGCCTGGCGGATTTTAGCACATAACATTCAGATTATGGAGTTGGCCAAAACAAACCATGTCAAACTTTGTTCCTTTAGTGATTCTATTGTCGTTTGAATCCTCCACTTTGGCAAAGAATGTTCTGTCCATTCTTTGATTAGAGGTTTTGTTTAGTGTCGACTAGCATTGAAAATGTACGTATTGATCTGAGATGTCAGGTTGGCCTTCGCTCTTAAACTCGGTGTTCAATTTGTAGATCTTGGCAAAGCTCTACCATGGAGCAGCTGCACTGCTAACGAATGCTGGACCGAAAAAATGAAGTACACATTCGCGCTCCAAACCTTCGAATCTAAGGCCAAATAAAATGGTTTCTTCCCTCATTGGATCTTGTGATTTTGATTGAGAACTCAAGCTCTGTGGTGATAAAAGTTGCTTTAATATTGGGTCCGTCATTGTTGGAGGCCCCTGGGGCTGCACCTTGCAGTGATCGACAGATATGGTGTGGATGCTTGCCATGCCTTCAGGCTGCACACACACAGGTATAAAAAAGGCAGAAGGTCCCGGGAGAGATCCCCACCCTCAGGCCTTCTAGGCTCCGGGCTCAGGCTGGACTCATTGGTAAAATCTCCATACCACAAACATAGGCTTAATGCTGCTTTAGACTCTGATTCTGACTAAAGACTCTGACTAAAGCTGTCTCTCTTTTTTTAGCACTTTTAAAGCATCTAATGCAGTTGTAATTTTCTAAGCAGTCAGTTGCACATGCAGATGAAATATATAAACCCTAAAAGTCAATAAAATAGCTGCACCCAGAAGGAAGTGTGGGGTTGCAGTGCTATTGGGAAGGACGATAAAGGTTACCAGGAACAATAAATGATGAGAAATTTAGACTGATATGGACAATATTTACTGAGCTACTAACACAGTAGTAGTTTCTCTCAATATGGCGTGGGGCGCTAACGCAACATGCCAGATGTCTCGGCATGGAGTTGTAGAGGTTCCTAATGGTGTCCTGTGATAATCCATCTCATGCAGCTTGAATATTCTCACACAGTTCCTGCAGATTGTGCGGTAGGGGTGGAGATGGACTGACACCAGGCCTTCGGGACGCGTGATAACAAACCGTTCATCTTGGCGCTGACCACGGTGGCTCCACACACATGTTGGTGGCCTCCACCAAGACAAAAGCGGGACTCGTCGCTGCAGATGACCTGCTGCCATTCTGAGTCACTCCATGACAGGCTGGCATGAGACCACTGCAGTCTTTCACGACGTTGACGTGGTGTTAAGGGCAGTCATTGTAACGGTCTGTGTGCATGTAGTCCTGCATCGTGCAGCTGTCTGCCAATGGTGCTGGCACTAACAGAGTGAAACTTGAATCATTTGCATGTCTCACAATGTCAAACCTACCCAACAAGTTTCATTCCTGACTGTGTATTCATTCTGGGTGTTTTTTATTAGTATATATATATTTGCAAGATCTCATATATATACATATATATATAGTCACAGGATCTGAATCACTTCCAGATTTGTCTTTCATTGCTGCTTGCCATCTTGTTTCATCCTCTGACACGTACCCTTGTGTTCGCTGTCTTTGATCTTTGTTGTTTGTCTCTTCTGCATGGCTATTTAAGGACTTTGTTTTGTTGGTCCGTATGCTCTCTTTCACTCTCTCACTCTCTTTTCCTCTCTCTTCCTCTTTCTCCGAACCGTAGGGGAGCCGCAAGGTTTAACTTCCTAAGATATTTATAACAAAAAACAAGGATAACGGCTGTGATTCCAAAATCATTTTCCTGGAAGTCAGACACAAGTGCACACGACTCTTTTCACTCTGCATAATGAACACCGTCCAGATCGTTTCCAACTCTGTCACAGTATCACATTATGTTTGGCTGTTTATTGTCGTAACGTCGATATTCGTTTACAAGGTGAAAGAGGCCGGAGCAGAATATTAAGTAAGCTGGCCATGCTGTCCTGGCACGGATCTTGCAGCTCTGAATAGAGAATAGCCTTCATAGTGTGCTGTGCTGGTGACTATTAGTGCAGGTGTGCCGGAGCTATGTGCAGATGTGAGTGAGTCCTGTGTTCCATGTGAAGGTGAACAGGTGGGACGCGTGTGGTGGTGTGCGCTCAGTGTTGCCTCACATCCAGCAGCTTATTAATTACTTCTTTCATCAAGGGGAAGAAACGGACCCCTGGGAACTTCTTTTTGAACATGCTGTACCAGTCAAAAGTTTGGGCAGATGTTTGGAAGAGACTCGCACCCATTAAAAACAAAACCCTGTCAAACGAAGGCAGCAATGAATCATTTGTATGACTCTTTTTTTTTTTTTCACTTCATAGAGCTTCTCAGTCTGGAGCTTTTAGTGTTGGATNAAAACAAAACCCTGTCAAACGAAGGCAGCAATGAATCATTTGTATGACTCTTTTTTTTTTTTCACTTCATAGAGCTTCTCAGTCTGGAGCTTTTAGTGTTGGATTTGTGCGCTTGCCATAAGTCTGGTTTTGCCCAAATTAGCACACATTTCCAGTCTTGTGTATAAGTTGGCTGGATAGGTGAAGTGATGGATGTAGGTAAGCTGCGAGAGTGGATGAGCTTGGGGCTTCCAGCCTACCTCACAGCACCGCTTCCTTCGAGACAGCCACGTTCTCCAAGCAAAATGGGCTCTCCTCACTGGTCTTGACAGCTTCAAATCCGCGTCAAGAAACAAACGGCGGTTTCAGAACCTGAATGTCTGGAAAGAAACAGGGGCTTCTCCTCTGTAGCACTTGCGAGTGCATAACAGTTCATTGCAGGAACGGTGTGATGGGGGAAGTTTCCTCTTTCTTTTTTGGGCTTATTTAAATTTGGGTTTGGAGCTCTGCAGCCTTGTGTGAACAGCTGTTTTTCCTGCGTTCCACCTGCGCCAGGCATGCTTAGCGGCAACAGTACAGTAGTCCTCTTTGTATGTTTCTTAAAGATCAGCTCCAATTAATGAGAGCCTCACCGCTGAGCATGGGAGTTAGGCCGTCAGGAAATTGGAGGATAAACTGGCCACGGGTTGACCGTCGGACCGCTTTTGTTCTAGGGGTTCGGCTCTTTCCCAGCTTTATTGGTTTTCTGACTCTCCCAGTGACCTGCTCAGGCTTCGGCCCTGTTTCATTTCGCCTTCCACACAGCTGCAAAACAAAGGCTTGTCGCACTCCACACTGTTTAGGCACAAACGAGGGGCTAATAAAGTGTAAAAATAAACCATGTAGATGGATGTTTATCTTTTAGTTATTGAAGGATGCCTGATTTATTTGCATGGCTTTCTTACTTGCAGAACGAGAGGTGGAACCAGTGTTCAGAGGAACAGGAACTTCTGCAGTAGCTCTCCAAAGTGAAAATGAGTGGAACTCCCAGGGCTTTCAAAACAAGGCAGGAGATTTAATTACACATACCTGGACAACTTAGAGCATGGAAAATCCCTCTGCGCCCCCACACTCCACACCCCAAGGTCTAGGTGCAGCTGCACTCCTCTGACTGCTGGACTTTGGAGAAATAATAACAATAACAATAAGGTAAGGCAATGAAACGACTGCCTCTGTCTGTGTCTCTCCTCTCCTCAGTTTGATGCCCGCCATGCGTCTGCTTCAGAAATCTGCTGCACTCAGCAAAACACAGTAATCCATCACTCATGATAGTCAATCGTGTGGGGATGGTCCGGGCTTGGGCATGGGGCACATCAAGCCCCCCTCGCCCAGTGTTCAGCACCGATGCTATTCTGGGTGGAGGTTGGAGTAGACCGTGGTGGTGTTTTAGGCTGAATGCCATGATGTTTGGCGGGGTGCTTTTGGATAGGAGTGGACGTGTGCGAAACAGGGACACACAATTAAAAAGTCAAGTTGAAAGACTGAAAACTCATAAAATAGAGTTGAAATCACAAAACTTAATTTGATAAGTTCAGGTAAACTAATAAATGAAGTTAACAAGACTTATTGCTTAAATAGTGTTTAGAGTCCAGTGGTTGAGCTGTGGATTTCTTGGCTTGGTTGAAGCACAAGGCCGCAAGACCAGCTGACAGACAGAAGTGCACCGCAGGTGGAGCTAGTCGACACATTAACCTGTGTAGCCTAATCAAAGCTAAAGGCTATCATTGCCCCCAGAGTTTGGTGGCTCCTTCCATATGTCTCTCTAAAGCCACTGTATGGTACACCTTGTTACACTTGAGTTATGGGTACCAGCTACTTGGAATTCCACTCCAGATATAGTATAAGACTGCTGTGACAAGCGGGGGACAAATTGTAGATGCCATTCTAGTTGCTCAAGGACGATGCAGGAAAGTATGCTAACCTGGTAGCTACCACTGCTGCAGCTGGGCTGGTTGGCTTGCCGCCATGAAGCTTTCTCAGAAAGACCTCTGCTTTAGCTCCCCTGCCCTCATTGGTGCCTCTCTGTTTTTGGTGCCTCTGAGTTTTAATTAGGCCTGAAATTCTGAACCGGAGCTGAATGTTGCCTTGGAACTTCTGCCAACTTTTGACTGGGCCCGAGACACAGCACCAAGTTCTGATTCCAAACCAGACTGTATCCTGACATCATTGTCTGCAGTGTAGCTCAGTAAAATTCTGCATGAAGGGCACAAAACTGTTGTCCAGCCAAATTGCATCTGAACGTGACCCAAAGGCTGCCATCACCATCTGAAGACTTGAAACTTATTCCTATGTGATTGCACCCGTTAATGTAACACAACCCCGGCATGCCAAAATGATTGTAAACAGAAACGGTGTAAATGGAGGCCAAAAAGTTTACCAGTAATCTGAAATCTTAACTTGGAAAAGCTCGGCAGAAGCTTGTTTAGTAATGATGTCCAGACCTAATCCAAATTCTAGTTCCATTAGTTCAGACACAAATTTCAAAGTTTGCGCCCCATATGAGTTGTTAGACAGAAGGCCTGTGCAGTAACGATGGGAGAGAGGGTCTTCAGAGCACTGCGGGAGTCCTCCGGTTGGAGGTTTCTTGTCTAGTATACAGCGATACACTCAAAGCCCCTCTTTAATCCTCTGCAGAAAGCAAAGCCTCGCTGTGCAAACAGAGCTGGAATGAACACCATGGACTCCGTGTGTGTGTGTGTCCGCAGGACTAACATTCCCCCCCGCAGCACGCCACGCTCAACCACTTTTAGAGCCTCGCTGTCAGCGGCGGCCGAGGCCACTGTCTTTCACTTGTCTCTCCGAGCCACCAAGGCTGCTCATCAGTGCAGACTTTCACACGGACTAGCCTTTCACTCAAGCAAAGTCATGCAGTTTGACTAGCTTTGTAATCTCCTCCAAAGCGAACGCTCCCTCAGCACAGACAGAATGGCAGATTTGTACAGCCTTTCAGAGCCGCCGTCCATGCACTCTCATCCTTGCCGAGGTTAAACTGGCAGGACAGCTGTCCTGGGCCGCTCTGAATAGACGGCCTGTGCTCATCTTGGCATGAGAAAGCTGTCATGTGTTTTGTTTTACTGACCGTGCCGTTAACCTTTGCCCACGTTGGAGATTGACACTCGAGCTATGGGGTAATCAGAGAGGGATTTTGGGGAGTCTTTGAACCTCCTTCTGTTCAATGAGCAGGTCTGCTGCCTCCACAAGGAAGTCAAAACCAAAAAGAATGAAGGCATCAAAGGGAGGAGGGCTGCGAGGACCTGACATTTGAGATGCATGCCGAAGAGAACAGAGTGTCTTTCCAGAGTTTAACTGACATTTTAAAACACAACCTTAAACCCCTGAACTGTGCACTGATTAAGGCGGGGGGTACGTTACATAGTTCTAACCCTGATTTTCCTGTTTTACACAAATCAAGGTGATCCAGGTCAGTTTGGAGACCAACTGATTTGGTGCCCATCATATCCGCTCATTAAGTATCAAGCTTAGTGCCGCAATTAACTTTTTCTTTTTTCCTTTTTTTAACTTTTTAACATTTTCATCTTTGAAGGTAAATATTGAATATGTAGGAGTATTCAAAATAATTACACTACCAATGTTGATTTTTTCTTGTTCCTGGATACTAAGTGTGCTTACTTAATTCCTTTGGCCTAAAATGTACATAAAATGTCTATTGGTTCCCATAAACTTTGCTTTTGTGGTCAGGACGATGATGATTTGGAAAGTTCTCTATTGTCCAGAACATTTGCGATACATTCAGGGCTGAGTAGACTTCAAGTAGCTTCTGGAACTGTGAGAACTCCCCAGAAGTTTATAGAACTGTCTGGAAATTTCTAGAACTTTGGAGAACTGTCTGGGACTGTCCAGTAGTCTATATAGCAGTATAAATACAGGTGTGTTAAAACAGCCATTTCAGTCGATGCTCCAGCTGAGTGAGTGGATAGTGGATACAGAGCTACATCTAATTTAGAGGCATTAAAAGGCTGCAGCATCCGGCAGACACATTCTGATACATCTGTGGCCAATTTATCAAGACCGGAGTGAGAAAGCACTCAGTGAAAGCATCTGCGAAGATGTGCGGCGCCTACAAAGCATGCTTTGGCATGCCTGTCATGGCACCTCATTTCACGTGCGAGCACTGCAGGAGAACTCTTGAAGGTGGAAGGTGGATGATTGCTGCTCGCAGGATTTTGTTTAGCATAGTTTAGCATAGTTCTGAGGATACATTGAAGTTTAAAAGCTGTTATTAAGAAATTTGTCACAGTTTTATTTTATTTATATATTAGATTACAGTGTATATTTACTACACTCTGTTAATGTCTTACACATTACTGAGTAAATCGGATTATTTCATTTCATTGTCCTGCTCACAGAAACAAAGAAAGTTCGTGATGAATTTGTCTGTTTTTGTCCACATTCTACACATAAGCAATTGGAATGTAACACATAGAAGCCAGGAACAAATCTCGTTATGCAGTGTAATGAGCAAAAGTCAATGAGATGTCTGAAAGTCAGATCCACAGCTTCACAAATGAGTGCAGAAGCAGTCATAACAGCAAGTTTTGGCAAAGTCAAATGACATCAATGTCTCATGTTTAGGTTTATGAAACACTAGCATTTGTAGATCTGAAATACAGTCTGCACTCTCTCTTGCTGTTCGCACTAAACCGTCAGCAGGACAACAGGCGGCAGGCAGTAAGACGTTTCGTCTAGCGATTCCGAGATCCATGTTGCGTCCATTTGGCCTACAATTTGGCCTTTGTTTCCAAGCATTCGAAGAAAAACTTGAGAGTTAGCATCACAAATCCTCTCCGGAGCTCATGAACGTCTGTCACGGTGTATAAATGAAAAACGGTTGTGGGAGAGAGCTCCGGGAAAAACAAAGCAGCAGGGGCCGCAGGAGTAGGAAAGTATGGACGAGAGGTGGCCCCTCTAGGTGCCAGAGCGGCCATAAAGCGAAGTTTGTGTTTTTCTCTTGCACGTGTCTTAAATCTCACCACTGTAGCCCAGTTTATGTCCTCGGCGCAGCTAATTAACAGTGGAAAAATAATAAAATAGATCAAAATAAAAAAATACCAAAAAAAAGAAAAGGGGAAAAAAAGCAAAAAGGTTGTAAAGATAAAGTGAACCAGCTGCACTTTTTTACCATTTTATATGTATATATATATATACGCATACATACATACATACATACATATATATACATACATACATACATACATATATATATACATACATACATACATATATATATACACATATTTAGAGAGAGTATACTGAGTAGGCTAGCAAAATTCCTTGCTGTTTATCACCACAAATTACATATTACTGCATCATAGTTCCACACTGACAGTATGTTCTAAAGCAGTTTTTAGGTTTTAGCCTTTGTCTTGCCTACAACACGTTTCTTATTGATTTCAGTGGAATGAAGTGGCACTTCATGCAGCTTGCTGCAGCCGCATGCGACCGGTATGCATTAGTACAATGTACGCTCTGTGCTTGCAGAAAAGGGCTGTTTGTGAAGCAGGTCTGCAGTGTGGCGTATGGGCCCTTGTTGTCCCGTTGGTGGGAGCGAGAGCTAAAGGGAGTGGAGAAGGCGGTCCAGGGCAGCTGGGGTCAGCTTGCGTGGTCTTGGTCATGCATCAGCATGGAGAACTCGCAGCTGCCGTTCTGGATCTGGGTGATGGAGCCGAACGGAACCACGAGGGCAGAAAATCCAGAGCAACAAGCATGACGATCCGCCAGGGATTCCAACCCCTCTCTCTCTTTCTCCTCTTCTCCCATGTTGGATATGGCCCAAGAGAGCAGGGATTAGGGCACAGTCCTTTTACCACCATATCTGCCATTGTTATGTAGATCTTTCCAGTTCTCCTTTACAGACGACATTCTTGTTCTGAAGCAAATGATGTGCCTTATCGACATTCGCGGTTAAGCTAATCCCTAAAGGCGGTGAGCTTTGTGCTCAAGAGGCATTCAGCAACAAAGTGCAGAGATATGGAGACGGAGCTATAGCTGGTGAGACCCATAGCATTAAACAGACAGGGGCGTATTGAACTCCAGACCACAGCTACATTTTCTGTGCTTCTTTAATAAGGGAGAAGCAATATGGGCGTAGAGTGGGGAAATTGAGCTGTACCACAGAGTAGTCTGCAGTGATACAGGCTTGCTCCTAGTGTCCAGTAACAGACCCTGTCCTGCTCGGTTTTATCAGAGCAGACCGAGCCTAATTCATATCAACTGCCTTTCTGTAAATACAACTAACCCCCCACACCCCCATCTAATTGGCCAGTGTTGATTTTGGGTTTGGTGTGTTTTCCTCGCCAGGCTCCCAGTAGCCTGAACTCTCCTTCCATGACATCACTCGGTTTTGTGTTCCCTCCTCCCCTCTCGCTGCTTAATTTCCCTGGAGTGTGAAGCCAGGAGGAAAGCTAACCATGCAGAGAAGGAAAAAGAGACACAAGGAGCTCACCTTCCACGCTGCAGCGCAAGTCTGGCCACACGTCCAGCGGCAGTGTTGCTTCGTCCTTAATCAGTTTACAAACATGCTGTGCTTGTGTTTGTGCAAGGAGCGGAGGTTTGGACAGATCCAGCAGAAACTGGTTATAGTAGGATTATTGTTTAGGCATGGCTATTCTGTCTTGGCAGCGTGTGCACCCATGTATGCCATTGTGCTTGTGTCTTGTGTGTTGGAGCTTTTGGCAATTTGCACACACTGTCAGTGGCTGTTTCTCTGTTCTCACTTTGTCACACGAGGCCTCAGCTCCCAGGGTGGGAACGGGATGACATCATCCTTATTTGTGTCTCTTTTCCTTCACCCTCACTTCATGAGAAATGCGAGCGTTTGGCAGTTGATAAAACTGTGTCTAAGTTTCATCGACTGTTTACCAAGGGCTGTTGGCTGCTAATAGCACCATACAGATATTCCATCAGTCATTGGACCAGCTATTGGAAAGAAGTCCAGTAGGCAAAGGAAAAGGCCCCTTTTGGGCTTTTTGAAGCTGGTTTTTGACTGGATAATGTTCCCATTATGTGTAATACACCTCTTTGTACCTCTTTGTTGCACCACTCAGTTTGCGCTTTTTGCAGGGTGTATACAATGCCTTGCACATGTGACTTTGTGGACAGCAATTCCCGCTGGACTTTCAAAGCACAGGGCATTGCCGCAAATCATGTTTTTCTTTTTACCTGAGACCAAAATTGGTTGAAATAAGCAAAACAAATATGTGATAGACTATGAAAGAGTTCTCTGTCATCTGTTGCTCTCCCCCCTCCTCCTCCTCTCTCTCTCTCTCTCTGGAGTCCTCTTGTTCTCTCTCTCTCTCTCTCTCCCTCTCTCTCTCTTTGCTGTGTTGTCCTAGGTGAGGAGGACGAAGGTCTTTAATTAGTGCTGGGGCCGTGGGGCTGGGAAAGGGGGCCGTGACCCAGGACTCATCCAGGGTGGGAGTCACGCCCCGCTAATTATTTTCGCAGCCACACCAATCAGACGCCTAGCGGGACGCCCTCTCTTGAGATTCCTCTGTATGGCCGTCCACAGGAGTGTATGAGTGGCCCAGAGGAGGCTGAATCCTCTCGCAGACCACGAGGGATCAAAGCCCCCCTTCTCTAGCTCTTAACCCCTGAGAGAGGGAGAGATGGAATGACGGAAGGATGGTCGTTCGGATAAAGGTTGTATAACACGCTGTTTTAGGTTACGCCAGGTGGCTAGATACGACTGCTTGGACTCCTGACAGGGCTTGCGTGGGTCACGGCCTCCTCTATTTTAAGTTCCCTGTCTGGCCCCAGCAGTGGCCAAGTTGCCCCTTTGTCCTTCTCTCCTGACGAGTGCCATCTGGCAAACGGCAAACACCCAGTTTGTTACAAACGTGACACGGCTTAAATCACCGTACCTCTGATTCACGTTACAGCTAGGGTTGAAGTTCAACTGTTGGATAATTTTTAATTCGGGAGACGTCTTTAATCACTGGCGTGGCTAATCTGAACCTGGACCAAATCTCATTAGCGAAGGCATTCAGAGCCAAAGACGTTGTACGATAGAAGCGCATGTCTCTTGTCTGCTGTACACATCTGATCTAACTTACTCGACCATTAAAAAGCATTTAGAATCCACTTTTCTGCCCTCCACATAGATAGCGTCTTAATGTGCAAGTACTTAATGCTTGAAACAGATTGTGACCTAGAGAAAAGGTGATCCTCCAGTGCCATTGTCTCCGCCGTTAGCATTGACTGGCTTTTAGCATGATGCAATGTTGCTGGAGCTTGTAAAACAAACTCTGCTCTCCAGTGTCAAATAAACACGCTGAGTGAAGCATCCTGCTACCCCAACTTTGTTTTGATAGCGTGTTGCAGCGGCAGACTTGTGGACAGTTGAAACTGGAAGTGCCAGATAAAGTCAGTTCGGCTAGGGCAGGTCATGTTATACTCCATAAACCTCCACAAGCCTGAGGCATCCTCTTGTAAACACCACATACTGTACTTTTTAGGAAACCTTATGACCTTGTTTACAAGAGCAGTGTTTGCCTGTCTCCCTGGGACAAGCCTCTCTGTGGCATTGTTCCAGTTTGGTCTGCTGTCAACACCATATGAAGGATCGACTCCATACTAGCTACCTGTCAGTGGCGACACCTCCTCTCTTGTTAAGTCAGCGGTGCGCTGAAAGTGCATGAAAGGAGGGATTTGCCGGTAATCCTCCCCTGATCTCAGCAGAACCGGCGTGTCTGCCTGCCTGAGCCCCCTGTCTTACCGCCGCGGCAGGCAGCTAATGTTTCTGCCCGTCCAGGGAAACGCACACCTGAGACAGAGCATGCACAATAAGCTGTTATGTCACTGTATAAAACAATTACACAGCCTCTCTCCTGATACAACACGGCACGACTAATCTCAGTGTGTTCACTGAACTGTATTGGGTTGCACGGCTTGTGGACGATTGATAGTGAATGGGAAGAGAGTAGAGTATGGCTCTGGCAGTTGCATATAATATGAAAACAGGACTGAACACGTGGAGCAATAAACGTGGGCATATTTTTTCATGTAATTTGATGTTGATAGTTACAGATAATTCAAATATATGTTTATTAAGCAGATTAACCCAACAGATCCAGTATCAGGCTAAAAAAGATGTTAGAGATGCGCTGATACCACTACTTTCCTTCCATTACGGATACATATTTTGGTGTAATCTATGTTCGATGTCAAATAAAACATACTCAGCTTCACTGAATAGCATTCGCTTGTTGGGTTTTATATATATATGTAGTACAACATAAGTGTAGAATATCTTTATTGTGCAACACGTAGATATATAGATAAACATGTGATGTGTCTATGTAAGCTCCCAGCAGCTTCTCTGGCTTGGCAAAAACAGAGCACAATGTTATTTCATATCCAGATTTCTTAAGTTGTTTGTTCCGTCACTTAAAGAAAAAAAGGCAGTACAGTATCTCATAACTATGACTTATTATCTCATAGTTATGACTTACTATCTCATAATTATGACTGGCTGTCTCGTAATTATGAATTAGCATATCATAAATTATGACTTACTATCTCATAATTATGACTTACTTTCTCATAATTGTGACTTACTATCTCATAATTGACTTACTATCTCATAATTGACTTACTATCTCATAATTATGACTTACTGTCTTGTGATTATGACTTGCTGTCTCGTAATTATGAATTAGGATCTCATAATTATGACTTACTTTCTCATAATTATGACTTTCTCATAATTGTGACTTACTATTTCATAAGTATGGCTTACTAGCTCATAATTATGACTTACTTTCTCATAATTATGACTTACTTTTTCATAATTATGAATTACTATATGGGCTTTTTTCTTTAGGCGGCAAAAATGGGTTTCCGTAGAATAGCTTGTAACATGTTTGGTGAATGAAACTGATTGAGCAGTTTATCAGAATTCTAACATGTTGCACTGATTGAGCAGTTTATCAGAATTCTAACATGTTTCTGCTGATCTCAGGTCGGAAAATGGAACATTCTCATTACTATATGATTAATATTAAAAATTATTGACTTGTAATCATTTGCCACCCAGTCCTTACTACATGCACTATAATGCTAGTTATATTATACAAGTGAGAGTGAGATATGAGCAATGCCATGTGGAAGTGATTGGCGCTGCCTTAGCATTAACGCCCAGCAGCACGGGCAAGCGGGCAGACGCTGGCCTTAAAAGGTCGTCAGCACGGAGGGAGAGCAGAGTGGCGCTCAGGCCCTTAATCCTGCTGTCAGGTGGTAACACGAGCTGCAGAGTAACGCCCGCTAACTGTGTTTATGAGATGGGTCGTGTGTTAGTGTAGTCGGCATGCGGGCGGGGGAGAGAGGGAAGGAGGTATAGAGAGTGTGGGAGAGAAAGAGAGAACGTACTGTGAGTGCTCATGATGGCTAGAAACAAATATAGGCACACACACAGACAGACACGCTCTGTGGGAGCTTGCAGGGAGCTCTAGGCGTTCACACCCACCCTGGCGGGTTTGCTGCCTGGGACATCATTAAATTCAGCTGCACTGTCAGACGCACTGCTCCGAGTGAAGACAAGAAAACAAGCATAGATGAGAAAACCTCAGTTTTTCGTACAGTAGGAAAAAAGGATGAATTTTTATGGCAACACTAGTCCGTGTGGGTGCCTGTCTAATATACTTTGCATGCTAAGCTGGCAGTAACTTGCCAGGGTGCATTCTTATTGGCTGTCCACACCAGTTTTAATCTGTCCGATAGGATAGGACACAGTTTTATAGGACAAGCAGATACCTGCTCTGCATGCTCTGACTAGTCTTTTAGAGCCAGACAAAGAAATGGGATTGAAAAACGAGTGTAAAGTTACATAACAATATATCTCAAAAGGAGCAATTCGTATGACAGAGCAGTTCATTCTCCAAACAATAGGGGGCAACATATCACTGAAAAAGCACACCCCCTCCTCCTCCCTCTTCAGTTCTTACCAGACACCTTGCAAGTTCAGCATCAAACTTCATCCTTTTCTCACCAAGAGTCTGTCTCCAGTGGTGACTGCACGTGGTGTCTTGATGGGCAGTGGTGGTCATTATAATGGTTGATTATCAAGAGCTTCAGCCATCGGTGCATTTCCTGGTCCTTTCATTGGCTACCTGTCCTTAAATGATCTAACCAGGAGAAGCACCTTTAGCATGATTGACGAGCGGTTAGAATACGTCTTTCAGCCAGCTTTCTCGGAGTCCGTCATATTCTTTCTTTAGCCTTCTTATTTTCATAGTCAGCAACCATATAGGTTTTGTGCTCTGCCACAAGCAAGATGAGCAAGATGGGATGGACTTTGTTTGGTCACACTGATGGACAGAGCAAAAAACTGAGCATCTCATTCTGTCAGTTTTTAATGTTTCCATAACAATCAAAGCTCTTAAAACTCTTAATAATCAACTGGGTTTCACCTGATGGCTAGTTCACAGTAGGGCTGAAACATCGAATATATATATATTGCTGCTGCTGTTTATACCAAGTCAGGATTTCATTAAAAGCAATAGTAGTGGCAAGCCTTGTCCCATCCTTGCTCATAAAGGACTTGGCCTGCACTGGATGCTCCTTTTATACCTAGACGTGATACATCCCCTGCCCCGTCCCAAGTTTTTTGGAACATGTTGCAGGCATGAATGAAAGAAATGCATTTTTATATATACAAAAAAGCTGATTAAATAGGCTTATATATTTTGTCTTTGTACAATTTTGTTTAAATGCAGGTTAAAGTGAACGTAAATGTCACTGTGTCCTGTGTTAATTTCATTAAAAGCATTAAAAGTGAGCTGAAAGGACTTGTTACATAAACGTACACTGAAAGTAAAGAGTGTTCTTTTCCTTCTCCTGTGAACTTTAGGAGATGAGGTTTTATTATGACAGTGATCATATGTGCCTTTTTATCAGTGGATGTCTGGTAAGGTATGTTGCGGTGTACTGAGAATGCAGTAGGTCATTTTGTCCCGTGTTTGTGTATCACTGCAGGCATGTCTGTACAGTATCTGTCTGTGTCTGTAGTGAACTGTACGTTGGCCCAGGCTACTTAACTCATGGTATCCTTGGTGCAGTGCTTTGTCTAAAAGTATTGCCCCATTCTTCATCTGGAGGTGTCCTGTTACATGCTGAATAGTGGCCTGTCACACTTCTTTTGTGGAGCGGAGTGGTGGGGGCAGAGCCCTGCTCAGGTGGGCCCGTCAGCGGAAGTTTTCAGCACTTCGCGTCCGTAGCCCAAACTCTTATGCTGTGTGCTATCTCTCTGGAAATTCCACTTCGAGCGATGCCTGATAGCATTAGGTGATTTGTGAATGGTCCCGCCGTAGACCCTGTAGGAGTGCGCCGCTGTAATTTGTGAGCATGTTAACATGCGGAGAGATAAGAAGGGTCGAGATAGCGCCTCAGCGCCCTGGCGAAAAATAGGTGGAGACAGGAGCGCGTCGGGGCCCGACAGTTTGATTGCATTCTCGCTTTGTTCGGCGGCATGGCAGTTGCTGCAGATGCAGGACAAACTCCAAACAGCTGTGGAGTTCCTCTCCGTTCTCCGCTTACACGGCCTGGCTGCTTTCCTATACACACGCGCCTGAGAATAAAGCCGTGTGTGAGGAGAGCGGAGAGAGCCTGATTTTGCACACATATACACAGACTCGCTTGCACACTTAGACAGTAGACAGCTGCTTACACCACTCACTGTGTTCTGTGTTTGGATGTGGAAAGGGAGTCTTTCTTTTTATCTCGGTGCGTTTAATACGTTCAGTTGTTAGCCAGCGAGCTTCACCAGGCTCCAGAGTTCCTTTGTCCTACAAACCCCAGTTCCAAGAAAGCGGAAAACAGCGGAAAACGCTGCAAAAACAACACAGTATTTAATGTTTAACAACTTTATTGTTTTTCACTTCATTTGTGTTATTATCTTTAAGTATAAGTTCATTCCATAATGCCTGTGTAGCTGGGTCAGGAGCTTGCCCACCACTGTGTTACATCATCTTTCCTTTTAACCGCACTTAATAATCTTTTGGGGACTGAAGTCACAACTGATCCAAGTTTGAAAGTGGAATGCATCCCCACAGAGCATCCACACTCTCTGATTATGTACCCATGCTGTTGAAACATGTGCAGAGTGTCATTTTCCTTTGTCAGGTTATTTGTGATATCACTGAAAAGTACGTCAGTTAATAGAGAGTAGGACTGGACCTAGCTCCTAATTCTGGGATTCAGATATTCCGATTTTTTGGCTAAATGTAGGCAATCAGTAAAAGCAAGCTGCGAACATTCTCGATAGAACTTAGATATAACTTAGATAGCAACACAGCTTTTACCACCATACAGGACCCTCACTAGGGCTGCGAGGTGTGCCCCTCATACCTCAGGTTAGACCACTACAGCGCTGGTTAACCCGTGTATGCAACTGTGCCATTAGCCCCTAAGCTTATCAAAGCTAGTGGACCTGGTAGAAGGAGCAAAGTCATGCTCTGAGCACTGCAGCCCTTTGCGAAGATAGCAGCTAGCCTGGAGATACCGATTTGACAGCGAATGAAGGCATGGATGTGCTTTCAACACGAGTGTCAGACGCAGACTTTCTGAACGACTATCTCAGCACCCTCCACCCCGAATATTTGCTGCTGATTACTGTTCTGGAGCCCAAAATAGGTGTTCCAACAGCGATGGTAGATAGCATATGTTGCGTCAAATTATGTACATTTCTGTCACGGCTAATGATGATTTACAGATGTGCACATGACCCACTCATACACCCCCATACCATGACAGTCTTTTCGTCAAAATGTTGAGGTTTGTCCCGTCCTTGCTCATAAAGGACTTGGCCTGCACTGGATGCTCTTTTATACCTAGACATATTACATCTCCTGCCCCCCACCCCAACTGTTTTGGAACATGTTGCAGGCATGAATGAAAGAAATGCATGATGTAAAACAGCTGATTATATAAAACGTATATATTTTGTCTTTGTACTGCTTTCTTTATATACAGGTTAAAGTGGATGTACACATCACTGTTTGTTACATACAGTCACAAAAGCAGTCGTTTTTAGCCTTTCCAAGACGCACACACAAGCTTTCATATCAGCCCTTCAGTATTTTAATTAGAGAGCGCTTGGAAAACTCTCTGTAAGCTTGTGCGGAAAACTTTCAGGCTTGCAACAATACAGCATTGTTTCGTTTATCCGGATGCTGGACCTTTAAGTTGGGTCACAAATTGTGCTTTAATTGCTCACAGTATATCTCTGGATGCCCACAGTATATGTGCAGAGTTTTAGTGGCCCCTAGGGGACAGAGTTTAGCTAGCACGCTTGCACAGTCAGGGCACTGGTGCTCACCTCTTCCATATAGTGCCATTAGAAAGGTACTGTAGAGTTTGGATGGGTTTGCTGTGAAAAATTAGCCATACAACTCTGTTGTGATAGATATACGATTCCCTCTGATTATGAGTTCTTAAGAGTAATATATAGCCATAATTTACAGGTCTGGTGTATTGTATGTTCCTGCTCATTACAGTCTGCATACAGCCCGTTATATTGTGTCGGCCTGTCTGTGTAATATTATCCACAGCGGTCTGCGTGTCTGCTCAGTGTTAGGCATTCATTCGACCCTGCCAGTTCTGTAAGTGATTGAGATGTATGGGGTATGTAGGCTAGTGTCCTTTGACCACTCTGACCCGCTCTCATGTGTTCCTAATTAGTTACAGTACACCCACTCTGCCATGCCGTTTTCGCATGCCTAGGAAAGTATGCATCCTCCACACAGCACCGTTACGAGCATTAACCACATACACAGAACGCAGCATTCTCCCATCCTTACATCACCTGTGTTGGAGCTGGTCCTTACGACGGGAACAACGTGGTATTTTCCAATTGGTGAGGGAAAAGGAACAGTACAATGAGATGTTTTAATGGCACGTTTCTGCCAACAAAAGCTTCCACTGCTGTCAGCCAAAAGCAGCTACTTATCAGCACGCTCCTGGAGCACTTCCATGCATTGTCTCAGAACAGAAGGTAACGCGTGCATGTCATTGTTGTCAAATCTTAGTTAAGAGTTACTACCAAAAACAAGTTGAACATTAAAAAAAAGGTCTATCTATCTATCTATCTATCTATCTGTCTGTCTGTCTGTCTAATAAGCTGTGGTCAGAAAGTCATCTGGCATTGACTGGCATTGAAGTATATAGTTATCACTGTTGTTGTGATTCACATTATGTTCAGATTATATAATTATTTAAATGTAAAATCAAAAGCTGTCGAGCAGTTCAGATAATTAAATTTTATTTGTATAGTCCATTATGATTAATTGATTTTGCCTAATTAGCTTATATTTGACTATAAATGAAGATTTTTTTCTGTTTAAGGATCAATGCATTTTGTTATAGCTATATGAGTGGAAACAATAGGCTTGTACTATTATTATTATTATTATTATTATTATTATTATTATTTTATTATTATTATTTTTATTATTATTATTATGCACTATATTAATCACTTTCAGTAATCTAATGACATTGTTTTTATCAGCATGAATTCAGTATAAAATTATGTGAACTTTCCGGTTTCCGATTTTTAGCAGGAACGCATCTGATGTGTGCTTGGCATTAGTGATACCACGGCACCTAATGACCAGCGATTTGGGGCACGAAGACGTAAAAAGTCATGAAAAGTCATGAAATGTCGCAGCTGGTCTTTAGGATGGAACTACGGATAGTTAGAAGGGTCAAACTGGGAAAATGCCGTTATTAATTGTGTGTACACATTATTTACCTGTTAGCTTTGCCCCTGCTAATTAATACGGTAATTATGTTATTACATAGTTGGTTTATTACAACTGGGCTCTGTTTGCGTTCTGTATTAATAAGTTTTGGTTTCCTCTTTTGTCAAAAATGAAGAAAAAAAAAACAAGAAAGAATTTTTATTAGATTGAAGTCATAATAAAATGACCTTTTATAGCTTTTCTTCTACATACAAACAAATGTATATAAAGTGTTGATTGATATGATGATGATGATGATGGATTGAAAGTTTGCAATCCAAGTTTCTCAGCTTGTGTAAATGTGCTTTGCATGAGAAATAATTAGCATAAAATTACCACATGCTTTTGTTGTCGCTGATGAAACTTCTAGGGGTTCATTTTGGTTGATAACTACCTGAAGGGCCAAATTTGCTCACATAGAAACTCATAGGTCTCAGCATTCAGGCCTAGTAGCTCATCTGACGGTGCAGTATGCTGTTGGTTCTAGGTGGGGTCAGCCAGAGGAAACAGCCTGTATGCAGGGATTAGAGCTGTAAGGGTTTGGAAAGGGGAGAGACCTGAGTGATATCATTAGTGGTTTCTTCTCCCATTGTGCCGCATGCTGCCTGTCAGTAATCAGAGCCTCCGCAACCTCCTCTCTCTCTCTCTCTCTCTCTCTGTCTCATGTCTGCTTAATCCTGCCAGATTGCATAATTACAGGCTGTAGGGCCCACATACGGCTGTGAGTAGTGCTGCTTTGATTCTCTACACGATACAAGACTCACTTTGTCAGCCCGGAGCAACCGGCCCAGCCGCGTCATATCAGGATGATTAGCTATCAAAACTCTGCCTTTGCCTGCAAACTGTTAGTGGCATCTTAGAGGAATAAAAGCCTTTTGAGTCGCCTGATATGATGAAAAAGTGACTTTCCAGCTGTGATCACTCATCACTGATTGACAAAGAGTTGATCTTTATAGTGAATCTTTATGTTTAAGAACGATTACATAGATGTGTTGACCTAAGGAGTTACGTAATTGTGCAATGACTTGGGTACATCATTTTTACATGTTGTTACACATTTGTTTCTTTTCACAGTACAAGACTACGCACAACAATAACGACACTCTTAAAAGTGGCTCTTCAAGGGTTACTAAGGGTTACTATCAATGGCCAAGGTGCTTTATAGATCAGTGAACACTCAAATAAACCATTGGAATATATACACTTACTAAGCACAACATTAGGAACGCTATACTAGTAGGGCTAGTATACCTATATATATAGTATGCCCTTTACCCTCAGTTCTTTGTGGCAAGGATTCCACGATATTGTAAATATCCCTTTGAGATTCTGGTCTATTTTGACAAACCTCCCCTTCTACCACATCACAAAGATAGAATTTGTTGAATTCAAATCTGTTGACTGAGAAGGACCCTGAAGAACATTATTATATTACAATTATGTACACTTACAACTAGCTGTTTTTGCCTCCTGCATATGCTAACTTCACCTCAGTTCTAGTATTCACATTCTGACATACAGATGCTGCTCTTACACACTTTGCACGTGTCTTACTGTTTATGCACATATTGTTTATTTGTCTATTTGTATTTGCACTGTACACTATTTATATATACATTTTTAATAACTTAACTGGAGAAGTACCCTGACTGTGTTTCGCTATACTGTACCACCCTGTACTGGTATAATGACAATAAACTTGAATTGAATTAAATCGATATCATACTAGCATAGAAAGCCCCCTCGTTGTGGAAATCTCTGCAGGTGCAGTAGCCAGAACCAGCCGGGAAATCATGTTTTTTGTGCAAGCCAAACGCTACCAACCATTTATGTGATTTTTGTCAGATGATTATGACGATTTTATCAGTGATTTCAAATATGTTAGTTAAAACAGCAGTTTGACTTTGAGTTCTGAGTATTTTGGTCTTGTCCCATTCAGAGAGAGATA
>CM067490.1:22483387-22495325 GCA_034552555.1 Semaprochilodus insignis | reverse complement strand
TTTATAGTCTGATCATTATAGGGTTTATAGTCTGATCATTATAGGGTTTATAGTGTGATCATTATAGGGTTTATAGTGTGATCATTATAACGTTTATAGTCTGATCATTATAGGGTTTATAGTCTGATCATTATAGCGTTTATAGTCTGATCATTATAGCATTTATAGTCTGATCATTATAGGGTTTATAGACTGATCATTATAGCCTTTATAGTCTGATCATTATAGCGTTTATAGTCTGATCATTATAGGGTTTATAGTCTGATCATTATAGGGTTTATAGTCTGATCATTATAACATTTATAGACTGATCATTATAGCGTTTATAGTCTGATCATTATAACATTTATAGACTGATCATTATAGCGTTTATAGACTGATCATTATAACGTTTATAGTCTGATCATTATAGCGTTTGTAGTCTGATCATTATGACATTTATAGACTGATCATTATAACGTTTATAGTCTGATCATTATAGCGTTTGTAGTCTGATCATTATGACATTTATAGACTGATCATTATAACGTTTATAGTCTGATCATTATAGCGTTTGTAGTCTGATCATTATGACATTTATAGACTGATCATTATAGCGTTTACAGTCTGATCATTATGACATTTATAGACTGATCATTATAGCGTTTATAGACTGATCATTATAACGTTTATAGTCTGATCATTATAGCGTTCATAGTCTGATGATTATAGCGTTTATAGTCTGATCATTATGACATTTATAGTCTGATCATTATAGGGTTCATAGTCTGATCATTATAGCGTTTATAGTCTGATCATTATAGGGTTTATAGTCTGATCATTATTGCGTTTATAGTCTGATCATTATAGCGTTTATAGTTTGATCATTATAGGGTTTATAGACTGATCATTGTAGCAAACAGAAAAAAGCATACACAGGGCCCTGATGAAAAGAAGAGGAGAGGAAAGCATCATGCTGCACAGACGGCCAGACTATCGATCAGACTCGACCTGCCACTCTCAGCCCACTTCCTTTGTGTTTAGAGCGGAACAGCAGAAAAAACGCATCATTATAGCTTTAATATTATTAAAGATTATTATAGCATTTATAGTCTGATCATTATTATTTATAATCTGATAATTATAGTGTTTATAGTCTGATCATTATGGTGTTTATAGTCTGATCCTTATAGTGTTTATAGTCTGATCATTATAGCGCTTATAGTCTGATCCTTATAGCGTTTATAGTCTGATCATTATTATTTATAATCTGATCATTATAGCATTTATAGTCTGATCATTATAGCATTTATAGTCTGATCATTATTATTTAGTCTGATAATTATAGACTTTATAGTCTGATAATTATAATGTTTATAGTCTGATCATTATAGCATTTGCAGTGATCATTATAGCGTTTATAGTCTGATCATTATAGCTTTTATAGTTTGATCGTTATTATTTATAGTCTGATAATTATAATGTTTATAGTCTGATCATTATAGCATTTATAGTCTGATCATTATAGCGTTTATAGTCTGATCATTATAGCGTTTATAGTCTGATCATTATAATGTTTATAGTCTGATCATTATAACGTTTATAGTCTGATCATTGTAGCGTTTATAGTTTCACCATTATAGCATTTATAGACCATTATAGCACAAATGCAATGTTGGTCTGACTCGCACTCGTCTGTTTGTCTTTGTTTCCCCATCACTTGTTCCTCCTATAGAGTCCCATTCATTTACACCTCTGCACAAAACCTATCGTTTCCTTTAACCTACAGCCACCAAATTGCGTGTACTCACTCAGGGCAGATCCCCAAACTATAATCCATAGCCATACTGACCGACACTACTCTATGTGTCATTCATTCATCCCTCGTTCCTCCCATAGACTCCTATTCATTTTTAGTGACACCTTTGCAAATGGCTAGCAACAAGCTCAAACTCTGCAATCACTCTGCATTTTCTTCTGAAGATGAAGAGCTGTACAAATAATGCTGTGTTTCTCTGTCGGCGTCACCTGTTGGTGAACTTCCACACCCCCAACAGCAATCCCTTTAAAATATTAATGGGTGGAACGTGTTTGTTTGGTCATTCAGATGTGGAATAGAAATTTGACATGTCATAGTTTTGATATACAGTCATTTTTAACATTGTGATAGACCCTTGTGCCGCCCAGCCCTAGAGGGTATAAGCTTTGATCACGTACTAGCTACATTATCCTCACAGCTGCAGTGCAAACCTAAGCAGCAAACAATGTCTCGGCTGATTGACTGTATTTGTGATGAGGGGAAAAGTTTGTAAATGTGATTTTCCGCCAAGCTAGAACTTCAGATTCTTCACGGCGTGGATAGTCGGATAGAGCGAATGAGGGATCAGTAGATGTGGTGTTTTCCATTGCCTGTTATCAGTGTTAGCAGAGGGTGTCGTATGCACATTGAAGCACTTTGCTAGTATATTGGCAGTAATCAAATCAGCAAGAGGAGCCGATCATCACTGGCTTTCTGAAAGTGTTAAAGTGAATTGGAGGGATGGTGCGTCTAACAGCCATAGCCTGGAGGGTAAACTGATCTTTCAGAATTACAGGCTCCACCACTCTTACGTTTTGGCAGATGTCACGTTGCAAGCTCAGGATAGCCTTGATTTAGTTAATTACTTAATCACGCCCTTGTCTTCCAGGCATAACGAGGAATATCTGACATTTCTTCGTTACACTCCCTGGCTGAGAGAGTGTTTGTGTGTGGACGCATGCATATGCCTGGGTCATACCTTTATCCGATTAGAGCTCGAGACATAACGTTTGTAGTTCATCTCAGTCCGCTGCTTCAAATAGAACACTGTTACATCCTTCAGTGACCTTTGCACTCTCGTTCCTGATGGCTTGATTGCTCTAATCCAACATTTCTGACGTTCTTCGCCACATCCCGGCATGACGTTAACGGTGTTGTTTAGCCAGCATTAATAAAAGCGCTGTTTATTAAAACAAGAGACGGACACACTCAACATACTGCGTAGAGACTCTTCCAGTGAAAGGAAGTTCCAGAATGAGGCACTTTCACATCTGTAATTATCATTGTCCCCTCATTTCCACCCCACTGCACCTCAATTATGTAGAAACTGCTCCATGATTCAAGGCAGATGTGAGGGGGCTGAAATAGGGGCACCCTTCCCCCTGACCCGCATATGGCTGTCCCAGCCACACACTGAGGTAATGGACGAATCCATGTGCCTCTCAGCGCCCAGATGTTGTTCGGAGTGGCGCGGAAGCCGTGGTTGTTATTCTAACAAAAAGAAATAGTCAGAATTAATTAACAGAATAAATCGAGCATAAAAACTACATAATCAACTGAAAAACAATCAGCTAAAAAAAAAAAATAGTGAAATCTAAAGACATAAGAAACTGGTCAAGTTACATGTTTAGTTCATTTATCATATGTGTAAACATAATGTTTCATAATGTACATTACTTCACAGTCAAAATAAATACACGTTCTCTGCAGAGGACAAACGTCTTTAATGCACACTGACTGTTTATGTCCCGAAATTAACATACTGTGGAATAAAACTTAAACACGTGGCCTGTGTGAAAGTTATGACACAGTTTATGTTTTATATTTTGTAGGGATGCACCGAAATGGACATTTTTGTCCGAAGCCGAAACGGAACAAAATGAAACATTTGACCGAAGGCCGAATACCGAACACGATTTTTCTTACATTAATTTTGTCAATGTTTTCACCACTGCACAAATTAAATAAGCTAAATGTTTTTGTGTCTTGGTTTTCAAAGAAATAAACTATTACTGAACTGCAGTTTAAACATATTTATTCAACATTTTTAACCCCAGACACTCTATCCCAGCAGACATTCCAACAAAGCACAATATGACTCACAGATTCACAGAGAGCGCCTCCCTCCACGCTGGTCACCGGTTTATCACGTCGTTGTAAAATTGGGGCTCGTGTTTCTATAAGGAGGATGCGGGCATGCGCACAAAGAGAGAGCGCACGAGAGAAAAAGCGTGTGCGAGAGAGAGTGAGTGAGTGTGCTCGCGCTCTGAGCGGCTGTCTGTCTTGCTGTAGCGGCTCTGTTCTGTTCTTTACTCTGTCTGTATTTCCGTTTGGCTCGAATGCTGAAACTGAGTAAAAGTTGGTGCTCTGGTGTGACTTGCGGTGGAGAAGTTAAACGTTAAAGTGGTTATTAGCCTAGAGCGCTGGCGCTAGCCCTGGAACTACGCAAAAGTTCCACTCTGGTTCCCGTCTACATCCGGGAACCATCACTTATTCGGCCGAATGCCGAAAGTGTTTTTTTTCCCGCCATTTTCGCCCGAATATTTGCCAAACAATCTGTGTATCCCTAATATTTTATATTATATTTTATCTTCTTCTTATATGTTAATCTCAGCATATAAACAGAAACTAAATCAAATGAACTAAAATCTGACTTTGAGATCTGACTTTGTTCCCTGTAGATGATTTGTTAACTCGATTTACAGTTAGAAAATCAACAGAACATCATCATTATGTAGTTAACTGGGTGTAACTAATAACTATAATTTTATGTTTGACACACGTAAAACATTAATATATTTGTTAGCTTCATCCATATGTTCTAGCTTGTTTCAAGCTTCTAACGCAGGTAACCCATAGTGTGCTTCTTTAACTTATATACAACCTGCAAACACTAAACCCACTGAGCAATGACTATGAATACACTGTTGTACATTTTAACCCGTCCACATGATGACTGGTGGGATGTGGAGCTTAAAGAAGCAGCGGTCACTTTCTTGAACTTTTACGTAGTGATGGTTATCCTTTCCATTGTAATTTGCATGGATTTACAGTCTTTATCTCAGTTATACTTTCACTGAGTCTCCACTAGCCCGAGGCTCGGCACATAAGTAAAAACAACGTGTCATCACAGCTCATCTACCTGCTTCTAAACAGGGCTTTTGAAGGTCCTTTCCCTTCTGGCTGCAACGCTGAAGCGTGTTTTGTTACAGATGCCAGGAGTGCCCAGACTAAGTGGAAAAGGATGAACTTGTGCTGTCAGACATTCTCCTGTGGCAGCACAGTGAAAACGCCACCAGTTGTAGGTTCAGAGTGGAGAGTATTCATCAGACACTCCTGACAGTAAAGCATGTAAAAACATACAGGGGGTGCAGACAAAGTTTTGCAGTATGTATAATTTCAGAGCTATTTCAGGAAGAATGTCCTTCTCAAACAACCTGCAAATCTCCGCTGCACATGGAAACATAAACTGTTTCCCGCACCTGAAGTTCAGTTTAGTCGAAAGTGGAATGAATGCAAATGTTACTGCTAACTGAACCAAAGCGCAGCTTTTCCAATGCTGTTCAGATGAGTGTTCCAACCTAAACACGTTAAAAATGTATGCATCAAAATAAGTGTAATTAATGGAAGGAGGCTGTGTCAGATTTATGTTTGATCACAAATTAGCAGAATAAATATAAGCACAATAAAATTCAAATACATGTTTTATTTACATGATTCTACAGTATGTTGCGGATGAATCTGTGCATAAAACTTTATAATAGAATAGAATTATACTAGAAGAAATCATGTGTGACTGAACACTTTCAGTTCATACTGAGCGAAAGAACAGTTTGCATGTCGTCACTGTCTGCATTAAACGTTGTATCTCCATTTTGTTTGCTTCATTTCGTAGCAAAATGTCATAATAAACGGACCAGTAGAAATAGTCCAAATTCCAGTAAAATTGTGTTGCATTAGCTTGAGTTGAAATTTGAGAATGTTTTTTTTCCTTCCTTACTTTTTTTGGAGATACAAGGCTTTGTTCTGACAGAAGTTGTGTGAAACTGAATAGACTGTACAGAAACGCAGAAATTGTATAGAATTGTATAGACCAAATAGAAATGAAGGAATTGTACAGAATTGTATAGACTGTACAGAAACGCAGAAATTGTATAGAATTGTGTAGACCAAATAGAAATGAAGGAATTGTACAGAATTGTATAGACTGTACAGAAATGCAGAAATTGTATAGAGTTGTACAGACCAAATGGAAATGCATACAGTTAGTTTCAGTAGTTCTCTAAACAGCATGTAAAACTGTTTAGACTGGACTTTGGGCTGTAAGAAAGCCAGGATAGATTTGTTCTTGGGGACCCTGTATATGAAGCTGATTTCATATGTCTGTGCATATATCCAGAAGGAGAGCTCTCGTTGGTTTCCTGTTAGCAAAACAGCAAAGATGAAATTCCGTGCCAAGAAAGCTTGCCTATGCTGTGCTGTATCAGCGATCCGATTACACTAGATATGAATGTCATGTTTACATGTTTTTATCCTGGCCAGTAAATTAGTGCATATTTCATAATAATACCTAATGCAAAGAAGAAAGAAAACTAGCCTGCCAGTTATGTCCTGGTGTCATTTCATCCAGGCACCTGAGTTTGGCCAAGTGGTCCACGTGGTCCCCTATTGGTAGAGGAAACACTGTGTGTTGACAGATGTTGAGCACTGAAAGTACGGCTTGATTTTTGCTTTCATGTAATTAGACACCTAATGGAAATTCCCTTTTAACATTGAACTGCTGTCTATGTGTTGTATTAACGTAGCGTTTGATTGCATGTCTGGTTTTGGTGATAGGAAGATGATGGTGTTACATGTCTTAAATGGCACCAGGCGATAGCATACACATGTTCTGCCTCACACTTTACCCTGTATTGATTTTGTAAAGTGCCTGTTAAGCCACTTGTGTCCTCTCCTCACGTTCAGTGGGGGGATGAAGTGTTCCTTTGTTCCTTTCTGATCAGTCTCAGCTATACATCCACATTGAATGGAGCAGAGACAGGCTTTCTTCTGTTCATTCTCACCTCTATAACTGGACCTGAGGAACTCTCTTCTTCTTCTCCTAATTAGAGAAACTAGTCTCAGGGCAGTCAGCACGCAGAGAGAACTCCAGATTTTCAAATCCGCCGTCACATGTGCACATGCCTACACTCACACACCCAAACACACACATTAACCTGATCCTGGGATTGATCTGCTGATCTAGGTAAATGTTTATAGAGTCAAGAAACATTCAGTCAACAAAATGATTACTTAAGGTTCAGATGTACTAAGAGAGGCTCTAATTACTGATGATCTACCAGCACTTTGCATCGGTGGGCCAGGCCAATGTAGCAGGGTTTATACTAAGAACTTCCAAAGAACGCAGGTATAGATTTTGTAATGCGCATATGAACAGTATAGGGCTGGGCGATATTACAATATGCATCCTTATCATGATAAAGTTATTATGACAGTACAATATGGATTTCTGAACACATCATCTATATCTACTTTTATAGCATTTAGCTGGTGCTCTAATGCAGAGTGACTTACAAGGTTAATAAGCTTTCAGTGAGAGCTTTTCATGGAAGTACGGTAGTATGGAAGCACAGGAGCTTCTGTTTCCACCATCTATCTCTGATTAGTCTTCAAATAGTAATTCAGTAATCGTAGTAATCAGTTTTTATTGATTTTGAATTATTGCACATGGAAACGTGTGTGATTATTTCAAAGTGAATAAGCTAGCCATTTATAAAAGGAAAAATGATTTGAATCTGTTTGGAAAAGGACAGGATCAGCTGAACCTGAGTTTTGTACTTAGTGTGTTTGGAAAACTTCTTAGCTCCATGCAGCGCATCGGAGGCCGTGGCATTTCTGCAAGTCACAGTGCACGTGAAGTAATGAAGTAGAGACGGAGCTTTAATAATGCAGAGAGTGCAAAGCCAAAGAAAACCATAATCATTATTTAGGACACTTTAACACAATGTACTCAGAGTACTAGGGAATAACAGTTTAAAACATTGAAGTGGCTTGGTTTGAGGTTATGTTTCCTTCATCACGTTAAGAATAACGTAACATGGCAGGCATCTTTCCATCAAAGATACATGTGCTTCAAACTCTGTTATTCCTCCGCGAGCACGAACTGTTACAGATACGTCAGAGGAAAAAAAATAAGACATGCTTTTCCCAGGCGTCAGACATACTGTGTTAGATAAAACCCAGTTAAACAGGACTAATTTGACTCTATAAAGAAAGTTATAGTTGGTTACTGTTCTACAAGTGACCAACTTGGTGGCCAGCTTGGTGGTCGGTATGGCAGATAACACCACTACCTTCTAGTGAGCTACCACCGCATGTGGGAGACTGGGGTTCCATTCTCGGTCTGGGTGACTATCCTCTGCTACACCAATAAGAGTCCTTGGGCAAGACTCTTAACACTACATTGGCCTACCTGTAATATGATCAACAGAGCAAAAAGTCGCTCTGGGTAAGAGCGTCAGCTAAATGCTATAAATGTAGATATAGATGATTTGTTCAGAAAAGCGTATTGTACTGTGGCATAATTTATCATGATAATGCTGCAGTCAGTATTTACTATCAGCCATGGTAAATAAAAGTAGGTGCATTAATAATGATTTATGGGGATTTGGCTATAAATGCACATTCATTAAGCAAAAGAGCAAGACAGCAGCCAGCGCACCTTTGATCTTATTATAGGCAGTAATGGCTTGCATAGTAAATCGCAACAGCTACTTTTTTAACCCCAAGTTAGGGCTTGTTACTGTGCATACATGAGTAAATCTGTCCCATTAACTTTTAAAACTAATGTTTTGTGTAGCTAAAGATGACATGGTGCCACTGTTTCTTTTCTGATACCACACTGATACAGGAACCGTTAGCATCGGCCAATACAGAAGACTGGACGCTCTAAATTGAGTTGTGTTGATTAAAGCTTTTCACTTAAGGTGATCATCTTAAAGCAGGCTGTCCTGCCCAAACGGGCTCCTGCTACCCAACAGAAAGAACTACACAGCACTGTAAAAGTACCACATCATGCTATGTGAGATTTCAGTGTGGTATTTCTGGACAGATGTATCACAGGTCTGGATCACATTCATTCATTCATTCATTCATTCATTCATTCATTCATTCATTCATTCCTTCTTTCTACCCTCCAGTATCAGCTCTAAATATTCTGTTGGCCTGATACTGATATCCGGGATTGGATTGGCCTCATCTCTAAGTTTAACCTTTATAGGTCTGGAGTTATTATTGCTGGATTTTAAACAGGGACGTTTGGATTATGTACTAGAGGTTGCACAGACTAGTTGATTGAAGACTTTACCGCTCGAGGATGACGCTTTGATGATTTCGCTAATCATGTGATTAGCGTATCAACAACATGGACACCGCAGAGAGCCGTTCTGAGAATATGCAATGTAATGTTCCATGAATGTTTACAGTGGGAAGTTTTCTTTTAATTCCAAGAATTTTCTTTCTAAAGGTAGGAGAACGTTCTCTAAACATCATTATCTCTAGCTTGCTACACTACAAGGTCATGTGTAGTTGGTGGGGTAGCGTAATGCCCTTAAGTCTTATAAAGTTTGTAGTTGGTTTATCTACATTTTTAGTTTTGCACGTTTTTTTTTACTTTCACTCGCTGGACCGCCGCCTGTGGATTGTTTGGAAACAAATTTGTGAGATTCCGGGGTCCAAATCTCTGGTACCCAGGGCTTGTTAGAAGGGTACATCATACTTAGTTCTAACTTTGCACAGACAATCTACGGTGCTTTATGGATCAGATAGAGCTGTGGAGTTTGGCTTCACTGATTTTTAAAGTTGGAAAGTTTTTAAAGTTGAAAGTTGTGATTTTATTCATGACGTCAGTCAGCAATATGTTGACATGATTTTTGTCCCATTTATTTCCATGTTTTGCTGCATCCTTCCCACTCAAGCGAGTCGATTCCTATAATTTTATAACGCGATTAAGTTGGCTGCTGTTGTAAACTGTTGTCATTGCTAGGAATGCCTGAGACTTCCAAGGGTTAATCTCAGAAGTCTCAAAACATATTGTAATGCTTATGGCCTTTAGATCTTTTGGTCAGTGGCCATGCGGTCAGCGTGTCAGAAAGGGGATAGTGTGTGTTTGTGAATGAAAAGGCCGAGGAGCTTTTCTCATGGCCTCCATAAGAACAGAGCCCTCAGATGAAAGAGTATGTGAGCAGTATCAGATGTGCTGTAGGGCAGGCCTGTAGAGCAGCACGCACAGCTCCGGAACGTTCTGCTCCGCTAACGCAGCCTGGCTCAGGTTTGTGGGAGAGGAGAGTGTAGTATGTGTCCACACACACACACACAGAGTGCATTTAGAAGATAGCGCTACTTCAGTATGCACATCTGCTCTCTCAAGAGCAGCCAGGCTCATTTGTGAGAACACGGCTTATCTGCCCTGCATTATTTATTGTTGTTGCGATTCAGACGGAAGATTCTCAAACCTGGAAGAGGAATTTGTGATAAGAAAAAGGTCGGGAGACAGGTGTGTGCTCAGCGTGAGTGGTGCCTAGTCTACTGTGAACAACAGCGCTCACATGGAAACAAGGGATGGGTGTGGTTATGCAAATATGCGCATATCCGAATTCACGTTCAGATTACTTAAAGCCCTATACCGTTAAATTTACATGCGAGTTGTGGGATAATTTCACCAATGCCAGTCCAGTATTTTCCACAGATTTGGAATATACTTTAATAATAATATTGATTTGTACAATGATTTCACTCTGCTGGTACAAATATACCAAGTTTTTATTTACAAGACTATATAGATATGCCAGTTACCTGCAGGTATAATAAACACTAAGACTTCATATACAAGCTTAATTTCTGATTTTATGTCTAATAAGTGATGTGTATTTCCACTGTGAAACTATATTCTTCATGTAACCATATATGCACTACAGCCTACTAGCATATATTACTTTAATAACTACTGCTGAAATTACAAAATCTTACTTCTGATACCTTCGGCTAAAATTACCACGTTTTATGTTATTATCTATGACTAAAACTACCAATTTTCACTTGAATATCTACAGATAAAATTACCAAAGTTTACTTAAATATCTGCAGATAAAACAAACAAATTTCACTTGTATGTCTATGGATAAAAAGTGACCCAATTTTACTTGAATATATGCTGCTAAAATGACCAAGTTGTACATTATTATTTATGTCTAAAATGATTTCACTTGAATATCTACAGATAAAATTACCAAATTGTACCTAAATACCTGTGGATGAAATGACCAAATTTCACTCGAATATCTGCGGATGAAATGACCAGATTTCACTTGAATATCTACGACTAAAATCACATACCACTTACCACATTTTGCTTGAAATATCTGTGAATAAAATGACCAAATTCTACTTGAATGTCTACTACTAGAATTACCAAATTTTACTTAAATATCTGCGGCTGAAATGTTCAATTTTTATTTTAGTATCTACGGGTAAAATGACCACATTTCACTTGAATATCTGTGGGTAAAATTAGACATATTAGCCAAATTCTTGTGATATTCAGATACTGTGGGTTCCATCCAGCTCCATGTCTGACTGCTTCTCCTCTTAAACGGTCACTGTGTTCTTTTTCACAGGCAAGTTTTCTGTATATCTGTGTGCTTTCTCTTTGAGTTGTCAGGAGAGACAGGTTGAGACCAGATGGTCAAAGCTTTGGGGTGTTGATACACACACACACACACACAGGTGAGAGTGAGTGGAAGAGATGCACAGCGTCCCTCTAGAAAATGAACAGTGCAAGAGAGGATGCTCGCCCTGTACTTTCACCTATCTGCCAACAAAGTGCAGAAATGAACATTCTCATAATAACAGTAACTTTTGTCTTCTGTTATCCGTGTTGTCCCCCCCTTCCTTTTCTTTCTTCACCTCCCACATACACAGTGCTGAATAGCGCTATTATTACTGGAGATGTAATATCCGGCTTACTGTAGTTGATAAACTAGGAATATTTGTTTTGCTCCTGGTCTGATCCCATTTCTGTGATGTTGAGTATCAGCTGATATTGATGGTGACAATTGTAGCTTTTTGAGCCTAACTCAGGGCATCAAAAAAAAAAAAAAAAAA
>CM067490.1:22452092-22473485 GCA_034552555.1 Semaprochilodus insignis | reverse complement strand
TATATATATATATATATTATTGCCCACCAATATTTCAAACATATGTGTATATATATATTGCAGTGGAGAAAAGCAGGCTTTGTTCCACATTGTTCCCCCTTCATCTGTCTCACCATCGGTCTCCGTAGCACAGTGATAGCAGGAATCCCACCCAAGGTTAACAAGGCTAACGCATCAGAGGGCCTTACATTTCGAGTTATTGATGTCCTTTGAGCCAGTTGAGGTGTGGTTGAATGTCCTCTTGAAGCCCAACATGCTGTGTGATTATAGAAATATTGTTCTTTGTTGTCTCACACTGTATGAAAACGCTCGGGGGTCGCCGTCTCTACAGACAGCTGTTTCGTTCACAGTGCTGAGCTGCTCGGCCGACCACACCACACGGTAGGATAATACAGTCTCTTTAACAAAGACAGTTTTCAGAAAACTCTGTATTCATGTTTATAACTCACTATTATGTTAGCAAAACAGAGTAAAGTCAGCATATATGGGCTTTGGTAGCAAAGTGGACCAAGACAGAGTTCCTGGAAAACCAAAAACGGAGGCTTGGAACAGCAGCCGTCCAGCGTACACTTAGAGCTGGTTGAAGGTTTTCTGGGCTAATTTGACGTAAAACACATTGTCGGTTGACTAAACTCTTGTCTTGGGTGAACTCTCCTCCTGCACCCTGGCTGCATTCAGACATTCCTGCACGCGCACCCTGCATACACACAATTACTGCTTGTTAGGAAAAGTGTGATATTGTAAACACCCCCCCTCGTTCTTCCTATAATTACATTTTCTGTGAACCCTGGAGGACACAGTGCTTCTGGATGCCTCGTCATCCCTCCAGCCGGCCTCTTCTCCTCGGTCTCTCTCTTTATCTCTCTCCCAAACCAGCTCAGCTGACCTCTCCCCTCCACCCTACCAGTTGTCCAGCCTTATGTCGCTACAGCGTTCATAATGCTTTGTTTACAGTGTCCAGCGTGCCAGGCTTTAACCCTTAGTAGTCGCAGTTATGGGCATTCATTAAAACAAGTGGGTTCTGAAGTTGCAGCGTCGTTTTTGGAGATTACAGCAGGTGAAAAAACTCAGAAGTGCAGAACGTGTTAAACCATAACGTGATGGATGTATTTAATCACATACAGCTATGTAATTGTTACTTGTCTATAAATGTATAAATGTATGTCTATAAATCATATGCACAGCCGAACAGTAACTCCAGACTTCTGTGGGTTAAATGAAACTTTAATTGGTTCTCTCTTTTTTTCCCCTCGCTTTCTCTTTGTAATCTTTCCTTCCATATTTGCACTTGTTCTCCATCCTGTCACCCCGCTGCGGGGCCGTTTGCACCCTGGGCCCAATTCGTTTGCCGGCCCGTCCACGGGCGCTCTAATTGGAGAAGGGAGACAGGTGGCGCCACCCGGTTGTGCGGGGGCCTCGTTAGCGCGAGGCTGTGTAATCTCTTTGTTTTTGCAGTGTGAATATGGAGGCCAGTGCATGAACTTCTGACGCCAGGCCCTGCAGCGCCACTCACCCATGCTGATCCCCCACCACCCCCCCTTCCGCTCCTGTTATTGTAAGATGTGTCAAGGGTTCTAGCCCACAACAACTCCAGAGTCTAAACACTCACCCCCGCCTCGCCGCCACCTCCCCCTCCTCCGCCTCTCTGCGTTCTCTTGCAAGACAAGGACAGTTGTAGGCGACTGAGGTGCGTGGATGTGCTGCATGTTTTTTAAGCCTGAGCGTTATGTACTTTAACAGATTCATGGTAGATTAGACAAGAGCAGATCTCTTAATTACCACATTGCACAACTCATTCCATTCAGCTTTTGTGCGCTCATTTGTGCGGTTCATTTGGGGTTCAAAGTAAAATTAGCAACATGGTGAAATATTCAAGTTGGTTTTAGTCAAGCATTTTCAAACTAGAGTAACCAATATCTAACGTCTAAGTGTATATATGGGTCCAAATTTCTCACTGCCATGACTACACAACTTAAAAATTAGCTTTATAGGTGACGTAAACACGTCATTTATGATTCTGAACAGTAAGTAATAATAAGGGAGTCAGAATTCAGCCTAACACCTGTTGTCTAAAGTGGCTGCCCACAGTGTTTGCTACATGGCTAAAAGTTTTGGTTGTGTTTCTATAGTTCATAGCGAGTCATACTGTGCTCTAAACCACATAGACAAGTCTGTGTAGCTTCAAAGGTGCCATAGAATGGAAAACTGAATTTACATTGTCATAGCTGAAAAATTCATAGAACTGACATACCATGGACCTCTCAATAAAGGCTGAAAGATTAAACTTAGTGCAATATTCAAATTGCTGTGATTTTAGTTATAGGCTATTTTATCAAAACTGTGTCTTATATGGGGAACATTAACATAATATCAGAGCCTGTAGATGAGTTAGACCAATTGGAGGCAGCCAAACAACTATATACTATGACATCACAACCACAGCTAACTGAGAATGGGAATGCTCTGGTCTTACTGACCTTACTGACCATATAACAGGCATGGACTTCAGTTCCCAGAAAATGACCACAATTTAAATCACAGTCACAATACTGATCAGAAAAATCGCAATTAGATATTCTTCCCAAATCGTTCAGCCCTACTTTCTCTTGTTTAAGAGAGTCCTGCATTTCTAACAGAGAAGAGTACAGTGGGCTGATTCCAAAAGGCTAAACTGTTACGTAACAGTAACTCATTAATATTTACATCCCCAAAACAGATAACGAAACAGCAACAGCAATGAAAATGTCAACTATGTGGAGAGATCTACCGTTCCAGGCACTGAAGGTGATTTTGGCACTTTTCATACCCTTTCAAGGAGCCAAACTATCACCAGGCATAGTCCATCTGCCTACTCACTTCAGTTTCTGCTGTTCCACCTTAAATGTTATAGCTTGCTACAGGTGCCAGAGTGTAACTGCAGCACCATTTAAGGTGGAAAGTAAACTTCTCAGAAGAAGCTAGCTAACAGAAAGCCAACCTCATCTTCGGCATCTTTAACAAGATTTAGACAACTTTAATCCAGAGTTTTTAGTTTGCTCTGCACATTTCACTCCGGACAGTTTCTCAAAGCTTGGACGATATGGAGCAGCTTCACTCAGTGTTTAACACGGAAGAGACTGAAGAGAGGAGCAGTTCCACCTCTATTAGCATCACAACCCCAACAGCAGCCTGTAGATAGCAGTCATGCTGTGTGATTGTATCCGTGTTTGATGGCTGAAGCAGATCATCTTAAACTGAGAGTTTCATAGTGAGGAACATCTTTAATTTACTGTGTGTTGATGTAGTCAGTAGTCAGTAGCTAGTATAGGTAACGTTAGCTACTAGCAGCTCCAAGTCACTAATATTATCATAGCTAACTGAATAGTATGATGGCCCAACTTATTTACACTAGAGAGTTGTTTTATATTCCCGTCTGTGTCTTGATAATATGTCTTGATTAGGATTGACATGGAGCTGCAAAAATGCCTGTGATAATCTAGTCTAGTTTTAATTCTGTCGTGTGGTGGGCCTGCCTGGTTCTCCTGTAGATCAGAGCTCTGTGTGTGTGGGTGTGTGTGTGTGTGTTTATGTGTGTGAGAATGTTAGGGTTCCAAACAGGCCATCGGAGCACAGGTGTCAGAGGCACAAGGACACATCCTGCCTAATGCGGTCCGGCAGGTGTGGGGGTCATCAAGGGTTTGTAGGGCAGCTCAGTGACCCCTGGTGTCCACCCTGCTTTGTTGGACTATCAAAGTAGCCTTTAATTAGAGCCTTTGAATACCATTGTCCTCAGACTGTAATGCAAACACTTAGAAACAATCCCATCATTAAAAGCTCCTGTGGATTTGGCAAGTCGTCCGTGTTCCTTCACACTGATAGCGCATAAAAAAATCACTTTAATTGAACATACCTGCCCCTGCCACAGTAGTATAAATATTTATCCATTCCAGACTTGTCTGTGAACTTTGTGATTAATTGATGTTCTCAGTCCCTGCCAGGAATAACAAAAACATGTTGTCATCTTATATGAGTTATTTCTCACTCTTAGCTCATGAGAACAAGTGGAGAAATTCAATGCAGTGCAATTGGGAAGGAGCATAAAGGTTACCAAGAACAATAAATGATGATACATTTAGACTGATATGGGCAATATTTATTGAGCTACAGTATGTATAGCTCTCAGTATGGTGTCGGGCTGCCGTGTTTGCTAACGTGACTTGACAGACGTCTCAGCATGGAGTTGTAGAGGTTCCTAATAGTGTCCTGTGATAATCCATCCCATGCAGCTTGAATATTCTCACACAGTTCCTGCAGATTGTGCGGTAGGGGTGAAGGTGAAGTGACACCAGGCCTTCTGGACGCATGACAACAAACCGTTCATTTTGGCGCTGACCAAGGTGCCTCCACACACGGATTCGTTGGTCGTCTCCACCAAGACAAAAGAGGGACTCGTCACTGAAGATGACCCGCTTCCATTCTGAGTCACTCCGTGACAGTCTGGCACAACACCATTTCAGTCTTTGGCGACGTTGATGTGGTGTTAAGGGCAGTCATCGTAACAGTCTGTGTGCATGTAGTTCTGCGTTGTGCAGCCGTCTGTCAATGGTGCTGGTACTCATGAACGGGATGACTCATGGAGGGCATCACTGCTTACTAAATGTATGCAGTCGTGGCTGTTGGGTCACTCCACGCATCTTATTCTTTCTACAGCGATAAGGCCCGAACTTGCTTACATTCACATGCACGGCTGAGCGTGAATCTTGAATCATTCGCATGTCTCATGAAACCTACCCTCCAAGTTTCATCCCTGTCATTTGCTTCCTTCTGGGTGCAACTAGATGAGTTTATATATAATATAAAAAATATATTTAGCAATAAGAATCATATTAAACAACTTACAACCTACCTGAATAGCTGAAATCAGAGCTCATAAATATATAGATAGATTTGTTGTCTAGCACCACCTTAGCAACTAGGGATGAGAATCTCTGTAGGTCCCATGATCCAATATTATTGCAATACTTAAGTCACAACACCCTATTATAATGCGATTGTGTGAAATGCTATTATTGTGGTAACACATATTAGAATGTATTGTGATCTCTTACTGCAAAATATGGCACCAAAGGAAAACTATGCGTGCTGTTATAGTCATATAGGAATGTCTTGGCCTTGACACCCATGCCATGCAGGTTAATGCAGTTCGTTCTGTTTCATTCGGAACAATTGCTTTTGTTAGTCTAGTACCAAATATGTCATTTGTATATATAATTCGTATAATAACATATTGATACTTGGCGTCGTTAATACGATATTTATAAACAAAATAGCGTGATAATATGCTACTTTTCCACCCTATTCAACCTATTAGCTACCACCTGGCATAGCGATAGCATTGCAACACCCAATTTTGAAATACTGTATAAACCAAATTAAGCCTTCAAAAACAATTAGCAGTGTTCCCCAGGTGCTTTAACTCCCAGAGCACTATTAGCCGGTATTTACAAGCCAACTTACAGTTCGTTATGTTATGTTATTACATTCCAGTAATTATGCCATGTAGATGAAATGTGTAGCGAAGTGACTTCTAAGGGTTAAGCAGAAACAGAAGTGGATTTTTGGTGCAGGGTATGAAAGTCTCCCCTTTCCTCCTCGCTCCTGGTCGGGTGTTCTAAGGCTTTCTGAGGCAGGTTAGAAAAGCAGTATTGGGTGTGCATAGTGTGTGTGTGTGTGGGGCAAGGAGGCGGGTGTTGATTGCTCAAGTGCTGTAATGATTCTTTTTGCAATATTGTTTTACAAGAGGCTGAAACAAGAGCCCCTCTGTTCCACAGTGTTGCCGGGCTCCTCAGTGAAAGGCCTAGTGTGAAGCCCCAGCAGATCCGTCTCCACTCGGGTCAGCGTGCGCCATTAGCACTAGGGGCTTTTACTCCAGCCGTGCTCACTTTCGATATTTCACATTTACGGCAGCTAATTATTCAGAGTCCAGATCTTGCTCCCTCTCATTCCCTCCCTCTCACTCTCCCACTCGTCACTGGATGTGGGTGTGAAGTGGCATTAGTATTAATGCTCTGTGGCTAGTTAGTAATGCTGTGAACACCCTGTCTTGTTGGAGGTGTCAGACATGTTTCTCTCTTCGTGATTCACTGCGTGGTCTTGTGATTCACTTTCCTCACCCCACAAAAGCCTCTTGGATTTCCTGCTGAATCAGGTTTTCTGCTTTCAAAGGGTGTCTCCACGCCAGGCTAGGCATCGTGACAAGTTCTCCTACACTATGTGTGGTGTTCCCTTATTCTACTCGAAGAAGTTGTGGCTCACTCAGTTGAAACTGTCTGCAGCAGAGGGCTAATCTTTAAGCATCACCAGGACTCCTCCAGATGTATTCAGCCATTGTGGATTCAGAGCACCGTTCCTCTTCGAGTAAATACAACGGCCGGCTATAGCCCGAGGAAACCTATGACAATTTGGCAGGCAGGCCTGACACAAACAAGGCGCCCCTCTCATTAGCGACTAGCAAGCAAGAGAGCAAGGCTCAGCTATGGTGCTGGATCGGCCAGAGGGAACGCTAGTGCTGTTCTTGGCCACTGGCTAGAGTTGCCTTGGCAATGGAAAATCACAGCTCTGTCTTCGGTTGGGGCACCTCTGTTCCAGCCAGGAGCCGACGGTCCATGTGTAAGTGTAGCCTACTGAATGGCAGTGGCTCCCTGCTTCTGCAGGGAGATGAAGGCTGAGCAGCAGGTGGATTCAGGGCATATTAACCTATCCAGAGGTTCCATTTGACCCACATACGTTCCCTGGTCAAAACATCCCAGTACTGCAATCTGTCATCTAATAGAAACAACCAGAAATCTTAGAAGCACATCAAAAACCCCTGCTCCACAAACTTGTATCTCTATTCTGATGGTTGTTATTCCTTTTAGTTATGACTTTTAGATTGTGCCAGACTCTCACGGAGTGACTCAGAATGGCAGCGGGTCATCTTCAGGGACATGTCCCGCTCAAGGCCATAGTGTGAAGGAAGTAGCTGAATCTGCAGGTGTATGGAAGCGTACGGTCATATGGGTCTACCAGCAGTGGCTAAAATCCCAGTCTACAGGAAACTCTCCTCAGAATTGTGCCACAATTCTTTGATGCAAGAGTGTCTGAACGTTGATGTGGCCTACATCCAGAAACTTGTTCAGTACATGCCAAATCCAGTCACAGCTGTTATTGGTGCTGGTGGAGGTATTACACACTATTAGGTACATTTCAGTCACAGGTGACTCGTTTTTGTGAGCTTATTACACACAGCACCCAAGATGGGGAACAGTGCTATCCGGTATTATTGATGCTGTCTTTATAAAATGTATGCTTATTTTTCATAACCTGGAGTTTGTTTATGTAATCAAAATGAGTGGGTTTTGGTTATATACGTAATATAAGAAATTGTCACTGTCACTTTTACTGCAGTATTTTTGTGCAGGCTCATTTCAACAAATGAGATGTCAGTGGCTCCTCTGTCTGGTAGAGTTGTCTGTTGCTTTGCTTGAAAAACATGGGCAGGAAGGTTTATGTGAGAAATGAGTCCATGATTGTGGAGGGTGAAATGATTGGAATTCAGCGGTTACAGCAAGGTACAACTTCCTATTTCTCTTTTGCTCTTCCTGGGGGACTTGGCACATTCCTCCATGGCTGATGGAGCAACAAACAAATATCTCCAGTCAAGCTCTGCACTGTAAAATAAACAGAGTTTAATGAACTCTTCACTGACTCCACTTCATATCATGCAGACTTTACCTTATTGAATGAAATTCCGCAGTGGGGATTCTGTTCTGTATTGTGTGCTATATTCATTCATTCCTGTATCAGCTTCTGCAGACTAAAGGAGTAGAATTACTGTATTTCTTTAATTTCATTTCCCCAAACTACTGCTTAGATAACCTTCTGGCACCTCAGCCCCGCAACATCATCAACTATTAAACATTTCATTCCAAACAAAGTTTGAAATATGTATTTATACTCTTCTTATTCCTGTTGAGCTTTGCTTGAGGTAGAACATCAATCCCTAAATATTTATTAGGCCCATTTTTACCCTGCTTTTTCCACACTTAATTCTTCCTACCTAGACCAGCACTACAAGTGTCTGTCATTCAGGCTCTGTTCAGTCAGGCTCTGTTCAGTCAGGCTCTGTTCAGTTAGGCTCTGTTCAGTCAGGCTCTGTTCAGTTAGGCTCTGTTCAGTCAGGCTTTGTTCAGTCAGGCTCTGTTCAATGAGGTTGTGTTCAGTCAGGCTTTGTTCAGTCAGACTGTTTTGGGCTGTAGTTCAGGTTCTGACAGAATTTTGCTGGCTACAGTTGAGTTTATGCAGAATATTATTTGTCTACTCTTGGGTTTGAACAGACTTTAGTCATGCTACAGTCAGGTCCTTAGAGAATTTTGTTGGGCTACAGTTGGGTTTTGGTGGGTTACGGTTGGGTTGTGACAGTTTTGTATGGCTTATCGAGGTCAAATTGAGGAACTGAACAAAATCCAGAGATGTGGATCTGAGAATTTAGTTGGGCTGCAGTTGGGTTGAGACAGAATTTTGTTGGGCTACAGTCAGGTTCAGTCAGAATTTCGTTGGGTTGCAATCAGGTTCAGACAGAATTTTGTTGGGCTACAGTCAGGTTTTGTTGGGTTACAGTCGGTTTTAGATAGATTTTTGTTGGGTTACCGTTGGCAGAATGAACTGTGGGTTATGCTCAGGTTCAGACAGAATTTTGTTGGGCTACTCTCGCGTTTTGGTGGGCTATGCTCAGGTTCAGACAGTTTCCCCTGGCTTATCGAGTTCAAACTGAATTTTTTTGGGGCGCGGACGAGTTAGATTTCAGAAGATCAGTGTGAGGACCTGAACGAAGTCCAGAGATGTGGATCTGAGAATCAGTCCCTGTAGCCGGGTTCAAATTTCATTGGGCATGGTGGAATGCAGTCCCAGCTCCCCTTGTCTCTGCAGCTTTACTATACACTGCACACCCCCTCAAAAGACCAGTGCAGACTGGAGGAGAATCAAACCCAGACACTGCAGTCTGACAGCTGCTTCTCCAATCTATGCTCCACATTGTAGCCCTTTATCGGACATGAGGAAACCTCATTAAAGGGTCCTTTGGAATTGCCTCTCTCTGAACTTTTGTTCTTACTTTCCTAGCCGCTATACCGTTCCCCCTCTTCGAGGAAGGAATAAAGAAAGGCACTGTATGGTCCATGATACTCTTTGCTGGTATTACTTTAAACAGGAAGCCACTGTCCTTTTTATGGAACTTCATCTATAGTCTCAGACCTCAGACAAAACCATATCCATATCCTCCTGTTCACATAGACAAGTCTGTGGTTGTCCTTCATGCAGACGCCATTTCCTACCGTCACACTATTGAGTGAAGGATGAATTCTGAAAAATAAAGAGCTTGTGTAGTAAAAATGCCCACCGAGTCAGACAGGTCATAACTTCTTTCACATGACTCACCTGTGGAGGTGATTTTCACGTTTTTACAACTGCAGCCATCCCCCAGAAGCTTTCAGTGAGATGCCGTATGCGTGTGATTCGCTCTGACAGGGCATGCTTTCCTCTGCCAACCTTGACTTCCATCTGCGTTCTTTCTAAAGACTCCAGTAAAGCTGGAACTTGAGCCTCAGTGTGACCACGTCACCTCTCCAGACCCAAAGCTGCCCTGTGATCCACGCTTTCATAAAATGCACTGTGGCTCTCCTCACAAGAATTAAAGCCTTAACACAGACATCAAAACCAAAACCTTCAAAATTAAAAATTACAGTATCACAATATGAGATGACATTTTAGCTGACATTAAAGGCCATCTATTGAGCTGTTTTACTCTTTCCCTTTCCTTTGTTATGGAGCTTTTTGTGCATGTAAACAGGCTGCAAAGTTGCAAAGCCCAAAATACCTGCCAGAAGGAGAAACTCTCTCCCACAGAAACCACTTTTCTCAGCTGCCTGAAGTGCCGCACTGGAATTCCAGCCCTTATTGTTGTTACAAGGTGATGTCATCTCGTAACACTCCAGTCTAGCCTGCGAAGGTGGGTCGGGGCTACCGACTTGTTCTGCCAGACTTTCAGGATCAGATTCTGGCTCAAACTGGTAGATTCAAAGCCATTGTAAGAATAGCCACAGCAGTGTGGGGGCAGAACTTGTGTATTAGGATGCCGCTCGGGTGGTTGGCCAATCAGGATGGACTGTGTGAACTGACCAATCAGAGCACACTGGGCTTACCATGAGGCTGGGCTAAAGCACACAGGAGCTCTAACAGAGTGTTTGAGACAGAGGGTGAATACAGACGTACAGTATGAGGAAAATACTGTGTTTGGGGAGAAGTTGAAGCTTGTAAGTCTGTTCTAATAGACCCAAAAAAAGATCAGCACTGAAAATGAGCATAATGAACAAAGCGTGAACAAAGTGCTCATGAGCCATTCGTCCTGAGGACTGCTACACCAATGTCTTTTGCCTTGTTTTGATGGAAATGTTGTTTCTGTTTTCTTTGAGTTACAGGAAAGATACTGTATTATTATCATTGACCTGACAGTAAACACTACTAATTGATGCATTCATTTATGCAGCTGTTCTTTCTAGGGGTGCACCAGTCATTACTTTTTATGGCAGTTTTTCATATGCACTGAATGACCAAATGTTTGTAGACAGAAAGTCCTCTGCAAATAAAATGTTGGGACTGTGCGTATTTAATTACATTCAGCCACAAGAACATTAGGGAGGTCAGGTACTGATGTTACACTCCATCCCAAAAGTTACACTCCATCCCAAAGTTTAGACTCCATTCCAAAAGTTACAGGTCACTCCACAGAACAGTTGGGTTTCGGACAGATTTTGCCAGGCTACAGTCGGATTTAGACGGAGTTTTGTTGAAATGTAGTTGGTTTCAGGCTTCAGTCGAGTTGAGCCAAATTCTGTTGGTCTTCAGAGGAGTTTGGACTCAGAACTTACTGCTGTTGCTTAGGCTGGGTTGATAATCAGGCAGAATGAACTATTTACGGGTTCAGATAAAAATTTCAGGTCTGATTGATCGATTGAGGTTCCACTGGCTCATTGCTCAGTGCCAGGAGGGTGGTGGTGGGGGATATTGCTCCAGAGCGTCCCGTTCTATTGACGGTGCTTTTTTCTTGTGGAGCCTGTAATTAATTCATAGCTGAATTAAAAAATTCATTAATCATAAGGGGTGTCTTCTTGTGGCGCCCGTCTCTAGACTTGTTTGCTTTGGTGATGGTACCTTTTGCTGGAAGTGAGAGAACAAGCTCAGGGCCTGAGCAGCCTGCAGGTGAGACGTTTACAAGCTTCATGACACTTACGCACGGCTTTGCGTGGGCCTGCGGCTCCCGCTCTCATGTATAATTATGACCTGCGAATCTTTATGCAACTGAAACGCTCATAAAGGAAAAATACGAAGATACATTATGCTCCTTTGGCAAGCGCTCAAGCCCAGATGCAATCCTGATGGGCAGCCTATGTGCTTTTGACTTTGGCTGTCAAGCCAGGCTATGTAAACAGTTTGATGGATGCGAGCGTGGTGTCTTGTGGTCCTGACACTCCTCCTTTTGCCAGTTGCACTTTGCAGCAGACTTAAGATCAAATAAGAAAATCAAGCTGAGTTCCGTTTGAACGTGGGGAAAGCGTGCAAGACTTTACTTGTTCACGAATGTACACAGATATAGACACTCGTGTTCCCCGGAATTTGACTGATGATGCAATTCCGTGTTTTTCTTCCTTAAACAGTCTCGAGTCTGTTTTATTATGATGTGATTCCCATGGAGAGGCAAGCTGACACTGTTCCCTCATTAAACCACATTCAAGACAACACCTTTTTCTCCAGAGAGAGAGAGAGAGAGAGAGAGAAGTGATTGCGTCTCTTTGCGTTCTGTTCCTGCTTGTCTTTCCCTCTTTCCTCAGAGAGATCCTTGCTGTGACAATTTCTTATTCCTCTTGAGAAGTTTCTTTCTTTTTTTTCCAAGCCCAGCATTCTTTTTCCACTTCAAAGCCTGAATGGTTTGGAGAATGTTCTTTGGCGTCCTATTGTGCTGGCTTTGCATATTCATGAAGGCCTGTCTTTCTCCCTCTCTCTCTCACCAATGGATCACTGCTGGGGAGCAGAGTGGATTGAAAGTGGAGCACTGGAGTCGAGCTCTGTCAAGAACCTGCCTGCTGCTGGGCGTGTGTACATGGGGGGGTTACGGAGGAATTAGGCATCTATGAAAGCTAAGATTTTCCCTTTGCTGACAGTCAGAAGTTGGATTTTGAGCATTAGATGCTTCAGATTACATTAATGTGTATTTGTATAGTTGCTACACTGTAGATACATACTGTAGTATTCGTTATTAATTATATAGTCTGTGTTTAACATCAGTTATCAGTACTGGTAGATTAAAAAAGTGCTGATTTAGTAACAGATTTGGCCCTTAATATCATCTTGCATAGTTATAGTTTTTATTTCTTTATATTATACAGTGAAATACAGTGAACTTAGACAGTGTAGATTTAAACATTGTAAAGCTCGGTGAATGTCATTTTTAGATATTTATAGAGAATTTGGTGAACTGGAAGTGCACAGAATGATAAATATTGTACTGTAATTATCTATTTAGATCATTTTCATCAAGTTATTTGTCAGTAGATTTGATCGACACTTTTGAAATATGATTCTAGATGTTAATTTTATTATTTCATTATTTTCTGTTTAAGACCATGTTAAACTCTTCGTTCTTCATTTTGGACATGCAAGATTTGGTAACACTTCACATTACACTTTACATACAGTATTTGCTAACATGAAGTAATGCATTAACCATAGTTAAGTAATGTTAAGTAAGTATGTTTCTGCTCTTTTTGAGGTGATATCAGTTTTAATCACCCAATTCAGTTTACTGCTGCTCAGGACGCCTAGTTGACAGGTATTTCTGTCAGTGAATGAGAGCATGCTGACATGGTGACACACTGACATGGTGTTAAGGGCAGCCGTCATTACAGTCTGCGTGCATGTAGTCCTGCGCCGTGCAGCCGTTTGCCAATGGTACTGCATGACTCATGGAGAGGATCACTGCTCACTGAATGTCCGCAGTCGTGGCTGTTGGGTCAGTCAGGTACAGCGATAAGGCCTGTCCTTGCTTACGTCACATGCACGGCTGAGCGTGAAACTTGAATCATTTGCAAGTCTCACAATGTCAAACCTACCTACCAAGTTTCATTCCTGTCGGTTGATTCTATCTGGTGCAACAATTTATGCAAGTATTTTTTGAGGATGAGTGTAATAATAAATAGAATAAGGTTCAGAGTGTGGTAATCTCATTGTATTATGTGTTGTACAGCTCCGACTACTAAACAAACAGCCAGAACTTATCCTCACTGTTGGATGAGGAGGCATCTTCCATCCTGTCCTTTATTGGTCAGCTGTAAATGATGCTCTTTTGTGGGCCCTCAGCAGGAAAGATGGCGATTTTTCACCTTAAATATGCGGTTTAAACAGAGTGATCACAAAGGCACCATCTGAACGTTCCCCTGCTTTGCTAAACAGTGGACATTAAATGTTTTCATTTAACGGAACAGCACTTTTCCAAGCCTTTCGTTTCCAAGCATTTCCTTACCGACACATTTCTTTTTAGGAACGTCAGTGACCCTGCATATGGGGCTATTGCGGATGAGTAATTACCTCACTACAGTGGACATCTACTCCATTTATTCCTACAGCTCGTTTCATACGGCTCTTTCCATCTCCATAGAGACCTGACAGTATTCTCCCCCTCTGTTAGGCCTAGCTGATGATGTGATCATGAGGTGGCGTCTGGGGCCCCAGCGCTGGAGAGGGCAGTGTGCAAGGGTGTGTGTTTGTGTGTGTGCGTTGGAGGCGATGAGTGCAGCGGACAGAGCCAGAGGAAGGCCCTGTCACTGGCTGGCCCGGGACGCCGATGATCTCAGGCCTGTGGGTGGCGGGATCCCGATTGGGTTTCCCACCTGCATGCAGCTGTTGGGGCTCGAGGAAGCGACCAGCTCTCTCTCTCACACACACACACACACGCAGCTCTGGGAACAGGCTTTAACCCCTTAGAACTGGGGCTGTGTTATACACTGATTAATCTCACAGCTGTGATTCAGACAAAATAACATGGACACTTCTTCAGTTAGCCAATATGTGTTTGGCGCTTTAAGCTTGTGTCTTTAGTTTTGCACTGAGTCAGCTATTAGCTATGTGCAGTCGTCATGCACTTGAACTGGACGTTGTTGTTAAGTAATCTCAGATTGCTTGCAAAATGATGCAACAGTCAGCAAGTGCCATTCGTTTACCCACTTTCCATTAAATGCAAGTTTGTCACTATTTAGGTGTCAGTAAAAAGCGCAGTATTTAGTGTGTCCACTCTTTGCCTTCATTGCATCCTCCATTCTTTTCAGGAGACTCACTTACAGTTTCTCGAAGAAACCTACAGGCATGTTTTCCACGCCTTCAAAGTTCAGTCTGAGAAGTTGGTTGCATTCTCTTCTTCTCACCATTCAAGTAAACCCAAACACACTGAGTGATGTTGAGGATCTGGACTCCGGGGTGGTCAGTCCATTGCTCCGAGAACACCAGCAGCTTCTTAGTTTGATGTGTCTGTCTCCTTTTCTCAGTGAGGAGCTTCTTGAACTTCCTTACACCTTACACATCCTTTCAGACCAACAGCAGAAGAAGAGTTTTTCCACTTCTCACAGAGGAAAGATGGACAGAAACACCTGTGGATGTTCTCAGATCTGAAGAGAACAAGAGTGGAGCTTGTTCTCTCTCTCAAATACGACATTTTAAGTGACACATTAGACATTAGTGGTCTACCAGTTCTCGATAAGTTGTCCACTTTTCTCTGGATCTTTTAATCAAACTATATACTTGTTTTCGATTGACTTTGCTTTTTACTTTTCTTAATGGTACTTAATGGTTGATTTGGCTCAAGATGAAGTAAATGAGGGATGGTCTCTTACTTTGTGACATACTGTGAACTACCTGTAAACATACAGAGAGACGTCAACATGGTTGATACTACATTTAGCTCTGCCTCCAACATTTTTCATCTGTTTTTATAGATAGCAATATGTCACAGAGTGACATAAACCACATACAAGAGTCTATTTGAGATCTGACTTGACACGGTTTTAGGCTAATGAAATAATGATTTAGGCATGCTGTTTGTACAATGCTAACAAAGTGACCTTAAGCTTCCACTGAATTTCTTCCTGATTTTTGGTTTGGCGTCCAGTAACGGCTTTGAATGATTCAGTAACTACTATTAAACTAATATGGAAGGTACGTAGGCCTGAAAATTAGGAATTGAAGCGTGTACTCGCTGACAGCTCCTTAGAGTTTAAGGGGTTAAACTTTGAGCCCAGCAAAAGAAAACTACCCCCAATGAAATTTCACAGTCCCAGGGGTCAATGCTGCCGTGAAGCGGAACATTGCTCATGGCGTGCATTCCATCGGCAGTCATTGTAACCCAAGAACCTGCGTTTCCACGGCCATTTTCGCCATTGCTGTTCTTTCCTCAGCCTGGATGTGAATTTTGCACTCGTTTCGCCTGTTTACTCCCAGCGAAAGGGAGCGCAAAAGTTGGGCAAGCAACACCCCAGCGCAACCCCTGTCCACCCCCAGTAGTCTGGCGGTAAATCTGCAGTACAACCGTGCATCTTCAGTTATCACTCCCTTCTCCACTGGGCGAGTAAGCTTTAACGGGCCTGAGTGTGTTGTTTGGCACAGCTTTGATAGGTTATTACATTTCCAACGGCAATAAAACCACTGATGTGACATTGATGTGCTGAGCAGAGGCTGAAAATTTGGGTTTTGTGCTTGGCTGATTTCTAGGCAATGCATGTTCGCGTTCCCTGCCTCACAGTGTGTGTTGTTTTCACTTCACTGTGCAAGCGAGTAGCTCTTCACTGTTCTTTAACCAAACACAGTGTGCAGGCTTGACTCTCGAATCACATTATTATGACCACCAGCTAATATCCAGTGTAACCGCCGTGTGCAGCATGGACAGCAGCTACATGGGATGGGAGTGACTCAACAAGGTTGGTAGGTTGCCACAGGTATCTGGAGCAATGCTGACTGCAGTGCATCCCATAGCTGCTGGAGGGTGCGTGGGGGAGGATCCATCGAGCGACGATTGAGGTTGTACGACAGATGCTCAATTGGGTTCAAGTCTGGGGAATCAGAGGGCCAGGGTGGTACTTGGAAGTCGTGGTCGTACTCTTCCAACCAATGTGGGACATTTCTAGCCGATATGAGATGTGGTACTGTCCTTCTGGAAGATCCCATCCGCACCAGGGAAGACAATCAGCATGCATGGGAGTACATGAGGGGTGTACGTATCCTGCCAGGATGGATTCACACCCAAATCGGTTGAGAGTGCCTTCCACATGGATGAGTGATCCAAAGAATGCCACGAAGACGAGACTTCCTGCATGAGCTACGTGTTGCCACCATCGAAAGTTGGAAGTGGTCATAATAATGTGACTTGACTGTGTAGTAGTTATTTAATATCATAATGTAATTGCGTAATTACTTAGTGACGTAGTTAATTATATGTAGATCTGATTTATAGTTTGTATGCACAGCTACAAGGCTGTACTTCTGACTGTTTGCAAGTTTCATTGTCAAAAATAGAAAAACTTGGCAAAAATGTAGAGAGATGTTTTTCATTTCCATGTAGGAAAGCAGCACTGTGCACAGCAATAACTCTTCCTCAAATTCAAATGATAATAAAACACAGTAATGTGCCAGTACAGGTACAAACCTAGTATGGAATAAAACATTCGAGAGAACTTTCTCCACTTTTACAAGTAGGAAGTGAGTAATATAGCCTTGCATCCTGTACTTATTGACGGTTAACCACAGAGTGTCTTAGTGTTTGGACTGAAGGAATATATGGGAGGACAGAGTGGACTTGTTTATGGAAGTAAAGCGAAACATTCAACGCTGGCCTGCCTAAGTAGACTGTTCCTGGTGGATGCTTCAGCAGGTCAAGCTGACCTCACACTGGGCGCTTGATAGAGCTCAGAGGGAGTGTGTGAGCAGCACTGACACCTCTCACAGCCTGCCGTGAGCCGTGTTCCAAAGAGGTCCCTCCATCGGATCGAATCCCACATGCTCTGGAAATCAACAATGACAGTCCCAGAGACAGACCACCAGGCACTGCACCACACCATCCTGCACTGCCCTGCTTTGAGTTGCACTGCACCATCCTGCTCTGAACTGCAACTCGCTGTCCTGCTCTGTCCTGTTTGTTCCTGCACAGTTCTGCTCTGTCCTCCTCTGTCCTGCATTGAACTGCACAGCACTATCCTGCTCTGTCTTGGTTGTTCTTGCAGAGTCCAGCTCTGTCCTGTTCTCGCCTGCACTGAACTGCAGAGCGGTGTCCTGCTAAGTCCTGGTCATTCCTGCACAGTCCAGCTCTGTCCTGTTCTGTCTCTGCACAATTCTGCTCTATCCTGCTCTGTCCCGGACTGAACTGCACAGCACTGTCCTTCTCTGTCCTGCACTATTCTGATCTGTTCTGCTCCGAATCACGCCATCCGGGTCCGTTCTTCACTGCACTATACTAGCATTCATCGTCCCCCCCTCCCTTTTGTCTCTCTGTCCCTCTCGCATAATCCCTCTCTCTCTTTCTCACTTTCTGTGTCTCTCTCCCATTCATTCTTCCTCTCACATTCTATTACCCCTCTTTTCTCTGTTTCTCAATCTCTTTTTCTTCCATCTTTCCATCTGTGTCCCTTTGTATTTCCCGCTCTTTCACCCTTTCTTTCCCTCCCCATCTCTCTTTCATTCTCTCTCTCTTTCTCTCTCTCTCTTTCACACAACTCACTCATCCGCCTCCAGAGGCTGCACAGAGTGCCATGGCGAGAGAAGAGAGAGAATGGCAGGAAGGAGCAGAGGGGGTCTGTAGGGTACACAGCAGGCTGGAGAGGGGGGAGAGGAGGAGAGTGAAAAGGCCAAGTGATTCATCTCCTCCTGCAGGTTCCCCTGTCTCTGAAAGGAGATGATCAATGACTCCAGATCTCTGGAGAGAAGCGTTGGAGTGGGAGACGCGTCAGGAGCCGAAAGCAACGAGAGAAATCAGGCAAATAAAACGGAGTGATAAAGCGCAGTGATAAATCAGTCAGGTCGGATGTTAAAAAGGTCATTAATCACGGCTTAAATTTACCTTCTTTTGTTCGTTTCCTACATCTCCTCAAGCTTAGTGTGGGCCGTCTTACTCCTTCTGTTTGGATTCCCTAATGGCTCGGTTTGTGCGGTTAACTGTGTTTGTTTTCATATGTTATGTACTTTGTGCCATACAAAGATAACAGTGGTCACGTACCTTGTCTGGAGCAGCAAGGAGTCCTAACCGTGTTTTACCAGGCTCATTTTTTAACAGTAGAGTAGTGAAACTTTTTCCTTCTGGTCACTAAAGTTTGGATTACATGTGTAATACATACACTACCATTCAAAAGTTTACTCTCACATTCATTCACAAATTTTTATCGGCTTGTGGTCTTATGTCATTTGGATAGTATGGTGTAGTCCAAGCCCCAAGACCACCCCCACCCCCCCGACCCCAACGAAGTTTATCTACAGATACTTAAACTGTAAACCCACTGCTTCTTGTTCTCTCGCTGTCAAGTTGATAGAAGTCACAGTTTAGTTCACGTCATGGTTTGGACATCATGGTCTGATACAACGGGAGAAAAAAGCAACCAAAAAAAACCCAAACACATAAGACAATAGCTCATGTTACAATCGTGCATAGCCCTCCCAGAGTAGTTGTTACAGCTTGTAATGTATTAAGCAGTAAAACATGAAATGCAAGCAATAAACATACAATGTCCATAAGTCATATTTTTATGTAGAGCTGAAAAAATAAAAGGCAATCACAATCAGCAAAACTGAAATCAGTGCACCAAACAAATGGGCTGAATGTCTTTAAGCTCTTTGCTCCCGGAACTTCATTCAGAAGCTGTATAGCTGGGTTCTTCCACATTTCCCTTTTCATTCATTCCTTCATTCATCTTCTAAGCAGCTTATCCTTCTGGGTCCTGGAGCCTATCCCAGAACCCATTGGGCAGAAGTCAGGAAACGCCCTGGACAAGCCACCAGCCCACCAGACCACAGGGCAGACATTCGCCTTCACGCACAAACACATCTAGGGGGTAGTTTAGTGTCTCCAATTCACCTGTGTCTTTGGACTGTGGGAGGAAACCTAGAGGGAGCACCTAGAGGGAAGCCCCATAGACACGGAGAGAACATGCATACTCCACACAGAAAGATCCCTGGACGCCCCAACCGGGAATCAAACCCAGCCCCTTCTTTCTGTGAGGGGACAACGCTCCCCACTGCACCACCGTACACCCCTAGTGTCAGGTGTATTTTATGGTTTTGGGATCATGTCAAGGTTGGGATCGGAATTGGGGCCAAGTTTAGAGCTAGGTAAAATGAAGATGAATTTAGTAGATATTATTATGAGTGCATGAAAAATGTGGAATTGTGGTCAAATCTCCAAGTAGAGCTTAATAACTGCTCAGTAAGTAAATGTTATATAGTAAGTAAGTAAATATTAAAATATTATATTAAATATGAAACTTTCCTTAAATGTTTCAGTCTGCGCTATATACTACATATCACTGTTTGTGGAAGTGCTCCCAAACTTTTCAACAGAAGTGTCGGGGACTGGACTCCTCGTCCTCACAGAGCACATAGAAGGCAAGTGTGAGTGTGTAAACACTTTATAAGCTACCACAAAAGGAAACAGGCATGTTTACAGCAGGGGCAGATGATGCATGCGCTGGCCACAGTCGAAGTTGCAGAAAGTGCCAGTCCAATTATTCCTTACGTGAAACACGGCTATGACCGACTTGATGTAATCTCGGTAATAGCGCGCTTAATCGGCTTAACTTGTAACTCCCAGAAAGTCTTTTGCTGTGGGATTGGGGGGAGTTTGGTGGGGAGGGGGCGGGAGGTGTTTCCACGGGAGATTAGAGCCAGGAGGGGCGTGCCATGGCCCGGAGGTGAGGCTTATAATCACCTGATGTGTGAATGCCTTTTGTTATGTGCGGTTTTCACTGTTGTGTGTTTTCACTGGCTGCTTTGTTTGCCCTAACCAGGCTGTAATAACGTGTCACTCAAATGTCAGCACCCTGAAGAGTGGAGGAGGAAATACTTAAGCAAACACATAAAAAAGGGAGCCTTCAGCAGGGGCACGCGGGTCTGTGCTGAGCTACTTATCCCATGATAATTATTCCTACTGTAGCTTTGCCATATTTGACCTCGGATCGTACGCAGGTTGCCAGAAGTGTGAAAAGCGTTCCGTTGGCTAAGCGATTAGTTAAAACGCTAATTCAGCTATAAATCAAGTTAGCACACTCGTTCCCTTTGTATGTTTACGTCAAGGGGCTAAAGCACAGACAGTAGATTTAAGATTCCGCATTGGCTTACGGTCATATGTATCCAGAAAACAGGGCGTTCAGAAATACACTGCCAGTCAAAAGTTTAGGTACGCCCAACTAAATGGATGTTGGTGATCTTAAAGACTCTACAGGCTCACACTTAACAGTTCCAACTGATGAGAGTGTGGAACAGTACATATCCTGATATACCACATATACTCTTGAAGTATCACAATAGCATATTTTGGCCATATCTCCACCTCATATATATATATATATATATATATATATATGCAAAAATCTCTTTTTGGCACAGTTTAAAAGCTCTAGTTTCCTTTTCAGTTTAGTGAATATTCATGATGGACAGACCAATAGATTACTTTACTGCTTAGTAAAAATATATCTTGTTATATCAAGCTGTTTTGTCCTCCTGTAAAGTTCCATTTTGGAGGTGTTTAAGATGGACTGCATCATTCCATGAGTTCTCTTTTATAGTTTGATGTCTTCACTTTTATTATAAAGGAAAACATAAGGAGAACCTTCTATGAGTAGCATAGAAAATATAGAAACAGAAAAAGAAGTATACAGGGAGGTGTTGCACATATAAGCCAGAAGACTAGCAGTAAATAAAGAAATGCCCCCAAACAGTACAGATGACTGTTTGTAAGGAAGTAGGTAGATGGTAGAAATAGCATTACGCTGTAGGTGTAGTACTGATACAATGTAAGAGATCATACTGTATGTGGGGTGACATATGTTATACCGACTTAAAATATATGCTAATAATTGTTTTAGCTTTTCAACAACTTCTGCCCATTTTGTGTGCATCATGATGCTATTTCATGACGTAGAAGCTTCCATTAACTATTGGCTGCATTAGCAAACTAAACTAATGATGAAAACGTCAGTCGCCTGATCTTTGGTCTTATTTTATTTAGATAGTATGCTGCAGTATGAGTTATCCAAAGATGTTCAAATTGTTAACAAATGAGCATACTGTTTATGGGTT
>CM067490.1:22372613-22448006 GCA_034552555.1 Semaprochilodus insignis | reverse complement strand
CCAGAGCAACTCCTTGGCTCACAGGACGTTCTCGACTCAGCAGAACCCCCAGGCCCCTCTGGCCTCCTTTCAGAGCGCAGCCCTCCCTCCCCTGTGCGTGAGCGGGACAGCGGGGTCCAGTGGGTGGGGCCTCGGCCCTAGCCACAGGGAGCCGCTGCTCCTTTTATTGTCCTCTCCGCGAGAGGTGTCCGTCCAGAGTGGGACGGCCCAAACACGCAGGCGACACTGTGTGTGTGTGTGTGTGTGTGTGTGTGTGTGTGTATGTGTATGTGTGTGTGTGTGCTAGGCTATGTGAGGGTGTTTGTGAGAGAGAGAGAGAGAGAGAGAGTGAGAGAGAGAGTGAGTGACTGTGTAACACCCTCTCTCTCTCTCTCTCTCTCTCTCTCTCCCTCCTCCTCTCTCGTTCTCTCTCTCTCTCTCTCTCTATCCCTCACTCTCTCTCGCTCTCCTCCCTCCCCAGCTGGGCCGTCAGTGTGGAGTAGCAGTGGAGACATCACAGTGTGTGTGTGGTGGGCAGAGTTTCGGAGGCTGGCAGACTCACACACTCATGCCCCAGGCAGCTGAAGGCTTGGTGATGGCCAGCAGGCTGCGGGGCCGCAGGAAGGTGCCTCCCTGGGGAAGAACCTGCTGGACCCTGCTGCTGCTTCTGCTGGGACTGAGCTCGGTGAACTGTGCAAGCGGTGAGTACCACCAACACCAAGTTTCTCCTTAGCCTCTCTGCTGTACACGCTGTTCTCTGTAGGATCACTGGAGTGGCAGTCAAGCTTCGTTCTACATGCAGTTATGCCATTCGTACGCAAGATGCTCCCTAATTGTTCAGCATGGTTAGATGACCTCGCCATTTATACACTAGACTATAAGTGGAGTCTAGACCACTTAGAAACTTTAGCCGCTTGCCCGAGAGTGTCTAGAGACTGCTGTGTCTCAGCTAAGCCGCGGTGATTGTCAGCAAGTCGGGTGGCTTTAGAAGTCGATGCTATTTTTTGCATGCCGGTATTTATGCTAGGTCAAAGCTGTTGTGATGGCACTGTTCAACTTGGGACTGTCGGAGTGCACCCGCCTCCTCCTCCACCCCTCACGCTTCGTGTTTTGAATTTTTGTCACACAGACGCCAAACTTGCATCTCTGCAGTTCACTGCGCACCTGATCTATAGCACAGAAGCTTATGTAGGCAACCTACCAGTCCAGTTCTCTAAACATCCCCGTTCAGGCGCATTTGGTAGAAAGTGTCAAACAACTGCATAATAAATGAGTCCGCAGGCCCGGCAGCTTGTGTTAGCAGGGTTCTGTTTTGGTTAAGAGCTTTTTACTCGCTGGTGCGGCATTTGGCACGGCCTTTGAAGACAGGGTAAAACCGATCAGTTGTCAGACACTTGTTAAACACACAGTTGGGCGGCAAGCCGTAAAATCCGTCCTCCTCCTCCTCCTCCTCCGCCAGTGCCACGCACATAGAGCGTACTGCCAACACATGCACTCTTCCACACCTCGAATAATTGGAGTTCTGTGTGTGCATCTGAGGGAGCATCAGAAATATCCTGCAGCTGGCGGAGTTTTAGAACAGGCTTTTCAGCTGCTCGAGCTGTTGATCTAGTCCAGCACAGTTCTGGGAAAAACAGAGTGCTGAAAGTGCCGCTCTCCCTCTAACATGACCTTGTCTACAGAGCCAGATCAGAAATCTGGACACATCTGACCGAACGTATGTTTTTCGGCATCTTAAAGGGTTTATGGTCACTTTCGGAACCAAAATTTGGTTTTTGTAGTTGTTTACCATATTTTGATGCACACCGGGTCAAGATGTGGTCCAAAATGTTGGAATCTTGCTGCATTCACTTATATCAACAGTTAGGAACATTTGTTCCTGCTCCCGAACATCGCTGTTTTGGAAACCCAAGGATTTGCACCCGAGTGACATTATGCTACAGTGCTTTATGCTACAGTCTAAATAGTGTTGTTAATGCCTTTATATGAGTCATTTCCAAAGCAGAATCGCTTGACACATACTTTTCAGCAGCCAACAACAGCACAGCATATGTGGAGCTTCTTCAGACCTGTTGGAAATGTATCCCACGTGGCTCCTCATGAAGCTGCTTGAGGAATGCGAAGAGTGTGCAAAGCAGCATCAAGGCAAAAGGGGGCTACTTAGACTTGTTTAAGTGTTAAAAGGAGCACCATTTTCTGGGTTATTTCTTCGCTTTAATGTGACTATAATGTAAAAAAAAGTAAAACATAGGCATTTCCTTATGAGCTAGTGTGTAGTGTATTTGGACTGGTACTGAAGATAGTCGCGCATTTGCTGAAACATATCGTCGCTGTGTATCTCCATTTTTTGTCCATTTTTACTTTTATGCATCATTTGATCACTTGAGCTGCTGTTTGCATTGTTTTGAAATTTCATGATGAATGGACCAACAGAAACGGGCCAAAACTGCTTATAAAGACGTCTGGTTCCACTGACTTACATTAAACTTAAATGAGGTTTCCTGTAAAGTTGCCGCTTTGGAGATTCTTTAGACAGCGATGATATTCAGTGACAAGGGATATTTCAATGCAAAAGTCAGAGATTTGATGCAAAATTTTGCTGGAGCTCTTAACAATATAGTTGTTCAGGTTCCGTGGTCATCCGTGTCTGTATTAACATATTTGAGACTAATACTCAGTGCGACAAGCTGACTGCTGTTCATCTCTCTGGTGTTTTGAAAAGACATTTGTCCCATTTTTGTCCCTAACCAGTTCAGTATTCATTTGCAAACAAATCAGATGTTGTTTTGGTTCGCGTCGCGGGATCTAATGGAAGCCCGCATTCCTTCATCCTCTTTCAGTTTGTTACATCATGTCGGAGGCCGTCTAGCCTACACAGTGATGCTTAACAGCGTACGCAGACGGTAATCATGTGTTGGAGTTATTTTACGCTTGGCAGACTGATAGGGTAGAAAATTGGTGCCTGTAGTGTTTTACCAAACAGCCAAGGGCAGCAGCGCAGATAAGTGGAAGCAAACAGTGAACATTTATGCCCAGACTGCACACATCTGTGTGGAAGAACCTTCGCTAATGAGTTTCCCGACTGGTCAGAAGAGTAAACGCTCTCCAGTTCAGTCTCAGCTGATGGTACTGGGTTGCTCAGAAGTTTGGAGATACCGCATGTATCCCTCCATCACAAACAAATTCTTAGGCTAAAGCATGGTACCAGGCAGTTTACCCATAACCGTTGCATGTACTATCTTTCTGTGTGGGAGCTTTTAGAGGGGGACGTCTGGTTGCCGTGAGCAGTTTTGACAGTGTGGTTCTCTAGAACGAGGCGTTTTCCATCAGATCACTCTAAATGACTGTTTAACCACTTAATCATGGGGAAATTTTTTAGATCCATACATTTAATTTTAAATTCAGTTCATTTAAGTTGCAAAACGCTAAACAAAACCCATGTTATTAGTTAGAGACACAAAATCTGTTTTCCGATATTGATAACGATGATGCAGCTTTCTAAAACCTTGAAAAAGCTAATTTGAAGCATTTCAATGGAAAAGCATCTTCAGAGCTAATAACATTGCATCATACAAGGAGTTAAATTTTCCTCGGACATCCGGTCCAGCATTCCAATTTTGGACAACCCTGGTCAAATGGCATGATTTGTTGAAGCACACGTCTTCTACATAGAAGATACATCTGTGCATTTTAATATATGGTCACTGTGTATTTGCTGGATATTAACATATTAGAACAAAATAAAACATGAAATATGTCATATGCAACGGCTACATCACATTTAATTTTTGCTTTTTATGTTTTTTTTTTTTACATTAAGCAAACTTATTGCTTAACTAAGCAAATAAACATGAACTGTGTACTAAAATGCCAAAAAATGGCCAATTTAAGTTTGTTACATACTTTTATTTAGACAGTTAACACAACACTGGATGTGACCAGGTGTGTCCAAACTTTGCGTACTGAAAACGTTGTGTATGTATGGTCTATTGATCATCAGTCACTGTAGATCCCATTGGCTTGTTAGATTTCCCCTCATTGGATTTTGGGTTTCTGGGTGTGAGTGCATATTAGCTGCTGGTAGCGCAGGTCAGCGCAGGCCGCCTTCTACGAGTCGGTTTTGTGTTTGTGGCTCCATGCGGCACAGTGCTCTTTCACATGCGGTGCTGGGAGCCCAGCTGCATCTCGTTTACCAGCTCAGGCCGCGGACGCCAACAAAAACGGCCTCTTCCCAGAGTGCTTTTCCCTGCGAGGGCCAAAGCAGAGAGAGGCAGGGGCTACTGACTCACCTCTGCGTACACATGCCCTCTAATGCATACACACACACTCAATCACTCACCGTGACAGACAGACCAGTTCAGGTTCAGTCATCTGTTTTCTTAGTTTAAGGCTGCTCCTGCAGTGGGATATCTCAGAAAGTCCCGTTTCCAGAGAAACGGTGGTGATGGGAACCAGGCGTCACAGCGTCACAACACAAATGTACCGTATCTATGTACTGTCCAAAATGACCAATCTGAGCTTTATATGTAATGTCAGTAGTGGTTAACTAGTCATAGGTTGGAAGCTTTTTGCAGTATATCATAACTATCATAAAAGTCCCAGGCATTCGTAACCACTATACAGTATGTAATCACTTCCTGTGAGAGCTTATACAGCCAGTAAATACTTCGGACGTCTAATTGCTGTTAACACCCAAATCTGATCTGAATGACTTTTTGTTTTTAGCATAATAATGACTTTAGTATGTCGAAATGTTGAACAGTCTGTGTCTATTACTGTAGATAATATCTGCCACACAATCAGAAACCACAAACTTACCTAAAGGGGAAATATACCTGTGTAATGTTCTGTGTAGTTGGGAATGTAATCCAAATCATTTAGTAGTTTGTTTCATTGTACAGAAATGTGCATAGTATCTGTTTTATTTGTGATCCAAATCCACCAGTGAACTTACACGTGTCTTCTGAGTTACATGCAACATACATAATGTTGATGATGATAAAATAGTGATAAACCTGCAAAAAAGAAGAAGGAAAATTCTTTGGGCACCGTTTTGTTTCGATGCCTTGTATGTACCTCTGAACCCTGAATGGGTTAAGAATATCATATATAATAATATAATTTTAGGCCAAAACTTTCTCAAACCTGTCATTTAAACGTCTTAGGAAGCACATGCATGACCATTTCAGGTAATGTCATTCAGTGAGGAATCTCAAGAAACGTCTGGTTCTTGAACTCTGAATCTGAGCTTAGTTTCTCCAACACGAAGCGTTCCACATGAGCTGTTTACATCTTATAACCATATATACATACATCTTATAACCAGCTCAGTGTGTTACTCAGCAGGATCGTTCCTTTGATTGGAGAGTATTCTAGCATGACTTTAATGTTTTGCTTGCATTATAAGGTGCTCCTCTGTCCGCCTGCACGTATACATGCATGCCCTGGTTCCTGATCAGACAGCAGCTTTGTTATTGAATGTGAGGACAGGCGCGGCTGGGGAGAAGACTTTTTTATCTTTGTATGGACTCGGCAACGTGAGCAAGGTCAGCTCAGCCCGCCCTTATCTACCTCTGACCTTCAGAGTGGGAATGCAAAGTGAACTCCCTAAGGAGCTCACACACTACTATGAGCGCTGAAGGTGACATTCTTCCAACTCGAGTGTCTCTGCGAGGGTCTCTGGTTGCCCCGTCTTGTGTTTGCATGGCTACGCGTGTCTGTTGCGTGCGTGCACGACAGAGATTGCACATGAAATGTCAAGGAGAGAAGAGACGTCAAACTCGGAGTAAGCTGCTGACAGCTACTCTCCCTTGAACGTGTTGACTTTTCATTGTTTCGCAGAGATTAGGATATTCACTGCTCTGCTCTTTTCTGCTGTGCTTGATTGTTGTGTGAAGCTACAAGACATGACTGAGGAAACAGCGGTGACTTTTCAGTGTTATCTGTTGTTCCTCAACAAGCTCTCCATATGCAACGTGCTAACTTCAACACGACTTATCTTCAGAGGCATTTGTGAGAATCACGTCACCATCCTCCTGCTTTACTCCACATATGTTTTCAAGGCCAAGGCAGCCTTGCCAAGGACGACCGGCTGAGGGTTTTCCCTTTGTAACACTCATGTAGGACAAGTCCAAAGCTCTTTTGAGCTGCAGTGGATTTGGCCACTCAAGAATACTTAACCGTATAGTTCAGGCAAAACATCAGATTTACACAATTTCCCACTTAACCCACATATGGTCGATCAGCCAAGACATGGTCCTGTTGGACGTTTGCTTCTTCTCCTGCTGGTTTGCCCCGTAGATACGAGGCTAATGCAGCTAACAAGTAATGAAAGTTTCTAACCACTAATGCGGTAAGCAATTACCAGACAAACCACTAATGTGATTAGCAATTACCGAACAAATGGAATGTTTTATCAGCTAATTATCACTGTGCATATGCCAGTGTCATCACACAGATGCATCAGACCACATGACCTAGTAATGTGAGTTCTGACAGTGTGCGATTTATTATGGTCTAGGACGTTGTTGCCTATAAATTAGCTCCATCTTGAGTCCCTTCAGTGTCCCAGCATCAAGCTGGTGCAGTAACCCCATTGACTGGTCAGAGGTTCCTACCTGGATAGCTGTTTTTATCTTATTTGTGGAGTCTTCAGGTCTTCAGCAAATTACCAGTGAAATATTCTACTGTACTTTTGAAAGTGAAAATAGTTTTAATTGAAATATTTCATAATATTACAAGACATATTAGCTAGCGTTAGCACTGTATTTTGACAACTGACAATGTTAACCTGGTCATGGACCACAGACCCCAACTAGGACATGGCAGGGGGACCATGGACCCCAACCAGGACCTGGCAGGCGGGACCATGGACCTCAACCAGCAAATGGCAGGGGGACCATGGTCACTAACCAGGATTAGGCAGGGAGACCATGGACACTAACCAGGATTAGGCAGGGAGACCATGGATGCCAACCAGGATATGGAAGTTCCACCTGCCATGTCCTGGTTGGGGTCTATGGTTCCCGATAGACCCAAACCAGGACATGGCAGGTGGAACGAATCTCAGACCAGCGTTTTTACCATGTTGTTAGTACAACCAACCACACAGCAACTCGTTTATACTGGTTAGTTTAAAGTACAAATTCAGAAACACATTTAACTTTTTCAGTTTTGCTGTTGTCGTCTATGTGGTATGTGCCATTGCTTTTCCCCAGAAAGGAGTGTGGTGATGAAAGCCTAATCTGAATGGCATATTACCAATCTAATCTATGTGCTTCCACTGTTTTTCTAGCTGTGCAACTTCAGCATTAGAACGCATTAGAAAGTCTGTTGGAGATCACAGTTTGAGGAAAATGTTTGATGGTTTCGGGTGCTTTGACGCCTTCATTGTTTAGTCCAGACCTTTGGGCTTTTCAGTTTGGTCTGAACCAAAATAACAGGTGTGAAACGCTATCATATTTCACACAGACACTGAAACGACAGAAGCGCTTCAGGTTTGCACGCTGTCTGCACAGGCTTGTGCTACACTGGTGCGCGATTGTAAAAGCGGTGCGCCGCCAAATTCACAACACGCTGATGCCCAGCCCTCCTCAAAACAGTGTCAGGTATAGGGAGACGCAGCCCACATAGGTGATGACGACAGGAGGTGGGTGTGTCATGCAAAGGTCTCGAGTCGAGTTGTAAGTCATTTAAGGGTGAGTGCAAGTCATACATCAGTCAACATGACACTGTACTCAGAGTCACTCTCTGGTATTGCACGATGCTAATAACAAGATATAAGCTTTGATTACGTTTTAGTCAGATTAGCCAGAACATTAGCCAAACATGTCCTGGCTGTTTGTGTGCTGTTGCCAGTTTAAAACATGGGGCTTCAAGGAGTGCTTTTTTTCCACATTGTTGGATGTCAGTAATGCTCGTCGGCACTTTTAGTGTTGCCATGAGAGTGGAAGGAAGCGCTTAACAGTAGAACAGAGTAGAACGGAGAGATGTGGGCAGTAGTGGGAGAAAAGCAAAAAAGGCCCGATCCAGTCGGACGGCTTCCTGACAGGACGCGGATCGAGTTCCCCTAAACAGAACCTGATCTGCTCCTCGGATGCTTGGGCCCCTGCACCTGTGGCCTGGGGAGGACACAGAAAGCCAGAGGCACACATGGGGGGGTCCAGCTTCCTTTAACTGACACCCTCATTACCACCAGGGCAAAGGTAATTACTGTACCAGTCAAAGGTTCGGACACACCAACTCAAAGGACTTTTTATTTTTTTTGTTTTCCCCATTTTGGAACAATATTGAGGACATCAAAACTGTAAATGAACTCATGGAATTACGCAGCGAACAAAAAAGTCTTGCACAAATCAAAACTTACTTCTTGTAAGCTCCTCTTTGCATGGATGCAGCTTTTCACAGTCCTGGCTTTCTCTCAGGCAGCTTTTTGAGCAGCCACCGGGGATGCTTTTCTAAGAGGCTTGAAAAAAACAGACTTACAGTAATGAGCAGAGTGAGAGTCCGCCCTTCATTTTTTATTGATTTTCATTTCAATTCAAAGCAGCATTAAAGGTGAATTCCACCAGTTTATCAAGACTTCTGAACAGTTTCGTCCTTGACGTGCAAATATTCAAAGAGTCATTCACAGAGGCTTGATGTGAAATGGTTCATTACAGAGAACCTTACCAACTCAGATTTTTTTACAGTGGTGGTGAATGGAACCAGAGGTGACTCTGTCCACAGCTCAAAGACAGCCATTTTATCAAAAGCACCAATGAACCTACACAAGCCTTATGAGTTTTTATGTGTAATGTTGATTATGGCAAAATAGTGGAAAATCTAAAGTAATTAGTTTTATTTGAGGACTTATTATGCCTTAGAACTTCCTTCATGTGTCTCTCTCCCATCATAAATGGATTAAAATTCATTTTAGTCCAACCAAAACTTCATCACAAAACAATGTGTATCATAACCAATTTATGTACTTTCTATGAAGGAGCTATTAGAGGCATTAAACCCTTCTGACCCACCACTGTGAACAATTCTGGCCTGGTAGGTTTCTCTAGAATGGAGCATTTCACACCAAACCACTATGAGTGACTTTGTTTACATTTAATTTCCATTTAATTATGTGGGAAGATTTTAATTATGTATAATATTTTGGAGGGGACACACACACAGGACTCCTAACAACCACCTGGAAGACCTGGTAGCTTCAGATAAACCACACTCAAAGCTTTCATCTTCGAAAGAAACAATCCTGGTTCTATTCATCTTTCCTCTCTGAGGAGAAACCTCAATGCTATGGAGGTCTGAAAGGAAGTGTAGCTGTTCAAGAAGCTCCTCACTTAGAAAAGGAGCAAACATATCCAGCAAAGAAGCTGCTGGTGTTGTCAGAACAATGGACTGACCACCCCAGAGTCCAGATCAACAACATCACCGAATGTGTTTGGGGTTATTTGGATGGAGAGAAGAAGCAGAAAAGACCAATTTCTATGACTGAACTGAAGAGATGTAGAAAAACCTGCACATCCCTCTAAGTAAGGCTCTTTTGACTAGAAATGAAATAAATGATGGGTGGTCTCTGACTTCAGCTCAGTACTGTGTAGACAGCTCATCTTGGTCTTGACAAGACATTCATTTTTTTATTGTAATTTGAATTTAATTTGATCCAGATGTTTTTAAGTTTGTGAAAAACAAATCAGATGTTTCCAAATTTCTGCCGTTTGTATGGAGGGCTGTTGTTCAAGGGAGCAACATGTGGGCCCATAAGGTTTAGCTGTATGTGAATAAAGGTGCACCTAATTATCACCTTTCAATAAACAAAGTGCCAGAAGCGGAAAGTGTGTCAACATTCATACGGAGTCATGTGCAAACGTGACATTTGAATTGACTTGAGGCAAATAGCAGAGGGCAAACAGAGCGTGTGATAAAGTTATGGAAGCTGAAGTGTTTGAGTAATAAGAGTAATGTACGCTTACGCTCGCTTCTCATACAATAACCTCACACACACAGAGACACATGACGGACAAGGGACAGGTGGGCGCCGACCCTGGCACTTTATGAAACGAGGGGCTTTATCCGGGATCCCTCTGGTATTGTGTGCGTGAGCATGAGAGTGCGTGTGTGCGTGAGAGAGAAATGGCAGGGCTGTGGATGGAGGGAACGCGGAGGGTCTCACTGTGTCTAAACATGGTGTGGAAGAAACAGCGGGCAGCTGGACTCGGACAGTCATGTAACAGCAGAGGGATTGGGTGGGGGCGGTGTTGCTGGCCACTCGGCGCTTCATCCCGTGCTCCTGTCCAGCTCTAGTATATGAGACAACTATGTTTTTTTCCTGATTTGTGGTGTGAGCCCCTTATAGAACTTCACTAGCTCAGATATCAAAGCACAATCTAAGACTGGTGGCCTTTTTTGTCACTCATCATCCACTTAATTAACTCATACCTTCTACAGTGCAGAGACCACCCTTCTTTTTTAACTTCCAGTTAAGTGCAGTGTACTCAGTTTCCAGAAAAAGTTCCCTCTTTACCTTTATTACAGCTTCCGTTCTTTTCGAGAGGCTTGCTTTCAGTTTTTCAGCTCTACAGAGTCTACAGGGAGGTTTTTCAGACTTCAGAGGTTTTGTCTTAGAAGTTGTTTGTATTTCCTGCTTCCTATGATCCAATTAATCCCAAACACATGAAATGATTCTGAGGTCTGGACGGGATGATTAGTCTGTTGTTCACACCAGCAGTTTCTTTGTTTGATTTGTGTGTGTTCTTGTTTTTCATCTCTTGAGGTGAGGGCTTCTTGACAGCTTTCGACCTCCTTTCAGACCCGTAGTGTTGAGTTGTCTCCCCAGAGAAGAAGGATGGACATTTGTGGATTTTTTCAGACTTGAAACAAAGAGTGTTTCTGCTTGATGTTCTCCTCTCTCTCAAAGACAAACGCTTGTAAGTGCTGTTTATCTGATGGGGACAGGTTTGGTGGTGTACCAGGTCTTGTTTTCTTTGTATCTCAATTGGATTCAAGTCTCTGGAAATAGGGGGTCAAGGTAGTACTTGGAAGTCTTGGTCATGCTCTTCTAACCAATGTCGGACATTTCTAGTTGTGTCGCATTGTCTTGCTGGAAGATCCCATCTGCTCCAGGGAAGACAACCAGCATGTATGCGTGTATGTGATCTGCAAGGATGGAGTCATACCTAAATCGTTTGAGAGTGCCATCCACATGGATGAGTGCCCCCAGAGAATGTCACGTAAACGTGACTTCCTTCATGAGCCATGTGCTGCTGCTGTCAAAAGTAGGAAGTGGTCATAATAATGTGACCCAGGTATGTATATGATCTCCTCATAAATGCCTTTTAAAACCAGAATAGCTTGTACTTGATGGTCATTTTCATTGGAAATTAAATAAAGGAAGGGTGGCCTTTCACTTCTGCATAGTGTGCACTACAGGAGAACCCCCCCCCCCCCAATCTCTGGTACGAGTAGATCATAGTGGTCCAATATCTGGCCAAGAGCATTTATGGGGGTTAGAAACCATTGATGAAGGACTACAGGATGGGTTGTTGTGTTAAATGTGGTGGAGTTCAGGTTCTAGCTGTACACTAGGAAGGTCCGTCTACAAGTTAGAGGTTTCTAATAATGTGGCATGATGTGGTGAAGTATTTTCAGTGTACACCTGCTAGAAATTTCCCTTCAGAACATTTGCCTTATCTGGTCATCTGAAATGGTTCTCAATCTACCCCCACCATTTGACCCCTTGACAGTCAGTAGATATCCCAAATCTGTTACGGCTTATGTTTATGGACACAAGGCTCTTTGTTTTGGGAAGAGAATAGAGGCCAGGAAATAAGAGCCAGTAAATAAATAAAGGATCCAGTGCGCAGTGGTATCCGAGGATCAAGAGTTATCAGTCCCCGTCTCTGAAAACACCTGCTCCCCCTGTAACCTTTGAGGAGGGAACACAGGGCGCTGCTTTGTCCAGCTCCGCTCCTGCACTGCTCCAAATTAGGCCGCCCCCTCTTTATCAGATGGACTTTCGCGAGTGCCTTTGAAGTGCAATCAGATGGCGCAGGTGTTTCTCAGGTAAATGAGCTTGCGGCCAGCGGGCCACGATGACCGCGGCCAAGCACTCCCCTCCGGCTCCAGCTGCTCGGCCACGATAAGACGCGCTCGCCTGTCCGGTTCGCTTTGAATGGGAAACGGAAAAGTGTGCTGCGGATTATTTTACTGAAATGCAAAGTAGAAAGCCAGCGAAGCTCTGTGGGGTTCTACAGGCCGGGGAAGGCCCTGAGTGCCGCAGTAACTGCAGGTCTAAACAGGTACAGGTGTCAAAGATGGATGGGCCGACTGCTCCAAATGGAAATAGTGTGTGATTAATCTTTATTTAGACAGCCAGAAATAAAGTGAAACCATACGCTAAGTGTTTCCATTACATTTGACTCACAGAGTTGGCACCGAGTCACATATAAAGAGTTAGCAGTCTAAGTGATACCAAAGAGATCTTTAAGGCACTTAGCGATGCTTGTAAACTGGAGCAGTTTATTTGAGAAAAAGCAAGTGGACACGCCAGTTGTGTATGTAGGCATCGACTTTGCTGGACCATAGAGGATAAAGGGAGCATGGTTTTAGATAGGAGGACTCTGAGAGCCAAAGATCAGAAATGCTAGAATTGTTTAGACATGCCAATAGAGTACTGATTTGATAGACTAGGCAGCGTGAATGTGGCTCAGGCTGGATTTGGGAAGACACCGCTAAAATGTTATTTCAAGATTTTACTCTGTATGTACATGCGGCTGTAGTGTCGGATTTAACCATGATAAAAACAACACCCCCAACAGCAAATGATACCAATAATAATTGTAATATTGCTTCTGCTAATATTGCTTTACATATGTTCACCAGACAAAAAAATGAGTCACCTGTGACTGAAACATACCTAATGGCCTGTAATACCTCCACCAGCACTAACAACAGCTGTGATTGGATTTGGCATGGACTGGACAAGTTTCTGGATGTAGGCCACATCAGTGTTCAGACACTCTAGTATCAAAGAATTGTGCAGTTGGTTCCTGATTTGGTGGATGCCTTCCCTGGCACAATTCTGAGGAGAGTTTCCTGTAGACTGGGATTTTAGCCACTGAAAAGCCACTGAAGCCTGAAATTACTACCAGCTTAAACGCACAAGGTGACTCGTACAGATAAGGATACTAACTATCTAATTTTTAAAAAGTCCTGGTATTTATACGATTACAATTTTAAAATAAATTTTTAAACTTTTTTTTTTTTTTAATTTAAAATAAATTTAAAATTATTTATTCAGGTAAAATCAATTTTCTGGGCTACAGATAAAACAAACCATTGCTGAGTGATGAAGCTAGCTGACAGAGGTGCACCCCAGCCAGAGGTAGTGGGCTGATGTATTAGCTAAAGACTGTATTAAAGCTAAAGACTAGACAACCTACGCTAACATTATTGCAGACTGTAAGTGACTACACAGCAGCAGATGAGTGATTACTGAAAGAGGCTTTGATCAGACATTCAGGTAAGGGTCACCTGGTAGCATTCTTTTCCCACAAAACATTGCCGTTACAGATTTTGCCATGAGCATTTTTACTGCTGCTTGTCAACCCAGACACTAGTATGTGTCTGTGATAGGTATCAGTATCCCCATCGTTGTTATCGAGTCAGATATGGTATTGTTGCAACACTTGATTTAACTGTCTCTCAAATGATGCTGTGGCTTTGGATTTCGTGACAGCTATAATAGTGATGTTAACACCACTAACATTAATATTAGTAAGTGGAGAGGTATATTAGTAAGAGGAGAATTAAGATTTAACTGCCTCTTTGAATGATATTGTAGCATTGTCATTCATAAATAATGACAATTCAGCTAATAATAATAATAATAATAATAATAATGGGGAGACCAGACTTAACGAAGTCATACAGTAGGATTAGATTTAAAAGCATTGGACCTAATAATAGTGTCAGTTCTAATAGTGGTGGAATCTGTGCTCTGCAGTCCTTTCTTGTTTTCCTCACTCATGGAATGATCATGTCTTTGCTGAGTGGAATCAGATGTGTTCGAGCGAGGGAAACGCTAAAGCGCGCAGTCCCAGAGTCCCCTAGGACAGAGATGGAGAAACACCGGACTAGACGGAGAAGATTGATGGAGGCTAACATTGCTTTTCTGTGCATGGATTTGAGGGACTCCCTTGATGTGAACCGCATAAATCCGTCAGGCATTGGTCACGGGGGCTAGGGGATCCAGCCTCTTCATGAGCACGCTCGGGTCAGATGAAGGCAGCAAATGCGGAACAGATTGGTGGCTCTCTCCATCATGCGGGACGGCCGCGCTGGGAGAGGGACGGCAGCCTCTGTTTGGAGATCACTCCGGCAGACAAGGGGGGGAAGATGGATAGGAGCTCTCCGCTTTGTCACACTGTCCCAGGCTTTAGACCCTGTTTGTTCATGGAGTGGCGAGAGCTTTGAAGTGAATGGGGGGTTAAGGGGAACGAGGGAGGGTGCAGCGCGCGGCTGGGTGACGGATGAATCCGTCTCAACTCCGGGGTGAAGGCAGCGGGGTCAGAGCTCTTCTGAAGACGGCCAGATTTACTCTCAGCACCTGGAGAACTTTGCCTGTCCTCTGTTTTCCCTCTCCCTCTGTATGACATGCGGCTGACATGGCGCTGTCTGTTCCACACATTAAGTGAGACCTCATCTATTCTCACTTCTCCAGCTGCTATTAGCACTTCACTCTATGTAAACACTGAACCGCGAGCAGAATGATGACAGCGTTTGTGATTGTTGTAATATAGTTTCAGTGACAATGTATTTGCTTCTGTTTTGGTATGCAGGAAGGATCTCTGATCTCTGTAGGCTGTAACACCGCTAACAAGCAGTGAAGTTCATACTACACCAATTAGCAGTGCGCACACTATGACTAATCATTGCACGCTTGATTTAGACCATGTGTTTGTGGGCAATCTCACAAAATGGGTGAAATTGTGGTTAAAATAGAGGGTTCAAGATGTCTGCTACTACTGTTTTAATATCTGCTATGTATGTTTTATAGATAAATGTTTGTTAAACAAGATCAAAAGTAAGCCTATTTGGTATTTGGTGCAGTTTGAGGCAGATGTGCAATGATTTAAGCTGTGGTCACATCACAGGAAGCTAAAAGTAACTTCAGTTATTTAGTTTAAGTTGATTAAATATTTGATTTAACATCTTAATTTAACTATGCAGTTCTTCTCTTGTAAATCTGTTGTTTTGATGATGTGTAAATCTCTATTCTCCTAGATCTATATAAGTTTTAATTTGGAATATCTGTGTATTGTAAAGCACTTTGAATGACTGCAGTGTTTAAGAGGTACTATCTAAATAAGCTTGCCTTGACTTGACTGTAACACCTCTCAAGCTCAAATCTGAGCTTTTCAGTCATTTTAGAGTCAAATTGCATTGTATGTAGGAAATCACAAATATTGTATTCAGGTTCATTTGCCACATTTAAAATCACTTTTATGAGGAACACCACTGACACATTCTTTTTTCCCGACACATAAAACCTTTTAGCCAAACTGATCAGAAATATAGATTTTGCTTAATGTCGACTTCTCTGAGTTGGTCTTCCTTTGTGATATCCATACAAGAAGGATGTAAAGTCACTGCTGTAACTTGCGTTTGGATTCATGCATGGCTGAAATTCACTGAAATAAAAAATCTAAAAGAAGAATTATTATAGTTTATTGAACAAAGAATGTACAGCCATCAACTTTGTGTGAATTGAGATGTTTTATTTTCAGTATAGTAAGATTAAGATGATGTAGAATGTAAGAGTCGTATTTGCTGCATCTGTTTTTGTTTTCAGGGAGAACTTGGATCAATTAAAGCCACAATGCCTAATGGACATAATGGACTCTTGTAGTCTCCAGCAAATGCGCTCTAATACAGTCTGCCGTGATTTAGAAAGGTTCATGCACCTGCATCTTTATACATGTAACGCTGGTCACATGACCTTTTTAAAGTGTAAATATGTTGACACTTCCTCTGTACAGGGAACACAAGTGAATATGTCATCTTTAGTAATGTATTTAGGGTTTAACACAGGGGATGTAGGGGGATGTAGGGGATGTGTCAACTTACTTTTATTTGAGCACCCAAACCTTTACATATGACGGTAGGTCCTCTGTGCTGGGCTGTATTTGGATGTGTGAATGTGTAGCCCATCTGTGTGTGTGTGTGTGTGTGTGTTTGTGTTTGTGCGTGTCTCAGCAGTGAGTCAGGTTTCCGTCTGACCTTGCAGGTTTGTCATCACTGATCTTGACAAGCTTTGTTGGTGTTGTGTATGAGAGGAACGAGCTGATGGACAGATTGAAAGTTGCTGTTATAGCACTGTGATTGAGAACATGTAACAAGTATTGGCCTTGGGCTCAATCTGTCTGCTGAGCTGAGGCCGTTCTTTGACTGTGCTATCACCTCCATAGTTCTACCTGCCTGTCAAATGTCTGGGGACAGCACATGATCCGCCAAGCTTGGTACAATTTTCCATATGTGCTTCTTTAATGAACCTCTTCAGAAGTTCTTGGAGGATTGGATCAGATGCGTTATTGTCGGTATTGTTGGGATGGGCAGCGTGTTAGTTTGGAAAGTAGATCCCCAGGATGGTTGGTGACCACCACTGTAAAGCCCGAAATGCTCATTCAAAAGATGTGTCCTTGTGTATCAGCAGTACACATACAAGCTCAGAAATTAAGGTTTAACTGGGCAAGTTTTATATCTGAAACAATTCAGCAACGTTATACTCTTGGAGAAATCAGTCCAACCTTTATCTTTCCTGACATTCATCCGCTCAGGGAAGGCATCCTAAACACAGCTAATAGTACCCAATGTTCATCCACACATTGCATACAATTACACATTACCACCAGAGAGGTTTCTACATCCCTAAATAATACATGAATCTTTAAATCTGCCGCTAGAGTTGAGGGCTACCATTCACAACAGAATCTGTTATGTTGCTAGATTGTGATTAGAAGTTGCTAGATTGTGCATGTTAAATAAACACAATAACAGCACCAAAAAGTCACATTATTTGTTGAAAAGAGTGGACAAAATAGCAGGAGTGGTCACTTGTCTTGCGAATTAAAAGCAAGTATTATTTACAGTAACTTTACATGTTGTAATTAATGATGTTGCTGAAAACATGAGGTTTTTATTTTTCTCATTTTGGCTGATCTGTGTTTCAGTTTTATGACACAAAACGGATGAGGGAGGTGCATGCAGGAGGTACAATGTAATAGCAATTATACTGGACTCAATGTGCTAAACAGCCAGTTGTCTCTTTTGAGCACTTCATTTTATTCCAGTAATTTAAATAGACAATTGAAAAGGTTAAAATGCCAGTGTGGCCCAAAACTGGCCAACAAAAGGTACTGAAAGTTGTCTCCAAATGTTTTGTTGGGTGGTGTAGGTGGTGTCTGGTGTCCAGTTTGAGGTTTATGATGTCGAGGCCATTAAAGGAATGTAAGTCAGTGGAGTCATGTGGCTTGTTGAAGAAGAGGTGGGTCACCTGTGGAGCCTCTGGACGGAGGAGACAATGCTGTGGCCACTGAGGAACTGAGGAAGCTGCACGAGGTTGTTTTGTGGTGGAAGTGCCTTGGGCTCAGCGGGTTGTTTAACCACAAAGACTAATGGTGCATTATCGAACCCTGAGGGACTCCACTCAGTCTCCAAACTCTCTCTCGTGTCTCTTCCTCAGTCTTGCCTTGCCTCTCTCGCTCATTGTCTCTCTCTCTCTTTCTCTCTCCTACTGTCTGTCACTCTCTGGCTGTCTCTCCCTCTCTTTCTTGCTCTCTCTGTCTCTTTTTCACTCTCTGGGTATAACAGAAACTTGAGGCATCAAGAAGAATGATTAGAACAAATGAATTTTCTTTGGATAGATAAGTATATAAATTAATTCAAATATGGCCACAAAGTTCTTATATTGCCTTGGAGGAATCACGCTTTGTAAAAAAATGTGTTGGTAAAAATGTTTAATCATAAAAGTGCTCTTTATTTTATTTATTCTATTAATTTTATTCTACTTCATTATTTTGGGTGAGATTTGAAGCTATATTAAGCCCGTTCTGTCGGTTCATCTGGTTCTCCAGAAGCACTTCATCAGTCCATGATGAATGAAAGCAGAAAGAGGGAGAGAAAGGGGGCTCTCTGTTAAAGGTGCTGGGCTAAAACGGCTTCATTTGGTAGAGCTGGAGCGTATGTGAGGCCCCTGCTGTGTTTATATCTCCTCAGGTCTTTAAAAGGCCTGCCTGACAGCGCAGGCGTTATTAATGGAGCGCACTCCACTGCTCTCTCAGCTCCGTCCCGGGACGGTAGACTGGGCTGGCTGCTGGCTGTTGGGCCGGGAGCTGCGGGCCCCTTCATTGCCCCTCCATGGCCCCTGGGAACCTATCCGGAGTTCAGTACTTACCCTGCGTCCCCCCGCCCACACCAACCACAGCCATCTATCATGCTCTAAGTAAATGTGGAGAGGTGGGTTTACACCAGGGGTGAGGGGGTTATGCACGACTTTAATGGAGGCAAATGAGAGAATAAACAGCGTGCTGAGGATGGATATTTATATTGCTTTTAACCCCCCCCCCCTTTACTCAACTAAAGCCCGCTCTCGTTTTTCCTTAGAAATTGAGGAGGATCTCCTAGGTTTTTACATCATTACAGCTCCCTACTAACTCAGTGGTGTACAGTAACTCAGTAAGTGTAATGTGTTAGTGTACTGTAAGTAGTGTGTTGGTGTACAGTAACTCAGTAAGTGTAATGTGTTAGTGTACTGTAAGTAGTGTGTTGGTGTACAGTAACTTAGTAAGTGTAATGTGTTAGTGTACTGTAAGTAGCGTGTTGGTGTACAGTAACTCAGTAAGTGTAATGTGTTGGTGTACGGTAAGTAGCGTGTTGGTGTACAGTAACTCAGTAAGTGTAATGTGTTAGTGTACTTTAAGTAGTGCGTTGGTGTACAGTAAGTCAGTAAGTGTAATGTGTTAGTGTACTTTAAGTAGTGTGTTGGTGTACAGTAACTCAGTAAGTGTAATGCGTTAGTGTACTGTAAGTAGTGTGTTGGTGTACAGTAACTCAGTAAGTGTAATGTGTTAGTGTACTGTAAGTAGTGTGTTGGTGTACAGTAACTCAGTAAGTGTAATGTGTTAGTGTACTTTAAGTAGTGCGTTGGTGTACAGTAAGTCAGTAAGTGTAATGTGTTAGTGTACTGTAAGTAGTGTGTTGGTGTACAGTAACTCAGTAAGTGTAATGTGTTAGTGTACTGTAAGTAGTGCGTTGGTGTACAGTAACTTAGTAAGTGTAATGTGTTAGTGTACTGTAAGTAGTGTGTGTTGGTGGACAGTAACTCAGTACGTGTAATGTGTTTGTGTACTGTAAGTAGTGTGTTGGGGTATCTGTCCTTCCTTTTGGCTTATGTGTGCATATAAACGTAACATGTCCAAATGAAAGAAGTGTGAAGCGAGCCCACCAGTCAGGGTAGAGCATTCACTTTGTTTTGAGCTTGTTTTGACCTGTTGGACAGAGCTTGGTTCTAGCTAATGGAAACTGTTCTCCTTCAGTGTTCTGTGCTTATGATCATTGGAATAGACATCAGTGTCAGACTAATTAATGACCTTCTATTACAGACTGGTGGCCTGAGAGAGACACTAGAGTCTCTTCACCTAAAATGAGTTGATTAAGAGTCTTGTTCCAGAAATGATAATAGGACATTAGAGCCATAATAAATCATGCTACTGTTACTCTCCATACTTGAGTACATTTGACATCGGCATGTCTAAAAACCGTATGTATACTCAACAAAAAAGGGCTATTTTTTGCTGTTCTGATCTTCTGGTCACCTTTGTTTCTTCAGTGTAACTCTATGAACAGTGATACTGAATTGTATCCAGATAAGCACAGACACCGGTTTACACCCCTACGGCTGACCCTATCCACAGCTTGAACTCTCCAGAACTTTGAGACTGAGAAAGTTTAGTGTCGTTTTCTCTGGCAGTGTATCTTGGTCTGAAAGATGTGGGTGCTTTTGATGGAACAGTCAAGGCCACTGCCATCTGCCCGTTGATCGTGATACCGCCTCCCATGTCAGCGCGGTACGGACTGTTCTCTTTAACAGTACACACTGTCCATGTGGTGCCAGGGCCTGACTCAGTACAAATTAATCACCAACACTCAACACTAACAAGCTGTTCCGCTTAATGCACAGCCCGTGTGTTCGCAACTGTTGATATTAGAGTAGGGAGCTTTTCCGAGGTGCGGTGGAAACTGGTGATTTGGCTTTTTCTAAAGCTTGGACGGTCAGCAAAAGGTGTTTGAGATAGTCCAGGACAGCTGTGTACCTACATTTCCCTTGAACTTCACAGCATAATGATCAATGTGTTATTGTTCGGAATACTCACTCAGCCCAAATAAGGATACAGGCCGTGCTTTGGTGCTTGTGGGAAACCACGAAGGCCTGTTTTTTATTTTTTCCCTGGGCAGTGCAGGACGCAGTTCAGCGTTATGTATTCAGATGAGTGTACTCTGTTCTGCTTGTGTACATGCTCGTATATCCCAGGATGACGTTGTGTCAGGCCTGTTTGTGCACAGTGTAATAGCAGAATAAATGACTGTGTCTGAGAGCTTGTGAGAGGCAGTGGATCAATGTTGGCTTAGTTTCAGCCATGCCATCTGATTTATGTCCTGCAATAAGCGAGTGTGAATAGAGGTCTGGGATATGCCTGTGGCCTGCGGAGACTCCTCACACACATCTGATAGTCTGATCAATCTTTTACTTCACTGCCGCTGAGCTGAGGTCCTCCAAGAGATGTCTGGCCACTTGCGGAGTCTGTTTCAATGTAACATCTATCAGTGTGAGAGTCCCAGGTCTAAAGTACACAAGCCAGAGCTTCAGAAAATCTGTTGAACACTGTTTAGTCTGCCTCACTAGTGTTGCACAATATGTAATTGGTGATTGTGCAATGCGCAACACTGCTGTCATCCGACGGTATCTTCTTCTTCTATTTCTTCTTCTTCTTCTTCTTCTTCTTCTTCTTCTTCTCCTCCTTCTTCTTGTCACACATTTTTTGTCTGCCAACTAGTCCTTGCAGTTTTAGAGATATCAACACCGTTCCATCTTCAGATTGTTCCGTCTCATCGGGAATGGTGTGTTTGTATACAGCTATTTCCACATAGCGATGGATTTTTCTGGAATGTTTTTCCCCTTAAGAATGAATAGGGTGAAAAACTGCATGCCCATCTACTGTACTTCTGCTTGACAGTAAGACACTGTTTCTGATACACCATCTCAGGACAGACGCCCAAGCAGAAATTCAACGTTGGTTCGACCCACACTCGTCTGTTTGTCTTATTTTTTCCATTTTTTCCGACGGACTGACCTCAGTGTCCATCCTTCCACTGTCGGAAGTTTTCTTCTCACAGTAGAAGGATGGACAGCAACACCTGTAGATGTTTTCGGGTCCAAAGCTGGTGTTTGCAGAACAAACTGACCACCCCAGAGTCCAGACCTTCAGATTGTGAGAAATAGAAAATACAGCCAACTTCTAAGACTGAACTGTGGAATAATACCTCTGTAGGTTTCTTTGAGTCTCCTGAACAGAATGGAAAGCTGTAGGAAAAGCAAGTGGACACAATAAATAGTGAAAACATTAAAAATGTATTTATTTAGTCATTTTTGGGTAAATATATTTCTTCCACATTTTTCACGACACTGAAGAAACACTGCAAACTGACTCAATAACCTGATGTTGAGCACTGTGTGAATAGCTATAACATCACAAGCATGAAGATGTATTGGTGCAGATGTGCACAGAGACGAGGATGTCAACAAGACTGTTAGTCTATCACTTTGATGCATGGATAGTTGTTCTTGTACAGCGCATAAGCATTGTGTTATGAAGCTGTAATAAATCTCACTAAAGCTGCATAAATCTGTAGTTTATATAGAAACGATCCATTTAGAACTGTTTATCCTTCCCTTGTCAAATACATACCATCACAAATTTCATCATAATGCTAGAAACAAAATACCTTAGTAAGAACTAAACTGAAACTCTTACTTAGAAACTAATAGTAAAACTATGAATGTACTATAAAGTGACCTAGAATGGGAAGCTTTTCCCTTTAACTTCTTTAGTGTTTTATGAGTAAACCTTCAGACAATCTTTTACAGGGAGTCAATATTGTTCCTCTCAGCACTGATGGCTTCAGTTGAAAAACCCTGCCAAGTTAGCTTGTGTTTAATCTGAGACAGAAACTTCTCTACAGTGTTTAAATCTGGACTCCGATCCGCTAAAACAATCAGAACAAAACATTGTACTTTGGATTTGGCCCATGTTTTTTTGCCTGTCAGTATATCTCCCATTTTACATATCCATTTTTATCAGTTTATTTTTCGTTCATCATCATTGGCATATTGGATATCATAAGGGTTGTATACTATTCATATTTGAACAGACTGAACCTGGAGTTCGCTCCACAATGGTACTTTTTTCAGAATTTTACTCTCTATAAAAACAAAAATTGTAATTTCTGAAAAAGTCCAAACTTCATAATTGTGTCATAGTTTCATGATGGATGGACCAGTAGAAATGCTCCAAAATTGCTTGAAATAAAACATTAACTTACATTAAAAGTTAAGAATGTTTTAACCTTTTCCTGTACAGTTAAATTTCTGGATATATATGGTATATATATGGTATATTCTTTGGACAGCAACGATATATAGTAACCCTGGTCTGCTGAGAGCATCTTGACCAGTCACAGATGTTACAGTGGGAGTTTGGATGAATGAAACCATGTACATGTTTGTCGGGTGAACCAGATCGAGAGAATGGAGTGTGATTGGGTGACTGGGGACATGTGAGTGTGACATCATCAGGTAGTGCACTTTGGGAAATGGAGTCCGGAAGATCGGTCGTGACAGGGAGACCCGGAGGCGTGACAGTGTTCTATTAAACAAAAAGTATTTTGGTGGCCAATGTTTAACCACGTCATCAGATTTGCCGGTGTGTTTAAATTAAGGGTTTAAGAAAATTTTGAAAATTGTAATATTATGGTTTATCATACTGTACTGATTCTCAGAAACACACTATTGATTACTAATCAATAGTTTACAATCAAAGATTTGGGACCGTGGTTCATTCTGTGTTGTGTTTAAATCTCCGACTGCTAGACAGCAGTATTCATCGCCATTGACATGCTCTTCCACTCCAACATATACAAGTAACGTAGGAGTGCGCTGCAGCACTAGGAAAGCTAGCTTATGGTGGTGTGATTTCTGTATATATACAGATATTTTCTAAAATTATATTTAAAAAATTGCAATATATTGCCTTGCTTACAGTATCACAATATATCACATATATATTGAATCATAACCCCTCTAATATATATTTAGTTGCACAAAAACGTTTATCTCTGTTTTTCTGCACAGTTTAAAAGCTCTAGTTCCCCTTTCAGTTTAGTGAATATTCATGATGGACAGACCAATAGAATTGCTCCAAAACTACTTAGAAAACAATCTTGTTGTATCAGCCTCCACTTAACCAGTAACACTGAATTTATCGTATCGTTCCAGTGTTCATCTTGCATTTTCCAGCCAGTGACTGTGCACAGAAGTTATCCTCTCATATATGTGGCGTATCTGCATTTAAAGCCATCTAGTGCAGAGGTCCAGGCGTGCTGGAAATGGGAGCTATTTTGATAGTAATGCACACGAGCACAGTTTTTTGCTTTTCCTCTTTCTCCTGCTTCAGCCCCAGCCTTCTGTTATTTTAGCCTGAGTTGAGCGCAATAGAACAAACTCAAGGTAACACTCAGCCGAGCCCATTAAAACGCCACCCTCTGTGGACACGATCATTTTTATGCCCTAAAAGTATACAGTGCTGCCACACGTTTTTTGAGTGGAAGAACATACAGCGAAAGCAGTTTGGTGCGTGTGGTATGGTTTAGGCTTCGGTGTTGATCTTGTGGACTGTTATATCATTTTGCTTCTGTGCTGTAACTGTACGCCCTGGGTGCAGTATAAATCAGTTCTGTATGATCCAGAAATATCATATTGCCATTATATTACTGCTTATAGCAGGGCTGTATCATGCAGCCATAATACCACCAAGCCTGTGTGAATACAGAAAACCCATAGTCGCGCATTTTATCTTATCTTGAATCTCATGGTAGTTGAAGTCACTTATGTATTTAAGTATGTGGCGTATTCCGTATTGGAACATTTCCCAGATGTGCAGACTTTGAAGGAGGTTACTGTTTATGGAAGTTCACGCTCATCAGGTATGTAAAATAAATTCAAATAATGGGATGACACAGAGCAGCAACCACTAGAAACAGACCCTAATGCCGTATGTACAGCTACAGTTTGGAGTCTGATCATTTGCAATCCCTACTGCCTTTGCTGTTTTCTATGTCCTTTTTTAGAAATGTCTAGAGAAAACATGTTAAGTACGTTTAGAAACTTTGTTTAGAAACTTGACACTGAAAACACATGTGCACTGACAGCCAAAACATGCAGTTACACAATGGTCCTCCTGAAATCTGATCGCTGACATAAAACTGAGACATATTTTGTGAGGTGGAGATGACTGCAGCCCTGTGTGAAACCCCTGCAGTTCCTTATTCAAACGTTAGATGGAAATGCAGACGTTTTTTGACTACTGGACTAAAATTGTGGGCCTCGCATAGGGCTGGTAGAAAACGTGATCATAGTCTGGCAGTTTGTTCACTTATCTCACATGCCTTGTGGGGGCAAGCAAAGTAAAGAATGTTTAATACCACAACACTGATATAACACTTAAGAGTGCATCATTTAACCCAGTACGGTGAGTATCAGAAGAGAGTAGAAAACAAAAAAAAAAATATATTTTGGAATGGTAGGGCAGCTGTTAGATGCCAAACGCCTTGTTGTTGAATTCTAGACAGTTCAAATAAAAGAGTACTGAACGTCCTCCTGCCTTTTTATACCATAAAACACTATACACTGCTACAGCTCTCCTCTGATGATCATCTGTTTTTGCCTGTAACGCTGTTGCCATCCTAAAGCGACATATCAGACATAGTAACATAATAGCACTGCATAACACTCTAGGTCCACCCCAGCCGATTGTGCTGAAAGATGTTCCGTGTTTTCAGTATCAGTGCTTCTCTAGTCTTTAATCTAACATGGTTATTGAAAGAGTTGACACCAAATCAGCTTGCATTATTTAGGCCAAAATGGCTCGACATGTATTTAATCACGTGAACACCTTCATTCATCTGAACAGCAATACAAACCCATTTGGATCGTATTAGGTTGGCCAAGATGTTCACAATGCATTGTTAAAGGCCTCAATTGCATATTACAACCCCTCTTCAGCAGTAATATCTCAAAGGTCAGTGCCACAGTAACGATTAACAAACAAACTAGTGTGCAGCTGTACTGTTAATATAAAAGATACACAACGTGGGGGAGCTTAGGTACTGTACACAGAGCTGAGGTTAACATTCTTCCACTTGAACTAATGTGTCATTTAAGTGCAGGTTTCAAAATAAACCACTACTAATTCATCTACTGAGCAAGTTATGAGGGATGTGGAATGAGAACGTACTACGTTGCGTAAGAATCGTTCTAAACCACATTGCATACAGACATGCGGCACAAGCAGAGCACAAAAAGGCCTTTCTTTATGAGTGTGTCCAGGCTAGCCTCCCTGAACAGGCTTTGGACGCACCACACCTCTGGGCACTAGGTACGCTGAATATGGTTGAGGCTGACCGCTGTTGATTTTAACAAATACGGTGACACTGTCACAAACAGTGCCATGACAAACATGAGCGGAAAACGTCATTTACAATCTGAACACAACCACAGTCTGAACACAACCACGCTACACACCCATGTGATTTATCGATCTCGTTAGAGCTAGAACAAGCCTCTTGGCCGATTCTCTAAAGCCTACTTTTTTTCTGTCTCTCTTCAGCGAACGTGCTGGACACCATGTTGTTGAGAAATTCTGGGAAGGTGACGATGGATAGCCGGAAGGAGGATAGTGGAAGCTCGGTGCCTGTGATTCCTGAGAGGACGTTGTGGTGCCACTGCTACCACCACTGTCCAGAGGACTCCACCAATAACACCTGCAGGTTAGATCCATAACCGCTTTTTAATTACTGTTTATTTACTGTTCTGTTGAATTACAAACTAGGTAGTCTGAATCTACTAGACTGAACTTTGTACATTGTTTTTAGATCAATAACAAACACAGTACAGTGCAAAGTCAGAGACCACCCGTTCAAGGCCATTAAGTAAAAGCGAGTCAATATTCAGGAGATATTTCTGTGAAGTTTAGGTATAAGGATTAGGAGTAATCCACTTTTTTAAAGACGGAAGACAAGAGAAAAAGCAACTGGGACACCTCATAACTGTGCAAGACCTGATAGACCACCAAGACTGTCCCCATCAAATAAAATGCACTTAACTCTTCTAACCTGGAAAGATCAGAAGAAAATCAAGCCCCACTCTTTGCTCAAATCTGAAAAAATCCACAGGTGTTTCTGTGGACAATGCTATGGGTCTGAAAAGGATGTGTAGCTGCTCGAGAAGCTGCTATAAAGAAAAGCAAATTGACAAGAAATAAGAAAAATTGTACTAGAGCACCAAAATGCAAAACCTGACATCTGAGTTGTTATAAAGGCAAAGGTGGACACGCTAAATATTGACATTCCTGACATTAATAATAAATAACTTAATGAAAAAGAAAAAATTAATATAAATAATATAAATATAAATTAATTAATAAATATAAATGAATGAAATTATAGGTGTTTGCTGATATTTGCACACCAGCACACATTTAATAAAACTGGATCTGGACCTGACGTGCATTTCTGAATCAAGCAAATTCAAAACACAGTTGAGTCTACGAATTACATTTTCAGGTTAGCTTCATATACACTGCAACATTTTATTTCTACATGTAGTTCAGTTACTATCCCAGACGCCATAACTGGTTTAATAAATCCTCTCAGTACGCTGTTTGTGGCTTCCATTCTCAATACGTTTTCATTCCTACACTCCTTGCCCACTTCACTAGAAACCCCTACCTTGCAGCCCAACCTTGCTGGTGTACATATAGAGGCTACGGCCCATCATCACTGGTTACTTTCTGACCAGAGAAGGTTTTGGCTGGTTATTTTTGGATGGTGCATCTCTCCCAATCCCCAGAATACCTGTTTAAAAGTGGTTCTGTGGTCACTGACCAAACATTAATAAATTGGGTAGATGGTGTCTGGTAATTCGTGCAGCAACTGGTCTACAGTCTGTAATTGTGCACCTACAGAGTGGACCTGTGGTCAAAAAGTGGCCTGTCAGTGACGGTTAAATTTAGGGATCTTGAATGTGGTAAATGATGACAGTGTAATTTTACCATCGTAGTTACCACACCTGCAGCACCTGTAGGCATGTATTCTATCCCCTTCTGTCAGTCTAGCTATAGCATTTCATCCATGCCCATCAGGCTGATTCAGGTATGTACGGTATGCTAGTGTTCTGCTTCTCAGCGTGGTTGCAAGACTGAATTAAATTGAATTTAGTTTTGGCTCGGTTCTTTAAGCTATGCTATTGATGTCATCAAGGCTGCAGGCCTAAAGCAAACCATCTGTTTCCGAGCTAAGTTAGGGCAGTGCTGATGCTTGAGATGATAATGACGATGATGATTTGACGGCTGTTAACTGTGATGACATCTGCAGAACGGATGGCTACTGCTTTACTATGGTGGAAGAGGAAGATGGTGGTCCTCCCGTGTTAACCTCTGGCTGTTTGGGACTGGTGGGCTCTGAATTTCAGTGCAGGGTAAGGAAAAACCTTTTTTCATCTGTTCATTCCGGCTCTATGGCTTGTACTTTTTATTTCATCCTATAGTAAATTAGCTGTAATATCTAATTATAGTTTAAGTGTAATTACACATTTAATAAAATAGTTGCATATTTAATTTGATTTATATTGAATTAAAATGCTGTATTAAAAGTGTTTAAACATCAGATTGAGAACAGATGTTTCTTACAAACGCAAATATGGTATAAATTGAAATTATGGCTGTATGGCTTTGGTAATTACATAAGTTGGAGTTCAGAGGGATAACAGCTGTATCTCGGTTTCTGTTTTTGTTGGAAATATTTATTATATGTAATTCATTCACACAGGACACAGGAAACTCTCGTCTAAGGAGGGTTCTAGAGTGTTGTACCGATCAGGACTACTGCAACAGAGACCTCCACCCAACCCTGCCTCCGCTCGACACGCCCAGTAAGACTTCTCTTCCTCTCTGATCCATCCAGTAGTAGAGTATAAGCCCTGTTTTAGGTGGACTGGTTTTACCTGGGGAGGCACTGTAATGTGAATGACCACCAATGAGATCTGTGATCATCACTCTTAATATGGATGTGCACTTTAGTTTGCCTAGTTTAACTGTCAAATGAATCTTTTTAGTTGGAGTTCACTGAGCACTGTCCTGAGTACTCCTATTCTGATTCACCTTGTGCTGATGGAGTATCACTCGCTCACTCAGTCACTCATCTTGTAAACCGCATAATCCTTTTGGGCCACGGGGGGCGCTGGAGCCTATCCCAGCGCTCAGTGGGCAGAAGGCAGAAAACACCCTGGACAGACCACAGATTTTGAGAAACAGTTATTGTTATCTTGAGATCATAATATAACTAAGCCATGATCTCAGGCTAAAAAGTTATACCTACCTCATGGCCTTTCTGAAGTTCTGTAGAAAGGGTCCAAATAAACATTTTTACACAGCGTTACAGTCAGTTTTAGGATCAATGTGAAAGACGGAAAGTCGTTTTCAAAACTTAATGTTGTTATTTGGTCTGTAACAATCAGATGAAAAAAAAAAATTGGGCCTAAAAATGCTAAACCATGATTCACGATTCTGCCCCCGACATTGTAGGTTAGCTCTATTTTTCTGGCCTTCCTTGTCCTGGAAATATACAAAAACAAACATGCACACACACGCTGCAGTGGGGATGATGTTGAAACCCACTACCCTTCGTCTGTGTGAGTAGCTCAGAGGAGCGCTGGTATGCACCTCATGGCTGATGGTTTGTGACAGGCTAAAGCGTTACAAACCGCACGTTTTATGCCGGCCTGAGTGGGGGTCTGAGGCGGGGGAGCAGGTGAAGCAGAGCTGGCGGCCTTTGCTTGTTCTCTCACTCTCTAATGAAAAGGACAGCCGGACTCAAGGGAGCGCTTGGGTTTCCAGTCTCAGCAGCAAGCAGCTATCTGTCCATCTGTCACACTGCGAGACATCCCACCTCTCACATTCAGACTTTGTGTGTGGGGGGTGTGTGGGAGCACGAGGGTGTACTGTTTCTGTAATGATGACACTGGAGACCTGGGGACAAATTAATTACTCTGTTAGAAAGACAACTTCCTTCCTTAACACAGTCTTACAAGTAGCTTCTCTTCCTCACAGCCAGACTGACTAAGAGTAAAATCAAGTGGATGCTGCGTGTCAGTCTGTATTACTCTGAGCCTGTGCACTGGAGTGTGTCAGAGTGTATGTGTGCATGCGTGCGTGTTGGAGTGTGTTTGTGTGTGACTCACAGAGTGCGCTGCAGATGTGTGTGTGTGGATCAGGGTGAAGTTTGGCAGTAAGGTTAGAGTCCCAGAGAGAACAGTACAGCCCTGGGCTTTCAATGGTGTCGTCAATCAGCAACCTGATCAGAGTGCTGCAGGAAGGGGATGTGATCGATCACGACTCAGTTTCCCCTCCATGCATACACACACACACACACACACACACACACACACACACACACACACACACACACAGCTCAGCTTTGTAAGCGCCCAGAGAGCAGGATAGAATAGAATAGAATAACACAGATATAATATAATTTAATATAATACAATCTAGTAGAATTTAAGAATCAAATATAACAAGACATAACAGATAAGAATACAAATAATTAGAATAGAACATGACAGAACAGAATATAACTGAATAGAACAGGAAACAGTAGAATAGAATACAATAGGATAGAATAGAATAGAATAGAATAGATGACAAAATAGAACAGTGCAGATATAATAGAATCTAAATAGAATTTAAGAATAGAATAGAAGCGGACAGAATAGAATAGACTATAACTGAATAGAATAGAACAGGACAGAATAAAACAGTACAGCACCAAATGGAATCAAAGAACAGAACCGAGTAGAATAGGATATTGCATGAGTATTTCTGTTTCTATTTAATGTTATATTTTATAAAAACAGTTGTTATGATAAGATTTCTGAAGTACTGTGTTTTTCTAGAAACTATTTTCTCTCTACTTTGCAGAGTATGTGGACAGCAGCATCCACCACCTGGCTCTGTTCATCTCTGTTACAGTGTGCAGCATCGTCCTCGTCCTTATCATCGTGTTCTGTTACTTCAGGTAACTACTGTCTGCACCTCACACACTTTCAACAGAGCACTTAGCAGAACACAGCTAATGAATTCTGTTCGTCAAGAATATTCCACACAGATTTAAACAGTAATTCCAAGCTTTTGAATGGGAATGTGCTTGTTTGTATTAGGTATAAGCGGCAGGAGCTGAGGCCCCGCTACAGTATGGGTCTGGAGCAGGACGAGACGTATATCCCCCCAGGAGAGTCTCTGAAGGACCTGATCGAGCAGTCGCAAAGCTCTGGCAGTGGCTCAGGACTCCCCCTACTGGTGAGACAGAGGAACCACACTCGCATCTTACAGCTGTGACCCCTTCCTGTATGTCTGGTCGGCTGGTGTTTTCCTGTTGGTCCGCTCTGCTGTTAACTCACACCTCTTTGCACAGGCTAAAAGATGTGCCATCTTGACTGCAGTAATTGCGTTAATTGAGTTTAATCCACCATCTTACTTGAGAGACTCTGTCTGTTCTCGACTCCGCAGGTGCAGCGCACCATAGCCAAGCAGATCCAGATGGTGAAGCAGATCGGGAAAGGCCGCTACGGGGAGGTGTGGATGGGCCGCTGGAGGGGAGAGAGGGTGGCCGTGAAGGTCTTCATCACCACTGAGGAGGCCAGCTGGTTCCGAGAGACTGAAATCTACCAGACTGTTCTCATGAGGCACGAGAACATACTGGGTAAATAGTAGCACCAAACCACACAGAATACCAGCAGACATATTTAAGATGCGCTGTGATTTTACAGCAAGGCAGAGGAGACCATTTTACAGGATTTAGAGGGACCTTAACTCCTTGAACAATCACTTATTCCTCTGTTCAACAGCTGCCAAAACGATTTGGTAACTTTTTAATCTTATATCTTGTAAGTTTGTTTTTGTAGACTGAGAATCTGAATCACAGAGCCACTTACAGGCTCCTTTAGATGAGTTTACATGGTGAAACGTTCATGCTATGAGTTCCATACAACATGTTAGATTACTCCACTAGTTGAGCATTTTGTTTCTGCTACATCACACTGTTCTAACTATATAAAGTGATCTGTGATGTGTTATTTAGTTTCACATATTTATAGTCTACAGATATACGACCTTAGTATACGTTTTTGTCTAGCTGTTCGGTCTGTTGTTTGTAAGCCTTCCTCACCTCGTCCTAGAAGCGCTACAAGTTTTACATATATCAGCGTTTTACAAATTGCAGTGGCAGAGGTAACCTAAACAGCTGGTACCATTTGCTGACGGGTTAAACCAGCTTGTTACAGAAACGTTACTTTTCAGCTGTTTGAAATGATGATGTTCGATGTAATCACATCACCCATTATCAGCGCTTTTGACTGTCTGGGTCAGATTTTAGAGGGCTTTACATTTAGGTTAGTAATCAAATCTGCATGCTGCAAGTTTTACCGTGTACAGCCAGCCCTAGAGTTTTAGGTGTTCATTTGGGTTTATAGAGAGCTCTAAATTTGACGCCACATAGTCACTAGCAGGAAAAAAACTTGCAGATGAGGATGCTTTCACACGTAGTATGATGGAGTTGAACGTTTGCTCTATTGAGATATGCACAAGTTATGGTACATATTGTCGTAGTTTAAAGAAACATCTCCGCAAGGCAAAAACAAACCTTCACTGTAAGTTAATGGGGTTTGGTTTTATTGGGTTTTGATTTTGCAGCACTTCTGCTGGACCAGTCTTCATGACATTTTCACACATGAATGAGGGAATAAATTTCATTTCTTCTTCAGCCTGGAATATGTCACTGGCTTTGTCACACTGGGCACACTATGCTGCCCAGTCCAGTCACAGATGTAGCACACTGTGATTGCGGTCAGCTGTAACATACAGATCAGCTGGAGTAAGTTGCACTTCATGGCTGTGCATCTGTTCCACAGGCTTCATCGCTGCGGATATTAAGGGCACGGGTTCATGGACGCAGCTTTACCTTATCACGGATTACCATGAGAGCGGCTCGCTCTACGACTACCTCAAGTCCACCACCCTGGACACGCGGGCGCTGCTGCGGCTGGCCTATTCAGCTGTCTCGGGCCTCTGCCACCTGCACACGGAAATCTTTGGCACGCAGGGCAAACCAGCCATCGCTCACCGCGACCTGAAGAGCAAGAACATCCTGGTGAAAAGGAACGGCACTTGCTGCATTGCTGACCTTGGTCTGGCTGTCAAGTTCATTAGGTACATTGAAAACACCATCAGTGTTTCACATGGTAGTTTTACAACGGGGACAACCTCCTTGTCCTTTCCTCAGACATTGTCTTTATTGATCTTTAATATTAGGTTTAGCGTACCCATTTTTAAAGGATATTTTTGCATAATTTTGATTGTTTAAATATAAAGAAAATCATTGTGAGTGTTGTGGTGTTGATGGGAACCAGGGCTCACAAAGTCAATTTGTGACACAAATATTTATAAGCCATTTGATTTACTAATCAGAATCACCAGTGAACCTACATGTGTCTGCTGAGTTTAATGAAAGAGTTGATGAGTAAAATACTGGTAATTCTTGGTATATTGGTACATGCATATTCCTTGGGCATTGTTTTACCCTACACACTCATCATCAAAAGAATAGCTGCGCCCAGAAGGAGGTGTGGGATTGCAGTGCTATTGGGAAGGAAGATAAAGGTTACCAGGAACAATAAATGATGATACATTTAGACTGATATGAGCAATATTTATTCAGCTACACATACAGAAGTAGTGTCTGTCAGTATGGAGTCAGGCCACTATGTGTGCTAATGCAACACACCAGACATCTCGGCGTGGAGTTGTAGAGGTTCCTAATGGTGTCCTGTGGTAATCCATCCTACGCAGCTTCAATATTCTCACACAGTTCCTGCAGATTTTTAACAAAACCGAAAATGAATCAATTTTACAAATTGTAATTGAGTTGAAATGTTAAAATATTCGATTTTTGACCAGACCCTGTGGGCATTATGAGCTTTGGTTCCAAGCACCAAAATGTCCATGTGCACTGACACTGTACTGACAAACAGATATGATTTCCATGGCTCTGATCTAAATGTCATTGTGGCTGACTTTCTTTACTGCCTCAGTAGAGCTGCACCCAATAAATATTCCACTGCTGAAATGCTGGGCTGTAAAACACACTGCAAACAGCCAGTTCTTTTCAGCATGAATCCAGAGTGCCCTTATTTTCAGATAAAAGTCACCAATGAGATGTCACTACACCAAATCACTCCAGTATTCAGTGCTTCTGAGGGAAGCTTCGGTGGTTTTGACACATTTAAAGCCCCAAATCCGTCTCCGTCAGTTTAGCTGTACATTTTCTCTTTGTGCATGTGTTACGTTGCTTCAGCATGACTTTGTTTTGCTCCTGGCCGGCAGTGACACAAATGAGGTGGACATCCCTCCGAACACACGGGTGGGCACCAAGCGCTACATGCCCCCGGAGGTGTTAGACGAGACCCTGAACCGCAACCATTTCCAGTCCTACATCATGGCAGACATGTACAGCTTTGGGCTGATCCTGTGGGAGATCGCCAGGAGATGCGTGTCAGGAGGTCAGTAAGGGTTAGCAGGCAGGAGGAATCAGTGTAGATATCTGTATGACCGTTATGACATAAGAGATGTAATGTTTTGCAAATAGTGAACCATTTCTATTTATTTGCTGAATTTATCACATTTCAAAATATATAAAATTGTAAATGTATATATGTTTGGGCAAAGGTTGCAATGTGTAATATTTTATTTCATAAATTTAACAAATATAAATTATGCATTAATAAAAAATAGCAGGTGTTGTTCCCTTTAGATGTTTTAATTTCCTTTCACATTCAGAAAACAAAGCAAGTAATTTGGAACTTTGGTTTGATAGTTCAATGTCGGTTCCATACCGTGTCCTCATATGGATTCTTTTAATGGTGTTTTGTGTGCACTTATCAGTACCTTTAGGGACATCTCTTTGTATCTACTCTCATTGTCCATTTTATCAGCTCCACTGACCATATAGGAGCACTCTGTAGTTCTAGAGTTCCAGACTGTAGTTCATCTGTTTCTCTGTATACTATATTACCCTGTTCTTCAATGGTCAGGACCCCTTCAGGACCACCACAGAGCAGGTATTATGTGTGTGGTGGATCATTCTCGGCACTGCAGTGACACTGATGTGCTGGTGGTGTGTTAGTGTGTGTTGTGCTGGTGTGAGTGGATCAGACACAGCAGTGCTGCTGGAGTGTTTAAACACTGTGTCCACTCACTGTCCACTCTATTAAACACTCCTACCTTGCTGGTCCACCTTGTTGATGTACAGTCAGAGACGATAGCTCATCTGCTGCTGCACAGTGCAGTGTTGGTCATCCTCTAGTCCTTCATCAGTCCTCACAGGACGCTGCAGGCTGGATAGTTTTGGTTGGTGGACTATTCTCAGTCCACCCCCCAAATAATACCTGCTCTGTGGGGGTCCTGACTATTGAAGAACAGGGTGAAAGTGGATTAACAAGGTATAGAGAGAAGCAGATGGACCAGAACAGAATCACTTATTGACCATTTGTGCCTGCACACTGAGGAATTTGCGCTATGCATTTAACCCATTTGTGCAGTGAAACATCCACATACACACGGTTTAGTGACCACACACACACTAGGGGTGCAGTGAACACACTTGCCTGGAGCGGTGGGCAGCCCTATCCGCAGTGCCCAGGGAGCAGTTGGGGGTTAGGTGCTCAAATGTACTTCAGTCATGTCCTGTTGATTCAGGGGATCGAACCAGTGACCTTCCGGGCACAAAGCTGGTTCCCTAGCGTCCAGTCCACGAGTGCCCCCTGCCTAGTTCAGTAACATGACATCTTTATAGTGTGAATTATGAATGAATAAATATGAATTATTAAAATACCTGATGCAATATTACTTTACATGTACATAACTATATGTGTGTTCCCGTAGGAATTGTGGAGGAGTATCAGTTGCCTTACCATGACCTAGTGCCCACAGACCCGTCCTATGAGGATATGAGGGAGGTGGTGTGTATAAAGAGACAGCGGCCCTCTTTCGCCAACCGCTGGACCAGCGACGAGGTACTCATTACTGTGTATATACAAAGAATGTCTCCGTCCTTCACTCTGTATGTTCTGTTGACTTCTGTGAGTCGCTGTGTTGAGGTAAAGTTTGCTAATGATTATCGAACATGTAGAAGCATCTGAGGCACTGCAGCTCAGCTGTGTCCCTGTAATATGCAGCCCTAATCCAGCAATATGGATGAGCCTAAATTATACATGGGGATCTGCAGAAAAAGGCGTAGGAGTGAGTTTGACGATGGAGAGGCTGCTCTTTTGGTACTATGAAGAGCCCACCTCATCCCCTAAAACATTAGCTAGCTATAAGCTGATTCAACTATTATTCCTGGTTAATGATCAGCTATGATATTTTGTCCTTGTGTGTAACATCTTGTATATTTTACACCACTTTAAAAAGCCTCAGTAGCGTCGTGTCCTGGGACGGTTTCATCTAAGTTGAATTGTTTTTTAGGCAACAGCCATGATTTTTGAACAGGCACCTCAACACAAGCCTTAACAAATGAGGACCCAGCACACAACATACTCTACACCCTGTGTTTTTAGATTTTCTCCTCCTGTGGTATAATTTTTGGGGTGGGACAAATGCAGCTGTTTAAAGTGTTTACATTTATGGTATTTGGCAGACGCTCTTATCCAGAGCAACTTACAACTTGATCATTTCATACACAGAAAGGCAAAGGTAGCGTTACGAGTCTTGCCCAAAGACTCTTACTGGTGTAGTGTATAGTGCTTGCCCAGGTCAGGGATCGAGCCCCAGTCTAAAGCATGTAAGGCTGAGGTCGGACCCACTACACTATACCAACCACCAAATAAGCTAATGTCCCACCTGGTTCCTACACCGGTGCCTGCAGGAGCACGCTTTCGGTGCAGTTTGGCAGCAGTGTAGTCAGTGGACTTCAACACTACACCTGCTCCAAGTCATCAAAATAAAGAAATAAGAAGCTGCAAAGTTTCAAAAGTAATTATAAACTTCTTAAACCTAATCTTTATACCGCATTCGACACTTCATTTTTACCACCGTCAGGCCCTTCTTTGGTGGGTGTATTGGCAGGTTGCAGAGCAGGGGTGCAGTAGACATGTTTGTTTATAAATTGATTCCTCTATCTGACCGAGGTGCATGGACCTGGAATTTCCCCAATATCACGTTACTTAAGTGCATGTAAACACGCTGGATGATTTTCAGCCAAATCCTGATTTTATTCTCTAGACCAGTTTGTACATGTAAACATACTCATTAACGGCCTGTGTGTGTGTGCAGTGTCTGAGGCAGATGGGAAAGCTGATGACCGAATGCTGGGCACACAACCCAGCCTCACGCCTCACCGCCCTGAGGGTGAAGAAGACTCTGGCCAAGATGTCCGAGTCACAGGACATTAAGCTGTGAGGGAGGCCCACGGCAGCTCCGAGAGAGAGGCAGCTCCAGCCCCGACCCCGACGCAGCGCGGATAGTAACAGTCTGCTGGGGTACTCCTCTGAGACGAGACGAGACGAGCGAGGCCCCGGGGCTTCATCCTGCTTTCTGTGAAAGCTCCCCAGCCAGCAGAGAGGAGAGGCACACCGGAGGAGAGAGAGCGCCCCCTGCTGGTGCTTGCGTGACCCTCTTCACACACTAACATGAAGGACATAGTGGGGAGGGAACACTAGCCATCACCTAAAGCCATTTATTTGATGTCAGACGTTTCTGTTGCCTCATCTTATGGTCTTCTTGGCTTTTTTTTTTTCATCTAATGCTGTTCCACCACGACCCCTCCGAGGGGCTACACATTTTGGTTATGGCTCCTTTGAAACGGTCACCTACATTGTCCTGGAATGTTCTAAGCAGCCCAAACAGCAGCACAATATTGTTGAATTGTAACGTGTAAGGTAATCTCCTCCTGTCGTGATGCCGTCCCTTCTTTACACTGACGTGTGAAACGTGATTATTTTGATTGTTAATGAAGGTAAAGGTGGAGCGATGCAGCCGTGTGACAGAGACCTACTGTAGGCATTTTGTTACTATCAGGCTATTTGTGTTTGCCTTGTACATACTTGTAACCCAAACTATGAATGTAAATAGTGATACTGAAATGTAATTATTGTGGATTGAGTAAGTAAAATGTTTTTCTTGCGGTTCTCTGACCGGATCCATTTTTGCTCGTGCCTTATTTAACATGTACTTGTTTTAATATGTGAGGTTACAGTAACACCTGTATGTAAATAGAGTGAATGATGGTCTCCTGAGGTTGTATGTATCAGGCTAACATTCCCCTCCTAATAAAAAGGCTTCACGTCCTCCTTGCTGTGTCCTTGCCTGCAACTTCAAAGCAGGAATATGCTTCCAGATCTAAGTAGTACAAGTTCTGATGATCAGAAAGACGGTGGTATTGCGTTAGACAAAACATAATACTGTTGACTGCTTATTTTCTCTCAATAGCCCAAGCAATTATCAGCATAAATAACCATAACCGACAGCTGTATCATGTGCTGTGAAATATAAAATAGGTCCATTTATTTACCAAAAACGTTCATCATTTATTTTAACATGGCCATTCCAGCCTCTCTTTATCCCGTACAAACAGCCTGCTTTTTTTACAGTGTCTTTAAAATTGACCTCTATTGTGATTGGCTGCCCTCTACTGCGCTCGTTCAAACAGCTTTCCAGGAAACTTCCACTGTGAGTGGGCGGTGCTAAACTGCTGTAGCTTGAATAGATTAATATAGAACTGGTGTCCAAAGGAAAACAAATATCTCCGAAATGGTAATTATATATAAGGGAGAAGACCTTTATAATCACTATAGGTTCATGTTAAGAGATTTTGTTAGAAGCAGTTTTGGAGCATTTCTATTGTTCCACTCATCATGCACTTGAACAAACTCTAGGACTACAAAGGACGGCTGAGCTCAAATTATGCAGAAAAGTAAAAGTTCTAAAAATGGCGATAACATTTTTGGGATAGCAGAGAACTGTGTCGGCCATCATTACAATATAGTCTTTCAGAAATGTTTCTGAAGCTTAGTTTGTGTATATGGACTGCCTGGAGAGTAAACGGGTCATTTTGAAACTTTACTTTCTATCAAACTCTTAAAGTCAGGGGAGGAAAATTCATTTTGTCATGATACGAGCCCTGTGAAATATAAACATTAATTCATGTGATCAGACAAAAAAAAATCTGCCAGTATTCTTGGAAGTTACTGTTGGCATAACAGTGAAGCAGTAAAATAAAACTGACATAATCAAATTCATTTTTAACGAAGGAGATAACTTGGAAAGTAGCAGATGTGGTGCTGCTGGCTTGAGTGCCGTGTGAAACACTGTGTCCTAAAAACGATCAGATGGCAGGTTTGTGCGTAGGACAGAGCATTACTTGGTCGAGTGTACATAGTAGTTGTGGCATGAAGACTTAGTACACATGGATTTTAAAGATTATGCAAAGATGAAACTGTGAAAATTGTTATTACATCCACCCCAATCATAAAATAATTCCTGCTGATGAAAAGAAGGACGGTGAGGCTGGACTTCAGTGTTGCATATAAATATAATTTATTTCTTGTTTAAAAATTCTTTCTTACATTTTGTACAGAAACTTCACAGAGGAGATGCAAGCTTTTGCAAATTACATCATGAACGTGCCATAAAAGAATAGGTAACATCCTCACTATAAATATAATATTCATAGCTATGGGAACTATGGAATGCAACTGCACGCGCTTTTTTATGCAATGTACAATTTGTTTATAAAGGATGCAGAAGTTGCATAGACAGCTTTAGAAATTTGGACAACTTGTACAAGAGAAAAATGTGGCCAAAAAAACAGAAACAGTACTGAGACAATGCTGATAATCGCAAAACACACTGAGATGGGACGGATGCTCTGTAGAGGGGTCCGGCAGAACTTTCAGACATGCATCCACCTGCTTTCTCAACGTATAGCAGCTCTGTCACGAACGCTCCACTAATCCAGAACTGGTGTTCGGCGGTCTGCCTGACTTTTCCCTCGTCTTGCGTCCCAACCTCTGCAAATATGAACGTCTCCTCTCCACACCTTTTATATGGCTCTCTTCTTTTAAGATCACAGAAATGCACAGGCCTCAAACAAGCAGCCTGTGGCAGACACAGTGCGGAGTCACCACTGCCACGAGACTGGGAAAGCTCTAGATTAGATGCACACAAGTCAGCTTTGCCAAAGTCTACGGGTGCTGCAGTATCAAAAAGCGCATGGCTGGACGTTTCCTCTGGATCCCACCGAGCCTGTGGGATTAGGCGAAGGCCGTGAGTCTCTCTCTGTCCGTTGCATGATTTCCTGAAGTTGTCGCCAGCCGATGTACGTCCATGAAATGACATATTCAACAGCAGACTGTGAGAGCCAGAAATACAGAACACAGCCCGGAACGGTGGAGAAACGTTTACAAAACCTCCTGACGGCACGACCTTGCTAAAAAATATTTGGTTCCTATTTTTTTTAATGTCTCTAAATTTTTGCGATTAAATACAGATCACAATGCAACCGAACGCAATTAATAAGAAAATAATAACAGAAATCATATAACAATAACACTGTTAAGCTTTACAGTTACAATGTCCTTGAATGCATATTTACAGCCTGCATACTTTGCAAAATGTGTAGTTGGAGAGAATGTCCACTAGGTGGCACTGTAAAAATGAACCTCAGACAGGAGACACATTGAAGGGTTCAAAAAAGTAGAAAAATGGTAGAAGAAAAAAAAGAGATACATAATGGGACTAATAATAATAATAAATGAGTATAAATAATGACGTTATTAAATATTTCATCATAAAAGGTATTTTATCAACATCAGATCAATTTGAAGGGGAAAGCGCAAGGACTGACACGGGTTGATGGCACTCGTGGATGTGATGGGTCTTCTGATTCTTCTTCTTCTCTGGGGCCCTGCCACCTCTCCTGCCTAGCACTGATTATCCTACATGTCAGAGAAAAACTGGAGGAGGTCCAATATCTGGACAGCAGAAATCACGCGTTTCCTAAGAAACTGATTTGAAAAATACAAAAAAAAAAAAGAAAAAAAAAAGAAACAAAAAAAGAAACAAAAAAAGGAAAGAAAGAAAAGAAAGGCTGTACCAGGAGTCGTACAGACAGGGCTTAAAGTACAATGTCCTTAATTTCCTCTTTTTCCGTTCCTGTGGATTTTGGCCGTTTGAGTTGATTCGTTTTATACGCTGAAATGGGAAAGAAACTGTTCGTCTGTGAGTGGCTGGTCACTTCCTGTTGTGGGCTGCCCGCGGAAGAGCCGGGTGGGATAGCTGCTGTGTCACAGTGCCCACCGCTGCCCACCGTGCCGCTGCAGTCTCCGGCCGATGTCCCGGCCCGCCGCTCTTCTCCCCGTGATTCATCCGTGGCGCCTCCAAGGGACGTCCTGCTCTCGCCTCGGTGGATAGGTGTCAGTGCTCGGTTGCCATGGGCACGATGTTCTCATGGCGACCCATCTCCTCAAGTACGGCGGCCAGTCGGTTCAGGTTACCATCAGGGAAGTGCTGCGCCTCCCACAGGTCCAGAATCACACCAGTCGGACTGGACTTAGTGGCAAAGTAGTTCAGATATCTGAAAGAGAGAAAGAAGATGAGAAAAAGGAGTAACAGATACAGGAAGCCCGAGAGAGGCACAATATAATTACAGCATAACTGTCGTCAAATTCTGCTTCATCTCGCACTCCTCCATTTTGAATGGGGCACAGTCGTTCCACCATTAGAGGAGCGAGTGGGGAGAAACGAGCGAGGGAGATGGGAGAACAAGTCGGGGTGGGGTGGGGGGGGTGCTGTGGCAGATAGGGGGAGAGATGTGGGGTGAGCAGATAGAGAAAGAGTGGGAGAGAGAGAGAGAGACAGAAGAGAGGGAGGGCATCCAAAGCCTTCCGTAACACATCCCCCCACTCCCTCTCTCTCTCTCCCCCCACCGCTGGCCCAGGCTCCTGCTGCTGCAGCAGATAAGACGTCCCCCGCTGAGATGTGAACTCAATAACTGAAAACACAGTTTGCACTTCTCACACAAGCTGTCAAACACTGAGAAGCCGCTGCAAAATAAGGGAGCAGATCCGCGCTAGCCCGGGCCCCGCCTCCACCGCCTTGAACCCCAACCCTTCCTTCCTCCGTCATGCTCTCTAGCATTCTCTCTTTCTCTGGCAAGCTCTCCTAAAACACATCTTCTGAACGACCCGGCCACGACTGTCCTGCCTCGTATTCAGCTCTATCTGCAGGAGAGAGGAGGAGCTTTGGGAATGGCGTCTGCCAGGAAAGCTCCACGGAGAGCAGAGGGAGCATGCGCAGAGGAGCCTGGATGCTGACAACTTAATTATCCTCACCTGTCCAGGTTGAGTTTGTGCGCCAGCATCCTCCAGTCGTTTCCTCGAGTCTGAGGGGCGTCCAGGCTGCTGCACAGCTTCTGTCGGATGGACAGAGGGATGCGGAAGGCGTTGGGCCCCACCAAGGTGGTGATGTTGCTGGCCGGGTCCAGCAGAGATGTATCAATACACTGAGAGTCCTGAAGGGGGCAACAGAGAGGCAGGAGGGGTCAGCGACGCCTGCAGTCAAAGCCGTTTCAGTTACACTCTCTAAGAACACTGCTCCTGTTAAATCAGACCTTCATATTGGCCTCATTATAATAAACTACATTTCAGCTTAATCATAACAAAACTCTCTTGTCAAGCTCTGACAGCAATAAAGTGCTTGTAAGACAGGGGATGTTCATTCCAGTCATCCAGCAGCTTAAAAATATCTACTAACCTGGTAACTGATAATATCACAGTATCAGAGTTAAGCAACATTTATTAAAACACAACAATAAAAATCTGAACTATGAATTTGCACATGGCTTTAAAGTGATATATTACGCTGGCACTGAGCTTTAGGCGTTTCCTTTGAACAAAATATTTTTTTCTTACCAGTGTGAGAGTATAACACTACAGATTTAATCTCCCACAACATTTAATCTGTCACAACAAACAGTGGCAAAATTATTTCATGTTTTCCCAAGCCACTGCTTTATTTAAGCCGTGTTGTTTGCTTTGGGAAATCCCGGAGCTCAGTGATATCCTATTGTCATCATAAGCTAAAATACATGTTGAGCTAAACAAAAACAGTCTCCCAGTGGTGCTGTTGGCTGGGAGTGCACAGCCCCGAGCTAAAGAGCTAACGTTGCTAACTGTTGTCCACCGTCTTTATGTGATTATATCTAACTAACCTCATCGGTGCTTATAAAGGCTTCATGGCGAATAACTGAATAGTATTCACTGGTAGCGTGTTCTAGATCTTTGGTGCCTAAAAACAAAAGGCTGCTTCACTGCTGTTTTAGGTTTCATACGTGAATATATATGCCAGCGTGACTAATTGGAACATAGCTTTGTCAGGCATTCAGAGATGTTATGCACCTTCATAACTCTAAAAGCTAGTAATAAAAAAATTCATAGTAATCAATATTCATATATAATCAATATGAATTCCAAAAGAAACAGGCAGACAGTTGTGATGCTAAAACTCAGATTTTATATGATTTTATTTTCTAGCATGTGATATTATCTTTGCCGCTGCATTTTGTACATGTGGTAGTACTACTACTGTTACTAATCCACCAGCTCTATAGAGTTGATGTCCATTGACGAATCAGAGCAAAATAAGGAAAGCCACTGATTTCGGGAACAGACAGAAATACATTTGGGAAAACTCCACAGTGGGGTAAGAGTCAAACCATCACACTGCAACACTGTAAAAACTCTACAGCTAAATCTGAACTGAATCAGGTGCTTTTGCAGGAAAATCACTCTTCTGGAGAGATTTTCTGGAGTGATGCTACAATCACATAGACTAACAAAGGGAACCCGGATGTTACATTATTTTCAGCAAAGCTGCAACAGAAAATTCTCCCACCATTAGGGGCATCACAGCACAGAGCACAGAAGGCAGCTGACCGCTCTATCAAGAGTTCAATCTTCTCAACTTGGAATAAACCAGATATAAAGGGGGGGTATGGCAGCCAAATGTGTAATTGTTGAATTCCAGAGAGACTCTGTATTATACAGCAAAAATCCACCTGAAATAAACAATCCACACTGATAAAGCTCTCTTTTGAGCATCATCCACTTTCACCGGTAACACTGTCACCGTGCCCACATTTGCATGGCTTCAGGCTGACGCTCGCCCTGTACCGCTATGAGGTGCTGAATGATGGTCTTTCAACACAAATGTACACGCAGTATCATTTTTTACAGGCTCAGAAGGAAGCTACAGCCTTCCAGCAAAAAAGGCAGGTCTTTCTCACAGCAGCAGGGATTTGACCTCAGTTAAGTCATTATGCCACAACACATACATTTTATGCATTATATGCATTGGGAATATGTACATGCAGACTGCTGGCTGGAACTGAGGAATATATTTCTTTAACACATTAACATATTTGCATATTTCCTCCAGAATTAAAGGTACTTTAAAAAGAGGGCAAGAAAGGGTCTTGTGTACTTTGTGTAGCCCATTTGTGGAAGGATATATAGTATGTTATGAATAAGTAATCTATTCTGAATGGTTCAGTTATTTGCTGAACCAACAGCATCCTCTCTCTCTCTCTCTCTCTCTCTCTCTCCGGTATGGGCTTTTGAACGGTTAGGTAGAGCCATGTTTTGTTAGGTGGCTGAAAAAGAAGACTTGAGCAGTCTGTGCAGGGCCCGCAGGGAGCTGGAAAGAGAAAGTAAACACAGCTTCAAAATCTGCAAGCTTCTAGCTCTCAGGGCTTCATGACAATTAGCTGAAAGCCCAGTGGCTCATTTTGGGTTCTCCTGGGAGCATGTCTAGATAGCAAAGAGACAAGAGGGAGCGAGAGACTGAGACAGAGAGTATGAGAAAAAAAGCGAGAACGAAAGCAGACGGCCTGTCGTCATGGGCAGCCAGGAGAGGAGAGAAGGTCAGTGGCGAGAGGCGGCAAAAACATGAAACTTGCTTCATATCAAGGCCCAGAAAGGTCTCTCTGCTCCCTCATCACTGTGACACTCTATTTCTATAGTCAGATTCCCTTTGTGAGCAGATGTCAGTGGGGGTACTGGGGGATGATTATCTCTCACCTGCGTTCTGTGCAGAGTTCTGATAAAAAGCGCCTCCGAAATTTGGGCTCCCTTAAAGCGCAGTGGCTCATCAAAGGCAGCTAAACGGCGCTGTTTAACCCCTGACTCCACTCGCAGATGCAGTACCTCTCCAGAAGAGAGTAGATGCACTCAGGGCAGAGAATACGGAGGCTGTAATGGGGATGTTTTAGGCTGTAGCGTCCTGTGACAGCTCCGAGTGTATGAGTCAGAGCTGGTTTAGCAGAGGAGCCATACGCACACCTTAGGTAGTTAAGACAGCAGTGTGGTGCTGCAGGGATGCAAACCTACCACTCAGCGGGTGCTAACAAGGGATTTACAGGTACGCAGTTAAATGTAGGACCTTCTCAGTACCCGGTGTAACGCAGTTTAAGACTACTGGCACAACAGGCTTCATGTTCATTTCTGATTAATTTTTAACCAACTAGTAAATCCGGTGTCCAACAACCGGCCTTCAGTTGTGGTACAGAAACATCTGCATAGGCATTGGAAGTTCTATCAACAGTTCAGTATTTATGAACAGCTTATGGCAGTATTCACAAGATGACACAAGATATTTTATGAAGTAAAAACACCTGAAACTGAAAAGCAACACACTTGTTCCATTTATTGTACTGTCATGAATGTCAGGAGAGTCAGAGTTAAGAATGTGTGCCAGAGGCCTAGTAAAGAACACCAAATATCAGTTCTCATGCTCTCATGTATAGGAGGGACATGTTTTGTTGATTTACTAAGTAAAAAATATGCATCTCATCTATAGGAAATCAATTTAAATGTTGCACTGTCCTGCAAATTTTAGTGCACATTTTCTATTTTTTGCTGGGTTCAGCACATTAATAAAACATGAAACATAATGTGCTGTGAGTTTTGCACACAGGCCACATTTTTAGAGTATTCAAATTTTGCAAATTTTGCCCAAACCTTTGAATATCCCTGTTTTAAATACAAGAATACTGTGTGTAAGTAAAAGTTAAATACCCAGTGTAGAATTTACTCTACAGTGCAAATATTTATTTATATATATATATATATTCTCTGAAGCAAATATGGGAATGGTGGGGAATGGTGGGGGGTGTGTAATTTCACTTTTTGCAAGATTCTTCCCTCTAAAAACCATACACCAACATAAATGCATAGGTCACTATTTTGACCAAAAAATTTAATTACCCCAAACCGTTTCTAGGGGAATAAGGAATAAATCCTAGGAATGCAGATAGCAAAATGAAATTTCCAAATTAATTGGACCACAGAGATTCAGTAAGTGTGTCAAGATCAGATTTGGCCCCATCATTTGATTAGGAGAGAAAATGGGTTCCCCAAGTTACCCTACATCAAACACAATTCATTCAGTGGCATCACAGTGTTACATTTATGACCTTGAAATGTAATATTTTTTAAAAGCCTGAATTTGTCTCAATTTTATTGTAAGGTCTCAGGAAATACCATGTAACATGATATTAACTGTCTTTAAAGTAAGAAGGGAGTCAAACAGCCTTTAGAAACCTGTAAAATTAATTTCTAACATACCCCAAAAGAAGCTGTGCTCAAACAGCTGGCGAAGATGAAAATGATTCATTGATTCTCTGTAACCAGGTTAACAGACCAAGCCATCCTTTTTGCAGTCAATGTCATTGCTTAATCTCAGCATATATACACACCAGCAGATCATTCAAATGCAGCAGTAGTGTGTACTGTTAGCATATAGTTGTGTGTTGCAGTAGGCTCTGACCTCAGACAGGGTGGTGTTGAGCTGGAAAATCTGACCCTCGCCCTCCACCTGGCGAACGCAGAGCTTGCAGGCCAGCTCCACAGTGCTGGCATTGAAGCGCTCCAGAGTAAAGGTGCAGTGCAGGTTCCTCTGAGAGCCACTCCACACATGCTGGAATGGCAGCTCCTGCAGAGAGATGGGGAGAATTGATTTGAAATTGAATTGAGATAAACAGAAAGAGAATGAAAGGGAGAGAGACAAAGAGATACAGACAGTGAGAGAAGGAGAGCGAAAACAGAGAGGTACAGACAGTTGGAAAGTGAAACAGAATTATAGACAGAGAGACAGAATGAGAGAGAAATACAGACAGATTGGGAGAAAGAGGCAGAGAGAGATTCAAGCAGGAAGGGGGGAGGGAGACAGTGAGAAAGAGAAAGCAAGGAAAGGAGGCAGAGAGAAGTGACAGAGAGGGAGGGAGAGAGAGACAGAGGTACAGCCAGAGAGAAACACAAAGAAATGCAGTCAGATAGGGAGAGAAAAACAATATAGTGAGTAAGAGAAAGAAACTAAGAGATACAGACAGGTAGGGAAAGAAAGAGAGAGAGAGGGAGAGAGAATGAGTGAGTAATACAGGCAGACAAGGGCAGTGAGAGAGAGAGAGCAGCAGAAATAAAGGGAAAGAGAGAAGGGAGAAAGTAAGCAACAGAGAGAAACAAGAGTGACTTACAAGTAGCAAGTAAGAGAGAAAAACAGGTACAGACAGGTGGGAAGAAAGAGAGGGAGGAAGAGTGAGACAGTGAGAGTGATACAGGCAGACAAGATGAGCAAGAGAGAGAGAGTAAGCAGCAGAAATAGAGGAAAAGAGAGAAAGAGAGAAAGTAAGCAACAGAAAGACTTACAAGTAGCGAGTGAGAGAGAAACAGACACAGACTGGTAGGCACAAAGACGGAGGAAGAGTGAGACAGTGAGAGTGATACGAGCAGACAAGGGGAATACGACGGAGAGAGAGTAAGCGACAGCAATAGAGGGAAAGAGAAAGAGGGAGAGAAAGTAAGTGACAGAAAGAAAGAGAGAGATAGAGAGAGAGAGAGAGAGAGCGAGAGAGAGAGAGAGAGAGAGGGAGAGAGAGACAGAAAGTATGGGGTGTTTTAGAGTACATATGCCAGAAAGACAGAGGCAGAAGAACAGAAAGAGCAGATACGATCTTATTCACCACTTTCTACCAGATCCATTTTGACCTGCCTGTCAGGAGCTATTTGTTAGGAGATGTTTCCATGGCCTTGAGCTGTCACCGAAGTGACAAAATACACTGGAGTACATACAGCATACAGCAGTCGTGAAACGGCTGGTTGCTGCAGAGCCGGGCAGTAGTACCTGGTACTTGGCCAGCAGTTTGCTCTTCCACAGGGTGTGGGGTACGTCGTGTAGGGACAGCCGCAGGTTGTGGGTGCTGTCCTTGAAGTTCAGGGTCTTTGGTTCGTCCAGGAGCTTTCCGCCCATCTGTTTCTCCATCTGCAGCACCTCCTACAGGCCACACAAACACGCCAGAGGAGTCATTGGACTCGCCATCAAAAGCCATCACGGGCTGAACATGACCATGTACTTATGGTTTCAGACATTAGCCACATGACGTACTTTATTGAATGACTCCTGAATGATGTTTCACTGTGAATTTATTTCCTGCATTGTGTTGTTGGCAGTGGCTTTAATTGCTGCCTTTTTGTTTATGTACTAGTCTATAGGTTTATTTAACCCCTTTATCCTTGGATTCAAATGAGATCATTGCCATGCTCAAGACAAAGCAGTAGAATGGGCTGAAAAGGCCATGAATGAGATGCGCTGGCATGCTCACGTTTCGGAGGGCAGATTCTCTGTGTGTCTGAGAACAGTTGGCTGATGGATATTCTATTCAAATGAATGCGCTCTTTCTTCCTCTCTGTGGCATGGAAACTGAATGTGTGCCTGCTACCTCCTACTATTCATCTGCTGCTCTCTCCCACGCGGCCTGCGGGAGGGCCGCACACATAATCAAGCAATTCCATGTACACATATATGCATGCATACCCGAACACATAAACATGTGCAAAAATAACCATCACGGCTGCATAAAATGCACGTACAAAAACGCAGTTGCAAACAAAGACAGATACACAAGCACTCTGCACAATGCCTAGTGCCAAATCAGTCACAGTGTAAAGTTTCTGCACTCCAAATAAGACATGGCAAAAATGTACCATGTGAAAAAATGTGTATGAAGAATTTCCATTTCTTTGAGGGGTATGATGTTGGATCTACCAGTGAAGCAGTAGTGCCACTAGAGCTGTGACGGTATTCATTTTGTCATGTTAACATTACAGTGCCAGTCTGCGCTTCCATCGGGACAGTTTTCACTTTAAAATGACATGACACAGCTTCAATATGCACACCTGTAGAGGCAAACCTGCTCTGGAAATCTCCCTGAAAATTCATTCACTTTGAATGAAGCGACGCACATGGTGACAAAATTCGGATGTGCATTTGGAAATTCGGATGTGGGAGGCATGGCAAATGTGTTGTTTTCAGTGCACACACATACAGTGCATCAAGTCCTCATCCAGCAATGTCCAAAAGTTTCAAACCACTGTGTTTAATGAGGGTGTGGACACCGACGCTGGTGAATTCAGTCTCCCTGCCAAAATCTGACTCTTTGTGTGAATGCGTATCACACAGGCATATATGGACGTTACAGATTACACTCCACTTTGGGTGTTTCTAAGTGTAAATAATGGTTAATGAAGAAGAGAGACGAGATGCGTCTGGACAAGCTGGTCAGGCGAGCAGGGTCAGCTGTTGGTGTGGAGCTGGACTCTGTGGTGAAGGTGGCGGAGAGGAGGACACTGCACAAACTGCTGTCCATTATGGATGATGATGGACACCCACTGCACACCATCATCATGGACAAAAGGAGCAAGTTCAGTGGCAGGCTGCTGTCACAGAGCTGCTCCACAGACAGACTCCGGAGATCCTTTGTCCCGAGAGCCATCAGGCTCTTCAACTCTTCCCAGCGGGGCCGGAAGAGGGAAGAGGACAGCTGAGGACTAATTTCTCTGTTTAATCATAGGTTTATTTATTTGCACTTTACACTTTACTATATATACTGTACATCTTAACTCCTGGACACTCTGGACACTTTACTTAAATACCAATATATGCACATGTTTTTTTATTTATGTTAATTCAGGCATTATCTGCTGATAACTGCGCCCTCTGCACATTCATGCACATTTATTTATTACTATTGCACTGTCTTTCTACAGGTCTACAGCTATTTTTTCTATTTTCTTCTATATATTTCTTGCCTCCTTGCGAGGTGAGATATTTATATATTTATCCATAGTGACCTGTGCTATGTATAGTGTATAGTTTACAGTTAATAATACTGCTACCCATTTAGGTTTTTTCATACTGCACAACCCTGTTTTTTGTATTTGTTTTAATGTTTAACTGTGCTGTATTGTGTAACTGCTACTAGCTGCTAAATTTCCCTCGGGATCAATAAAGTATCTATTTATCTATCTATCTATCTATCTATCTATCTATCTATCTATCTATCTATCTAATGCTTACTTTTACTTCACAGCAAACATTAGAACAAAACCTAAAGGCAAAAAGGGATGCCTTGCACTCATAAGAATAAGTATAATGTTAACATCATCTTTAATTCTCTACCACAGAAAGCCACGGTAGATGCTGTTTAAAATACTGTCAGCCTAGTCTTCCTCTGCTCACTAACAGAGAGCTGTCAGTAATGTACTAAACTGATGCCAAGCATGATTAATGATGGCAAATCAAATTTCACCAGCAAAAAATTAAATGCAGTAATGGCAGTAATTCCACTATACAGTAGCCATCACAGGAGCGTGGTATTGCAGTAACATGTTTATTGTCACAGCTCTAAGTGCCACACTTACAAAAGGCTCCAACATTTACAGAAATAGGCAGCATTTACGGCTACTTATATAAGAACTTCATAACAGATGCATAAGCATTAAGAACCGAAAAGCAGAGCACATATGAACATGAGCACATATGAACCGCTTATGCCAGTATTTATAAGATGACACTTTTTTTTATGCTGTAAATGACACTGAACTGCTGTTATGACGCTATTACAGGTCATGTAAAACACAGCTGTTCACACAAAAACAATATGTGTGCTATGCATGTAGATGTGTTATGAACTGTCTTTATATAAGGCAATATTAAGAGGTAAACAGCTCTTTAAAGTTCAGTATAATAGTAAAATAAACTAAAGGCCTAACAGACAATCATCCAATTAGCTGCCTGTGGCTACAAAGTATATGCAGTTCCTATACAGGTTGTTCCTGTTTTATAGACTGGTCTAAATGTGAATTTAACACTTACAGTTCTCGCAGTTTTTCAGTGTTCCAGAAGTACCTATTATACATTGAACAACACATTACAACAACTTGTCGTCATATTGCTTACCCCTAACTTACAGGTTCATTAAAAAGGAGGACATGGACTTACTTTCAGGGCATCCTGGGTGTCGTCCAGGCAGTACACTCGGATGTTGAACTCCAGGGCAGTACAGGTGACAGGCCCAAACACAGCCAGTTTGAGTCTCTTTGTGGTGGCGGCGCTCACCGACTGACCCACCAGACAGTATGTGCCGAGTGTCTCCGTCAAAATGTGACAGGCCTCCTCATCCATCTGAATGTAGCAAGGAGTGGTGAAGTTTTCCTCTCCCACCACCACTACATCCTGCAAACAGGCACACACAGCGCATATATCAAAGTCAGGAAACCCTTATAAGAGGCCTGTGTGTGGGAGAACCTACATATTAGCTTTATGACAGTGAGTCAAGTCAGACTTCAATGTTGTTCCCTCTCATCACAGTCAGGTTTTAAATAAGGACTGAAACAGACTCTCTGCAGCAGGATGCTCTGCTAAACACATAACAGCCGCAGCAGATGGTGACAACAGTCAATAACTATTCAGTATGCCTTTAAATAAGCTATGCTATAAGTCAGGAGCTGTTTTAGGTCAATGATTTTGTACTACAGCAAACTTGCTGTCTGAACCTGACATGAGCTAGACAACCTTTAGTCTCATATTACCCCAAAAACATCAGGTTTTTGCCAAAATTGGTCAAAATCGATCAATGTTCAACAAACCAAAATTGACCTGAACATGACCTAGAGTGCTGGTTAAATGGTAGCACTTTGATGGATACAGCATAGACAAATAATTGCATATAAAATAGAGTAGAATAATCAGATGTCCACTATTAAGTTTAAATTCCACGTTAAACAAATGTATTTCCCAAGTAATTCGCCCAAAAAACATTTTAATCTAGATAAACAATCCACTGTGTGGTGCCAACATAGAAACAAGGAGCCTTGACCTGTTGTAAGTTATTCTTTAAACTCTATTTCTTTACATAAAAATAACCCAGCAGGATTTCTTAACAACAAAAACTGTGCAGGCATTATTCAATGCAGATGAATTATTCAGCGTTGGAAGCTAAACTTAAGTTCTGCTGCTCAGACTGTCAGCTGAAATTACTGAACTATTCGTCGTACTTACTGGATAATAAGCCTGCGGTTTAAGGGGTTAAAACGTCTTTATAGCTTTAATGTTATGTGCTGAATTAATACATGGAGCTGGAGACTGCCTGTCCATGAGGTAATAGCATGCAGACCCCCCACAGTTGACCCCTGTAATAGCGGCCATGTCAGGCTCTCTCTACTGCTTTCATTACGGCCATCTGAGGCAACGGATCTCAAGCTGCAGCTCCTCTTCCTCTATTAGTTCTAATCCCGACGCTTTCACGGGTTCCGCACTGTCATTAATTTCATCCCATTATGAGAGAGAGAAAAGGAATTAAAATACTTTATTGTCAGCTTGGCCATTAAACAGCAGTATTATGACTGGTCATTAGCCTCTGTAACGGGTCCTAAGGGAGCGGCGGATTGGAGAGCGTTAGTGAGATAATGAGAAAACAGCGCAGGGAAAGTGGGCTAATGCCTTCCAGAACTGATTTATTTACCCAAACGCTCAGTCAATCTATCATAGCGTAACACGCCGGTCCTTCAGAAAATAACTTTGAGCAGAACAAGCTTCGGAAAACAGCAGTTGAAACCTCCTCTCCATGGCTGTGGATTCTCTAATAGGCTTCAAGTGTTGCTGGAAAATAGTCCACATCAAAATTGCAATACTTATTAAAAAAAAATCTCAGAAATCAGACACGCCTTCAACAGGGGGCTCTGCGAAAACACTTCATATCAAAAACGCTCAGGTCGTCGCTCAGCATCATGGGAGAGACTCATATTTACAGCCCAGAGAAACATCTTTCAAAATGACTCATGTGCCTTCACCAGGGATATGTATTTTGACAGAGCACTTCATTTGCGAGAAGGGAAACTGAGAAAGCAATATTTACTAGCCACATGTGTTCTGCCTTCAGTGAGGAGAGGGGGAAAAAAAAAACCTCATCTACGAAAACTTACCACCCATCACCCATGGATATTACTCGCTGCATGCCTGACAGCCGCGAGATGTCATCAATAGCTGTTTCTTTGTTTAAACGGCTGAAAGGCACATTTACTTTTATTGGCTGCACAGTCATGCTGCTGTGATGAGATGCATATTTTCTCCTTCAGTGTTGTCCCGTCCCCGCCCCCAAAGAAATTCCCACTCTCTTCTGTTCTGGAAGGGGTCGTTGTGAGCTGTTCTGCAGAATCAGGCGTGTTTTGGAACGTATGGAGGATTTATGGTGGGGCTGGGACCCATGAGGAGAGAAATGAACTCGGTGAAGTGAGTAATCTGCTGCTCGCTGGAGCGACCGAGACCGCGGTCTCCATAGACTTACCCACTCAACAACCTCTCTCTCTCTCTCCCCCTCTCTGGAGACAGTCTGAGCTCTGCCCTTAATCACACTATCCCCAATGTCTCCTCCATTCCTCTCAAACGCGCCCTTCATTTTGCACCTTTCTCAGGTCCTCTCTGGCACTCCATTGTCCTCTGTCCCTAATGTCACCAACACTGAGAATCCATCACTCTTTAGCTTGACTTTATCAATTCTTTCACAGCGCATCAAACAAGCATGCGCTTTCTCATACTTCTAAACTTAGGTTTAAAGACGAAAAGCCTTCAGAGGCACAGGAGCATTCCTATACAGCAGGCAACAAGCTCCTAAATCATAACTATAATTCTGAACTGTGGTGAAAACAGTATGCGAACTCTCAGTACCAGGGTTGCAGAAACAACGCTTCCATTGTTCTGTTAAAAAAGAGAGAATAAAATGTGAAAACTTTTTTTACCCCGCAGCATTTAAACGTGTCTTGTCAGAGGAAAACAGCACCATGCCTTTGTGGGTCCTGAGGCCAGTTTTTCAGCAGTATCCTTATGAATCGCTAAAGGCTAGCCAAGAGTGCTTTATGTTTGAGAAGATGAGACAAGGTCACAGGCTGTTGCTAAGCAGCTCAAAAGCTGTGAGGGTCTGTGGGGAGATGAATGCAGAGTCACACTGATGCCAGAGCAGCGACTCTGACAGCAGCTTGGAGCAATCTGAAAGAAATCACCAATGTTTGCGGCTGATTTGCTTCACTTTGGTTCCGAGTCAGAGTCACTCTTGCAAAGGGGGGAAAAAAGGGAAAAACTGTAAATGCTGGATTAATAAAAAACAAACCCTGCATTCCTGGTCAGTTGGGCGGTTGCATAAATGATGCACTTGAGTGTTATAATCACCATTAAATAAATGCAATATCTATACACTATAATCACCGTTTGGCATTTACACAGCGTGAGGCAAAAGCTAGTGTAATTGGTGGTATAATGACAGCGCGCAAGAGAGAGAGATGAGTGCGTTCTGAGGAGAGCCGGGAGAGTGTGGAGCTTTTGCGTAGGCTGCCGCTTCCTCACGCGTGCCTCATGCATGGCTAATTAGAGCACTGGCATTGTGTTTTCATGCGATAACAATAAAGGGCAGTGGCTGGGTGTGAGCGGGGGCTTTGTTCACAGATACGCCCCCGGCCGCGCCCAAGATAACCAACTTCTCCTCGTCGGCCCGCGTTAATGACAAGGCCGGCGGGTGGCCCGCGCTATCACCGGCTCACGCGTACGCTCAGCCTCTGCAAAAAAAAAAAAAAAAGTCCCATCTTCTCCTCTCTGATGCCTGGAGAGCAAGGCGCAGGGGGGGCGCAGGCACCGTCTGCCTGATAACAGACTGTTCTCCATCGCCATCTAATTAACTCTGGGTTCTGTTTACCAGAGCTCGCACAGCGTGGCGCGAGCGCGGCTTCGTCTCTCTCTCTCCCCGCTTGATCTCTTCCTCTTTGCTCTCTTCTGCTGGTAGCTATTTGCGCCGTTTGTGCCGAAACAGCTGTCGCGTGTCCGCCATGCTATCTGCCAACAGCACGGGTTCATCCGGCTCAGCGGCCGTGGGGAGGCCGGCCCAGGGTCCTCCAGGAGGCCCGAGCCAATGCACACATGCGCCTAGGCACACTCATGCACTCCCTTCGGAAATGTTTCACTCAAAGTTTGTGTGCTTCCTCCTAATTAACTGCATGGTGTCCCCAAGTTCAGAGATCAATCAGCGAATGACCCAGCCCCTCCCACTCACCTCCCACTGGCCCTGCTGTGATTGGCTCTTGAGCTGAATGAGCCAGTCCTCGCTGTCAGCCTCAGCGCAGTGGTGCATTGTGATGATGACCGGGCGGGTCAGCAGGGCTCCTGGAGGACCACAGCTCACCACCGGGCTCAGAACAGTCTGGGTGTCGTCCACTGACGGCCTGTGGCCAAACAACAGGTACAGGATCAGTGCACAAAATTATGCTGCCAATCAAAATAGAATCAATGAAAGTCTCTTTGTATGTGGTTTCATGAAATATGACTGACACAAAATCCATAAGCACAATACCACGAATGTCTAGCAGCTATTAAAAAGGCTTAACACCCATTTATTCATGACAGATACATTCCATACAATCAAAAAGAAAAGCGTTTCACATTGACTTGAGCGCTGCTAACATCAACATACATAGCTAGCTTACATCTGTCATGCACTCTGTCAGACCAAGAAAACCACTAATCCAGACAGTATGTTCATCATGCTAATGAGCAATACTGGCTCTGAAAGAAAATGAGATGTATTTTTGCACTGTTGTGGCTACTGGAAGGAAGCTGCACAGGGGGCACTTGGACCCCAACTCTCATTATGTTGTTTGTCAGGGCCAAGCTGGAGGAGGTAGTGGAAAATGTGAGGAGCATGGCATGGGGTGAGACTTGAGGGGTGGACAGATGATTTTCCTTCTGATCATGGTGTGTCTGGCTGGGTGTGCTCTGCTGATGAATGTCGGAGTTGGAGGGAGAGTGTGTGTGTATGTGTGGTGTGTGTGTGTGATTAGAGAGGGAGGTTACCTCATGGTCTCCTTCCTGTGCACCGTCACATACATCTCATACACTCGTCCCTGAGGGATAGCACCTGCTGGCACCAACAAGCTCACGCCTGTGGGGAGACACACGCACACACACAAGCAGACACACACACACACACACACACACACACACACAAACANCACGTCTGTGAAAGTGACACTAACTCAAGGACGTGACTAACAAGGTTCATACACAACAGCCCTTCACAGCAGTCAGTAAAGGATACTCACTTCATTCACACACACACACACACACACAAACAGAGCAACTGTCATCAATCTGTGACCTCTGCCACACTCTGCCCTCTGCCAGGCCCTGTGTCTGCCAGTACCCACCATGGCGCCAGGCAAAGTGCAAAGAGCAAAGCCCTGTCAATGTCACTCACACACACACACACACACACACACACACATGCCCACGCTCCAGCCCATGGCACACACCACAGAGCCAGCGCAGTGTGGAAATTCCGTCTAGGCTCGGATGTGACACCACGGAGGGGGCTGATTCTCTCCAGCAGGGAGGCCGCTGCTGCCTGCTTGAGCCCCACAGCAAGTGCATTGATTTTCCATGTCCTTCACGTGGACTCTTCATGGGGTGACTGCCACTCTCTGACACCAAGACCACCATGTGCTGGGCAAATTGATCAAACAGTCCTAAAGCTTGGTATTGCTACACTCCCTTGCAAAAAATAACTCTGTTTGTCACAAGATTAACCATTAGGAGTTGCATAGTCAGAGACCACCCTTCATTTGTTCAATTCCCAAACAAAACTAACTTTAATTACAAGCTATCCACTTTTAAGCACCAGGACAAAATGCAGAAGATCGTTATTTAACAGCTGACGCCTGTATTTCAACTAAACATCAGTTCCTCAGTATTTACTGTGTCCACCGTTTCCCTTCATTACAGCTTTGTTTTACAGGAAACTTGCTTTAAGGTTTTCAAAGTTCAGTCTTAGAAGTTTGTCGGATTTGCTGCTGCTCACAATTCGATTAATCCTAAAGACACTTGTTTGTTGGGTAGTCAGTCCATTGTTCTGAGAACACCAGCATCTTCTTTGGTTGATCTGCAAATTTTCCTCTTTCTCCATTTGCTTTTCTCAGTGAGGGCTTCATGACAGGTACATATCCTTTGCTATGCTAGCATTGAGATGTCTAACCTTAGTGGAGGCATGGACAGAAACACACACTGAGCTTGATTATCTCCTCTCTCTCTCTCTTTCGCAAAGATGAAAGCTTTATGCGCTGTTTATCCGAAGGGGACAGTTTTGGTGGTGTACTTGGTCTTGCATCTCCTGAAAAACATCTCCTGATACATGTACTTAATAGCCATTTTGACTGTAAAATAAATGAAGAACGGTCTAGTGGGTGATTTAACGTTCATTACATCTTGCTAGTAGCTTATTGAAGAAAGTGGAGAAATTTGTACTTTCAACCAACTGATGTGGGCATAAATAGAAAAAAAAAAAATATATATATATATATATATTAATTATAAATATATATATTGGAATAGCAAAATGACAGTAACAACTGTTGAAATTTGAAATTTAGATTTGTTCTATCTTCTAACTCTCAAACTCTTACCGGACCCCATCTACTGATTAGGATGCTCACAGCACAAGCAAACATAATAAAGCATAATTTATTACAGTGACCATTTGCATATCACAGTGTACTATGATATCAGTACTTTATGCTATAGAAACTCTAACAATTAACAAATGGCAATCTGTGCAGATCCTACCAAATACACCCCACATTTAACATAAAACCCTTCTAAAATGATTCTTCATGTAAACCTGAGGAATGTGATGAAATTGGAGATGAACTGAATTGTTTTGTCATTCGTTTCTTCAGATTCGACAGCTCGAGCTTCCCCACACAGGCATATGCACACACACAATGCGCCCGACTGTCTCGCATTATTCATTAGCTGTACAGAAACTGTGAGAAACTTTTGAGATCCGAGTTGTTATGCTTTTCACTTCACTCCAGGCTGCGAGTTCCTCTGCTGCTGAAATATTCATCTGATGAAATGTACAAGGATGCTTTTGTGTAAATGAATGGGGAGAGCCTTGGGGCTAATCCGGGCTTTTGCACATGACATGTTTCTGATTTTACAGACCAACAAATGTCTACTGGCACATGCGCTTCACGTGACACAAGCTGTCCACCCATCCCATTGTCGGAAAGTGCCTTGTAAGGGTTCTTTATGGTCCGCCTCCCTTCTACTATGACCCTGTGGGGAATAGCTGTCGTATACGGGTCTTAGCCACATTACACACTTCACACCCTGACTAAGAGCAGCGTTCCAATCCCGTTTCGTAATGAATTAATGGGCAATAGTCCCACCGGTTCCGGAGGGGATGGCCGACTGACGTGAGAATGATTACCCTTTCAGGCTCCAATCTACGGAGTGCCCTAATCCCTTTATATTGCATATGCTGCGCTAAGTCACTTTGAGCGCTCCTCGCAAACAGATTTACGAGCGGGACCGTGCTGCCGAACGGAAGCTGCCATGCGCCATTCGGGCTCTCGGGGGAGCTATAAAAATCACTGCGTCTATGATGGGAAGATTCAGTATGTCTGTGCTGTTGCTAGGGCTGGCGCTGAGATCTATTGACCTGGAGAGAGTAGAGGACGCGGCCATCTATTGAGCCGAAGCGCAGAGGCTTCAGAAGAACCCGATAAAATCGGGAGGCCATACACAGCAGGGTCTGACACACCAGACGCGTGATACACCCGTCCTCATAGCAGACCTAAGAAGGGCTAGTAACAAGTCAGATGAACTGGTGCTTACTTTACTACAACAAGACTACAGAGAAAAATATGAGCGCTAATCATTTTATTCTAGGGGTGAATTACAGGAGTCATTCAACCTGTGCAACTAATTCACAACATGAATGATGTGAGCAGGCCAGATAATATGAGCCACGCTGTTTGAACGCTGTAAAGAAATAGTAACTGTCCATAACAATTCAAGATCTTAGCACAAACCTGAAGCAGAGCTGGACGACTTCTCAGCTTGTGGAAGTCTTACGAACATGCGTTGCAATCCTCTACTATCTCTCTCATGTTTGACTGGCATCTAACCCATGATAAACAGCACCCCAGGCTGCGCATCCGTGCTCAGCTTTCGCAGACAGCTCCTTTCTCTTCCCACATGCCTGTACTTGTGCAAGAGAAGGGGTCTGAGGCCCTGCATCGATCAGCTTTCTTTGAAACAACACCGAGAGCACATGAGTGGGTGGTGGAGTGATGTCAGGGTGGCAGCATTCTGAGGGATTCTTGTGGACTCTGGCAGTGTTTAATTTAACTGCTGAAAGCTGCCTGTAATCTGTGTTTATAGGCCAGGCTGTAATTCTGACACCACCTCTCCCTTGGCGACACCCAGAATGGCCTGCTCTTCATTAAGCTATTCGGCTTCAAACGGCAGCTGGCAGTACCCGGCCTGGGCGGATGCAACATTACCAGCCTCCGAACTGCATGTGCTGACACCTGCATAAACTTTAAGCTGTGCCCCACAGGCAGAGCACAACTCAAGCTCACTCAAACCTAACAACCACCTGAAACACTTCCACTCCCACACTCTCAAACAGTGTCTGATTGAGGTATACTGGGCTGCCAAATTACATTTTCTGCATTTCAGCAGATCAAGTGACTCCAATGAGAACGAAGTAGCCTTATCTCAGCTTTAAAGGCGTCACAAAATAGAACACTGTATTTACAAAGTCATAGTTGAATAAGAACACAGAACTGACAAACCATGTACCTCAAACACTGTTGCCTCTTCCTCCAAATCCCACATTTATAAAAAGAGATCAGTAGAACAGGCAGATTCCCAAATCCTAATATAACAGTCTTGATTAATTAATATTCAGAGTGTATCTGTGGCACCAGTTAAGGTGGAACAGAGAATTTGCAAGAGACCTAGCTAACATTAAGCCAACTGCAGCTCCGGCATCTTTAGTTTAATTCAGAGTTGTTCATTTCACTGAAGAGACTGAAGATCAGCAGCCTGTAAGTAGCAGTCATGCTGTGTGATTGTATCAGTGTTTGCCGGTTGAAGCAGATTATCTAAAACTGAGAGTTTCATAGTGAGGAACAACTTTAATCTACTTTACACAAGTAATGTTAGCTACAAGCATGATCCGAGTAACGCTAGCATAGCATAGCTAACTAAATGTTTTTTATAATATGTACTTATTATATGAGGGTAAATTTAATTTTCCTGTCTGTGTCTATTTCCATGCTTCTATGTGAGCATTGAGGTGTTTCGCGGTAAACCAGCCAATCAGAGCAGAGCTCATCAGATTATTCATGAGCTCACCAACAAAGCTTGTTTCATTCTATGGCTAGATAACAGGGTGTACATGGGCGTGTTAAACCACAACTTGGCTTTTTTCACGCCGACCAAAGTCATACCTTTTAAGCAGACATCAGAGAACAGTTTAAACTGCTGAATAAATGCATTCTATGACACATTTAAACATGCTGTTACTGAGACGTGTGTGCTAGTCGTGCACCCAGATTTTATGTGCAGCTGTTTTAACTGTGTTTCTACGTGAAGTGGCTAGCTTAACCGCAGTAAAAGCACTGCTACTGCAGATATTACGAGTGGCTGCTCGACTGTTTTGGCTTTCCACTCTAAAATATTTGCCCACTGCAGACACTTAGATTGCTTGTTAACCCTTGAAATCTGATATAAAAACGTGTCTGTGTCTGCTATTTAAACCGCTCTTCTCGGTTAGTAATTGCATTTCTCAGCGGTGTTGTTGCAGCGTTTACCTTGGCACATAAAAAACATGATTTAAGAAAGCTGAAGGTTTTTGCCGATTGAACACCAGTTTGGACCCCAGGCAAATCATGCTGCCGTTGATCTTCTACGTGAAAACAGGTTAACACTTACACTACAGGGAGCTTAAATATGCCATTTATCTGCAGATTTTAGTGGACATGTTCTACTAAGTTGCTGAGCTAAACATAATGGAAAACAATATAACATAAACTGTAACTTATGAATGCGTCACATTTCATGTATGATCACTTTATATACTTGATTTTGTTTTCCAAAATGGTAAATTCAGCAAACAAAAACAGCTATTGTGCTTTAAAATGTGTGTAAAAAGTGCATTATTATTATTATTATTATTATTATATTAGGTTTTTATTAGTATACAAAGTAGTATAAAACAGGACAAAACAGTAACCAGCGTTTGCCAATCTGAACTGCACTCTGATTGAGGTCACATGATCACTCCACCCAAAAGTAAAAGAAGCCTTGAGCATCTTTTATGACAGAAAACACTGGAGCACGAAGAAAATGCTCGTTCCGCACGCTGTCCATATTTCACCTGGCATCTGGCAGATTTAGTTTGTCAGACAGCGCTAACATCTGACTGTCGCAGCTATCAGCTATCCGACAGTGGTGTAAACTCAGCAAATTAGAGAAAAATAGCCCTGACTGTTATTGGATCAAGCCTCATATAGCAGCACACTAATCCAGTGACTATCCTGGCTTCAATTCATACATCATATCAGATTGGGACATTCTCGCTCTTAAACATTTGCATACCTGAGTTGGGGACGATGAGGTGCCCTCCGAGTGAGTTGAAGGAGCCGAAGGCAGTGCAGGAGGGGTCCCGGCTGCGCACCAGGCTCTGGGTGCGCCGGCCCATGGTGTCGCTGTCGATCAGTGAGTGTGGCAGCTTGGGGGAGAGTTTGGAGGAGAAGTCTGACAGATCTTCTTGTGGGGTAACCAGGCCTGATGAGTTGTACACTTTGATTTTCAGGTTGGGCAGCGGGTCCAGCAACGGCGAGTTGGTCATGGGGATTTTGTCGGCCACGTCATGGAGGGCGTAGACGGGCCCGCGGTACATGGCTGCAGCTGAGGTCAGGTCGGGAGGTGCAGCCAGGAGATCAGCTGAAGGGTAAAAGAGGAAGAGAGAGAAGCGAGAGATAGGAAAGTTAGCCATATTGCAATTATATATTAATATATTATAGTCATACTGTTAATCACTTCCAGGATATCATAATACTTAACACGTTGTTTACAGTAAAATACTGTATTGATAAAACACTGTAAAATGTGTATTCATAGAGATACATAAGACATTCTGTGCATATATGCAGAGCAAAACCTGGTGAATAAATATGTTAAAATGATGTTTTAGATTTTATGCAGGAGATTTTTGTGTTTTAAGCTTTTTACCGCAAATTTACAGCAGAATATAACAACATCACTGTAATATTGTGTTCCAGATCATTGTGAAGGCACAGCATACAGTCGCTATATCTGAAAGTTATTTACAGGCCTGGCAGTACCAGGCCTGGGCGGCCGCAACATTGCCGGCCTCTGAACTTCATGTGCCGACACCTGCATAAACTGCATTCTTCTGGATCACTTTAAGCTGTGCCCCACAGGCAGTGCACAACTGAAGTTCACACACCCTAATAACCACCTGAAACACATCCACCCCCACACTCTCAAACAGGGATGACTTGTTCATGTTTTGTTTGGTGCAATCCTGTTTAATATTATACAGATTCTGATTTTTATAAATAGATAATACAGTGAATAACACAGCACACACTTCAAGTATGTCAGTCAAACCAGTCTGATTGAGGTATGCTAGGCTGCCAATTACATTTTCAGTATTTCAGCGGATCAAGTGACTCCAACGTGAAGGAAGTAGCCTTATCTCAGCTTTAAAGGTGTCACAGAATAGAACTCTGTATGGGTTTTAATAAGCAGAAAATGTAATGTATGTGTTCATAAGCAGAAAAGGAAATATTGTATTATGATTGGAGGTTGATTACAATGAATGTGTTATGTATACAGTCTCATTTAGTGGAAAGAACATTTAGTTACAACCTGGCCATGCTTTGGTCTATTTGACACCAAAACAAACTGAAAAAGTCAAAAGTGCAGACCAGATCCTGCTGATCAAGAATGTGAACGTGATTAGCCACTTAACGAACCATGTAATCAGTTATGTAGCAACATTAATATGGTATAGCACAACTGCAATCATAGCTCCTGTATTAAAAGCACTACATTCTTTATGGGTAAAACAGTCAAGGTAAGTCAAGGTCCTGGGTCTGTCTGGGTTACAAGATAAAGTAGGTCTTCCCTACAGATCACAGCACATATGGGGGGGGGGGGGTGCATAAGTTGCAATTGGTCTATTTCTCTCTCCTGTGCTCCTCTTCCTCTCGCTTCCTTGAAGCAGGTGAAGCACCTGGGAGGGTCAGTTACGGATCAGTTCGGCACTCTGGTGCACTGCTCCGGGCAGCAGATGGCTTCCTTATTAATGAGCTAATCCCTTCGCAGGTACACAGATGAATATGCACGGGCGTGCTGAGTGGGCGTGGCGGCCCCGCTGAGCGTTCTCCGTCCGCCCACCCTCCTCCTCCTCATCTGCTGAGAGCGGCTCAGTCGCGGCCCCGGTAACCCTGCAGACTCTGCATGTGTGCTAAGTGTGGCCGAATCCAAACACCGAAGTCGCTGCGAGTGTTGTGCTCTCACTCTCCACTCCGGTACAGGCAGAGCCACGGCAACCATGGCAACCTGCTGGGTGCTGAGAGTTAAGTACTGGGGATATTGGAGGTGAAGAACAGGCTCAGCCCAGTGACATAAGTGGAAAGTAATGAATTATAGCCGCTCACTACTCACTCTGTAATGACATTTTTTGAGTAGAACTGAACCACAGAAATTTCATTTCTACCTCAGCTCCTTCCTGATACAGTATTCAACTTTAATTTAACTTACTTTCCCAATAACTGTCACAGAGGGAAATGAAAAATCCATTTAAAGCTCCTGCTTAAATGGCCCTGATCACAGAAAACAACATTTCCTTACTGTCTTTTAATTAAGAGTTGATGGAGTTTGCATCTTTGTTCAGATTTCAGTCCATACAGGCCATATATGGCTAAAAAAACATATATGCTAAAAGCAGCCTGCTTTAAAATCATTGTTTTTGCGATGTCATAAAAAATCTGTGAAAATACATACATCCACCTACTTAGCCTACAGCAGTTTGGTGCCGCACAGTGATGTAGAAGCTATAAGCAGTGTTTCAGCTTCGACTGCTTTCTGAATAAGGCACACCAAGCAGCCAATCAGAACAAAGATACATATTGGGCATATTACGTATGCGTAAGTTAATGTTACCATTTATAGGTTTGGAATCACAGTTTTCAATCATATAACGTCACTTTTTTTAGTAGATGCATGTACAAAATAATTCTAATTTGCTGCTAATATTCTACAGTTTCAAACAATTAGTTCATGATTACTTGATAAACAGAGCTGTGGATTTCGTAATAGCTGAGAATGCTGTTTAGCGTTGAGACTAAAACTTAATATCCAGAATGCCTCATCACTCAAAAAGTGTTGACCAACTCTTGCTAATCAAACTACAGTTCATATTAATTTAGTGAAAGGACTATAAATAGATGATTACAGGTTATGACTGAATAGCATTTACTTCTTTCATCATGTCTTTAACATGGCAACAACATTTTGTTGACTCCCAAAAATAAGTTAAATGTTAAATAAAGCATCAGCATACGTTTCTGATGTCTACTGTATAACATCTCAGTCTACGCTAGTGGTGGCCCAACATCACTTTTTCAAGTCTAATACAGATACTGCAACCTTGAGTATCAGCCAATTCCAATACCAGTGCAATACATCCTTTTCCCTCTCTTAAGCAACTAAGCTGTTCATAATACCAGTCATCTAAATGACATCCCACTCTCTTTCTAAACATGTAGAACACAACATGATCCTACATAACTGATTCCAAACTTTTGAATAGTAGTGTATGTTCTATTGTCAGTACCTGTTAGCTTTATTTAATGTATACACCTTATGTGTAAGTCTGCCTCCATATACTGTCAACGCGTACATTCTGTATATTTTACACATCCATGCACAGTCACTTTACACATTCATAACTTATTTTTTGTATTTATATTGTAACTGTAATTGTTTCACTTATTCTCACATTGAGCGTACTGTCCATATGTAAATATCTTAACTATCTATATTGTATATTGTATATTACAGCTCTTTTTATTGTTTAGCGTTTCTTCTTAAAGACTGACACTAAATTCCGTTGTATGCAAATACAATCACAATAAATTCTATTCTATAATTCTATAGATTCTATTCAAATCCATTCTATTCTACACATTTTTTACTCCTAACAAGTCATTTTCTTTCATCAACTCATCCTCTACAGGGAACAAACTAAATTATAGTATTTTCCAGCACATTTTAAAGCACAATTTCTATTGAATTGCTGAGTTTAACAAATTGGAAAAAAGCAATGTATGAAACATAAAATGTGACATGACTTGCATAGGCCACATTTTTATGTTTTCATTTTTCCACTATGTTAAATTCAGCAAATAAGCCATAATTACCCATTAAAGTGTGCAGAAGTGCGCTCTCTGTTGAGCAGTGTTTCTCAATTCTGGTCCTGGAGGCACACTGTCCTACACGTTTCAATGTTTCCCCTGCTTTAATATGTCTACCTCAACTCAGCAAGGGCTTGTTAATAAGCTGAGTAGCTGACTTGTGTGTACTGGAAGCAGAGAAGACACTCAAATGTGCAGGGCAGTGGGTCTCCAGGACCAGGGTTGAGAAACTGCTATAGAGGATATGTGAACTTCTTTTCACTTCACAGGAACTTTTACCTGCGACTGTGTTTTACAATGCTTGCTGATAAGCAAAGTAGCAGCATCTCGCCTGAGCGATTTGACTCACAAGCATTCTCACTTTGCAAAGTTTCCTAACTATGATCCGCCGTGTGTCAGACTTTCCCACAATGCCGGCATAGACGCAAACTCCGACGTGGGAAGAAAGAATGTCAGAAGAAAACAGAAACCTCAGAGTTAAGTGAGCCGGCCCACATGCCTCACTGTTTACCTCCCCTTTCCACAACACCTTTCAGTCAGCTCACTGCGGCTGATATCTAATTATCATTGAATGTGCCACATAGGCAGACCTAATTATGGCTTCATGATAATTTGCAGATTGCCTTCACATCAAAGTGACAAGCATTCTAATGGTGTCTTGGCAGAAACATCACCTAGCGTTCGCGATGCCTCCCCTCCCTCCTTCCCATTCTCTCTTTTGTGCTTTCTCTTCGCTGTGGCAGAGAAAAACGCTCGCTTTGAATTATGAATGCCTCTCCCCCGGCTCCCCACACATTTGGGTGACGGTTCTGACACATATCAATTCTCAATCTGCTGTTGTCACCTCTGTCACCCCACCTGCGTTCATCAGCAGCGAAATGACCTGCCAGTTGCTTTTTTTTTTTTTTACATTACGGCGACACAGAGGAAATAAGCAGATATGTCAAAACGTTTTTGAGGGACAAAGGCCGTTTTGACAGTGGCTCGATCGCTCGTGATCGGCTGGTGTGGGCGAATAGCATTTAAGCCATTTTATTTCCCGCTGATGTAAACTCACCTGTCCGTGCGGTCTTGATGCTGACTGGCTGGAAGCCGCCGTTGAGGGCTGAGGAATCGATGATGTCGGAGTCGAAGTCGCGGTGATTCTTGCGGTACACGAAGAGGGCCACGATGACGGAGATGACTAAGCACATAATTACGGCGATGACGATGCCCACATACAAAGCCACATCGTCTGTGCTTGGGGCAGCTGTGGGTAAAGGAAACAAATACATAAACAAATAAATAAATAAGTAAACAAACAAACAAATAAATAAGAGGGGAAAAACAAACATTGAGAGAGAAAATCAGAAGAGAAAAGAGGGGGGAAAAAACAGAATGTGATCAGTCCCAAAGGCTTTGAAGTGTAGAGCTGTGGATACGGAGGATGAATCATGGCTGATTGATAGCACTTTCATTAAAGCTGTGTCAAATTAGCAAGGAGACGCTATCTGCGGTCCAATATCCTGTTCACAGATAGCTTGGTATATTAATAACTGCAGGACTTCATTACCTTCTACTGAGTGAACCAAGCTTTCCTGACTGGAATGTAGAGGAACTCATTTGAGATCAGCAAGTGAGGTGCTGCACGTACAGTAGAAAGAGGACGAGAGCCGCAGTGAACATAAAAGCCTGGAGGAATCTCGGCAAATTGAGCAACTGCATAAAAAACTCCAACCTGTTCGGCACAGACATAACAGCATAACAACTCCCTCCACTACATCCACCCCAAGCCATGGCGCATACCATAAACGTGACCATAAGATTCACAGAATGTGAGTTCTCAGGAATGAAGCAAAGACAGAGCTGACTCTGTACAGAATGAGCAAGAACAACACACGGAAGAAAAACAACACGTGAAAAAAACAGATCAATATATCAATACCATACAACTGTACCAGAATATGTGCATTAAGAGATGGAAGGACATGCAGGAGCCATGCTCCAAACAAGCAGATCAGTAGCCTGAAACGTGACGTTGCTTCAAATTACTGCAGAACCTGCTCAATCCTTTTCCTGACTCCCTCCATTCCTTTCTTCCCTCACTTTACTGATAAAATCTAGAAATAGCCTTCGGTTACATTTCCCCCTCTCTGTTCCCTGCTTTTCTGGACTGTTCCCAGCTGAAGAAATCACTAATGATTATATGGAACGGTGGGCCTGGGCTATGTGATGGCTGACAAGTTGTCATTAGGAGCAACGCATGGCGTTCGTCTCCATTGAGGTGGCGTTTGGACCCACCCCCCACCACTCTCCCACCCCCCCAATAATTGCGATGAATGCATACCACCGTCAAAGCAGCTTGACAAGTAAAGGAAATGACTCCACTTTAAAGGTGTTCGAACGGCAAGAGGCGACAGTCACAACTCTTTCCCCCCAGAACACGGCACAGCACCACTGCCTACATGAAAACCTGGAAAGGGCTATTGATTCCTCCATCAGCCTTAAATGGAACATAATCAACCCTCGCCTGGCACGGAGAGAGCCGGATGGATTCGTGCGCCTAATTCTCTCATTTGCAGTCGCTCCAAACTCAGAAGTGGAGGGCCCTGCGTTGGATTGTGGGAGTGCATAAATTAGTGGCGCACAAAAGAGCACACTTAAACGCCAATAACACTGCTGCCTTTGGTGCAGGCAATCCAGGACTACGTGCTTGTAGTCCCCTGCTTGACCAGTAGGTGGCAATGCCAGCCACGGTGAGAGGCACACGCTGAGAGGCACAGATATTACATATCTTCATCATGTAATAGGACTACTTCAAAAATCTTCAATGTCTTATGTACCACGCTTTAGGCCAATGGGCAATGGAATATGATGTAACAGCCGCTGCAGCTTTTAATGAATAAAACTGGAGTAGAGAGTAAATGCATCTGGTTTAAGTCCTGGCTGAATGGCACTATCTTTCACTCTCTAGCGCACTGCTGGCCTTGTTGTTCCTCTCAAAGCCACCTGCATTTTCTGTTCCTTAATTAAAGGCATGTATTTCGTTTCTCCTCTATTGGAGAAAAAGGAAGGTGGAGGACATTGTTTGTGTGGGAAGGGCATGTAAGCGTGTGAGTGTGTAAATGTGTGCGTGCAAAAGCTTTCTTCAGGGATGCGGTGTATTGTTGCGGCGCTTGAGGCAGGGGCCTTTTTAAAAGGTAGTACCAATCAATGTCAAGATTGGCTCTGCGCTGGCTCTCGCCGGCCTTAATCACTGTGACATTACAAATTAATCTCCTTAATGGGAGCCCTGCCCTCCAAACCTAGCTGCTCTGACCTCCATGCTCGGCTCCCCCTCAACAACCACAGATACTGCTCACACCTTGGACCCTGACATAGCCCTGGTCCAAGCAGATAGGATGAGCTGGTCTTCGTTGTGCTTCTGGTGGAAAGAGCCGTTGTATACTAGGGGAGAGCGGAGCAAAACCCTTGAAACTGTAAAGTGTAAACACCAGCTGTGAACAATACAGCCGAGTGTGCAAACGTTTCAACTGTTGATTGTAACAGAGTGCTGGGCAAGCTGTAAGTCCCTAAGAAGTCTGGTAAACTGACACAAAACTATTTATTTTATATATATTATCTCCAGCCTGAATACATAAAAAGTATATTCTTTAAAATAAATATAATAATCAAATTCAGGCAAACATAGCAATTTACTTTTGACCACAAAGTAGACAGCAGGATACAAATGAAGCACAGTTCGTTTTGGATGAATCTATGGATAAAAGGTTCCAAAAATGACTGGTTTTGTATGTATATTGGGGATATACTGTATGAACTCCCACTCCTTCTCTTGGGAGGCATAGTTGTAGCACTGTGTTAAAACTAACCCTGCCAGATGGAGGCAGTATTTTAGCCTGGCTATTCCTCCTTGTAACTTGCTTACATACTTCAGAATGGTTCTATATTACTCCAGAAAGTTGTGAAACATCACAAATAAGGTTTCCATAAAACTGATATCCAAAAAGCTGTAATGAAACTTTGATGCAGACACCTTGATAAGAAATGAATGTAAACAGAAACTGACAGTATGTTATGTATCAAAAACATCTTGCTGTTCACGGAAAGCATCTAAAAACTAAATCTAGTCTTTGACTACACTGCAACAGCAAATGGTGATCCCTTCCTGAACTTCCTTTTCAGTCGAGGTTTAGGCCTAATCTTGACCTGATCACTAGATTTAGTGTGGGAAAGTGGCATTCTGTGTGTGGTGTCTAGTAAGCTCCAAAGATGACAAAAATAATCTCAGTGGCTCGGAGTGTCTGTATGGAGCGCAGTACAGCAGAGGACATGGATGCAGGTGGAATCAGTGTTGCAGCAGCATTCTCCTCTTGACTCAGGGTGGGGATATGGTCACAGGAGCAGAAGGAACTGATCCTATCGATCTGCCTGTGATCTCAGTAAGCCAGCGGGGACGAAGGAGCTGGGTGGGGTAAGGGGGCGATGGGGGGTTTGATTATCTGCCAGCTTCTAAGCCCTAAGCAGCACAGCACTTTCTGCACTGAGGCGGGGTTGAGACACGGGCAAGGTGAAGCAACTTGCTCAGTTGTTCATCCAGGGAGAGAGAGAGAGAGAGAGTGAGAGAGAGAGAGCAAGAAGAAAGAGATCAAGCATGAAGCATGAAGCAAGAGGTAAAGAGAAAGACGAGGAAAGCAAAAGGCAAAAACAGGAGAGAGAAAGTGAGTGTGAGAGCGATAAAGAAACCAAAAAAAGAAAGAGGAAGAAGAGGAAGAGGGAAAGAGGGAGGAAGGAATGGAGAGAGAGACAGAGAGAACAAGAACAGAGATAGAAAAAGAAGAGAAGAAGAGAAAAAAGAGACGAAAAGAAATGAGGAAGAAAGGGATAGAGAAACAGGAAGAATGGATAGATGGGGTGAAGCAACATAAAGAGGAGAGATAAAGAGATTGAAGATGGGAGAAACAGAAGAAGGGAGAGAGATGACAGTAAAGAGATAGAAAAGAAATAAAGAAAAAGGGAGAGAAGAGAAGAGGAAAAATGAAGTAAAAAATAAAAAGAAAGAGAATAAAGAGAAATAAAAAGAGAAAGAAGATGAAAAGGAAGAAGCAAGAAATAGATAGGAGGAAGTGAAAGAAATACATCAATAAAGAACAAGTAGATAGAAAAAAGAATAGAAATAAGAGAGATAGAGGAAGGGTGACAGAGAGAGCAAGGCGGAAGAAAAAAGATGAAGAGAAGTAAAGAGAGAGGTATTGCAAGGGTGAGAAACAAACAGAAAGAGGAGAGAAACAGCAAGCAGAGAAACAAAGCAGTTACAGAGAGGAAGAGAAACAGAAAGAAAGATGAGCAAGGAGAGAGAAGAGAAAGAGAGAGGCAGAGAAAGGGACACAGAGAAATAAAGAACAAGAGAGAAAAAGGAAAAAAAAGGAAGAGAGAGATAGAGAGATAGAGAAAGGGAGAGGGAGAAAGGTGAGAAGCTTCTGGTGCAAATGGCAGGTAAAGGTAAAACAGAGAGGTCTATTTCTGGTCAGTGTGCGACACAGATACTCGCATAGTTCCCTCCTAAACACTGGATCCCCCTGTATTATTAACACAGTCCAGCCACTCGCCGCCCGTCTCAGCTCCCACACGCCTCTACTGCGGCTAAAATGGAGCCTAGGTGTCTATAACAAAGATATCTGAACAAACACAGGCTCCAGCCCGGCTCTCCACGGCTCTATAAACCTCCTGAAGTCTCCGTCTGACTGGAGAACAGGGGGCGAGAGGGAGGGATGAAAGAGTAGAAATATCATCTGAACGCGCTTCTCCTGCAAAAACCTCCCTGTAGTTATTTAATGTACATCCCTTCAGCTCAGCAATCCTCCGTGCACGCTGTCTGATGATAAAGGACGCCGAGTTACCCGGGGGGAGCATTAAAATGTATCACTTAGATTAATACATTTCTTTGAACATGAGTGATCTCAGGTAGGCAAAGAGGAAAGAAATAGCGGGTCTGGAAGTAAAAAAAAAAAAAAAAGGAAAAAAGAAGGAAGAAAAAAAAAACCAATAGGATTATTGAACGGTTGTGTATGTGTGTGCATGTGGCTGGAGAAAGAGACAGAGCTCTTCTTCCTCAGCTAGTGATCACGGCAGCCGAGTGTGAAAGAGGCACGGAGTGCAGCACAGGGACTGTAGCGTTCTATCACTCAAATAGAGAAAGAAGAGTCAGTGGATGAAAAACAAAAGAAAAGATGAGATGAAGGAGGACGGGTGAGACATTCACAGCCAGTTTCCTGTATATGAAATAGGAAAACTGCTATTCTAAAGCTGGTTCTCCATTTAACATCATTCTCAGTCCAAGCCAGTGGTGTAGTCCAGCACATGCCCGTATTAACAGCCACATATATCTTCACACTCCAAGGTCATGTGCCGCCTGCACCTGCCGTACATAAGGTCAAACACAGGCTTTGACGTTTACTAAGCTCTGATTTAAGCATAACCACAAATGGGCTAAACTAGGTTCACAATGTGCTTAGATACCTACTAAGTATCTACACTGACCGGCCACTTCATTGAGCACACCTCCTACACATATTGTCCATCAAGACTGTCAGGACTCCCACAGGACCGCCACAGAGCAAGCAGTGGATCATTCTCAGCACTGCAGTGACACTGACGTGGTGGTGGTGTGTTAGTGTGTGTTGTGCTGGTGTGAGTGGATCAGACACAGGAGGGCTGCTGGAGTATTTAAACACAGTGTTCACTCACTGTCCAATCCATTAGACACTCCTACTCCTACGGTCCACCTTGTAGATGTACAGTCAGAGTCAACAGCTCATCTGCTGCTGCACAGTGCAGTGTTGGTCATCCTCTAGTCCTTCATCACACTTCCCACAGGATGCTGTTCTCTGGATAGTTTTGGTTGGTAGACTATTCTCAATGGTGATGGTGGCATGTTAGTGAGTTTTGACCTGGTAAGAGTGGATCAGACAGCAGTGCTGCTGGAGGTGCTGAGAATGATCCACCACTCAAATAGTACCTGCTCTGTGGTGGTCCTTTGGAGGTTCTGACCATTAAACAGGGTGAAAGGAAGATAATAAAGTATGCAGAGAAACAGACCGACTACAGTCTGTAATTGCTGGTTATGGTGGTTAGTGGAGCTGATGGCATGGGCAAAGAAGCCTGTAGAAGCAGGAAGGTAAACTTAATGAAGTGCCTGGTTGATGTATAAACCAATGGAAACCACACAGACACCACAAAGAAGACCTAAACCATGAACTTCCAGAACCTCCAAGACTGGTCAAGATAACCAAGCTAAAAACACTAATCATGACCCTGGTTTAACTTTGACCTCTAAACATGAACCTAACCTGCAAAAAAGAGCTCCCCATTCAGAGTCACAAGGAACTATTAAAGCACAAACAGGCAAACAAATGCAAAATTCAATTGTAAAAATATTTCTTCTATATTTAAATATTTTATATATCATCGCTGTCCAATGAAAACCATGTATCTCCACTTTTGTCCATTTTTACTTTTATGCATCATTTGAACACATCAGCTGCTGTTTACACTGAGTGAGAATCTCAAGATGAATGGACCAACAGAAATGGCCCCAGACTGTTTGGAAAGATGTCTGGTTCCATTGACTTACATTAAAGTTAAATTAGGTTTTTGGCCACTCCTGTAAAGTTGCCATTTTGGAGATACATGTTTTTCTTTGGACAGCAACGATATATTTCTCTCCAATATATGCAAATGGGAAAAAGTGTCTGCAAGCTGCCTCTGCGTTTCCATGTCTTTGTTGTTAAGTCTAGTTAAGACATGCCTTAAGGATTTGAAGGAGAGGCTGAATTCAGTAAAGACAACGTTTGAAACTACCTAGTATTAACCCCATTGCATGGTCATTTCACAAGTTAACTAACCTTGGGTACAGGAGCTCCACCAGCAGTGTCTGAGCCGTTACAGAGGCTATTAGAAACTGAACAACTACTCCTGTAAAAGACAGACTAATGTCTTCAAAAGACGGCCAAATCATTCAAAACTGAAAACTCATATAAACGAGAGAGACGTCATGATTCCAACAAAGACGTCATGATTCCAAAACGTTCTCATGTACAACCACTTATTTCGAGCGCTTGCATGTTGCGAGGGGGGAAATGAGCCTTGACTGAGAAGTAGCGCATGTGAGTAATTATATGCACTACTGTGCAAAAGTCAAAGACCACCCTTTAATAGCAAGTCAATTTGGGCATAAATTGCAAGCTTTTCACTTTAAGGGAAATCTGCCTGGGTGTTTTTCCACGTCACCAAAGTCTTAATAGTTGGTTCTCAGCTATGCTGAGGTCTGGACTCTGTGGTGGTCAGGCCTTTGTTCTGAGAACACCAGCAGTTGCTTTGTTTGATTTGCTTTCTTTTTGTTCTCCTTTTCTCAGTGAGGGCTTCTTCACAGCTACACATCCTTTCAGACCCATAGTGCCGAGCTGTCTTTTCAGAGTGGAAGGACAGACAGAAAAAAAGTTTTGAATGGTGTCAGATGTGAAGAAAGAGTGCAGCTTGATTTCCTCCTCTTTCTCAAAGATGCTAATAATCTGACGGTTTTTCAAAATTCTTGTTTTATCCACTTGATAATCTTTGACTTTTCCTTTTGTGTGGTGAGTGAATAATCATACACCTAATGTCTTCAGTAATTCCTCCTGAATAATTAAAATTGTACTCAATGTCAGTTATGCCCAGAAATGTAATAAATGTAAGGTGGTCCCTGACTTTTGCACAGGACTGTATACTGTATATGTATATATATATACTGATGCATATTCCTATCACACACACTTTTTTGCTTAGGACTACACCACTGGCCCAGGCTTAGGCCTAAACTTGGTCTAGGAAGAAGGCATAATGAATATACTTGATTCAAAAGTGAATAAAATATGTTATATGAACTGTTGCTGAAAGACAACACTGTGTAATATATTTCATTCATGTGTAAAGTGTACACCTTTGAATCAAGGGAGACACAAAACAGACACAAAAAATGGAAAACAGACAAAATCAAAATAAATCAAATCAAAACTCACATGAATATCCAAACTCATCACTCTTGCCTTTTGGTTCAGAGGACTTCTGAAATAGGGAACCTATAAGGGAGGGCAAGGGGAGGAGGTGAAAATCAAATTTAACACAACTTGACTGAACAAAGCTCAGACACGGAAACAAAGGCAAGAGTAATGCTGATGCAAAAGGGCCATTCTTCTCCATTTGGTGTCACTTTGGCCCCTATCTCTCCTCCCACTTGGCCAGACGGATGAGGGGCAGCGGGCAGAGGCGCGAGAGCAACGCCACCATCCGTCAGGCGCATTTTAGTGCTTCATTAGGACTAATGACCGCGTGCAATGGATTGTTTTAAGCTGATAAACAGGCTCTGAGTCAATGAGTCAAAGGCACTTAGGGCCTAACATCTGCCAAGAAGGCTCTGAGAAATCGCTCCGCTCTCTCGCTCGCCATGGAGGTGGACGCCATTAGCACATGGGCCTCTTGCTAATGTAGCATGCTGGAAAGGGTGCTAAATCAAATTGGCGCTGACTTAGAACAGGGCGAGCAGCGGAGCCCGACAAGAACAGTACATCTGCATAAACTAAAACAGAGAGAGAGAGAGAGAGAGAGAGAAAGAAAGAAAGACAATCATAGAGGAAGAAGAAGAGAGGATATAGACAAGAGAGACTAAAAAACAGGAAAAGGAGAGAAAAGGAGAGAATGATTTAAAGAAAGAAAAAGAGAGAAAGAAAATAGAAAGACAGAAGTAGAGCAAGAAAAGTGAAAGAGAGAGAAGGAGAGAGAAAGTGAAAGAGAGGCAAATATAATGAGGAGAAAGAGGATAAAAAACGAGAGAAAAAGAACGAGGACATAGAGAGTGGGACTAAGATGAGAAAAGGCAAAAAGAGTAAGAGATAAAGAGAGTGACAGAGATAAAACAAGAAAAAGAACAAAGAAAAAGGAAGAGAAAGCGACAGAATAAATAAAAAAGCAATAGAACAAGTGAGACAGTAAAGGAAGGGAAGTCAAAGAGAAAGACAGAGAGAGAGCAAGAGGGAGAATGCAAAAAGTGAGCAAAGTAAAAGAGAAACAGAGAAAGAAAAGGAGAGAAAAAAAGGGGAGAGAGAGAAAGAAAAAGAGAGCAGGAAAAGAGAGGGAGAAAGAGAGATATAAAGAGAGAGAACGAAAAAGAGAGAGACAGAGATAGAGAGAGAGAGAGAGAGAGAGACAGAGAGAGAGAGAGAGAAAGAGAGAAAGAGATA
>CM067490.1:22219462-22352636 GCA_034552555.1 Semaprochilodus insignis | reverse complement strand
TCCCCCCCACCCCCGAGCATAACTGAGCACGCTCAGCCTCCAGCATGCCCTTCCGCCCTCCCTCCCTCCATCCGCCACGCGGGCCTGAAACAGACCATAGCAATGTCTCCTTCAGGGTTTGACTTATGGCTGGGAAAACTACATCAAAAACAACAGCAATCTCGCTGGCCTGTGATTTCGGGTGTAATGGGGTGGTAAGATCCAGCGATGCTTTCAAGATGAAAGGCCCCCAAAACAAAGAAATGAAATGAAAATGTTTCTGCTCCAATCTGCTCCCGCTTTAATCGTCTCCATATTGTTCAGATGTGCGGACCCAAAAAAAAGAATAGCCGTATGTAACAAATGCAAACGCTCCGCGGGCGCCACAATGCGTGGTAATTTCGACACCCCCCCCCCTTGCTTCTCCTCTGAATAATTCACACTCTGAACTCAAATGGGGGGTTTATTGGGGGGAACCAAGGAAAATCACAACAACCCTGTTTACTTCAACAGCAGGAACCTAAGACAAAAAAGGACTGCAACAAATCCAAACTCAAATAAATATTTCATCTGAAAATCACCAATAGTGCTTCGTAGCTCTCATATACAGAGGACAGGAAGACTAGATTGTGCTGCTATTTTCCTGTGAAGGTTGCAGCAGCTTCTGAGAAAATGTGCTTCAGTGTAATCAGGGATGCAAAGCCCACAGTTGGTCTACGAATGCCAGGACACAGTAGGCTAAAAAACTCTCTCTCTTTCACACACACACACACACACAGACGCACACACACACACAATGTGAGAGTGTGAGTGGGAGAGAGGTGATTAATAGGTGTTGTTAGAGCTGGCCATGAGAGGCTCTCTCTCTCTAGACTGGCTGTGGGGAAGGAGACAGAGGCAAAGCCATAAGCCCTCTCTGGATGGCCCGTGCACAGATGTCCTAATTAACACTGAAGGTCGAGCAGACTGCTGAGGTGTGCTGAGACAGCCCCACCTTGCATGGCCCTCGACTGCCTTTTTTTTTTCTCGTTCCCACCTTTTCCGCTATTGCTTTTCACTGTCCCTTCTCTTCAGTGGATAGCCACGCCTGTCGCTAGCGTGTCATGGAGCTGTCACTCTGCCGTTCTGCTCGGCTTGGCGCAGAGCTGACTGGCCGCGCGATTGGAACGTCCATGGCAGTGGTTCCCAATGCTGGTCTTGGAGTATTCAAGTTTCGCAAGCCAAACTTTTCCCTAGCTTTCTGCACTCTATGTGGCTACTTTGCCTTTCAACATGGAAAATGACCAGTGATTTTGGATTATGTGTAAGGTCTGGGTTTATCAAAATGGTACGCAGTAGATGCTGTGTCAGTGAGACCAAGGAATTGGAATAACTATTGAAGATGCTACGAACTTCATAGTTTTCAATCCAGTGGCTGTATCTGTTCTGAAAGGTTTAAATGTTTGTTTAACATTCGACTGATGTAAACTGGCACAAGGAAGTGCAAATAGCCGACATGTGTACAATGTTGTCGGTAGTCAGTTTGTAACATTGTTCCCTTCTTCATGACAGCAGCTGGCACTTTCAAATCATGTAATAAATTGAGGCTTTGTTTCATTACAGATAAGATTCTGTTAATGTACCTCACGTCGTCCATGACACAATCTGAGTGGGAAGATTGAGACTAGGGGTGCCCCCGGCCTGCACAGGGTTTTTGATTAGCAGATTGGTTGATTAGTTGGAAGACGTGGGTAAAGCAGGAACAACACCAATATATGCAGAGCAGGAACGCTCCAAGACCAGGATTGAGAACCACTGATCCACGAGGACAGTCTTGAAGCTGGACTAAACAAGTAATCATAAGGTTAGTAGTACTCTTCGGTCCCCCCTATGCTCAAACAGCCAATGTCTGGATAGGGAGCAGTGGCAAACAGAGAGGGAGAAAATAGATGATGAGGGGAAGAAGATGGGAACAGCAGGAGAGGACTTAAAAGACTGAGACGGCTTTTCTGGCACTTGCTGTCCAAGCTGTGATCTCCGAGGATTGTAATTTTGGCCTCTCCGCTGCATCAGCAGAATCGCCCTAACCAAACTTTTCTTATTCAGCCGCTGTTGATTCCAGCTAAGTGTGCTGCGTGAGTCCTTTTTTCCAGTTTATTATTCTTATCATTTACCACGAAAATCCCATCTGAAGGCAAATAAAGAACAAAAATAAAGAAATAAAAAGACGTTATGAAGTATTCAATCAAAAAAACTGGAGAAATATACGCTCGGCATCTGTTGGGAGCAAAAATATGGAAATGTGGGCCAAATCAATGTGCATAAATATTAATACCTCGGAATGTGCCGGAGCGCATGATATTATTTGTGAGATAGATATCTACGCTGTGACGCTCAATGAGTTTACGTTGGCCTTGCCTAGCTGAAAGAAACAGATCAAACTGCCAAGCCTTCTCTGTGAAGGAAGACAGAGAGAAAGAGGGAGGCACGTTTACAGAAGGGTTTGACGAAGAGTGGCCAAACCGGCAGCAGCTACAGGAGCAAGTCTCTCACTACATCTCTGCTCCCTTTCATGTCTCAGCTGGGACTGTCTGCTTTTCTGGTGGAGGAGCAAAGGTCGGATCCATTAGAATGAGCCAGAATTCAGACGTGGCTCTGCGGTAACCGGGGCCTGGGGTATTCTCTGACATCCGTCCATCTGTGGATCTGCGCAGCCAATGGGATAGGACTTGGCTCTGGTGCACATACGTCCGTCATACCTTGGTACAGCTTTAAAGAGGCTTGGAACTTTAAGCTGAGCCTGAATGTAGGTCAAGAACATTTTCTTCTTGAGTGTGATCCACAGCACCAAGTTTGGACTCCTCACCCAAATAAAAAAAATGAATAAAAGTCTACATTTCTTGTGATGGGAACAACAGCTATAATCAATTTGTCGATAAACAAGACATAGCCGAAATGTTGGATATCCAACATTAAATTGCACTGTAAGTAAGTTAAAAAAGTGAAAGGATGGAACTTCAGCTCAGAAGACAAAGGTTATGGTGACAAAAAACAGCAAACTGTTCCACTGGTGAAGAAGATGTGGAAATGGTGGACAAATTTTGATCCTAACTGGATCCAGCACTCATGAGATAAGACCGGAACTTGTCAGACCAAGGATTGCAGGAGCTTGGAAAACTATAAATGCAGCACATTTACTCTATAAACAAAGATGGTCCAGATTACAGTGGAACTGTCCAGATTACAGTGTTCTCTGTGGTTCTTTATGGATGTGAAAGCTGGACAATAAATATGTGAGACAGGAAAAACAGATGTCTTTGAACTCTGGCGTTGGTGAAGACTTTTGAGAGTTCTTTGGACAAGAAGAAAACAAATGAATGGACAGTTGAATAAATCAAACCTCACCTCTCACTCACAGCCCAAATAACCAAGCTGAAGCTCTTATTTTGGGACCAATTCACGAAAAAGACTATTATGCTTGGAACAGCTGAAGGTAACAGATGAAGACGTTTGAAGAGCTGAAGGTAAAAGAAGAAGACAATGGATACATGAATCAGAGGGCTCTGAAAAAGCCATTTAAAACTCTAAAGATCCAAACAGGATATTCTGAAGAAACACTGTCTATATAGTCTCCAGGATTCGGAAACAAATTGATGACACTGAATCCAAAGCGAACAGTCAGTATCTGTTGAGTTCATACCAATATTTCAAACTCTAGCAGCAGCCTCGGTAATGAACACGCATATTCCTTCTCAGCTCGCTTTCTCTCCGAAGCCTGCCTCCGCACATGGAGGAAACAGGGTGACCGGAGCAACGGAGTGTGCACTTCAGTGAGCACTTTACATCCTCACCCCTCGTTTAAGCGCAAGTCCTGGCCAACAACAACTCCCACTCACGGTGTGGAGGAACATGGGATCGAAATCCATTGCAGCAAAGGCTGGGAATTCTCCTTCGGATGTTCGAGCTCCTGAGTTGTTTATGAACTGCAAATGCTCAAGTGATTCAGCGAAGCGCGATTCTCAGGAAAAGGGGAGTTTGCTGTGGCCTCATTAATATTGCAAGTCATTTACAATGAAGGCACTAATTCAGCAAAAATGACTCCCCTTAGACATGAGCTGCAGCAAACCTCAACAAAACGGCAGATAACAAGATAAAAGCGCTAAAGAGTTGTAATTGAACAACTGACGGTAAATAACATTAAGCGCACAGGAGTCTATTTCATTACAATAAGGCTAGATATTCTCTCTCTCTCTCTCGCTCTGTCTTGTTTTTAAATCACTCTCTCTCCCCACATTTGTTACCTGGAAAAATCAAAGTGGAGTAACCAAAAGCATCTTTTTCTTTGCCGAAGTCACAGACCACTTAACATGCTGAACCTGCTGAATTAAGTAACACTTACAATGTTCGTGTGGTTCTCATCCATATCCACTCACATATTAAGGAATCCTAATGATTAGAAATTACTGTCATAAGCACAAGCAATACTGATCCATGTATTATCAGATATTTTTATTAATGTTTTTCCATTGGTATTCTATATGTGTAGCTCAGAAATAGAAAATCATGTAATAGAAATAGAACAGAAATTCAATACAGTTATCAGCAAAGCTGAGGAGTTATTAAGGCAGTAGACTACACTGTCAGACAAAGTCTTGGACTCACCAAATGTGTCTAAAGCAAGTGACCGCAAAATGCACAAGGTTTTGCAGTAGCTGTTTAACAGCTTAGCCATGCTATTTCACTTCATTTCACCTTATAAACACCGGATGGTTATTAGCTTTTTGTGCTCCGAAACATTCACATTCAGAGCAATGCCTAATCAGAAAAGTCTGCCTTCTGAAGCAGATCATTCAGTTGCCTCACACGAGAGCATATTTTTGCCCATTAGCGTTATTCAGTTTAAATAGGAAACATACTGTCTCCTTCAGGACGAAGCTGTTTAAAAATCTGTTGGGTGTTTGCAAATATGTCTACACTGTATTGAACCCCATATGATTTTAATTAAGCTAAAATAAATAGATGGTTTTTGTTTAAGGTCAGCAACAACATGTCTTTCCCTGTGTTAGGTAGCTGTCTTTCGTAACTTGCTGGCCTGCAACTAGGGCGGCCGCTTTAATAACCCCAAAAAGGACAACATTCCACCCCAAAAGGAGGACATCATAAAGGTGGGGTGGGGGGGCCGCTAGGGTTGTCGGGCACGGTACTAGAACAGAATTAAAAACATAACCTAACCTATATAGCACATAAATGACTGCTTTACTCACCTAATAGGGTGGAACGGATGACATTCATGATACAGACGGGAGCTTACTAATTGACTAGCATTTAGAGGGCTGACCTGCGGGTAGCCGGTAGGCGAGTCACGATGTCACATGACCTTATTAAATCAATGAAATTGACGTGAGCCAATGGCACACATAATATTGCTCGCGAGTGAACATTTTAAGTAGTTCATTCCGAAAAGATAGCCGTCTGTCCAGGTATTGCGTTGGACGGAGGACTGGGAGTTGAAAAACCGGACGTGTGGCCACCCTACCTGCAACATAGATAGCTTTAAAGTCCCTGTCTGGTCACTTATTTCTAGTTCTCAGTTGAGTGGGATTGGTGACTGGTTGGCCAGGTGAGCACCAAGGTAAACAGTTTGTTGTCATGTGTCATACCTCCACCTCCACCCCTACTGCAAAATCTGCAAGAACTGTGAGAGAATATTCAAGCTGCATGGGATGGATTATCACAGGACACCATTAGGAACCTCTACAGCTCCATTCAGAGATATATGCATGTTGCGTTAGCAAACATGACAGCGCAACGCCATACTGAGAGACACTACTTCTGTATGTGTAGCTCAATAAATATTGTCCATATCAGTCTAAATTTATCATCATTTATTGTTCCTGGTAATCTTTATCTTCCTTCCCAATAGCATTGCAGTCCCACACTTCCTTCTGGGTGCAGCTGTTCTTTTGATGATGAGTGTATCTTTAAAGTAACAACAATGTTTAAAACAAAAATTACCAGGGGCTTTAAACATTAAACAGCATGTTGTCTGCATGTGAATGTGCAGTTATTTTTCTCTGAATTACAATACCTGATCGTCAAATTAGGTTTTACTGCAATCATAAGTACATGTTAAGAACAGAATTCAGATCATTTCCAGCTTATTTTAAATGTGTGAATTATTTGTTCAATCAGAGTAATAATAAGAGTTGACTGAAGTCTAAAGTACTTTCCTTCGTATATGTTTTGCATAACAATGATCTACATTTTCTTTCCATTATCTTTCCAGGGTTAAATAAATAAGAGAGAAAGTGTATGTAAATGGTTGGAGTCGGCAGCCACGATGAGGATTTAGAAGTTCCTCCAGCCATCTCCTAGGCTGTGTAAAATGGGTCAGGCCTCTATCCTGCAGTGTGCCAATGCCTCTCTACCCAGCAGCGCTCGGCAGGACCCCGGCTTGCCCGGCAACTGCCTGAATCAAAATGCTGCTGCCATGACAACGAGTTTGCCAGCGAGCCGGCATGCCATCACCTCTGAACCCTATCTTTATCTAAGGGCTCTGACAAGTGTCTCTAAGAGCTGGGAGAAAAGGGGAAGAGGAACAGAAATACAGCCTCCTTTCAGAGGGCAGATTTAAGTCCATTTTATGGGCTTGCCAAGATGCCGCACTTGAAAAAGGGGGTCACAGGAGGGAGGGAGGGGGGTTTGGTGAGGGGGNGGGGGGGGGGGGGGGGGGGGGGGGGGGGGGGGGGGGGGGGGGGGGGGAGGAAAAAAAAAAGCTGTCGCTCACTTGTGTTCCAGCTCTTTTAGAGCACATAAAAGAGTTCATGAGGGGAAATGAATGGGGAAGCTCCTCAAAGGGTTGCCAAGTCCTCATATCCTTGACTCCACTCCCTCCCCCAAGTTGAAACAACAGCTTTTTAAGGGACTGATGGATCAACAGGGGGGAAAAAAAGGAGGGAAAGTTGGGAGCGAACAAACAAATAATAATAGCGTTCTCATTTACTGTTTCCGAAGTCTGTTCCTCAGCATCACATTAGGCCCATTAAAATCGTATGGGAATGGAAACGCAGTTTTAAAAAAAACTCCCTGCGTCTGAATGAACGGCTTTAATGTATTCACAGGGCATGATTCATCCCAATGACCCAACTGCTGTGCTATTCTAAAAAAACAGAAAGAGAGAGAGAAAGAAAACCACAGCCACAGTATTTCAGCGCTCTTGAGCCCGAGCCCTGCTCATAATGTGGAGGGGAGAGCGCCAAGATAAATGTCTGCAGCTTGTTTTCCTTGTATGGGTTTGGAAGTGCTGCATCAGATAAGATGGTTCCACCAGCTTGGGCCCTGCACAGGGTTCGAGGCAGGCGAAAAACCCAGCAAGGGATTCATCTGTCAAGACAGAAGCTACGACAGACGTGCACTTCCTGGAATGGAGTTTATACGTTTCCGAGTGACTGGAGTCATGGCTTCTCGTGTTGTCCAACTGGCCCGCACGGTTATGTGCCTCCCGAGCAATGGGGAGAGAATGAATTATCTGATTGCTCCGGCACCGGCATGAAGTCCGAGGGAACTCGTGTTACAAAACGCGCCGTTTCATAAGCCTCATTTCTGAGACAAACAACTTGGTGCACATTTGCATTGGAAGCGGGGCGTACGCTACGTCTACAGGTGACATTCCCCCAACCCAAACAATGGCCGGCTCGTCACAGAAGGCTATTACCATAATGTGTTGCTTTCATAGAGAGCTACACGTTTTTGATTACACTTGAGTGACGTTCGCCTCCTGTCATTACATAATCCCAATCATTTGCGAAGGAGATTGCTGGGGACAACACAATCCAAAACTCATAATACAAAAAGGGGGACGCTACAGCACGTAATCTCAGATTATGCTGTTTGTAATTATGATCATACTCCATTTTCAGGGAATTCATTTGTGATAAAATGTTGATAATCCCTCTCCTTACACAAAGGGCGAAAACAAATTAGGGTGGCCGTGGGAAAACAGGGAGGAAAGAAAAGGTTTGTGCTGTATGTCACCGCAGTTGAGTTCGTGCTGTGGGTTTTATATGACTGGGGATATGTATGATAAATGGGAACTCCTGACAGGGAAAACATACAAAAGGATGTAACGTATGAGCAACACAGGAGTACAATGGACGATTGGATTAGACTATAATCCCGTTCTAATCAGATTGTTTTTCTTCCCCGCACGCAGGATGAGTAATCCCGCAGATCAAACGTGAACCGTCGTTTTTCCCCTTCAAGCTCAACTAGCATGTCTCCTTTTTCTCTTTGTGACTTCCATCTGCTGCTGGGAGAAAGACCCGCTTTTCCTTTCTCGCCGTGTGATCAGCGCATAGTTCTGAAAATGCATATGCAACCACAGCCACAACCCATCTGTTTTCTCTCTGGGCGATTTGTGAAACAAAAATGCTTGTGATGGGCTATGGTGGGAGACGGAAAAAGAAAACAGCACAAAGTGAGAAGGAGAAAAGGCGAAGAAACGAAAAGAGACACTATGTTAACTCTCTTAAATGCATTGTCTCTAAAGGACGACTTCAAAATCTCTGCATAATTCAAACAGCAAGATGTCAACAAAGTCATTCAGAGTGATTGGATCTGAAATGCTCAGTCCTAGACGCTCTTAGACGGTCAGAACTGTTAGAAGTGGTGGTAATAAGAACCAGATCTTGGACAAATGTTATTCCTCTTAAAGCTACCAGAAAACTACTAAATAAAATGGTTACAGATAAACTTCCTGATGTCCAAGTCATTGTTTTGAGATAAGCTTTTGTCCTAAAATCCATTTTTTTTTTCCCTCTCTATTCATGGCGGAACCTGCAGGAGCGTCACACATCCCTCTGGCTAGCCACTGGGGACTCCATTTCCCATTTGTTGTGCTCTCTGGTTTTTTGAGTTTTGGCCTTCTTTTTGACTGTGATTTTGGATCTCCCTTTTGTGTATGTTTGGCTGTGTGTCGACCCTTCACTTGTTTATTGACTTCGACCTTATACTGTAAATTGGTACTAAAGCTTTTTTAGCCTCATCTGCGCACGTCATACCCTGGACCGATCTTTACAAGGTGGTTATAAAGTAAAACCATTTTTATCATTATTGATCATATTTATTTATTTTAAGAAGCGTGGAGATTCACTAGCTGTTCTGGGTAGCAAATAAAATTGACAGATTTACGTTGTAGACAATACAACCTCTGGTTCCCATCACCAGTACAAGTCTTAAGTACAAGCTCTTAAAGACGGTTTTTGCACCTCAAAGATGTAGAATCTGTGGAAAAAGTATCAATATTTGAGCATTACTGAATCTTGAAAGTACTCCAGGAAAAAACATCTTGAAGAGTTTTAAAATGCAAGATCAACTTACGTTTGCAGACGATAGTGAGTAAACCTCGTAGAAGACGAAGAGAAATCAGTGTCAGTCTTTATGATGTTATACATTTAAGGGTAGGGTCTGTTTGGTCATGTGTTCACATAGATTGGCTGCGTCATAACTGTAACGGTTCACATACTTGCCTATGTGCGGTCACACAGCTTTTCTTCAAACCCTTCTGCCGTTGTGATGCCGCTGAGTGCTGCACTGCTCCCTAGTGTTTTTGTGTGTACTGCATCTGTACTGCGTATGCATAGTGTAGTGTAGTGAGGAGGCGCACAACCGACGCACCAAACGGACAGAGGATACACGTGGCAGCTATTATGCATACGCGAAAGCATAGTTAGCAGCAAGTATATCTCTCCCCTATTATGTCTTTTAAGGCTTGCTATTGAGCAACTGCTAGAAATGATACTCTAGGTCATATATCAAGCTCCATTTTCTTTATTTGTCTTTGTTTATTGTTTATTTCCGTTTGTTTCCTCACTCTGTATTTAATGTGTCCCTATAAAGCAAATTTGACACTATATAAATAAAGCGCATGACTATTACTGAGAAAGAAGCTTTGCCTGGAGTTTTAAACTTCTCCAACAGCTGTGTTTTCACTTATTAAAAATCTCCTCCAGCAGTGAGCTCTGTATCATTTCTGCAAACGTAGAGCTGAGGTGAGCAGGGTCTGGTCTGGCGGTCTGGCTCTCCCTGCTTTCTAGCCCCAAATATACCATCTCTTTACTCAGCCTGCAGATCCCCCAGTGTCCTGAGGGTCCTGGCTGCCTGCGCTAACCTCGACTCCATACAGCCGCTGCCTTTCACAGCGCTGCTACTGGCCGCCAGACCCTGGCAGTCTCTCCTGCCAACAGGGCAGCAGATGCGCAGGGCCACTTCTAGCACCAGCCCACAAACCACTCCCATACTGCCCCCACCCCACCGCAACCCCCTCTCCACCCCCCTCATCCTCCGTGTACAACTTCGGTGACCTCTCAGCGACTATGTAGACATTTCTGCTAATCTCATTAATGAATGGCGAAGGGAATAAATCGAATTCTGTTGTCTATATTTATTCTTTTTCTGTTTTTTTTTTTTTTGTTGTTGTCGCAGCTCAAGCCATTCTCAGGCCAGATGTAATTGCCTGGCAGGCTGGTCGGGCACTTGAAGTGGCGAAATGCACAAAATGTCATTATGGAGAGGCCTCGTATGTGTGTATTTGTGTGTGCGTGTACAGGCAGAGTGAAAGAGGAAGGACGCCTGTCTAATGCTCTCGTTCGGCAGCCCCCAGGCGTCCTGTTTACTCCGCCGAAGAGAGAAAGAGTCCTTATTGCATTGCGTGATCCGTGTAATTTCATTCCCCACTTGCTATACTTCTCATTACGGCCCTTCTGGCTGGATCTGTGCTCTCTGCAACGTTGCACTCGCCGTAGCGGGGGAGAGAGACAGAGAGAGAGAGAAAGAGAGACATCAACCAGGTGCATGAGCTAATGCAACAATGAGCTTCTCCAGCTCTGATGTTCTAAAGTCACTAGTGCAAACAAACAAAGGAGGAAAAGCCATCACAGATCCTGCTGGCTGGAATGAGTTTGCTATAAATTGCTACAAACCCCTTGGCAGATTCCCCTCACCATGCAAAACATTCATTCAGTGTGTGATTCCATGATGGAATTTCAAAAACATATGGTATTTTTTAAGGCTTTAAAATGTTTGCCTGAGGTTGTACTCTAGTGCTAATGGTGGTTCTGTACTTTTAAACACGGCAGGATTGTTCACTTTGTAGAATCAGAAGTGAGTTGCTGCTTATTTCTGTCAGCACTTTCACTTGGGGTAGAAGCTACAAAGCCCCTTTCACTTAAGTGGTCATTTCCAGGTGAGCTATGAGCCTTTACAGAGCCAAATCAAAGGCAATCCGCTTCACACAAGCATGTGTCACCTACAAAGTCTGTCTGATAGAGTAGAGTAGCCTAAAGCCATGATCACACCACTGAATGTGAGTAAAATTAGCACAGTGAAAAAGCCAATTCACTTGAATGGGATCCAGATCCAGAAATACAAAACAGCGGCTGCATCTTCCAACTCCTCCACTGTTCTCTCTCAATCTCATACAATTATGTCACGCCTTATTTTGAGGGGAATTTGAGATTTCCACTTTGTTGTTGTGAGTTAGTTTAGTTAGTTATTAATTTGTTGATTTATCTAGAACTGTCCAATGTAGTCTGGCAAAGGTGTTTTCTGGTAGCCTTTACAGGTAAGCATTTACAGCTTAAGGGATTGAAAAAGTAATTCAAATGTATTTTAATCTGGAAAACTAAATTAAAGAAAGACTACATAGAATAAATTAACAGTAAACTAATTACAATTACAATTTAATTAATAATAACGAGATAAGAAATAATAAAATCTAAAGAATAAACTCATTCATAAATTAACACTTCAGACTCAGGAATTATTTTGGTGATAAACAAACTCACAATATGGCACAAAAAATTAATTTTTATAAAGAGTCCTCAGTGGAGCCTGAAAGAGAGAACTTCAGAGCAATTGGAGCTGTGCATGTATAGCTGGGCTGGAGACTGGAACTATAGATGATTTGAGAAGTCAAACTAGCAACATGCATTAACAACGTTAAAAAGTGATGTCATTAATAACTCGGTAACCTGTTAACTCTGACACAACTAGAAAAAAGGAAAAAAAAAGGAATTTGCTCCTAGTAACAATTAATTTCACTCACGCCAAGGTCAGTTTGCGAACCTCAAAGGCAATAGAAAACAATAAGGTAAGCGACACCGTGTGAGTAGTGGCTGGTTTTGAAGGCTACGACTCTCTTCTTTCTGAAAGAACAGATGAACTGCTCCTCAGTCCTCATTGTGTCACTTGTTGCTTAAAAAAATACATGCAGTGTTAGCTGGCTGAAACATACGTTCCTCCAAAACCACATCATATCTGTACAAGCCAGATTTTATTCCTCCCCATGTTATGAACGCAGCAAGGGGTCAGTCCCATGTGACAGTGGCTTAAAACCACTTTCACTGGCCAACCTACCATCTGTACAGGGGGCCAGTTGTGCTGGGACCCACAGCAAGAGGGTTAGAGGGTGGGGGTGTGCTGTGGTGATCAGGCTCCCTATATTCCTACTTATGTTGTTTTACACTAATGCTGGGTAGCGACAGTTTCTAAATAATACACCACAACCGTTAGCCTAAATTAGAGAAACAGCAGGCAAACAAGCCAATTACACAGTCAATGTATTATTCACTTGGGTTTTCTTATGGAGGACAGTTAATGTTTTTATAAATGCATATGGGCCCCATAGAGTTATAATAACAATAATAATAACAACAACAATAATAATAATAATAATAATACGAAGAAGAAGAAGAAACTAAACTGTTGCTAAACTAAGAGCACATATTATAATTAAAACAACAATGAAAAAGGGTGAAAACAGGTATAAATCTAATTTAATTCTGCTTTACTTCTCATTAGGCACTGGTTACCCACTTCTGACCTCAAAGCTTCGAGACTTTAGAATTAGCAGTTTCATAGTCCATATTTCAGCTTTAGTGGAAAATCTACCTCTCAAGCTTGCACTCAGCTTGCACTTGCTCTCAGGCTAGCTAAACTAAAGGGAACTCTGTGTGACCCAATGCTACAGAACAAATAAGATCATCGGAGGGTAAGTATAATATTATTTTGGGTCTGTGCAGAATTACAATTAAAAACACAATAAAACAATAAAGCACACTGTAGTAATGTATCAACACTAACGTACATTTTTTTACATTCTGTATCAGAGCTGGAAGAATGACCAGTAAGAATGAATTCCATGTACATTTGTATTTGCAGAATACTATTTAGACCAGTTTACTTTCTTTGCATGGATATTCCAGCATAACTACAATGTGACAGCACTATTTGTATTTGTAAGTTCAATAAATAGCTGAACTGTTACAAAGTCTTGTGAGAGTTAGCCTACTTTGCTGTCAGGAGGAACTGAACCTTAGAAAACACTGCTATTTAATTTACCCTTTCCGGTATTATCATGACATTCTAAAATGACCTACGAATTAGCCTATATTATACACATTTAATTTGAGTTCTGACTCAACATTATTCTCATGCCATAAAGCTGTAACTCTCTAGATTGCTTTCATTTTCTCCGGCATGCATATCAGTGTATTTGTACTACTGTCAGACTCCGGGTAAAAAAAAAAGACATCCACAACTTTTCCCGCAGCAACAGCAAGCCAAGTGGCCATTCTGCACGCTTTTAGAAGTATTTGAAAACAGGCCAGCCTGTAGGAAATATCCAAACCTACATTTGAAAACTAGCAGCGGGGCTTGAAAGAGCCTCCTTATCTGCGCTGTGCCAAATGTTCAAACTACTTCAGAATTTTTTGAAGTATGCCTGAAGCCAGCAGTATTTTCCATTAAAGACTTTGTTGTTAAGAGCTTTTCTTTGGCTAAATCAAACACATAACAAGCCCTAATGTAAGATATAGTGTTACATTCTTCTCACGACATTCACGGACCCTTACTCGGGTCATTATTTTGAGCATACCCACTCCCCTGAATTATGGCTCCCGTTGAGCCTTTTATCCGTCATTCGAGATATTCTTGTGGGGATGAGAAGCGGTTATAGATAGGATAAAGTTAATGGTGACAGCGCTAACACATGTTAAGATGATTACGAGGCTGGCAAAAACAGCGCCTGAAGCCGTAACGTTTAAACCCTCCTCTCAAATCTGTCCGTTCGGTTAGCTAAGCCTGCCTGCAGGACGCTCGGCGCATGGATTTTCCGCAAATTGTTACTTCAGTCAAGAGGGGACACAATGCAGCCTGCCAGTGCTGCTCTAGAAGCTTTTAAATTCTATTTCTTTGTCATCGTAAAGATGTACCCCGTCCCTTTTTCTTTTGCCTTTTTCTTTCTTCTTCTCTTTTCTTTTCTTTTTTTGAAAGAAACCAGAAAGAAGCTTTAAAAAAAAAGCTCTTAAATGCCCTCATCTATTAATCCTGTTTAGCGGGAACTTTCTAGTGTAGTTAGGCCAAGTTCGTCTGACAGTCCACTGCAGGTACAATCGATGTCTGGATCAATATGTCCCGTTCAGCTAAATACAGATTAACAGGTGGCCACTGAGGCAAATGTTTCTAAACAAAGTCTGACATTTAGGTTTAGTGATTTAGTTATCTGCACATCAGCTAACATGGAGTTTGGCTTGGCTTCTGCCCTGGTAACAAAAGCTAATCTCTAATTCGATATAAAATTCATCAGCGGAGAGTGCTGCAGGGTTGCTCAGCATGACTCGCTGTGTGTGCGTACGTGGGTGAGTGTGCAAAGTCATGATTACGCACCTCTGCAGCAGGTATGCCTTCAGGTGGGCGACACTGAAGAAGCACTTCCTGTTCAAGAGACACCTCCTTCCCCAGAGGCTCCTGGTCAAATGTTTTCCTGAGATCTGCCAGAAGAAACATACAAGAGCTACTTAAGCATGGAAGTACATGTTTAAGCAAACAACCTTTTCTAGGCCTAGTAATGCAATATAAGACTATTAACACAACAATGATAAACATTAATAATGAAGGGAGCACCACTGAGCACAAGACAAAAAGACACGCATTACTGAAGACGGGATCTTGGCAACCGCTATGTGTGTTTAATAAGCACCTCTATGGGTGGTAAAATATGTGGTTAAATATCTTAATGCTATTTTGTCTGAGTGACTGTGGATAAATACATTACTCATCACATCATACACCCAGTGGCGTCACATTGTTATATATGGTAGCTGTCCAAAGAAAAACAAGTATCTCCAAAATGGCAACTTTACAGGAGAGGGCAAAAACCTCATTTAACTTTGATGTAAGTCAATGGAACCAGACGTCTTTCCAAGCGATTTTGGGCTGGTTTTGTTGGTCCATTCGTCATGAAATTTTCAGAAGGAATAAACTGCAGCTACTGTGTTCACATGATGCTTAAAAAAAAAATCAACAAACAATGGAGATACATGTTTTTCATTGGACAGCCACAATATTTAAGAATCTCAGGGGACCTTGTAATATCTTTTAAAGTCAACCTTTTTTCTTGCCAACTGCTATGTGTGTTTAATAAGCACCTCTATGGATGGTAAAACGTGGTTAAATAGCTCAACGCTATTTTGTCTGAGTAATAAACTGTGGATAAATACATTCGTTTTCACGTTGTACACCCAGTGGCGCCACATTGTTACCTATAAAACCTAATTTTTCTTTAATGTAAGTCAATGGAACCAGACGTCTTTCCAAGCAATTTTAGACCAGTTCTGTTGGTCCATTCATCAGCGTTAATGGCAGCTGCTATGTTCAAATGATGCACAAATATAAAAATTGACCAAAAAAATGAACTTACATGTTTTTGATTTGACAGTGATGATATTTAAGAATCTCAGGGGACCTTTTAAAGCTGACCTTTTAAAGCCAATTTCATCTGATTCTACTGAATTTCTCCATAACTGAATTGTTGAAACATACACAGATTTCTTTACAGCCAGTGGTGGTGATAGGAATCAGGGGCCAATATATCTACAGTGCAAATACAGGCATTTTTTTTCACTATCCAGAACCACAAGCGACATGTGTCTTCTGATCTTTTTATACGTAATGGGGGATCACAGAAAAACAGCCATAAATTTGAAAAATAATCTGTTTTCCTGGGGTACTATTTTGCATAATGAGCATCAGACATGTTGGAATCTGCCATTTGTAAGCTCCACCATTAGAGTTCAGTGAAAGCTATCAAATGTTTTATCTCTTATTCTCTATAAAGAAAAGCTTGTATTGACAGAGGTCTGCGTTTTATTGATATGATCAACATTTCAGCCTTTATTGTGCTATTGTGTAGCCAAACTAGTCAAAAAACAACAGGACGAAACCAACGCTGCGCCATCTTGCACGAGCAAACACGTGATTAGATGTTGATTATTGCCCTTGACAAGGAGGGATCCAATATTTACGTTCCTGTGCCCTGTTCCTCTCAGGTGCTTATAAATCTGTCCGCAGCTTCTTCAGGTCTGCTACACCTGCTGGATTAGAGATATTTTTCACTCAGCATGCACTGCACTGCACTGTGCCCCCGGTTCCTTGGGTACATATTTGACTTTCAACTCAAATACAACATGTCACCGATATAAGATGGTGGAAAGTACATGCTGATGGGGGGAGCTATTTTTAGTGGGTGCTATGATGAGTTTTTCTGGCAAGCAGACCATCTTTAATGAGGCGGTGCATGCTGGGCAAACTTTCGAAACAACTCGCAAAAGCGAGTTTCAAAGGAAACTAGCTATGACGCGCAATTTAGACAGAAAAGAGAATGCTTTACGGCATCTGATGCCGGACCCGTTCCCATCGCCGCTCCAACACAAGGATCTGACGTTTACAATTCTCAGGACGATTCTTCCTGTTTATCTGCTGACACTTTTATTTACTGCTTTTATCGGTGAAGGAAGAATGGGTTCAGGCTGACAAATGGTTTCCAGACCCGTTTGCCTGACAGCAACTGTAGCACTATTCAATAAGGCTTTCATAAGCCACTAATACCTCTCTGCTACCCTCCTACAGCGGTGTTTCAAATGTAAAGCCCGTCAAGTGAAATGCCTGATCAACATTTAGCATGTGACATGTTCAGAGCACAGCATTCAAGCCTTTTTGATTTGTGTGACTGAATCCCACCATAGAGGGATTAAAGGATGTTGAGCCTGGTGCTATCTGTTCAGAGGCTCATGTAAAAACTGAGGTTAAACAGCCTGAATTACCATGCGGAGTAAATATTTCAGTAGGGACAAAGCGCTACAGGGGAGTGTTTTGTTTTTTAGCCCATCAACAGGGAGGCAGAATGAACAACTAGCTTTCTGTCTTGGTCGCGCTCTCGCTCTCTCTCTCCCTTTCTGCCCAGCCAGCGTTCAGCTGTGCTGGCCCAGCGCGAGAGTGAGGGATTTCGCATGCTGCTCTAATAAAAATCCAATATTTCTCCCCTTTCTTGCACTTGATGAAATAGGTGCAAGGCCGGCAGGAGAATACGGTGAGTGGAGAGTCGTCTCAGCTAGCCTCTGGCTTCATTAGATATATATTATGTTCTGTAGGGAAAGCAGCATGTCAAGACGAGAGAAGGTAATAACACGAGCACTTGGAGCAGAGCAAAGCCTTGTCACCCAGTCACTGCTGGCCCACACTACTCATCCTTGCTCTCAATGCAAAGCCAACGGCAGCTCGTTTAGGGCCAAAAAGAAAGACTGAAAGTGGAGACGCTTCTTCTCAGCTGGAGTCAAGCCAGCGATAGTGAACACTCTTTAGGGATGAAAGCGAGCCACAAAAGCCGAAGTTGGAATAAGTTTCCCTTCCAATGGAAAGGTCAGGTTGGATTTAATGAATTGGAGATCATGGGCTACTAGTGCTGGGTGGTATTGATAAGGTTTACAATCATAATACACTCATCGTCAAAAGAATATTTGGACCCAGAGAGAAGTGTGGGACTGCAGTGCTATTGGGAAGGAAGATAAAGGTTACCAGGAACAATAAATGATGATACATTTAGACTGATATTGAGCTACACATACAGAAGTAGTTTCTCAGCATGGCGTCGGGGTGCCATGTTTGCTAACTCAACATGCCAGACGTCTTGGGATGGAGTTGTAGTGGTTCCTAATGGTGTCCTGTGATAATCCATCCCATGCAGCTTGAATATTCTCACACAGTTCCTGCGGACTTTGCGGTAGGGGTGGAGATGGAGTGACACCAGGCCTTCTGGACATGTGATGCTTACAACAAACTGTTCATCTTGGTGCTGACCACAGTGCCTCCACAAGGATTCATTGGTTGTCTACCCACCAAGTTTCATTCCCGTCGGGTGATTCCTTCTGGGTGCTGTTCTTTTAACGATGAGTGTATTTTCCAAATACACCGCAGTATTATGGTATTTTGTGACATTTAATTAGACATTAATGAAATGAATGAAAACATGCCTCCTGAAAGGGACTGGTGCTTTGGGCTAAAGAATATGTGACAAAATTTACACAGCTTATTCTGGTTCTTTTGTTCCATTAACTTCTTTTAAAATCACACCAAAGAGAACCTTACACAGTATTGTAAAGGTTAACCAAAGAGCACAAAGCACATTTCCAAAAAAAATGCTATTTATTTATTTTATGTATTTATGTATAAACAATATGACTGAGTGAACAGTATTCTGGTATATATCAATACTGCTATAACCAAATACTCATACTGCTGTGGGACACCAAAACCAGTACAATGGTTTATACTGGTTTGAATTTCCACTTGGTGCCAGTCACAGTGTGTGATAATGATTCAGTCTGCAGGCCAGTCGGCTAAAGTTCTAGTCATACATCGGTGTTAACTTGTGCCAAACCTACATCATTCTATTACGTGTCAAGCTCAAGTTTCAGTCTCTTGAGCGCTCAAGTTTTAAACCTAAAACGTTCTCCTCTTTCCTGACAAGTTGCATCCCAGAAGCAAAGATAATGTCTTTACTAGCCATAATGTCTTTGTGTCACTCAAAAATCATGAGGAAAGCTTTATGTACACAAGGTCTGAACATATCCATTAGCTGTTTAAACAAAAGCATACAAGCTAACATGATGCGACTTGTAACTTATTAGCCTGAAACTACTAACTGTAGGCTACATTTGCACCCTCACATTTCACATCATTTCAGCATATGCCGAAAAATCACGGCAAAAGAAAGTTGTCGTTGGTAGAAGTAGTGGTATGAGTTGGTGACAAAGCTAACATAAATGAAAAGAGATCCTTATTTGTATTAAACGTCACACAGCCAGACATAGTATGGCCCCGCTGAATCTGAGTGAAGATTTGTCTTCCATTAAAAAACGGTACTCTGGTGAGGGGGAAGTCTCTTCTCCTTATGGTGAACAGCAGGGGGAGGTGTCATCAAAGGACCTTACTTATTTAGAAGTTTACAGTTATCCTGAACACTTTTACTGGACATTGTGAGTTTTCCCAGCTAAAGGAAACCTTGATAACGACATGGAGAATGTATCATCCAACACTATGGGCTACAGAGGCATTCATGTAAATACCCCCCCAAAAAAACAGTGACTGAACCTCCCGTTATCTTCTATAAACCCAGCAACTTGTTGACACCAAACGCCTAATCCCTACCAATATGCTGTGGACATGCTGCAGCTGATATACACACCGGGCCTATGTGAATTACACCAGTTGTTGTAATAACAGGGTGGAATCTAGAACAAAAAAAGCACATGGTTAAATAGAACGCCCTTCTCAGAGCAGGAATCAGAAGTGCACTGGAACAAAGTCCGGACGTGGAGCAGATCATCCGCGAGACTAAAGGGAATGCTAATATCCATCCAAACAGTTTAGCTGCCAATCTGAACCATTTTAGTTGAAGTGGACGTCTGACTGAGTGTTTGCTGAAGATGAAGGGCGCCTTTCATACATATTTGATAGATGGATAACAGTAATCGCTTTACGATTGATAAGATCAGGCTTTTTACAAAGCTTACAATTATATTTCAAAGGGTGAAGAAAAAGAGGATTGTTTTTTTCCCTAAGTTCAGATAAGGCTATGTTCAGAGGCGCGAGTTTGTCCTTCTGACATTGCCTCCTGGGGAAAACACAGCCGGGTCCAGTTTGGGCTCCTTAGGGAATCCTGCTGGAAGGTTCTCCCATCTTAGCAACTGTGGGATGCCTGCACAGGGCTGTTAGAGACATTCTGTGCTAGCATAAAAGCTCAGGTCCTGAAATGATTTATTTAAAGTGTTTTTATCGTTTTTGGACAAATCTTCGGATTTACGTGCTCCCTTGAAGGCCTCTTTTTTTGGTGCTGGCGGACAGCCAGTGTGGGTCACAGCTGTATTCCTTGCTCCCAAAATATGACTGTAGCTGGTGGCCTCATCATCTCGGTAGGGAGATTGACTTCCTTTAATGTGCTGACAGGGCACTTGCTGCGAGAGTACACTTCACCTGTTCTTGGGTCAGTGAGGGTGCACCCACACCCCCGCACAGATGGCTACAGCACTGTCTGTGAAGTTGTAAAAAGACCTGAAAGAAAAGCAATAGACTCACAGAACTGTGGAATTCTATCCCCAAGATTCATAGTGAGCTGAAGGGTCTCTGGTTTAGAGCTTTTGTCCTGATATTTTGGAGGGAAGTTGAATGTGGACAGAAGGCATTCTGCCTCAGAATGACCCAACTTGAGCCTGATGAATGGTGAATGCTGTGGGGTAATGCCTCTTGGCTTGTTTGTGCAGAGTAAGCTTGGACGTGGCAGATCACAACACCTATATTAAAATCAGACTATAACTTCACAAAACTGAGCCGACTGTAGCCTGTCAAAACTCTGTCTGAACCAACTGTAGCCAGTCAAAATTCTGTCTGAACCGACTATAGCCTGTCAAAACTCTGTCTGAACCAACTGTAGCCAGTCAAAATTCTGTCTGAACCGACTATAGCCAGTCAAAATTCTGTCTGAACAGACTGTAGCCTGACAGAACTCTGTCTGAACCGACTGTAGCCTGACAAAATTCTATCTGACCCGAGTGTAGCCTGACAAACTTCTGCCTGAACCGAGTGTAGCCTGTCAAATCTATGTCTGAACCATGTGTAGCCTGTCAAATCTCTGTCTGAACCGACTGTAGCCTGACAAACTTCTATCTGAGCCTGACAAAATTCTGTCTGAACCGAGTGTAGCCTGTCAAACGTCTGTCTCAATCCAACTGTCACTCATCCAAATTCTATCCAAATCCAAATGCAGGCCACCAAAATTCTGGATAAAGTTCTGACTGAGTCTGACTGTGACATACATAGATTCTGTCTGAACATGACTGCACTACATCTGAATTCTGCCCGACTGTAGCCTGACAAAATCCTGTCCAAACCTGACCTACCAAAGATCCACTGGTTTCAGACAGATATTGCACTACGGTGAAAAGATCAAAAGGAGGGCCGAGGTGAACAGACACAGAGAAAGCAAGAGGGTGCTGAGGAACAGTTGAGTATGGGGGACAGTTGCATGTGCAGTGAGATTGCTTAGCTTGGCTGTCCTCTGGCAAAATTCTGTCTGAACCTGACTGTAGCCTGGCCAACCAGAGATGAAATAAACATTCAAATTTCTTAAACTAATGTCTGTTGAGTTACCTTGTAGTGACAAAGATAGCTGCTGAGCAAAAATTAAATTTGTAAAAAATTAAGGGCCAAAGAATCAGCTATCCAAAATATCCTTCCATAGTCCACTAGGGCTAAAAGCAGGCCGAAGTACATTGAAGGTGGGAGACGGGATATAAGACTCCCAAAAGTGTCATCCAAAGTGGGCGTAAGTATTTCAAACTCTTCTCTTGCCAAAGTGGTAACTGAGGTGAATGGAGGAAACAAGTCAGCTCTGACAAACAACGAAGTTTGGGGACAGTGCCATGCACAGCGGGATCACTCTGCTCGTCTGTGCAGACTGTGCCTGCGACAGGACGTAACCCTGTGGGTGTCTGTCCACTGTGCGCCTGTCACACACAACAGCACAAGGTCATTGAGAAAGTGTGTGTGCAAGAGAGCGAGAGAGTGCAGAGAAGTTACTATTGTTCCGACAACTTGCGCACACACGGTCATCTTTAATTGCACTGACATACTAGTGATGCAAACCACCACTAAAGGCCTGGATGCGCTTTCCATCTGCAAAAACGACAGCACGAGGGACGGGTTTCATTTATCCTCGTATGGGAGGGAAAAAGGGGGCCATCTTGGGCTTTCCATTTGCAACAAGGGGTTTTACGCCGGATGTCAGTACGGATCTAGATCTCTCTCACTCCATTAGCAGAATCCTCCTTTACCAGCTTCTGCTGATGCCCTGTCGCTGAGAATTGCTCTGTTTCTGCAGCTTGAGTCATCCCATGATGCAATCAGAGATTTGTCATGTTAAACCACAGTGGCGTCCTCTGTCACATCGGGGCACAAAAAGCCCCCGCCCTGGCAAATGACGAGTACCTCTAAAACACACACACACACACAGAAGCACAGCACCTCTATCCACCCAAATGTGTTTGGCCGCTGTCAGCGCAGCACGTATCGGAGGCCATTACTGTAATAACGGGTGGCGGGTCCTACTTTAAAAAACGACGATGGCGCCTTAGTGAGGCAGCCACGGGACTGCTCGGGGATTGGCACTTTAAACAACTCACTCCAATTACCAGCATTTTCATTCCATTACGGCCTTCCACCAGCGCCCGTCTCCCCCGGGGCCCTCTCCCGCTCCCCCGGACCTGTGTGGGCGGAATTAATTGGTTGTGTTCCGACACGTGTGAGCTTGAAACGCCATCGACTGCAAATCGAACGCAGCCCTCTTGTCTGTTGTGCTTCTATTTATTTTACTTCTACTTTTTTTTTTTCTTTTTCGGATGAAGGCATTAGGGACATGGCTGGTAGAGGACTTTACCCAACATTACTTCATCTCTTAAGTACTAATGGCCTGTCTCTTAGTGAAGTCTGAAAGTACTATGAACGAAAAAACAACACACAACAAAACCAAAACACATCTTGCTGCTGTGCACAGAATGAAATCGCGAAGCTTTTTAGCGCGTCCTTTGGACCGTGTATTCCTGCACTCGCTATTTCTCCACGGCATGATCATTTGAGCATCGACTCATTGTGTCGTGGCTGGAGGCTGCACTTCTGGCTCGGGCTGTCTGCTCTCCACAGTCATTTTCCATCTTTAACAGGTCTTATTCAGTCCTGCAGTCCCTGAACCACTGACACAAGCATGAGTTGTTGTTGTAGCCTTCAGCTGAGAAATGACACATTAGCAACGGTCAAAGCTTGATACGCCCACTTTAGGGCTGGACAAATTTCGATCCATATTTTTTGCACTGTTCGCCCACTTTAAAGAAACGCAGGAGGTGAATGATGTTTTGGGGGAACGAGGCGGCGCTGGAAATAAGCAAACAGCGAAACTAGATTTATTATTCCCTCTAATGGACAAAATGCATTACAATGCCATTGGTGATATGTAGTGGCACTACAGAGAGTTCTTTTGCCATTAATGCAAATTAATGGCTGGCGACGTAAAGGGCCAGTTCGCTTACTTATTTTGAAGCCTTTCAGCCTCAGCGCTTTCAGAGACACTTGGCTAACTGGAAAGTTTTTTTTTTATCACATTTAAACCAAGCAGTGTGGTGAATAACAAACTCGACTTCAATTAAAACATACCCAAAGATACAATTTTCAAACGATGCTCCACTTCAACTGCATGTGTGGCCTGAGGGGTAGAAACTCAGACTCCAGCCTTCAATCTATCACGACTCAACATAAACCGCAGAAATAACAAGTTTGCGTTCAGAGGCTCCATAAAAAAGTGGGGGGGGGGGGAGCAATGAAATTAAAAGTAGCTTGCCGAGATGTGTGTAGAACACATAGAACTAAATGATTACCTTAGCTTTGGGGGAACGTGGAGTTCGGTGCTTCTTATTACAGATACAGTTCCAGAGAGGGGGAAGTACCGAAGCTCATTTAAGTTGTGCATCTATAGGGGTGGGGTGGGGGGGAAGCAAGCCAGGCAAATTCATGAAGTGGAAGACCACTTAGACTCTAAAATATTGCCTCCTAAACCATGTTTACTTGTTCGGCCCCTGACCCCTTGGGGGAGGAGGGTGCAGCAGGAGCCGAGAGGTTGGAGCCGAGAGGAGAAAAGAACAAGGGCTGAGGAGACATTCCTGCGGAGCCACCTCCACTAACCACACAAATGCGTGCGCCTCCCCCCGGCTGGCCTGAGACTCCACAAGTGGGCACATGTGAGGGCAATTACTCTAAGTGGATGTGTTTGGCTACTTGTCATGCTAAATTACACAAGTTTCTGAATTATGGGCCATTTCCATTCTTTTTTTCTGCCCCGTTCTCCCTGCCTCACCTCTTAAATGGTTTGATACTGACACTGCAAAACAAGGCTTGGCACAGTTGCTAATTGCTGTGGCGATGCGTATAAATGCAAATGGAAGCATTTTTGGGCTTTTTTACCTGCAACACAATAAAAAGTCATAACGTTTGGGTGGAGGATAAACGGCCAGATACACATTCTTCTGCGCGGAAGCTGCCAGAGTGAGGCTCCAGGCCTTTTTTGATTGAACACTTTCACTTTAAGATGTAGTATGAAGGGCCCTCAAATCCCTTACGTGTGATCTAGCATTCTGCATGTCCATCCCTCCTTTAGTTTCCATGGTAAACTCCAAAACAGGTCACAATCTGGGAAGGGGAAGAGCATGCTCCTACACCCACACATACAGCGAGAGGCTAAATGCAAACTCTTAATCAGGAAATAAACTCTTACTGATACACAAACAGCGCAGAATCGATCTTGTAGAAATGAATTTTTGCATGAGTGCAAGGCTGACTCATTCACTCAGACACAGAGAGAAGGGCCATTTTCTCATGTGATTCATTCTGTAATCATTCCACTTGTGCTTTCCTAATTGCACCTCACTTACAATGGAGCAGTGGCAGTAACTGAACAAACTGTCCCTCTCCAAAGAGTCCATTTCTCTCTCTCTCTCTCTCTCTTTCTCTCCTGTGCTCTCTCTCTCTCCAGTCTTTCTCTTGTCATATCCTCTCCATCGCTACCCTTCTCTGTCACTCTCACTCACTCTCCTGTCTTCCTTGTCAATTCTCCCCATCTCTTTGTCTCTATTTCTCTCTTATCGTTATGCTCTCTCTCTCACTCTCCTCTCAGTCATTCTCGATTTCTCCTTCTCCTTCTCCTTCTCCCAGGGCACTTAAGCGTGACCCACTGAGTGGGCTGTGGACTCAGGTAAATCACCTTTCAGATTTTTTGGAAGAAAGCATATCTCCCTCCCCACCGATTGAATGTCACTCCCTCCCAATAACTCACGCTGGAAGTGCCTGGACGCCAGCAAGCCCACAAATCACACCCCCAATTAATATCCACCGCTTGGGCCGGCGTGAGCTTTTACAGCTCCTACGCTTTATAGCTTTAACATTGATCACCGTTCTTCAACAACAAAAACGCATGCTTGTTTATCGGGCCCGCGTGTTGCTTAGCCACTGATTAAAACGTCTGTCCAGCACAGATGGTGGAAAGGAGTTAACCAGTAGAAGTTAGGGGCTATCACTTGCTAAACTATTCAAATGTAATTATGCAATGACTTACAAATATCATATTATAACATGCTAATAAACACAGAAACCAAACCACAGCACACGTTTCCACTGTGCATCAGTCCATTTCAGACTAACTCCGTCCCCTTAGCTCGCTTTTTTGAATGTAGCAGCGAATGACTTTTACTGACAACAGTTTGTCAACGTATTCCTAAGCCCTTGTGGTGATGGAGTCCTTGGCCATGTACGTTACTCGCTGAGATTCCTCCAGATTCTCTGAGTCTTTTGATTATACTATGCACTGTTAAGCCTGACATAGCCAAAATCATTACAAACGCTCAATGAAGAATGCTGAATCCTTAAACTGACTAATCGACCCATCATTACTCATAAAGGCCTTTCTTGGATGCTTATTTCATACTCAAGCATGATTACATCACCTGTTGGATAGTCTTAGACTACTACTGCTCCAAGTTCTCTGGAACTGTTGCAGGAACCAGTTTCTGAATGAGCATATATTTAACAATGAGGCTAATGCAAAACATTAAACATTCGTGTCTTTGTAATATTAGATATATTAATATTAGAATTTAAAAACAGGCCCAAATAGATTTACACATTTTAGCTTGTATCTGCATTTCACGTAATCTTCTACACGTTTTGAAACTGTATATTTTACAGTATTGTGGAAAAAAAAGATAAAGGATGTTTTATACCGACAGAATAGTACGCACCAAAATGACTACACTAACTTTCAAAGACTGCATGCACAACCACAGAGTTCCATCAAATTAAACAAATAAATCACAACAAAATAAATTCTCTTCTGCTTGCAAACACAAATGTTACAAAGGTTACAACCAGCTACATGTAAACATAGACCCCAGATAAGACTCAGGCCCCTGCCCTTCTGCCCTCTTTCTGTACAAATGTGTATTGTAAAATCACCAGACAAAAATGAGTCACCTGTGACTGAAACGTACCTACTAGAGTGTAATACCTCCACAAACACCAATAACAGCTGTTATTGGCATGGACTGGATTTGGCATGGACTGGACAGGTTTCTGGATGTAGGCCATTCTAGCATCAAAGAATTGCACAGTTGGCTCCAGATTTGGTGGATGCCTTCCCTGATACAATTCTGAGGGGAATTTCCTGTAGACTGGGATTTTAGCTGCTGCTGCTAGACCTGTATGACCGTACGCTTCCATACACCTGCAGATTCAGCTACTTCCTTCACACTATGGTCTACATTCACTGCACTGTACCACCTCTTCTCAATCTATGAATCCCTTCACTCACACTCCGCAGGTATTTATGGCCCCATCATCCTTGGGCAGCGCCATCTGCAGGAGCCTGAAGTTACTACCACCTTAAACACGTAAGGTGACTCATTTTTTTGTCCACTGAGCTTATATTGCTCCCCTAATGCTAAAGATCTAACTCTGTGAGGCACAATTGACTGACCCTTGCCCCAGGAATGGAATTCTTGGTTCAGCTCGGGTCCCACAAGCTTCATCACCGTTGACACTGTTGACCTCAGTGGATTCTGATATGTTGCTCAGATGCACACATCAATACGGTGTTGGACGTTCCTCTGATAAAACATCGATAATGGCTCTTTAAGAAAGCAGTTTGGGTATTTTGTGGTTAACACATAATGCTACACATAATGTGAGCAGTGAGTAACAATAGTAACTAATAATAACTCCAAACTGAATTTGCTATTGTAAAAAACACACTAATGAATGCAGTGTGGATCTGTTGTGGACCTGCTTATAAACCAGTTATAACTCTATGGTACCGACTAACAGTTATCTACAGTAATTGGATGTCAAACTGGTTAACACCATAGTCAAGTATGCTGGAGGTCAAGGCTCAATTTAGTTCAGTTTTTGATTGCTTTTTGTTGCCACTGGAAAGACTCAAGATGCCTGCTTTCTTCTGAAAGACCTCTGGAGAAGACTGTCCACTGTGTGCTGCAAGTCAAATTAATGAAATAAGTTTAATTGACATTCAGGCTCCCATTTTTCCCCCAGCCCCCTCTAAAACATTTATGCATCAGTCTGGTTACAAACAGCTCTTCTAACTAAACCTTTCTGCTTGATGAGTTACGAATGAGTGATGGCTCATATCATTTCCATCATGTTTTTGTTATTGTTGGCGATAACCGTGATTTCTAAGAACTACAAAAAAAAAAAAAAAAAAGCGGCTTGATGTTAACATTAGTCTCCAGAGAGGGGGGTGTCCGACGCAAACTGGGTCGCAAGCCCCTGCAGCAGGTTCTTTAATCGGCTAGAGAGAGTTTAATAGAAGTGGATGAGGAATTTACTCAGATCTGAAGAAAAGGTTAGTGGTGGGAGGCAGCTGATCACAACCGATTAGAGAGGCCTGACAAACGAGAGTGAGGCTGTGTGTGCGCTTCAGCAGGAAACAGCTCTTTTCCTGCTGTCCTGGCATCAGCTCCAGTTTATTCAGACCCAGACATAGGTCATTCCACCATAACGCTACAAAGCTGGTCTCGGATCAGCTTGACAAGACAACATTTGCCTCCAGCACAGAGACCATAGAGATTGGAGGCTGGTGGGAAGCGAGGCCGCATCCAGTGCGGCTGTGGCTGATGATTTGACAGGGTGGCTGATGGGTTTGGCCCACGCGCAGCAGGACCACAGAACAGCTATAAAGAGCTGCTTTGTTAGCTGTCACTCACAAGCGCAATTTGAGACGGCAAGGACACCAGGAAGACAGGACAGTCTGGCACGGGCCGGCCAGTATGCTTAGGATGGTCCTGGGCAACTTAGCAGGTGCAGAAGGTCAAGGAAGAAACGTATTTGCAGACAGGATTGAGAGCCAGGAGAATTCAGTCCAAATTTGTCTGAATTTATGTGCTTTAATAAGATGCACTCATCCTTTTTTGTGTGGGGTCTATCCGTGAAGTCTACTGGACACACTAAGGCAAATTAGTGATGCAGTGAATCTTCTTGGCTGAAACGTGTAAGGGAGATATGAACTGGCTCACATATAGGATGGCCTTTTTTATGTAGTTAGTTTAATTAGTACATGCTTTTGGTCACCTTCATGCATTCCCATAGCAGCGCCATCTGAGAACCGAGCAACTGGACAAACATGATGCCTGATTGTGTATGCTGTACTCTTGGTGGCTATAATACAGCACCATTTTCAAGCTAATAACCTAGTCACAGTGATAACTAGCCAAGCTAAAATACAGCTTCCACACGGTGGGGTTAGCTTTTGCATGTAAACCATGGGAGAAGATCATATCCCTCCCAAAAAAATTTGGGAAGTTTCAATGCAAGTCATCAAAAATGTACAATAAGTTTCAGGGAATCAAATATATTTGAATTTCAATTATTCTAATCTAGGCCTGTGATTACACATGGAATCATACACAAGGGTACCATGTTTGTCACAGCCTCTTTTCACTAATCATATTTGCTTTTGAAGCATATTTTACCAGATTTATTTAGCGACTGCTACAACTAGAGCTTCAGTTGTAATGTTTGTACTATATGCAAGCACCTTGTTGGACAGTGAGTTTGTGCCAGATCACCGCTTATCACTTTTGGCTGAATTGCGGTAGGTGTTTTCCATTTGCAGTTTTCATTTGCATTTATGACAAAAACAAATACCAGCAAAAAACTAAATGAGTTGTGCACATTCAGCATACTACAAACCTTATCACAGCACTGCAGTTTTGCCTGTCTATTTGCTTACCTATGACAATAATTATGTTGTATTTATTAACGTGAAAATGATGTACAACTTCACTAAAGTCAACACATTACTGTGTTCCAGTGTTACACTTAAGGTGGCATGAAGTGTCTTTGGGTAAGCTAAGAGTGAAATATCATTGTCTCAAAATTTCTAAATTTGAGGTCACAAATGGCCAGTTGGTTTGACATATTCATCAGTTTGGTGGATTTAGAAGCTTTCTAAAGCCTGGTAATGACATTCTCCAGAAGTAGTCGGAAGGTGCCAGAACAGGAGGCGCTCAAGCGCACAGCCGTTCTGCAGAAATCTGATTACAGCGCAAGCCCTGTCTCTATCTGAATCAAGATTCAACACGAGGGCAAGAAGCAAGCGGCGTTGTGGCACAAAAAAAAAAACAAAAAAACAAACAAACAAGCAAACAAAAAAAAAAAACAGATAAGGGTTGCTGGCTGTATGGAAAGCTCGTTCACCAGGCCGCTGTTTATCTAGCGTGACTGACTCATCTCACAGAGCAGAGACCAGGCTTCAGTCTCACACACCAGCTCATTAGCCAACGGTCAGATACATACACACACTCACATACACACAAACACAAACACACACTTCGTCATGCACGGAGGTATGAATGCATATAAGCCCACACATGCACACAAATGCATACATGAAAGTGCACTGAAATGCAGATGCAGCCAGATACTCCACCTACGGGTGGGCAATGTAATGGTAGAATGCTAATACTACATGATTATACTCGGCAGTCCCGCTTCTTAAGCAGGCGAATCATCTTGCATCTATCACCTCACAAATAAAAAAAATGAACAACGCTGCTGTTATATTACTGTTTGAAAATGACTGAATTTTTATTTTTTTTTTTTTTTTCACTTATTTTGATTATTTACATTTTATTTATTATATTTTTATTGCCTGTTTTTTTATTACATGGCTTTTTTTTATTAATGTTTTGCTAATATACCATGTTCCAGCTTATCAACCAAACATCACATGTAAAAATGTCATATGTATATACTGTAACAAAGTGTCGTGATGTCAGTTTTTTCCCAACCCTGTATCCATCCCACGATGCCAGGGAATCCCACTCCTGCAGCTGTGTCACTCAGGATGCTGCTTCCACCATTAATAAAGCACTGAAATGTATGTCCGAAGTGCACTAGCATTTCTGAAGCTGCTGCTCAGTGGTGGGCGATGGCTAAGAGATATGTTTTTGCATCTGTCCTGTATGACCACAGTGTAAACAGCAGTGACACAAACAGAAAGAGAGGAAGGAAGAGCATAGAAGAAGAAAATGTTCATGGTCACATTCTATTTGGGCCGAGCGGAATGGAGAGCTGTCTGGCGGTCTTAATATAGGCTTCCTGTGCAGGCCACTTTTCCATGCCCCTGGGGTTGTTTTTCAAAGGTTTACATACTTGCAGTTGTAGAAACTCCTCTGGGACTTCTTCCACTATTGTTAAAGAGAGTTTATGTTTCCTGAAAGCAGTCTGTTATGACCGTGTTTGTGTGTGTGTGTGTGTGTGTGACTCACAGGCGATGCGGACGTGGGCCTTGCGGCTCTTCGTGGTGCCAGCCGAGCTCCAGGCTACGCACTGGCACCAGAAGTCCTCCAGGCCGAAGAGTTCTTCCACCTGCTGCCGAGTTATCTCAATACTGGCCTCTCTCACCACAAGCCCTGGGGGAGAAAGAGAGAGAGAGACAGAGAGGAGACAGAGACCGTATCAGTACATAATTCACCACATACAGACAGTAGCATAAAAGGTTTGCAAAGGATTTTTGTTTTTGAGAACCAAATATGCAGCAAAGCATGACTGCGAGTTCCTAAACCTACATTTGTCACTGTAGCTTCTGCTTGTATTTCCAAACCAGCCCACTGACCAGATGGTCCAGGGTAAGCGAGCTGGCCTCACGCTTTTATGCATAAGGTTTAGGCCAGGGATGCACCGATCCAACTTTTCCAGTTCCGATACCAGCACCGATACATAAACTTTGCATATTGCTCGATACCTGGTACCGATCCGATACCATTGCTGAATTAATAAACTGTAAACTACAAAAGGTAGGAGAGACTTAAGTCATCAGAATTGACATGAACGATACTTACCTAAGCCTGTAGACCTAAATACACTATTTTACAAAAAGTATTCAGTCACCCATCCAAATAATTGAATTCAGGTGTTCCAATCACTTCAATGGCCACAGGTGTATAAAACCAAGCACCTAGGGATGCAGATTGCTTCTACAGACATTAGAGAAAGAATGGGTCGCTCTCAGGAGATAGGATGCCACCCGTGCAACAAGTCCAGTCATGAAATTTCCTTGCTAATAAATATTCTACAGTCAACTGTCTGACCTCAACCCGTCAGAACACCTTCGGGATGAATTAGAGTGGAGACTGCGAGCCAGGCTTTCTCGTCCATCATCATCGGCCCCATGGATCGGCCTAATTCTCCGATACCCGATCCGGCCAATTTTGTTAATATCAGAAGCGATATCCGATCCTAATATTGGATCGGTGCATCCCTAGTTTAGGCTAAATAAATAACTAGAAACTGTAGAAACAAAAAGACCACTGACTACAACTGAATCCCATATGAAGCCTCTCAAACCCTTGCTATGTAATAAAAGCATTGCTGTGCTGCACAGCTAAAACAAATCCTACACCTACAACTAACGTCATCCTTTACATGAATTCAACGCAGGCGTGTAGCAACAGAAACCAGCCACATAATTGGCTTACTGCGCAACGGTGGCAAAGTGCAAGGAGGCAAACCAGAAAAAAACAAGATGAGTTATCATAGCCCAGAAATATCATACGACTGCGCCTCATCCATCCATCATTACTATCGCACATTACGTGCATATTATTCCGCCATAACGCGGTCTTCATAAAGCCGGCCCGGACGGAGGGCTGAGAGTTGGGCTGTGATTTTGCCGTTCCGCTGTGGGTCTGGCGCGGATCGAATGCCAGGATGATTGAGCTGTCCAGGGCCTTTGGAGGCGGATTTGGGGCCGTCATGGCAGCCAGAATCCTGTTTGCTAACCCCTCTGATTATTGTTCATCTGGGCCCTGCAGTCTCCAAACAAATGAAGGCGGCCCACGGCCGGACCCCCTCGGCCCCCAGATTAGCCAGGCTGGGGAGGGGCCGTGGCGTTGCTCCCGTGCTCATTTCTTCTTTTCTCATCCCTTCATCCCTCAGTAGACTCATTTATTACAGCGAGGATTAGAGCAGCGGAGGTGTGTGAGCTTGGGGCTCTGCGGATGAGGGCTGGTATCGGTAAACGAATCAGGGAACGCTAAGTATCGTATCATATCATCTCTTTCTCCCTCTCTCTCCCTCTCTAAATAGAGGTGGGAGAGCACCGCTCTATGCAGCTGTCATGCTCTTGCAGAGGATGGAATTACTCCTAGCACTGCAGTGAGTTTTTCCATGAGCACTGCAGGAGCTTTTGTGTGCGCGCCTGTCTGTTTCATGTTTTTGTACAGCGCTGTTAACAAACATTTTATGGCATCTGGAAACAGAAATAACCCAAATTTACTTTGGACTGAATGAACTGTTACTGTACTTAAAGGCGTAAATGTAGAAAACTGTATGTAGATTAGGAGCTGGGAAATAAAACTATATAAGCAATATAAGTTTCCTCTATAGCAACACAACAAAGGTACGATAAACGTTCAATATGACAGATCATTCTCACTTGTCCGCTTACTAGCAGCAGCACTAGTAGCTTCAAGAAAAGCCACACTTCTCAGTTGTCGCTACTAGAGGGCGCACTTTTGGGTTCTTCGACATGATTCACGGAGAGAGGGAGATGGTGAGAGAGAGCAAGAACTAAAATGCAGTTTGAGTGGACCGATCAACAATCTGTTCTCCTGAGACCAAATGTGAGTGACAAGATAAGTGGCGTACTGTACTGGTCTAGAGCAAACTCACTTTTATCTCAACAAACTTCAATCACTTCGGCTCAACACAACTACAGCTAAAGCGCCCTGTGTGTTACCCACTCAAACAGTCATAGTTTAGTAGATGTGCATTCCTAAGCTGCAAAAGTAACAGGAAGAAGTGGTTAATACTGTTATAGCACTGAGTAAACTGTCAAGTAAACTGAGTTTGTGTGGAATAGGAGAGAGGGAGAAAGCTAGCTAGCTGTTTTAGTAGCTGGATAACATGATCAGCTTAACCAAACTGAAGTTACTGTACTAAAGTACTATAGCTACAGCGATCAAACAAGACCGAAAGCACGGCTTTGAGGGGAAACACACTTAAAGGAGGCTGTGGTATGTCTGGTGTGGGAGAATCGCACTGGAGTTGATTGTCAGACAGTGCCAGATTTAATGCAGTTCTGCCACCATCAGACTACCAGATCAGAACAGAGAAATGTCCGCTAGCTTGTGTTGGAGCACCGTGATATGCTGTGGCATGGATGTGTTAGGAGCGATAGGGGTGGTGGCGTGTGCTCCATGACTGACGTACTGAGCCAGCTAATGTTTGCTGGTCATACTAAACAGATTAACCTAGCACTGGTCACCACACAGCTAGATTCCCTCTCTCCCATAGTAGATTGTGAAGTTCCGCTGGCCAGTGTTTTCCTGTTCTGACCATAAAGAATAGTTACCCAGAAAGCAGCTCGTTTCATTCTAGGGCCAATTCATAGGGTTATAAATGGGTGTGTAAAAACAGCATCTGGACATTTTTCACCCTGACCGACTCAAAGTCACCGAGATTTAAAATGCAGAATAAATCTATACTATGGCACCTTTAACATTCTGATGCACTCTGAGACTAAACTGCAGGGGTGACTGCTGTGGAATAATTTAGCTTAGTTTAGTTTTGTAGGTATTTTGCCTGTTTTGTTAAAAGGTAGTTGCTTATCTATAGTCAGGGTCAATTTTCAAATAAGAGTTAAGAAATGAAATATTGTGTCAGATTATAAATGCTGTAGCTGTTCTGTGTTTAGGGGAGAGGAGGGATTCTCTGTCAGAACTTCTGATAGCAGACAACCCCACCCTTAAAGTAAAAACTCGCAAATCTACACAATTCTACACATGCATGGCATATTAACTATTTAAAAGGGCGAACCGCAACACATTTTCCTGTATTTTAAAAGTTACAAATGTTGTACAATTGTAAATGACAATTTACAAGGTTTTTACAGCATCTATATATATAGGGGTCACTGCAGTTAGTTTATATACACGCTTGTACACGCTGTGTATATACACGCTCATATACACGCGTATATATATATGCTGTACAATTTTAGACATGTTGTTCTTTATCAAGCCTTTTAAAGCAAGAACACTATCTGATCTAAGATCAGCTTTCATCAGTCAATGTAATTCTATTCCGTGCTATATAAAAGTTGTAAGCTGACCCCAGGTCAGCAGTTTTACTCTGATAAGATAAATATGGATCGCTGTACATAAGAAAATGCAGTTTAACTTACATGCTATGTGAAATGTGGCCCGATAGCCCTGTCTGTGGACGATTTTGAATAAAGCGGTTTCATTCAAAACAACAAACTGCACAAACAGACACACTGAGCTACTGCAGTTCGGCTCATTCATGTTAACTGGTGCCACAATGCGCACTGAAACTAAACTGAGGCAGTGATGTACATGGTAGGACAATATGGTCTCTCTACAGCCTATTGTACACAGACAGTTTTGAAAAATCACTATGTTAAAGTTTAGAACTGAATGAACTGAATGAAGCGAGTCGGCATAAGCTGACTTTGGTAGCAAATGTGTTGCCTACGGCCTGCATGTATTTACTCATGTAGGGGAATTGGTTGTGATTGGCTTTCTGTGTGTGAAGTCATGTCAAGTCAAGGTTTATTTATATAGGGCCTTTTACATAACATGTCGTCACAAAGCAGCTTTACAGAGAATCCAGGTCCAAACCCCCAATGACCAAGCCAAGGGCGACAGTGGCAAGGAAAACCTCCCTTAAAGCAAGAGGAAGAGACCTTGAGAGGAGCCAAGACTCAAAAGGGGAACCCATCCTCCTCTGGTCCACACCGGACAGCAGAACAAGCACAAAAGCAAAATAAAGAGGATATGACATCACAATTATGTCCATATGTAAGATTATCTGTGCCTAAAAAAACGTTAAAATCACATGTGGAATCTGCTAGGGCGGAATGTTTAAGTGACCAATGACTGTGTCCAACCGCCACCACGCCAGACCCTCATTCATTACCAGTTTGAGCCGTTTGTTCATTAGCACTTATCACTGGCAGCATACCCTAGGCTTACATAGTATCAGCTGGTATTAGTCCATTTTCATGAGCACAGTATCAGTGCAACCCTAAATACATACCGTGGGCACATGAATGATCCTGTGTCCTTACACTGTATAAATACAAGTGTGCGCGTGTGTGGCATGTGTAGGTCTCCCTGCATGTGTGACATTGCCCAATGAGCCCCGGAGGGCTTCCAGGCACATGTGCTGAATCACTTGCAGAGCCGGAGACAGCAGCCTGAGAAATAAAGCCAGAATAATCCTCCATGCAAATGATGCTTGCTCTCCTCTCCTCCATTAGCCTTCCCTCTTAGTTCGTTAGCTTCTCTTCCTCCATCCTCACCGCGCAGCCCTCTCTCCTGTCCCCGCAGTGGTTCCAGGAGGTTTCTGGGAGTTTACTTTTCCATGTTTGCTGTCTGTAGCGGAGGGGCGGAGTTTGGGGTGTAGCGGCTTTCTGCACCCGCTGCACAGCAGCTTAGCGCTCATGCAGTATTTAAAGAGGAGAGCTGGGAGGCTGCGAGAGGAGGAGGCGAGCTGCCAATCAGGTGTTTAGAGGTCTTTAGGCTTCATTTCGCCTGTAAAACAGTTCTGGGACTGTGTGGATGTTTACTGTGTGTGAGGGAGAGAAAGAGATAGACCTCACAAGACCTCAGATACTGTTGCTGCACTGTAGAAAATCAATAAAGAAATTATTAGAAAGAAAAAGGAAAATTCTTACTCGACAGAAAGTACACGTTATTCAGCACAGAGAAGATGCTGTCAAGCAAAGGTTTTCATCTTTGATCCCGAAGCACTGCTTCAGGTGTACGGGTTGCTTAACATTTCAGCATACCGGGGAAAGGCAGGATAACAAACTCTTGTTACTCTACACGACTACACTGTTTTTATGTGGCGACGCTTCCTGAATGGAACCAAATCATTTTGGTTTTACCTTTTATTGCCGAATAAAAGTACTTAGCTAATTTAAGTCAACCTGAGAATGCAATTAGCCAGCTGGTTAACTAATGTAAACTAAACATCCAAGTTGTCATTTACTAGTTTTGATCATTTTAGACAAATATGACACCTAATTATGAATCCTAAAGCTGCTGCATATGTTTGATTGTGAGTTTTGGAGAAAGCTAGGTAAACGAATATTCAAGGTCAACTAATGAGTGAGCTTATGTAGCCAGTAAAGGCACTGAAATGTTGAGCATTTGGACCTTCTTGTAATCTGAATAATAACCAAAGCGTGTGTTTGTACGTTGCAGGTTTGGTTCCATGTAAAAGTGAACCCTGGGGTAAGAATGCAGCTAGTCTAGCCCTGGTGCACACCAAATAAGTGGACCAAGGAGGCCACCTGAGGAGGTCAGTCTATGGCCACTGCTACACAAAATCTGGTGCGATTTATTGAGACGCCAATTCTCTGAATGAGTTACAATCTCCTCTCTACATACTTTCTTTGGTTCCTGCAACAGATTCATTTCTGACTCTTTTTTATTTTGACTTTTTGCCAGTATGTTTTCTGTCTCTTCATGAGCTATGCAAGAGAGTAGAATGGGTAGTTTAGTTGTGCCAGAAGCATATTGGAAGCCATCGCAAAGCACTCCATATACATACATATCACATAACAATAACATTGCCATGTGCCAAACTGTCTGCATTTTAGAAAAGCAACACGCTGCTCAAAGTGTTGCAGTGATTCATGTTGCAGGAAAAACAAGTTAACATGCTGCATCTCACAGCTTTATAATATCACGGGACATTAGAATATCACAGGGCATGCATAAAACTCAGTCGCTACCACTGTTTAGACATTCCGACTGACATTATCCTAGTTATTTCAAAAATATATATACATCATAAAACTCTGACAAATCAATCGCAACTTTATATGACTTTGTATTTGATGTAAAGTACAGTACCAGTCAAAAAAATTAAGACACAGCCAACTAAATGGATGTTTGGTTATTTTGAAGACTCTACAGGCTTACACTTAAAAGTTCCAACTGATGAGTCTAAAATAATAAATATCCTTAAATACCACATATACTCTTGATGTGCCACAGTATTATATTTTTGACATATCTCCACCTCTATATTTAGTTGCGCCAAAAACGTTTCCTTTTTTTCTGCGCAGTGTAAAAGCTCTAGTTTCTCTTTCAGTTTAGTGAATATTCATGATGGACAGACCAATAGAATTGCTCAAAAACTGCTTAGAAAACAGTCTTGTTATATCAGCCTACACTGCAAGGTAAGAAAGCTGTTTTATCCCCCTGTAAAGTTAAATTTTGGAGGTTTTTAAGGTGGACTGTATAATTCCATGAGTGCTATTTTATAGTTTGATGTCTTTACTTATATTCTAAAGTAAAACATTAAGCTAAAAAACAAGGAAAACCTTCTATTAGTAGCAGCGTCTGAATATGTGACAGGTAGATGTCAGAGGTGAGAGGTTCAGATGTCAGCCTGAAATCTAAGCAAACTAAGCAAAATCTTGCGTGCACTTATTCAAGTAATCTTTCCCGTTAGTACATTTACTTGTATTGAAGTGAATTACCACTACAGTAACTGCACTCTTACCCTTTCAGGACTCTGTACTCATCGGTCTTGGACTGGTTTTCATATTGCTCTTTATATTAAGTTGATTCTCTAAGAGGACAACCACAGCAAGATATATTTACTTGAATATCTCAGTTACAAATCTCCAAAACTGAACTGAAGAGTGACTATTCAAGACATTATTAGGAAAGGTGTTCCTCTATGTACGCACACTCAACGAGGAACTACTGTGAAAGGCTAGCATCCACTATTCATGTATACAATTTTTAAATACTCATTCAAGCGCTGACAATACAGCCACTCTCTACTGAGATGGAACCGGGACATCAAAGCTTGACAGGAAATAATGATGAAATGTTAGAAAAGCTGGATACACACACACACAGACACACACACACACACACACACAGACACTCACACACACACATATAAATATATACACACACACACACGCACACATGCACACACACAGACACAGACACATATACACTCACATACACACATGCACATACACACATATATTCACACACACTTTATTTGTGTCACTTTATCCTGTGTAGTAGCAAAATCGCAACATGGCACAGTAAACAATCTTAAAAGACAGATGCCACATGTCACACCAGTACTCATTTACCTCAGGAAGTAAGGAACATGGTGAACGAAAGAAGAGCTGATGGCTGGGTGTTGTGGGATTCACTTTTACAGGAAAAGAGCCCCCTTGCTCCTTCCTTCCCACCCTCTCTCAGGAGAAGTTAACTCTACTGCTCACTGACATGTGACGTAATTGACCTTGTTTATGAACCGCTGTGACTATAAATTATTGAGACCTGAGGATCTCCACACTGTATTTTTCTTTCTCTGAGCAGAGGGGAAAAAAGGAAAAGGGGAAAAAAATCTATGGGAAAAGGAAGTGAACACAGGGAAGCTCGGGGCAAGAACGGCAAATACGAGTGCCCTCTTACCTCACCTTACATCATAAGCCTGGTCTGAATTTAAAATCACGCCATTACCTTTTTTTTAGCATATATTTCAATGTTACATATAGCTGCACTTACTGTAGGGGCACTTTGTCAGGACCCCCACAGCACCACCACAGAACAGGAATTATGTGGGTGGTGGATCATTCTCAGTACTGCAGTGACACTGACATGGTGGTGGTGTGTTAGTGTGTGTTGTGCTGGTGTGAGTGGATCAGACACAGCAGTGCTGTTGGAGTGTTTAAACACTGTGTCCACTCACTGTCCACTCTATTAGACACTCCTACCTTGCACCTTGTTGATGTACAGTCAGAGACGATAGCTCATCTGCTGCTGCACAGTGCAGTGTTGGTCATCATCTAGTCCTTCATCAGTCGTTACAGGATACTGCCCACAGGACGCTGTTGGCTAGAGAGTTTGGGTTGGTGGACTATTTTCAGTCCAGCAGTGACACTGAGGTGTCCAGCAGCACTACTGTGTCTGATCCACTCACACCAGCACAACACACAACCACCACCTCACTACAGTGCTGAGAATGATCCACCACCCACATAATACCTGCTTTGTGTTGGTCCTGTGGTGGTCCTGACCACTGAAGAACAGGGTAATAAAGTATACAGAGAAACAGATGAAATACAGTCTGTACCAGTAAAACTACAAAGTGCTTCTATATGGTACTGTGAGTGTAGAAGCAAAGAGATGGTTTTGATGTCATAATATATTTCAATATATTTTATGATATATATATCATTCCATATGGACCATTTCTAGCGTTATACTCATCATTACATGTGCTGCACATGCACGGGCTGGCTTCAAATAAGCTTTCTATTGGTCTATATTTTATTTCTTTCATATGAATGGTATCAATCATAATATACCAGTAACCCAGCAACCTACATCATAGAAAAAGGAAACATTTAAAGGTTTAAAATAATTCTATATTTCCTTCAGCAGTAAACAAATTTGCTGGAAAATAAATATAAATTTGCTTCTGGAAATAAATGTATTTTTTAAAAGTTGAACTTCTTGATATTTAAAAGCTTGAACAAACTCTGCACTCACAGAGCAACAGCATGTCCATTAATTAGTGTTACTTAGTTACATGTCTATATATATATATACATATAAGTATGCAGCAAAGAAACCACACTCAATCAATATTCAAGAACAAGCAACAAGCATCTCCTAAATGGCATACTCTTGTTCTGATCCCTATATTGCTCACAGACAAACGATTTCGAAATGATTATTCCATATGTAATTCCGCACATCTCGCCTACGGAGCACTCCACTGGAAATGGATACATTATTAACATGGCTGTCATCATTAGCTTTAGCTTCATTATCGATCTGGGAGAGTCAGATGGGGTAGCTGGAGCAGGAAGAAGGAGGGAGGGTGCCAGGGCCTCGACCGCCCTCCCCAAATGAGAACCTTGTCTCCCTTCCACGCTCCCTCTCATCTCTCAATCGGGGGTGATGGCCTGTCCGGGGTGTGCATTACACCACTGTAACTACACATAATTAACTTAGGTTCATTTGTAGCGATCAATGGGCCAGCTCACTGGAGATTAGCACCGGCAGTGCCTCAGTGTTGGGGAATGGCAGAAGGCGTGCAGCATGGATCAGCTCGCTCATCTGCCTAAGTGCAGGTCCAGGGAGCCTTCAGGACGCATCTGAGTCAGCTCGGCTCAGGCAGTAAAAGCAAACAGAGTCCAGCAGCTATTTATTGCTCGTACTCGATGTGTGGCAAGTAACGGAATTAACCGTGACTCAGATACTCCTGCTAGTGAGGGAGAGCTGAGATGGACCAACTTGAAAAGGCTAGACTGAGATTTCGCTTACTCATACCTTTATATTAACTCTTATTCTGGGTCAGAACTCAAAGTGCTTCTAGAAACTGATGTAAACCCGAATGATAACCATCCAATTATTACCTCAAAGGAGTCCAGCGGCCTTAATCAGATGTGAGCCTAAACCCAACGTTAATACTAAAGTAGATCAATAAGGGAACATTTGAGTAGGTGCATCTCCTTAAAGCCACTCCATTGGCTTCCAAAAAAATCCATTTGCAGGGAGCTAATGATGCTGAGTACATCCCCCACAGTAAGCAGACGCTTTCTTTATTTATTTTCCAGGAGGTGGGGGTGGAGTGGAAGAGGAAGGACACAGGGCTGGAGCCTGGTGCCTGCCGCAGATAACACTCCAGCTCAGCCTGCTCCTGGCCTAAATGTCTGTTAATCTACTCCCTGACCCAACGGGGAGAGAGAGAGAGAGTGAGAAAGCGGTAGAGAGAGGGAGAGAGAGGTAAACGTGAAGGAGGAAGAGAGAGGGGGAAGGGTGGAGGGCGAGTGTGGGCATCAGATCATGTTTCCGTCGGCTCGGATAGCTATTGACCAGGCCGGCCAGCCTCTATCTGCGGTTCTTTTCTGTCAATCAGGGGAAATTAGAGAGGAGTGGAGTGGGCAGAGACACTCAGAGCCCAGAAGAGAGAGAGAGAGAGAGAGAGAGAGAGAGAGAGAGAGAGAGAAGAGGTGAGAGCAAAGTAAGCGAAGACAAGAAAAAGGAGAAATAGACTAAGGGAAAAGAAAGGGACAGGAGGAGTAAGGAAGAAAATGCTCAAAAAGAAGAGGAAAAAAGCGAGAGAGAGAGAGAGAGAGGGAAAAGAAGGACGGAGGTAAGACAGAAGAGAAGACACAGAGAGAGAAATAAGAAACAAGAGGAGACATGGGAGAGAAAGACAGAGAGACAGAGAGAAAGAGAGAGACAGGAGCTGAGAGGAAGTGAAAGAGGAAAGAAGAAAAAGGGAAGGTAGAGGGCAAAGTTAGAAAGAGGCAGAGATACACCAATAGAAATAAATAGAGAGAGAAGAAAAAGAAGGAGAGGTAAGAAGGAGGAGGAATAGGAAAGAGAGCAAATGATAGAAATGGAAATAGAGCAAAGGAGAGAAAAGAGAGAGAAAGAAGGAAGAAGCGAGAGAAGTAAAAGGAAAGATGAGAAAAGTCTTCAGAAGAGTCAGGTGTCAGTGGGGAAAGAGTGATATCGGTGCATCTCCATCATGAGCTCTATAACTGACAGTAGATCTACAAACTGTGTTCAGCTTTAGAGCTATATGTTTGGCAACACAGAGACAGTCTAATACAGCTATTCTGAATTTCATTTAACTGGATTCAGTGGGACAGGGAGAGGGAAAGAGAGACATGTGGACAGGAGACAGCAAAGGAGGGAATGGAAAGAAGGAGTGGAAAAGAAAGAGAGAGAAATAAAGGGGAGAAAATAGGAAGAGAGAGCAAATGAAGGACAGAGAGAGAACGAGAGAAAAGACACCAAAGAAGGAGGAACAAAAACAAAGAGGAGGGAGGGAGGGATGAGAAAGAGAGAAAAGGAGAAGAAAGAGAAAGAGATAGTGAGAGAGAGAGAGAGAGAGAGAGAGAGAGAGAGGCTATAGGTTTTATAACAGTGCTCTGGGGTGATGTGTGGGCTTAAAGATTCACATCACTGCTCGCAGCCCACCAGCTCCTCTGACATGAAGACATGGGGCAATGCTTAACGCTAACTTCGACTTTGTCAATGTCAGCGCTAAGAAAGCCATCTAAGGGAAAAAATCGAAAATCAGTTTGCCATAAAGCTTTGCTCCTCAGCCTGATACGCATATGACAGGCTTAATGCTTTCCCATTCTTTTCCTTTATTTGTGAATTCACTCTCTTTCTGCCCATCTGTCTATTGCGCTTAATATAGTGTAAATTTCTATCAACAATGTGCATGCACGTGTGTTTGTGTGTGTGTGTGTGTGTGTGTGTGTGTCTGTGTCTGTGTCTGTGTCTGTGCGTGTGTGGTCTAGGTGTACTCTTCTATCCACAATAACCTAAACACGTGTGTCCTGTTTAAACCAGGTTCCTGCACTGTGCACAATGGCCAGCTTGAAAAAAACAAAAAAAAGGAGGATAAAATCCCCGAGGGCTCCGGAACCATTACAGACAACAGGGCCTCTTTGATTGGCTGCATTCAGCTTCCAAAGTGGGAAATTGAGTTGTCCCTGTAGCCCACAGGTAGCAATCATGCAGCTCTCTCTCTCTCTGTCTCTCTCTATCTCTCACACTTTCTTTCTCTCGCTGTGCTCTGAAGACACTATTGAGCTGTTGGTTATTAACAGCCCACAGACAGTAAGTGGAATAGTGTCTCCTGTTTCCATTCAGAGCTCTGCTCTGGACTGCACTGTACCACTCGCAGCTTCAATAAATACGACCATAAAAACACAGCGTGCTCACGAGGGCTAAATGTCCCGCTGTTATGAGGGGAGGATGGTCCGCTTTTAACAAACTGTTAATTGTGTCACACAGTAATGAGAGCCATCTGAAATATATGTCAGCAAAGCTCGAGATGAGTCACCATCTGACACTACTGAAACACAAAGAGAGAGGGAGGGAGGGAGGGAGGCAGGGAGATAAAGAGAAAGAGAGTGAGGGAGATGTGAAGATAGATTTGAGGAAGCCAGAAGGCACTTGACTCATATAGTTTCTGTCTCTGCGTCTGTAAATACGTGTCTGGCAGAAAAAGCCAGTGGTCTATAGCATGCTAGTGATACGTTGACAAATGGTTAACCCACTGAAGGCCAGTTTTTACTGCTGTTTTGGTTCAATATTGAAATGTAGTTCAGTTATTGAATTTAGTAGCATCTAGTTTACATTCTATGTCTAGTCTGAATTTTTTGGGGGGGGTTTGTTGCTATAAAATGACTAAAATACATGGTTGGTGTAGCTCAGCGGATAACACCACTACCCGCCGGTGAGCTACCACCCCATGTGGGAGACTGGGGTTCCATTCCCAGTCCTGGTAACTAGGATGTACTACACCAACAAGAGCTCTTGGGCAAGACTCCCAACACTACATTGGCCTACCTGTAATATGAATAACCTTGGAAGCCACTCTGGATAAGATCGTCAGCTAAATGCCATAAATGTAAAACATAAAGGATGTTTTGTTTTCTGCAAAAAACACACTAATCTTTTATTATACTCAATAACACCCTTAATGTCTCGGGTTCAAATAGATCATAACATAACCCCATGGTCTGAATACCTAATTGATCTTGTACTGTGGTACCACAGAACTAATTTGGCAGAATGGAACATGTAGATAACTCAGCTGTTCCTGCCGGAAAAAACAGAATATTAAAACATCACAAGTGCTCATGCCTAGCGAGTCAGAATGAAGTTTAAATGTAATGACAGCGGGTAAAATTGAATTCTGTCCCATTTATGAAAATCTGAACCAAGTTTTAACACCAGGCTTGTGTGTGTATGTGTATACCAGGGAGAGAGGAGGGTGTCGAATATACTAAAAGAAGAAAGACACACAGTGGCACTGTCATGAGGCACTACAGTACAGATTGCGCATTTTCTTCTGCTATCTCATATTCTCATGCACAAACATGTTTGTTAGCAAAGACAGAGAATACGGAATAGAATACAGAATAGCCGTGATGTGGATGCTGACATTGTACCTATTTCCTCAGGTTAAGCTACATATAAAACTAATTCAAGAGAGTTAACAGTATCAAAATAACAGTCCTTTAGCCGGCAAAATGAGTTCACCAAGTTCTATTCGGTCAGGACTACTTGCGTAGGGGAAGTAATGCGTTTATTAGGTTACTGATGTTTCCCAGCACATTCAGTTAAGTCCTTTTTGCATACTGTTTAGCAGCATTTGGGAGAACGATGTTTCACAGTGACTCACAGTGAAGATGAAGCTAGTTCCACTGGTCTCAGTCTCTTTTTCTCCTTTCATCTGGCCTGTGTTTCAGAGTCAAAACATCTTCCATGAAGTTCGCAGCATACATGTGGTAAATCTCACAAGTAAGCGTTAGCATGGCCACGTTAGTCTTGGGTTTTTGCAATCTAGATAAATCAGTGTTTCAAACATGGTGAGGTGACTTAAATTTGGATCTTAAAATTTGGATTCGGAACCTTTCACAGATTCCTGTCTCTATCCAGAAATCATGAGCAAGGCACAATCTAAAAATCACGGCATGCTTTTATTATCACTGCCAATGGCTGTGACATCTAAGAGTTTAACAGGGGACATTTTTGACACAGAACAGAGAGGAAAAGCTGAGAAAAGGGAAAGTGACATCATGTAGTAGGCTAAAAAAAGTAGAGAGAGAGAGAGAGAGAGAGAGAGAGAGAGAGAGAGAGAGAGAGAGAGAGAGTCAGACTGAAAGAGAAAGATTTTTTCAAAGACTCAATCTCCAGTAAAACAGCAACTGAAACTCTGAGCTGTCCTTGCTTTGCGCTCATACTGTACGGCCCCTCTTGGGCTGTCTCGGGACCGGTCCCGTGTGTATTTGTTACCAGTGGTTTCGTGTCAAAGGAGTGTGTCAGACGAAAGAGTTCAGCATCAAGTGTGGAACAACCCAGTCACATCTGAGCCTTAACGATGTCCTGAGACCAGACAAGCAGCGCACACAACAGCACGCTAACAGCACAGTAGCAGTCCTATGCCAGCTTTATGGGCATCTCTTACAGAGGCGCTGCCGGTTTAACAAGGCTGCCTCTCAGAGCTGAGGGGAGAAATTCCACTCTCATTACGGCCTGGGTGGGAGGGTAGACGGGGGGCTGTAAAACACTCTCCCCTGAATTATTCATTTACTCGATTTTCCGACAGTGTGAACTGCTTGGGGGTTAGTGTATGTGTGTGTGTGTGTTTGTGTGTGTGTATTCATCTGTTTTCTTCTCCCGGACTGAATGCCCTTATGCACGTGTATGTTTGTCTTCTTGTTTCATCTCTCTGTTTTTTGATCGGCCCCCTCGCCACAATCCCTGTCCCAAAACTCGTGCTATTCACAACTAAGTTGGTCTTGGCCAACCAAAAAGCCTGAATCTGGATACTTTCATCTCACTTTAAATGCTACTAAGATTGTTCTAATTCAACTTCAGAGGAAAACTACACCAAACTCAAACTCACATGCAGACACTTGTAATTTTGATATGGTGCATCATACACAAAGTAGATCACACACAAAGTGCAATCAATAAAACGCCTTCTTCAAACCATCTTTACACTTTTCTAAGTACACCCACATAGGGGATTTTTCAGCATTTACACACTTTTCCACTTACCCCAGATGTAGTCGATCAGCCAAAACATGCTTGCTAATTCAAATTCTGCTTGTGTAGTAGTGTAGTGCTGGAGCTAAGGGCCAATATTGCTTGCAAACACTAGAAGTCAATAGTCAACCAAATCTCTTCCATAAGCACATCCCCATCTTCTCCCAACCTGCTCAAATGGTATCAAGGTTGCAACATGTACATTGGCTTACATACAACTATAAAAATGAACAAAACTTCTTGTTGCTGTACATGACTGTACATTGGGGGCAGTCATGGGCTGGGAGTTAGGGAACCAGCCTGGTAACCGGTAGCCGCTTCGCTTCCCCGAACCAACAGTAAGACAAATTCCTCTGTGTTTAAAAACTCTCTACTCAGAGAATGATTGGCCTTTCCTAAATTTGACCATTTACTTATCTTCTCTTATCATCTGTAAGCAGTGTTGATACCAGAAGCTTAGCCTCTTTTGATCATTTTTTTAGTCACACCACCGTTCCTCCAAATCTATAATTTTAACCATAACAAAAAAACAAACTAACAGTAATGACCATAATAAACCAAACCTTGGAAAAAAGAAAAACAAAGAAATAAGTACATGACTGTGGCTGGAGCAAAACCCTGTAACTCTAAAGTGTTAATATTATTAACTTGTAATTGAAGTAGCAAAATCTCTAAAGTAACTCTGGACTTTTCTGGAATTTTAGCACAACGTGAAGGTTAAATGGAGTTTTCAAATTCTGCAAGTACAAAATTACAAAATAGAAAAAAGAACTAAAAGCAATTCTAATTATTATAAGCAATAGTGTTCACTGTTCACGCCTGCAATCCACCTCCCACCCCACAGAGAACCGATAATACTGACCAGAGGTTTCGTCCACGCGCTCCTCTACCGTGTGCTCCTTCTGATGAACCCACTCGCTGTTACACTTGAAATAGATCTGCGTCGCGGGGGTGGCCTTGCAGTAAAGATTGACAGGTTTGTTCTTGACTATGTAGGCCTCCTCTGGCTCCATCAGGAAGTGAGGGAGCGGCTCTGGGGGGTCCGATGGGAAAGTCTCCGGAAGCTCGCCCAATCCCAAGTAGTCATCGTCCACTGGGAGAAGACAGAGAGAGGAAGAATGAGAGAAAAGAATCCCATGAACATGATACACACATTACAGAGAGTAACATCACAGTTCATTCATCAGCACAGCGAATGTTTATACAAGTGTATTTGCCAAGGAGACGTTTTGGGAAGAATCCCGCTTGGCTCAATGCTCTTGCTCTCTCCACCCTAAACCGCAGCTACCGTTAGCTTTGTGGAACCAGTAGCTGGGGGAATTTTGGGAGTTAAGAAGTATGAAACTTTTACATTTCCTGCAGATCAGGCATCTTTCTTTTAAGTGCCGGTGGAGGGGCTTTGGTTTATTTAATTCTGTACATATTTGGGCTGCAGATGGTTAAGCTCCCCTATAATTATGTCTCTCTTTCATCAGCATGCCTCTTTCTGCTGGGCTGCTGTCTACCCCCCCCCAGACACATACCTATATTTATCAGCCTATGTCAAAGGAACAGACCGTGGAGTGTACACAGTGCATCTCTGGAGCTGGACACTACTTGCAAAGGAGGTACTTGAAATTCCCTCTGATGAATATGGAACACCAGCCAAGAGGTCACTCTGGTTTAAATATGACAAACCCACCTACACGCGCACACAAATCTTTCCAGGTTTGTCACCCTCACTCAATATCCGGCCTTTGACTTTCCCCGCCGCCGTAGATGGAGGAGGAAACCCATTTGCGAAGCCCATTTGTCACCTCCGCTGCGTTTTCTATTCCTAACACCCAACTGCCAGGCATCAATTATTTATCTCCAACAGGAATGGGCCAGAAGAGGAGGCGCATCACTTCCTGTGACAAAAAGGTTAAATCTCTACATCAGTGATTCTCCCCACCCTTCACTTTTCCCCTCCTTTCTCATACTTCTCAATTCAGGCCTCGGCGTCTTAACGAATCTTGTCGGGCATGGAGGCAATTTTTCATCAACAGGGCCTCTGATGTAACAGCCCTGTCTATATATCACTATCTATTGGGCCCGTGGAAGTGTTGCTGTAGCTGGTGCGAGGGGAAAAGGGCCCTCAGGGTGCAGAGGGAGTAGGGTGCAGGGTGGAAATGAGTGCGGGACAGTCAGAAGGGCTCCAGGCGCATAGAGTCAGCTTTTCATCACAGGCTGTTACTGAATCACACCTGCCCTGTCATCAGCCCCCAATCACCTGTTAATTGAAGAGGAGCAGTAAACTCTTGCTGACCTCTGGGCAGGGGCTTCCTGATAGCCACAAGGCTTTTGTGTGTATACCAGGGAAAAGGAAGAAGAAGAGGTAGGTGATAAATATACTACAACAAGGGACTCACAGTGCTACAGACATGAAGCACCGCTGCTCACAGCACTGCCCGTGTTTATCTGGGTTTATAACACAGCAAATGAGATCTTGGGGAATATATGAGCTTATTCCCTACAAATAAGCTCAGAAAGAGCAGCTATTACAAGCACACAAACCACAATCCAGAAAACCAAGCTAACACAGATGGTGTTGTGTAAGGTGAACCAGCATGTCTTACTTCACGCAAGCTAACTTAGTGCCAGCATGGGCATAAAAATACTCTAGTACAAATGCAAATACAGTACAAATACTCCAATTTTCATACTAGATTTAAAAATAATTATTTGTGAATAAAAAAATAAATAATTTTTTTTTTTTTTATTGTAGGCAGCTACACATTAGTGAGCACAAGTTAGTAAGTGAGTTACAAGTACGGTTCAAGAAAAAGAAAGAAAAATAGCACTGAATAAGCATTTCCAACATATTTTACCTTTCATCTAAGCTTTATAGAAACCCTTAGATTGTAAAAGCATGCTAAAATTCAATATGAAATATGAAGCTTTTCACTTGTACATTACAAAAACAATTGGAGAAATTGCTGCATAAAAGCAGATTAAACTGCAGTAAACTGTATAAAACCACATTTGGTTTGTTGGTTTACTTTATGTGAATTTCATTTCATTCAGGTAATTTCTTGCACATTCTGAATGTTGTATAGCACGAAAAAAATATACTTTACATTCTTGCCTATTTTTATATTAAGATAAAAAGAACTTATAAAAAGGACATTTTTGCATATAAAAAGGACATTTTTGCCTATTTACAACTTACAAGAACTTATATTTTTGCCTATTTTAAGAATAGGAATTAACTAAAAACCTACCCAAAAAAAAAAGTAGGATTTAAATCAACCATTAATTTTTCATTGGGTATCAATAGTGGGCTGATGAATCCATCGCAGTTATGTAACAAACCTAGCCTGAAATATCACTCACTCGTGCTGTCATTTCATACAGTCAGCTGGGTATTTCTTCCTGTTTTTGCAGTGTAGTGTTTGAGTACTTCTTAAGCAAGGTGTAATTGAAAATGACTCATTTTAAAGCTTAGGAGTTTTTAAAGAAGCATTATAGGCTCGGTTTCACACAATATGCAAAGTTCATTGAGTAAGTTACCACAAGGCAAGCACATACTTTTCTTTACTAACTCAATATCAGAAGTCCAATTCACACTTTCAAACATTTTCAGGGGGCATGGTTACATACTCCATTAAGACGCTACCACGTATTGGAAAGACTTTCAGTATTACACTGAAAAGACTTTCAGTATTATTTTGTTTGGTTAGATAAGCAGGGTTTCGCAAAAGCACACACACACATACACACACACCAAAGAACAAAAACAGTTTGGAAAAGGTTCCCAGTCCAATCAGCCTGCCCCTGTACCCCTACTGGGCTCAGAGGGGGAGAAGGGGCCAGTATCTGGGGAAACCAAGTGCAGGTTTTATCAGTTCATGGTCGGCAGCAGCCATTAGCCCTGGACCAGAACCATGACCCAGTAAAACTGCTGGCCTCATCAAAAATGATCACTATCACGGTCACACAGACATACACACACGTGTGAACGCTTTTTTTGCCTGTCTATAGTTGTGTGTTTTGTCTGTGTGCATGTTGGACACAAATATGCAAGTGCATGCCCACTTAAATACACAAACACACACAAACACACACACACAAAGGAGCACTCACACACACATAAGCGCAATCACACACGCGTGCCACGTCTCCTTCTCAGTCTCATTCTGTTCAATCTCTGCTTCTCTCCCACAAGCAAACACCATCATCCACCCTGGCCTAATCCTGTATGCTTCCACATCCACAAGTGTGCTAGCACTTCTGTATGTTCAAACGTGGGACAATCCTCTACTCCCTTCCCAGTAAGTGCCAGTCCAGTCCTTTTTCCGGGCTTACACCAAGGTCATCACTATTTTACAGCGTCCTCCAAGACCTTGACCTAGAAACTCCCTTCCAGAAGCCAAGAAACTCATTACGCAGTGGTCTTCCCTTCCTCTATCCCTGTCTCCACCAGTCTCTATCATTCCTCTCTATCTGTCTGTGTCTTTCGCTGTGGGGCTGAGAGATCAGACAGTGGAATGAAAGAATTCAGCATACAGCCCCCTGCCATACGCATGCTCGTATTCATCAGCTACCACACCACTGCGGCGGAAATAATAAATAAAACGGAATAAAAAGAAAAGCTCTGGCGAAACAGCAGAAAGAACTTCACAAAAAAAGAAAAGATGGCCTCGCTCCAGCAAGCCCCTACTGATGGCACTCCCTCTTAAGAGAGAGGACGAAAAGAGGCAGAGAGAAAGGGAGAGAGAAAGTGGACATACGTTTTCACTACAATCACCACCACAGCTCTCATCACAGCTCTATCTCTGGTCCATCACACATACACAGTCTCCCAGTGCACATCACACCCTTCAGGCTCCATCCTTAAGTGTCTGGGGTCTCCCAAGGCAGGGAGAAGGGGCTAGTGGAAGTAGGGAGTAGGCCAGACTTTCCCCCTATTTCACTCCATCTGCATGCCATCATGCTGAGGAGGGGAGTTTGAAGGGGCTCTTCACGCAAGGCTGCCACACTTTGATGGTGGTGCTCTGGTAAGTAATTCGAGAGTATGGTCTGTTATCGTGAAAGTCATCTTGGAACAGCCAGACTGGAACTCAACCACACCTCACCCTCTTATCACCAGGCCTGCGAGCAGTCTTTCTTTCCAAGCAAACGAAAGCAAAGGGGGAAAAAAAAGAAAAAAAAAAACAGGTGAAAAAAAAGGCAGAAAAAAAATTCAGGCTGGGGGGGAGAAACACGTGGCTGGAGAGCCTCCATCACACATGGGTTTTGCCTTCTAGCTTCATGTTTGTGTCAATTTAGCAGTGGTCACTCTAATCAAAAACAGAACAATGTGCTTAAAGCAATTAACACGTTGGACTGTTTGTGCTGCTGATTAGCAATTTCAAATCCTTTTCATGCTGCTGTCGTTGCTCCACGTTGCTCTTGCTTAACTAGTGCTTTGTTTTCATACGCCTCGATGCCATAATTCCACATTTGTCTTCTAATCAGGAATGCTCCAGTTTGCCAACACATTGAGTGAGATTAATATTATATATTTTTGTATGTTTTGTCAGAGAAATTTTAATTACATATGATTTTTGCCACTTTTTCACCATTGCACAAATTAAATAGACTAAATCCCAGATAGCAAGCGGACATGGGCCACATCTGGCAAAGATATGGCACTGCTGGCCCACTGCCGGCACTGCCAATCTGCTGTGAGCCAAAGGTGGCCCACATATTTACAACATGGATTTGGCCCACCTGTCCCAAAACAGATCCACCTGGTCCACTTCTGGCCCAGATACAGCAGAGTTGCCTACTTTTGGCTGAGGTGTGGCCCTAATGTGGTGCATATGTGGCCCACATCTTGCTACCGGGAGCGGTCCACCCAAGTGCAGTCAACCTATCTGGCAAGTGAGCCAGATGAAAATGAGGAATGTGGGCCAGATTTGGGTCAGAACAGTACTGCTGTCTGGGATGTATTTTAGTGTGTACGCGCGTGCCGAGAAGCTGCTATGTGCCCCGGTGTTGAACGCTTGTTAAAGCTAGCGGATCTGTTCTGGTCTTTACTGTTTCCGGAGCTCCGTTTGGGTCGAATGCCTGAAACTGAATTCAGGCTGGGAAGCGTCAGCATGCCCTGGTGTGACTGGCAGTGAAATAACATGTTAAAGGGGCACTAGCCTTGAAGCAAAAGTTTCGCGCTGGTTCCCGTCTAAAACCAGGAACTAGAAAAAGTTAACAGTGTCATTAAATACGTCATTGTTCAGTATAAATTATTCTGTCTTTTCATACATAATGAAATGACATATATAAGCATTTATAATTATGGATGCATCGAATGTTCGGCAACCAAAATTATTTGGCCAAAAATGACAAAAAATCCACTTTCAGATGAATAATTTCGGTTGCCGAACATTCGGTGCATCCCTAATTATATATGCTTAAATATTTTTCAATGGATAACATCTCAACTCAGAACCAGAACTTTCCAAGGCTATATTGAGGATAGTAATAACGACCTGACTTCATACGTGGGTGCATCCTGTTTATGCTTGCCCACCACATGCTGCACATGCTCCTTCATAAGCAGATCATATTAATACATATATCCAATAACAAGAGCAGAACAGTCTTGCAACATTCACAAACTCTAACTCTCTTCAACACGATCGAAATCATTCAAAGCAACTCATGCTTTAAACAAGCCACCTCTGGAAAAATAACGAGCTCCACTTTTTACAACTCAAGGTATGTGAGTGAGAAGCCATAAAATAGTAACCTTGACTCCAGCCAAAGATTGGAGACTGCTAGGAAAAAGCTAGGGACAGAGGCTTCTGGATTTTTAGGTCAGGGAATGGGAGAAGAGCTGGAACTTTCAGAGCAACTTTTCAATTGAATTGCTGCTGCTAGAGTGGCTCATAAAAATGAGGCCTCAGTGCCAAACAGAAGCGCCAAATAGAACGGTGACCAGGCCGCACTCAGTAAAGAGTAGCTCACTCCACAGATTGCCACCTCAGCCATAGCCTTGTCCTCCAGATGCAGCTCGACACTGATGGACTGTGAGCATTCCGATTAGACAGGCAGGAGCTTCGGCAGCCGACGCGAGCTTTTAACTTTAACGCTGTTTTGCTGCTTTTCAACATGGTGGTAAAGCTAGCACGTGGTCAACAAAGTAGTGGCTCCTCAGAAACAAAGGATCTGTCTTCTTCTGAATCAAAAGTGGAGGATGTTCTGGTAAGTCGGCCTTGGAGACAAACGCGCAAGAATTCGTTTGATATGGCCCGTGCGCATGACAAGCGCTAAGGAAGCTCCAGAAGAAGGGCGATCGCTTGATAACGTTCATACAGAAGAACAGACACCATAGCTCCCAGCCGCCATGCCATGCAGTCAGCAGATCAAGGCGGCGTGGAGTTTACAAAACCCACGCTACACCTCCCATTCATATGGCATCTCTGAGATGAAACGGCACACTACAGGGGGATCCTCGGCGCTGTCAGGACTTTGTAGTTCACCAGGCTGCAGACATCTTCAAAGCCAGAACATACATCTTTAAAATACACACAAACACGGGCCTGCGTAAAGCCGGGAGCCCATGCGTATCCAAACAATCTCTCCCGGTGTGAGGTCATGGGGAATAAATCATCGTCTGGAAAGCCTCGTCAGGGCCTCTCGGTTTGGGTTCAACAGAGACCCGCCGAAACAAAGCCTCTCCATCACCCCAAGTCTAATTGTTTTTTCAATTAGGACAGGATTTCCCAGAGCAGCCGCCGCTTTTCAGAGCCTGGCCATGTTTTAATCCAGATTGTCAGTGGATTTTCTCTGGGCAAAAAAAAAAAAAACTGGCCGAGGCGGGAATGAAAGCGGCCGTCTGAGGGCTAATGCATGGTTTTGATGTGGTTCCCTCGCATCTGAGGCACATCAGAGAGACCAGGATAGCACTTGAAGAACGGTAGATAACAGCTTGTTTTGGGAAGCACTGGTCACGGCACCTTTGAGTTGCTTGGGCAAAGGACCAGTGTGCAGTGTGCACATCATCAGTGGAGATTAAGCACCAAAGGCAATTGCTTTAGATGCAGAAGCTCAGCCGTTTAGAAGAATGTGCTGGAGATGTCAGATTGGAGGCACTCGTCAGATTTTGATGAAACCTGAAGTAGCCAGATAAGAACGTGAAGCAGATGAAGACGTGACCGGATATGACACGACTGAGCAGTAATGTGGCCTGGTGCGGAAACAGAGAGAGAGAAGGAGAGAGAGAGAAGGGCTGGCTGTGATGTGTCACTGGCTGAGGTTACTGAGGGATGCTAAGCTGAAGCCAGTACTTTGCCTCGTGAATAGCACTCCAGAAGAGAAAAGTATTCCTGCATATGCTGCCAATCGCGCACACCCATATGCCCACGCACATATATACAGTAACATACATATTTCTTCTTGCTCCCCAATGCATCAAACAGCAGTGATAGCAGCTGGAGGATGCTCCTCCCTGACACCATTGTAAAAGATAAGCTCTATTCTATTGGTGCGCGTCCAGATTTATCGTCCCCAGGAAGGCACTGTATCAAGCGTGCTGCTGCTTCCCCTCCATCAGAGGAGAGTCAAGCGTGAACGTGGACGAGCACCCGCATAAATCCTCCCTCTCTCTCTCTCTCCCTCTCCCTCTCTTTCCTTCCTTTCTCCCCTTTCTTCTGCACCGAGAATGAAAAAGACATGTAATCTGTGCTGGGAAGCTAGACAAGAGCAGCCTTTCCCTGGGTGCTACTCAATAGAGAAGGACAGAGGGAGGGAGGGAGGGAGGGAGGGAGAGAGAAAGGAAAAGAGAGAAAGGGAGAGACGGAAACAACTTAGGATTCAGGGAACACGACGTATAGAGCTGAGATGAAAGATGATCTGTTTCGGAGTGCGTGACCTCAGCCCCGTGACCTAACCCGTTTCATAAATAAACATACGCTTGCCTGCTGAACCCAAGGCACGAGAGTCGAGCGAAGGGCAAAGTAATCCAGTTAAAATCTTAATCTTCTCTTTCTTAGCCAGACGTTTATTACGGGATGACTCGCCCACACGATAACAGGGAGGAGACCCACTCATGCGGGCATTTATCGACCATCATTAGGATCTGACTGACCCCTCCTCCACTGTCAGCTCTGCACTCAATACACACACGCTCATATTCAGTCCCTAGGGAGCGGCAGCTCGCTCATATGCACGCACACCCGCCACTCCCTTTATCAGGCCCAAAGTTAAGACTCAGGAGGCAGCATCATTAACTGAAGGATGGGTCAGATCGATCCCTGGGCGAAACATTCCATTACAGTGGCCTGTTTAACGGGGCCTGGAATTCAACCGTGGAGCCAAATAAAACAAAATGAATTATTCAAACAGAATTCACAATCAAGGAGTAGAGGGGTGGGTGGGGAGGGAGGAGGCTTGGGTGGGCTTTCGGCGATTTCCAGCTTATATGCCTTTTATCCGACAGAGCAGGTGATGTAATTGCGAAAAAATGAATCTGCACAAATTGATTTAGCCCACCTCACCAAAGCTTAAGCAGCAGCACTTGAAAGAAGCGTGGCCCGGAGATAAGGTTATGAAACGTGTTAAACGGGGGGGTGGGGATGGACATGCTGTAGATAAGTCTGCCTCTGTTTCACTCTCTCACTTTTTCTCTCTTCTTCTGTTCCTTGGGGCAGGCGGTAAGAGGGTTGGAATGGGTAAATGTATGTGTGTGACTGGTCGGGGACAGTTAACGGCATGTGATTACAGTGTGACCTCAGAGATGGAGGACTGGTTCCTCGAGAGATGAGCGTGTGACATACACCCTATAGATCATTTTCTCCAGACCAGATACGCCATGGTGAGCAAAAAGATAGCCCAAAAACAATGTAGCTGTGACATTCATTTCATTTTCCACTGGGTCTCATGAATCTGAAGTAGTCTGAAAGAAGCTGAACCACAGAAGGTGGGACCACTTCAGTACACTCTGCCACAGTAGGCGCCAAATTTCCTTGAGCATGCTGGGAGCTCAACCTTCACCTGTGCGGAACGTAGAGGCTTACCTAGCTTCGATTGAGGGTCAGCGACCTTACGGGGGCAAGCCATCACATATCCAGCATCTCTCCAGAGTCTGAGAGTATGCAGGGTGAGAAGTACTGGGACTGTCTGGATGGTAGCTCCATCTTCACTTACGATCAGGGGATTAAAAAAAAGACAGCCTGACACTTCTTAAAAAGGCTGGCCGGGACCTTAGAGAGAGAGAGACTAGTGAGGTACGAGCTGCCTGGCAGTAAGGCAGTAAGAGCGATAGAGGAATAAGCCGAGGAAAGGGCACTCGAAGGACACTGCTCTGCCATGATTCGGGACTTCATTTCTAGCCCTCTCGGTGACCTGCTGGGACCATATGTCCTGAAACACAGTGGAACACTTTCTCAGGAGCTGCTTCTCTACCGGAGAAATGCTGTCATGCATATATGGCATTCTTTCAATATCTGCAATCTCCATTTGGAGAGCAGGGAAAACACACAAGGCCGCACATTCCTACCTTATTACCACGGCAAGGAATACACGCCGCTCGTGGTGAAAAGATTCATTTCTGGGGTGTCATGGAAACAGAAGTGTACCGCAGTGGGACTGAAAAGCCGACCACGCTGCTCGAAACCTTGTAACAAACTCCAATCCGCATCAAACTGTTCTAATATCAAAATACCTCTCCATACAACTATGCTCCGGAATAATCGCGCCTGTATTTCTATTCTGTTGCAAAGCCAGGAAAAACGATATTCCACAATGGTGGACATTCTTCCTTTAAACCTTTTCAAAGAGATGTTTTTCTACTTCTTTCTTTGTTGCAATCACATGGAGCGATTCAGTATAAAAAGCATCTGTGGCAGCTTATGAACAACAGAGAAAGGTGAAAAAAAATATGAAGAAAGAAAAAAAAAGTCTGTTGCTTTCTGCTTTCTCTCCCTGCCTCCTTTCTCCATTCTCTCCATTGCTGCTTTCTCTCTCTCTCCCCTCTTCCTCTTTGGGGTTGGATGAAAAGCCATTTTGTTGCTTGATTGGAGAATGATGCTGCTACTTAGAGTGCAGCTCCATCAGCCAGGGGAGGAAAAAAAAGCAAGGGAGAGAGGTGGCTCCCTGGGGCGCAGTCGTAGTGATGGGTGGGCTGTCAAATGCCCCATTGTCCAAATTACCCGGCGAGCGCGGTGTCACCGCCTGGGACTAATTTACGGGTGCGTGGTGCCACCAGCCTGTACGGCTAGCCACGGCTCACCATGGGACGGTCCGGGAGAGGGACGCTGTGGCCCAGGACGAGCTCACCTGAGCCCCACTGACTCCTGCCTGTCTGCCTCTCTTATTCTGCTCCGAGAGTTATGCTTGAGCGATGAAGTACTGCTGACTGGAGCACTTCCCTGACCAACTCCCACAGCCTAGTGCATCACCATCAACAACGTGATCAATGAAACTCTATACGTAGTGGACAAAACTAACTTTGAGCCCCATGGAAATGAGCTGCCTGTGGTTCATCTTCTGTTCATTTTGTGCTAAATAAGGAATTAAAAAGATTTTATGTCTATTAAATTCCAACACTAAGACCTAGATTCTCCAATTCTGCAGATACGACCAAGTGTAAATTCTGAGACTAATGGGAAACATACCAAATAATGAGACATTTCAACGTTTTGTTTTTTTTTTTACTGATGAATTGAATAAATAGAGGTGCACACAGCTAATAAACTATGACACACGGATGGCCTATAATATTTGAACTGTATGTGAGTATGTTGGTGAATGCAGGCAGAAAAGAGGCAGTTTCATTAGTGTTTGCTCCACTCAATAGTGCTGGGCCAAGCAGAGGGTCATGGCCTGACTGATGTGTGGACTTAATGACTGCACCCTACCGTCACTGCCCGTCTTGTCACCCGTCACACATGTCACAACGGACAGGAGGCTTTCTAGGTGGTGGAAAGGGGTAGGTGATTCGCCCCCGCAGCGAGTCGAGCCGAGCGAATCGAGAGAGCCGTCTAGTGCCCTGTGACCTCACACTGTGCCCACACTGCTAATTGGCTGGGTCGGTATGTGGTGAGTTGGCGCTCATTACTGCAGCTCTGGACCGTATAGGGTATGGCTAGCTGTGGACCAGCGACGGGCGTAAACTGGATAATGAAATATTAGCTGCTGTAAACTGCGATCTAGCAGAGAAACGTGAATATCAAGGAGGTCTGGTACTGTCATAAGATTAACGTCACATGGATGAAACTAGCGATGTTAGAACATGATGCTGCTGGTAGTTGGTATGCTCTGGTTCCATCTCATTGTTTGGAGTTATCCATCAAGAATGTCAGATCCTGCAGTGACCTACAAAATACAGGCAACCCAAGATGATGTCATGAAGCTAGCAAGTACAAGTGAAGAAGACTGGTTGAGAACACTGAATGCAGCTTTCAGATATGCAGCTTTTAAACAGGTCTGCACAAACTCGTTAACCTTCATATTGCTTTTTTGCCCCCTATAAAGCTTTCAGTATTACTTCAGCGTCACACCCAGGCTGGAACTCGCATACAGGTACCATAGTCGGCTCTGAAGCATGTTTTTTTTTCCCTCTAGCTTACAAGAATCACACACAAAACATGTTTTTTAATAAATTCTTGGGCAGCTCGGGCACAGGCGAAGTAATAAATACTTTCAGAATGCCCCAACTCCACAGTACTCCACAGAGTAATGTTTTGTAACTGTCTACAATGTCAATTCTATTGTCAAATTCTGCATTACACATGTGCAATTGCAAATTTAAACTAATTTAACTTTTATGAGCTACCACTCTACCACACTAAAATGTTCTGCAGCTAGCATGCTAAAATAATAACCAACAGAAACTACGTATTATCAGGCAGATTTGCATGTCACTATATGTATTTAATGTCTTATAACTGTAACTGTAATACGTTTACGACATACACTACCAGTCAAACGTTCACACACTTTCCTTATTTGTAGCTTAATGCTTCAGAATAAAAGAGACATCAAACCATAAAATAGCACTCACAGAAATATGCAGTCTATCTTATAAACCTTCCAAATTGGAACTTCACAGGAGGATAAAACAGCAATGGAGTTCGATATAACAAGGTTTATTTCTAAGCAGTTTTGGACCAATTATATTGGTCTGTCCATCATGAATATTCACTAAACTGAAATAGTGGCTAGAGCTAGAGATAAAAGTTTTTTTTATGCAACTAAATATATATTAGAGGTGGAGATATGGCAGAAATATAATATTGTGATATATCAAGAGTATATGTGGTATATCAGGATATGCATTATTAGTTGGAACTGTTAAGTGTAAGACTGCAGAGTCTTTAAGATCACCAACAACATCCGTTTAGTTGAGTGTCTCTAAACTTTTGACTGGTACTGTACATGTAGTAGAACAATCATGTTTGCTGTAAAGAATGTTTGCTACCTTCTCGTACTGACTAAAACCACGGTAAACATCAAGCAATAGGTGCAATAAGTGCACGGATGCCACAGAAGCCATTCCCATTCATACGTCCGTAACTATGGGAATAAGCAGTGCCCAGCATTAGCGATTTGGACAGGATGCGGATAACACCTGGGGGCTTTTTGCCTACTATATGATAAATGCCATGCTTTTTTGGAAAGCTACTTTGGCCAACTACTTCCACTAGACGTGTGATTTAGAATGCTGTATTTGCATTAATCTGGTGTTGCTATAAAGCATTCATTTGCATGCAGGTTGATGTGATTTGAGCAGCAGTAGCAGATGCAGCAGATGCAGCAGAGCTGAGATACTGAAGTCAAAGTCTCTGAGACAAAACAACCCTGTCAGTGGAAACGGAGAAAATAAAGAGAATCAAGTAATCCATGTCCACAGTCTCTCACCTTTAATACTACATTTGGATTAAACATTACACCACCGTAATAGTTCTCTCTCTAAGCACGATTTGCATATTTCCCCAAGGAGTCCAAAATGCTTGTTTCTTCTTTGTGGGGATTTTGGGTGCCACTCTTTCGATAAGCTTTTATAGTTCCAAGTGAATCAACAGGCTAATTAAACTATTTATATTCCATTGTGATTGCGCAGGAGCTCTGCAGTGGGCCATTGTCCTTAGAGCGCTCCCGTGCTTAATATTCTGAGCAGTGACGGCAGGGCAAAAGTTTAAACCCAATTTGCAAATCAGGAGAGGGCTAAATATCAGAGAAAATTAATGATGACCAATTCACATGCAGCATCAATAGGGTGCTGCTGCGCGGGAGATGAAAGTCAGCAGAACATGCCTGCTTATCAGCTGCTTCTAACACACAGGGGCTGGCGGAAAGGGCATGTTAGCGCACAGATGTCCAGTGTACACACATACATATACACCAGCCCAAACACACGCACAGTAAGTAATCTTTCCCATTGCACCCGACAACATATCCTAACGCGTGCCATTCTAACACATCTGCCAATTACCTTGTCAGCCTCAAGTTATTTCAGGTTTATTAATGTAAGCATTATATGTACGAGGGTAGAAGGACACAGACGCTTTAGAGGCGCACAAGCACGCACACACAAACTGAAACTTCTCATTGTGAGTGCAGCTGAAGGACACTGAAAGCTGAATGTGCCATTGAGTGTGAAACACTGTCTCTCGAGCCTGGTACATTTTGACTGGCACTGAGTCTCACTGCCCCTGTAAGTCAGTTGCTCTTTCTCTCGCGCACACGCACTCTCTCCCGGTACTTTATCCTCATATACTCCCTCAATCCCACATTCCCCCTATCTCAAAGGAGGCCTGCGCGAAAAGAACACTGAATCTGCCTCATGTTCCATTACAGAAAGCAAGAGATCACTGCCGACCTCAAAAAGAGCCCCTTCCCCTGCTTTCCTCCTTTCTCTTTTCAACTCTAATTAATACCTCCAGCAGTCTGTGTGGATGAAGTTGGCGGGGGGGGGGATTGTGGATTTACACACACTTCAGACTCATCTAAGACAATGTAGGTGTCTCAGCGGTTGTGTTGGAGGGAGATGAGAGGAAAGTTTGATGTGTGCACTAATGCGACAGGGCACACATTGCGCCGAGTCACAAATCTCAGCCTGCAGCGGCAGTGAGCACGCGGAGGAAGGCAAACAGGCAGAGCGGTTGACGGCATTACAGGAGGAGGGCTGAGGTACAGCAGCGCAGCCGGCTTCTGTGCTAAGTTAATGAAGCGACCAGCTTGATCCGAGCCCCAGGCGAGATGATAAAACTCCCCCTCAATCGCACTTCTCCCATTTACTGCTCGACCTTGTTTTATTTTCATCAGAAGGTTCACAATTCACAAACTTGTGTATTTGGACAAACTTTCAGAAAAACTGGATGATAGTCACCCTAAAAACAAGCTTTTGTTTTCATCACGTTTTTACGTAGGCAGACTGAAAGTTGTCTGGAGAACTTTCAGTCCTCTTAAACTTCAAACCTACACTTCATTAAGTACACCTCTTTGTATCTACACCCATTGTTCATTTTATCAGCTCCACTTACCATACAGGAGCACTCTGTAGTTCTACAATTACAGATTGTAGTCCATCTGTTTCTCTGTATACTTTGTTAGACCCCCTTTCACCCTCTTCTTCAATGGTCAGAACCCCCAGAGGACCACCACAGAGCAGGTATTATTTGGGAAATGGATCATTCTCAGCACTGCAGTGACACTGACGTGGTGGTGGTGTGTCAGTGTGTGTTGAGCTGGTGCAAGTGGATCATAAGTGGGGGCTAACAAAGTATACAGAGAAACAGATTCTAGAACTACATGTACACCTACAATCATTGTGAATGAAACTTGGTGAGTAGATTTGATGTTGCCAAAGACTGCAATGGTGTCGTTCAAAACTGTCATGGAGTGACTCAGAATGGCAGCGGGTCATCTTCAGTGACAAGTCCCGCTTATGTCTTGGTGGAGCCAACAAACCAGTGTGTGGAGGCACCGTGGTCAGCACCAAGATGAAAGGTTTGTTGTTACGCATCACATGTCCAGAAGGTCAGGTGTCACTCCACCTCCACCCCTACCGCACAAAAGGAACTGTGTGAGAATATTCAAGATGCATGGGGTGGAATGTTGAGTTAGCAAACATGGCGCCCCGACGCCATACTGAGAGACACTACTTTATGTGTAGTTTAATAAATATTGCCCATATCAGTCTAAATTTATCATCATTTATAACCTTTATCTTCCTCCCCAATAGCATTGCAATCCCACACTTCCTTCTGGGTGCAACTATTTTTTTGATGATGAGTATATATGGTATGTGGAGTTGATAAAATGGACAATGAGTGTAGAAACAAGGAGATGTACTTAAAGTGGGTGGTCTATGTATGTGTCTTGATAGTCTTTTACATGAAGTGAATGTTGGGAACTGAAAAGAAGCAATCTTGTTTTTGCCATACGTTTGAGTGGAGCAAGGACTCTGGAGAACCTATACTCCTGTCAAGGGTTTGACAATATTTTCAATAAACTACGAATTATTAACACACAATCAAGTTAAAAGTCATCTGGAGAACCTATGTGTTTTAATAGTCCTTCCCATGAAGTGGTTGAACGAGAGGGGTTTTGTTTTTTGCCGTGTTTTGTGCGGTACAGGCTGAAAGAAGCTACAAAGTGTAAAAAGCGTACAAGAGTGAACTCACCCGTGATGTGCCAGTAATGGAGGTGTTAAGTGTAAATGACACATGGTGAAAGTGTTCTGGGACAGAGGGAGCGAAGCTGGAGGGTGGCTCCAGCAGACGCACACACATTTACACACTTGCACAGCTATTGTAGTCAGGCGACCTGCCGGAGACTGTGATTTCACCCGTTCCCTTCAGTCTTCCACTGACTGCTGAAGTAGGTCAACCAGATATAATGGAAGGGCAATGAGGGGCAAGTGTGCCTCCTGCCTTCCCCCAGCCACAGTGCCATTACAGAGAGAGAGTGAGAGAGAGAGAGGGAGGAAGGGAGGGAGGAAGGGAGGGAGGGAGGGAACTGGGGACCCCTCCTGAGCCAGGGACCTGACAAAGACCCACAGACCCACGACCAGCCACAACACTTTCATTCAACCAGCCACAACACCCAACAGATCCCCTCCTCTTTCTCTTTCAAACACACACACACACACACACACACACACACGCACGCACGGACACACACAGATGCACACGTGCATAAATACATACACAGGCATTCTGACTTGTGTACACACAGATGTACGCACAATACCACACACAGCACACACTATCATTACCACTGCCAGTACCTGCCTATTTGCATTTTCGCGGGGAACTTAAAGGGAAAAGTAAACAAAAACAATGACTCACGCGAACCCACGGCTTTGAAAAGCACGCAGCATGCACAAAGAACACGAGCGCCGAACTCAGCCGTATCACGGCGGGATAGTGTGGAAAATGAGGGGGGAAAAAATATGTCGGGAAAGTACTCTACAATCACACAATTCAAAAAAGCATCACAGCTACACTGTGGAGTTATTTGGTATGCATTCAGACAGAGGGCAAGATATATAGAAGTTGTTTAATGTTGCTTTTGGGCTCCTGCCATCATATAAAGCTTAAGGAGCCAAAAAAGGAAAAAAAAAAATCCTCGCCCACTCAGCACCACCAAGCAGAGATCACTGAAGCTCATCGGAGGCCGGTGGAGAAAAGCTGCTTTCCAGGCCACTGGTCTCATCCCATCCCTCCTCTCTTCCCTCTTTCCACCGCCTGTGACCTCTCCCACCAGCTCCTTCACTTTCCTTCCTTCTCTGTCTGTCCTCAGTGCAAGAGGATCCTGCCCCACTCACTCATGCATAAGTCATCAGTAGGGAAGCTATCTTAAGGAAAGGCTCTAGTGGTGCGGGTCCAACATGCCCAAACCCCGCCACCATGCCTCAATTGTCCCTTGTCTCTAGAAGAACATTAACATTGGTAGACTCAAATTGACTGAGCACAAGGTGATCTCGGAGCTGACCTGAGTATACCTAAAGAGAACCAGTGCAGAAGAGTCTCAAAGCTGGCCTGAGCAGACCCAAACAGAATCAATGCACAAGGATCTGAAGCATGGCCGAAGTAAACTCCAGCAGAAACAGTACAGGGCAAACTCTGAGAGATGGTCTGAGCAGACCCAGCAGCACACAGTACAAAAAAAAAAAAAAACCCAAACAAGGCCGAGCAAAATAAGGCCCCAAACTATATGAGTACAGAAAGATCATGAAAACTCTAGCAGAGTAGACACAAAGTGATTCAGTTTATTATGACCTCAGAACAGGTCCATGAAGTCCCAAGCTGAATCAGCACAGAGAGATGTCAATGCCAGCCCAAGCAGGGCTGTGGCCAGAAAAGCCCAAGTCTCCAGACTCATAACCAATATATAAGCAGTCAACTTTCTACATCATTTCAAAATTGCGCTCTCAAATGTATTAAAAATCAAGAGTTCATGCCTACTTATTTGTAGGACATTTCCCAGAGGACAGAGGCTACTTCTTGAAAAACGCCGCTGTCGGAACAGATGCTGACGCCTGCTGATATATGCCCTGTCTCTTATTTGGTGGGTAAGTGTCTGGCTGTAATAGCGGTTTTGAGAAAAGTGAAGGTCCAGGCTTGCCTCCGCCTCATTCCACTTCTAAACCCCCTCCTTCCAGACAGAAAATCGCTCATTGGGCCAATTTAGGCAGCATGGTAAACACACTGTCTCCTGAGCCTCCACTGCCAATCACGCAGGCAATTGTGGCTTTCTTATTTCAGTTTTTTTTCCCTCTCTACTTCTCCCTTGGCTTTCGGCTGCGAGGTGAATCGTTCTCCTGCAGAAGTACTGAGCAAGGGATTTCAGCCACCATCTCATTAAAAGGTTCTGTGGGAAAAGAAAGGCCATTCTCATCAAGCTAGGCCAGCTAGGCCGGCTGGAGGATGCACTGATAGGACGACCAATAAGGCCCAAGTGTGGAAGAGAGTCTTTTGGGCCGGGGCTTGGCTAGGAGAGAAGGTAATGGGGCATGAGTGTTAGGTGTTGATTTGCTAAAAAGAGGGGGGTAAAAAGAAACAAGGAATATTCTTGCACAAAGTAGCTGCATGCAGCTGTCAACACTACCGGTGCCAGCCAATCATTCATGCACAAACTCTGAAGAAAATCAATGAGGAAGCTCCTTCAAATCCTTGACAGGGCTTACAGCCTAATGCTCATGTGAGAAAAGAAAATGAGCCTCCTTTTGCATCAAAGTGCACACCGTGTGTCTATCACTTCTAAATGGAATCTTTGTTACCGGCTTATCTTCTGCATTTTGTGGTGTTAATAGCTTCCCTGTACCTGCGTGCTGTAATCAGGTCTTCGGTAGGCCTTCCTCTGTCACCTGTCGGCATACGCTTCCCACAAGCCTCTGATGCATTCTGACAGCCGCGCCGTGCTGAGCCTGGAAGGATGAAAAACCTCCCCTTTCTGCACCTCCTCAGTGTTCACATACCCAAATATTTGACTTAGCCTGTGATCAGGGACCCTTGAAGGCTTCTGTTTGGGCTTTTCCCAGCAACTGATCTGCTCTTTCAAAGCAGTTGTTTAAAAACCATGTTTGATGGAGCATGTTCCTGTATAGTATGCTGCTCAAAGAGAGAGGAGAGAGAGAGAGAGAGAGAGAGAGAGAGGCAGAAGGTGAGGGAGTGAGGGTGGAGAGAGAAAGAAAGATACAGATGATAGCAAGAGAGAGACACAGGCAGAAGAAAGAGAAGTGATGGGTACAGAGATACAGCGATAGGAGAAGAGAAACTGTCCCAAGGCACTGGAAGAGACCACTCTAATCTGCCCAATCAGAAATTCCCTTCCTGTTTCAACTCACAAGCTTTATGTTTCCTCTCTGCTTGTATTTAGACGTATATGGCATCGCTTGATAATGGCCGGGAAATGATCATGGAAATTAAGGTATAAAGGTTAAATGGCATGAGACATCTGGCTGCTGAGTGACAAGCCCATGTTGCCATGGAAACGGTTTTAAGGCTCAGCGCGGCCCCATGAGGAATCTGGTATCTCACATTTCTTCTTTTGATGTCACTAAGTCACATGCGGTCCTCTCTTTCCAAACACCGTCAAAGGAGTAAGGTTTGGTCTGGAGCTCCAGATCAGTCTAACCTGCTTCACAGAAAAGGCTGTAGGTACACGTCGGAGGCTGGACCCTGTAGATGGCGCTTTATGACGACACCTTCGGCCATCTATACGCCGTGAACTGAAGCATGAAGAGTCAAAGGGTCAGGATCTGGAGGCAAAGACCTTAATGATGCAATGAGCTCCAATCCTCAATATCCTCCAGCACTTCCTGCAGTGGATTGATGTTGCAAGCTTTCCACTGCCCTACCCCGAGCAGAGCAGCCTTTAATATTTATGTGGCTCGGTGAGAAAGAGATGTATATCAACATATCACTGTTTGGATCATCTAGGAACTAGGAAAGGGGGTGACTATCACATGCGCCTGCACTTTTTAAGATAAAGCCTTATTGCTGAGAGCAGCCTGGTGTGATTGCATCTGCTGGAGCACATGACTAAAAACAATGCCGACTTCATCAGCATGAGTCAAGCCTTAAATGGCCTCAACTCGTCATGCAGTTGAGAGAAATGCACATATTGCACGAGTGTCCTTGCACGGCATACACACCACCGACACGCTTGCATAGACGTACGCACACACAAACACACTGCAGCAGAGCGAGGCTCCCCAGTACCAGACGGTGACAGACAGAGCCAGCCAGGCCTGGCTGGGTCTGGGACACTGGGGTTTCAATTATTGCAGAGAGGGGCAGCGCTTTGCAGGCCAGAGCTGGAGCAGGAGAGGGGCGAGCCGGCAGCAGCAGAAGCCCACACTCCTGCCCACCTCCGGCAGCCGGCCAAGACAGCTGTGATTAATGCACTATCTGCTCCAGCGAACAGCTCAACCAGCGAATACACTAACCATTATCATAACTTTTCAGCTCTAATCACAAAAAGAATACTGGGCAGCCGGGAGAGATTTATGCTTGGTGTCTCGTCCACTATCCATCCCGACCCGAGATATCTGCTGGTTGTTTGCTGTTACTTTAACCCTAAGACGCTGAATGTCTTGTCGGCCATCCATTCCAGAGTATTTGGCCATGGTGCCCTAAATCTGTATAAATCTGCCACATTCCCTTTGGTGCTTGTTTTATGGTGCACGTCCACATTAGACATCAGTGTGAAATGTATCAGTGTGTAGAATGTGCTAGTGTGCTAGCAATTCAGTATGGTAAGGTGAGGTAAGGTAAGGTAATTCAGTAAGTGCTTATTGTTTGCAGCGTTTATGTTAGCGAGTCACAATGGAACACAAATCATGGTCAACATGCACTTTGTGACACAAAACCAAATACATGCAACAACAGCACTGAAAAATCCCATTATTAATTCAGAAGAGGAGAAATATCTGCATCATAATTTTGCATCAGCCTTAAAAGGTTATGTGAACTGTGCCTTGAAGCTAACGCATCTTGAAAGGAGAGTTAGGGAGGGAATGAAGACAAAGGGGTTTGTTTCCTATCATGACAAACTGTACTGTCAAACAATTACAGAAAAACACCACCATATGGTCTCCAGGTTTTGAAATCATCCAGATTCCAGTGTGTGAGTATACAATCAGAATCCATCCAACACGCAAAAACGTGCATCTGCAGAGATATTGTATTTCATCGCAACAGCCATTGCGCAAGATTACGGCCGCTGTTATATTGTAATTTGCCTGATCAATGGGCTATTCTCCCTCTGGTCCTCCCACACACAGCTGCCCATGGGTTAGGCCACTGTGTCACTATCGTGGTATTAAAGACAATATACCACAACGGCAAAGACGCCCTCCCTCATCACATGCTTGAGTCCTCCAGGATCTAAATCTGTTTATAGAGTATATGACCCAATTTACCGTACATTTCTGTAGCATACTAGCCCACCCACAGCTCTGTATAATTCAGAATACAGAGGCTGACGACTAGAAGGGCTGCAGCACTGTACGAGCTTGTATGGTCATGAGAACAAAAGCCTATTCTTCTGCATGGATGATGGACGCATCAGGCACGTTGGAGTTCCAAACAGCCACGCAGTAAAAATGCAATTTTGCACGAATGTGTCTCCCGGCGACCTTTGAGATTTCTGGTCTGCTGAAACCCAGGCCTCTAATCAAGTGAGGGAGAGAGAGAGACTGCAGTGCCCTGGGGCATGCTACCTAACTGCTCTCCTCTCCTTCGAGCTGCGGCTCACACATTATCAGTCCTCCACCAGGGGAGAGGGATAGAATGTAGGAAGGCAAGAATGAAAAAAAAAAATAGGGGAAGCAGGAGTGAGGATCTTCAAAAAACTGATAGAGGATACATTCGCATAGACTTCAGCTACTCGAGTGCAGCCATTCGCCATGGGGGCGGTTTGAGAGTCCTTCTAACCAACCGGATGTTGCCTCTCGTCTGTGTTCTCTGCCTGCCTGTAGGTGGGAACGCGCTGTCTCGGCAGGACAGTGTGGTGCCACTTGATAACCTGACGCCGTGGTGCCATCCGGCAGCCTAAAATCGCAAATGGAGCTTAAGTGACGGTTTCCATTAAGACTCCATCCTGCCTGGCAGGAAAAGTAGCCTTCAGAGGACAGACACCAATCCTTCCCCACTTCTTATGTCTTCGATAGGACAAACCGTCCACTCCCACATAAACAAGGTGTGAGGAGAATGCACAGGACGTCCCTAAACGCCTTGACCCTTTCAAAGACATCTATTTATTTATGCTACTTTCTCAGCAGCTCTGCCCACAGACTAAACACTTTGTAGCTTGCAACTGCAACATCAGCATCACCAAAACCAGAGAAGGGTTCACCCTCCTATGTATTGGGCCACATGGTTTCCTCTTACCAAAGGGGCTGCTTCGAGGAGATGTCCACTGCACAGCTATACTGGCATCAAATGACAAATGATGCGCTCAACTCAAAACCTCCACAAAAACCACATCAGAACTGTAGAGAAAATGCGGACGATCTTCCCAGGGTGCCTCTCGAGCAATGTGCTGGCCAGTATGGCCGGCCCGCCCGCTTCAAGGCTCATTTTCATTCCTGAGCAGACATACACAAGGAATGATCCCAAATAACAATTTGTTTGCCTTCCAACTCGTGCAAATGATTCATTGGCAGAGTGATAATTACATCGCTGATTTTGTTCATTCAGGAGATTTCGCAGCACATTCTCCACTTCAAAAACCTCATCAAACATCATCTGTTCCCAGCCGTACAAACAAGAGCAGCAGTAAATGGAGAACCAGCAAACAACTAGTCCCCTTTGAAGTCCGTGCTCTGCTTCATTAAGAAACTGCCATTTGATTTTGACGTCTATCAGGTATGCAGAGGAAAAGGAGACAAAGTCTAAAGCAAAGTCTTTAGAGTCCTCTTAAGTGTCAAGTTGAATGAATGATCTTATCATTATGGAAAGGCCATTCTGCGGGACATTGTAAAGTGGTGGGTTTTAAAAAGTTGGTCAGATGTCCCTCGTGGAGAGGGTTTTATTTTGGCCCCCGAGCGAGGGACAGGAAGAACGGCTGCTCAGGTCAGTTGGTATCGGGACAGGGTGAGGGCAAAGGTTAAACTCATTATAGTCTGGGTGGTGCGGCAACGCCCCTGGCTTCTCTCTCTCTCTCTCTCTCTCTCCTCCTCCCATTCTCCCCCTCTCTCCTTGCTCTATTTTTGATGAGCGGCGGGACTCAGAGAGCTGGCCCTGCCACTTTAATATTTCATAGATCCATGCAATAACACCGACAACATCTCGCCCCCCCACCACCCCTCCCGTGACCATGCCCACCGGCTATGCAGCCACTCAGCTCTCAGCAGCAGCATGGAGAGCAGGTGTAATTTGCAAATGCTAATTGAACCCTTCCACGGGTCAGCGAGCCTTCCTGTCTCCCCGAACCGCTATCCACACCGGGGCCTCCAACCAGAGTATATGCCGTGTGGTGCTGCCTCTGTTCCTTCCCACAAACATACGCAGGAGGTGGGGGCCTATATGACAGCCACCAACACTCCCAGCCAACATCTTCTCATCAGCAGACAGGGCATCCATCTTTCCACCCAGTCCAGATGCACTAAACATCCCCATAGGCACTCCTCACACACACCCCCTGGAAAAAAGAGTTTGAGCATGGGGTATTGGTCAGGCTCATTACTGCTGTAACACAACCTACTGGCAGAATCTCAAACCTACTCTTATATTTTGACTTTACTCTTATATTTTGACTTTACTCTTAAGTTTTGGTTGGTTTTTGCTTGAGTTTTAAAAGCATTCGTTGTTTAAAGAGTTGCAACATTTCAAGTTAATATTTGAACAGAAACTGGTCTCTCTAAAGGTGAACACAGGATGTGTGCAAGGACAACACACTGCAAAAGTACTTAAAATACACTCACCAGCAAAATCAAAGTGTGGGATTGCAATTGGTATTGGGAAGGAAGATAAAGGTTACCAGGAACGATAAATGATGATAAATTTAGACTCATATGGGTAATATTTATTGAGCTACACATACAGAAGTAGTGTCTCTCAGTACGGTGTCAGGCCGCCATGTTTGCTAACGCAACATGCCAGACGTCTCGCAAGACAAAAGCGGGACCCGTCACTGAAGATGACCCGCGGCTATTCTCAGTCACTCCATGACAGTCTAGCACGACACCATTGCATCTTTGGTGACGTTGACATTGTGTTAAGGGCAGTCGTCAATGTGCACGTAGTCCTGCGTCGTGCAGCTGTCTGCCAACAGTGCTGGCACTAACAGGATGACTCAAGGAGGGCATCACTGCTCGCTGAATGTCCGCAACCGTGGCTGTTGGGTCACTCAGGTACAGCAATAAGGCCTATCGTTGCTTACGTCACATGCGCGGCTGAGTGTGAAACTTGAATCATTTGTCTCACAAAGTCAAACCTGCCCACCAAGTTTCATTCCTGTTGGTTGATTCCTTCTGGGTAAAGCTATTTGTTCATCTATTCTTTTGATGATGCATGTAGGACAAATTAAATGAAGGACTGCAGATAGAATGCAAAAACAATGCAAATCCTCTTATCCTCTAAATATCTTTTTTAAAAGCAATTCATGGCAAGCTGTCAGCGTGCCATCTTGTTTTCTAAACGTTTACAGCTACATGCCATGAAGACAGTCACGTTCCAGTTTCGCTGTGTGACACTTTGGCCTGGCAATGTCGCTATGTGCTTTACAATGTCAGCGTTTCCGTATAACACACTTTCAAATCACTCTTCCTGTAAATCAGAGTTGCTTCATGGCAGCTTCCTAAGGAGCCCAACTGGCTGTGGTTTAAAAAGGATCTTCAAATGTCTTTCAAGTCAAACCTAGTATAAGTTTCATAACTAGACATTAGCTTATAGCCACTTCCTGAATCAATCTTGTCTTCAACTTTGTAGCTGCTAATTCTACCTGGTCATCTCCTCACCTTTAATTGGTCAATAGATTTCATCGCATGATTATGATAGGCAACTCAATTTTGAAAGGCAATTCAAAGTTCTTATTAAACAGTGCTCTGGCTAATCATTACTATGGCAGCAGAAAATCAATAAAATAAAGGCAGGTGCTCCCAGGGTGATGGTGGATGTCTGATGCAGATAAAAGGGCTGCACATGCATCAACTCTTCACGCCTTCACACATACATCATTATTAAAACCTCTAGGTTGTACGCCTACCCTACCAGATCCCCGGACTATTTTCATGCACACATTTATTATGGTTTGATTTGGTCTTTGTATTGTCCCGATGTGGAATGACGTTCGTTCGACTGTCTCTTTCAAAATAAACAAGCCACTGAACAGTGGGCGTAGGGATGTAATAACTGTCCACTAATGACTGTAGTAATGACACCCACTCACATGTGTGTTTGTACAATGCTAAATACAGTATAATAACACTGACAGGAAATGTATAATGGCATGCTTTCCCAGCACTGCTACATAATGTACAGGGCTGCTGGTAATGATTATGTAGTAAACGATTACTTGATCTATAAGTAACTAAGTCTGGCTAGTCTAAGCAACTCATTTTCCAAAAATTATAGGGCAATACATATTTCATTATTTATCCAGTAAATTTAACTGCAGTAAACTGCTTACCTGCAGTTCAAACAAGCTTTGAAATGATTGAATGGAATTAATTACTAACATTGATTACATCAATCAATGTGGAATTAATGAAGTTTCTAGTAACATTATAACATTATATTTAGTAACAAAATGATCACGGTTATCAATATTATCGTGGTATTGTTAAAATGTGCTAAAATGCTCAAAAAGATGCTGACACATAAATCGAATTCATTTCTCCAAGTTTTATAGTGAGTTTTTCACTAAATCAGAATTATGGACTATCACCTTGTCACATTTTGTTGAACCCTTTTGTTAATTCTGTAATTCTGTTAATGCGGGTGACATTTTCTGCTAAGGACATTGATCAGCTTCCTGTTTGAATTTTCACATTCCACCTCAACTGGTGCACCAGTTATTATAATACCTTAGTCACCAGAATGTAGCTGCTGCGCTTTTTAAGGTGGAACAGGGCAATTTGTAAAAGAAGCCGACTGTAGCTTCGTAGGGTGATTTAAACATGAACATTGAAACATCCTGCTCAGTGTTTTTACATAGGAAGGTATGTGTGCTTATGAAGGTGAATTATAAGATTTGTAGTGTAGCCCACTTTTGCAGTGACGGTTGCTACCTTGATACTGTATTAGGACGGTATTTGACAAGAGTTTTTCAAATCACGGTAATCGACCACAGTTTTAATGATAATCCAAATCTGAAACGGTATTACTAACCATGGGGACAGATTTGGATTATTACATTACCATGGGACCGGCAGCTGTTTCATCACTCCAAGTAACAATAATGGGCTGCAATAACATAGCCTGAATGCTAACCTACAATAAACTTCTGTTACATCATTAAGAAGAAGCGATTTATAGGCAATTAAACTGATTTACTGCACCAATAGCAAAAACAACCAAACAATACCAAACTTTGAACAGACTGGATCTGGTTACAATAGCATCTATTGCTTGTTAACAGCAATTATGCCCACATAGTTTGTCCCTCGTAATCAGTCCCTGCAAGAGATCTTAATAAATGATCGATGTACCTTTAGAAGGAAGGCTGATTTCAGAGCAGTGCTTTTATGAATCCTTGCAATGTTATATCATCTGGAATTGATTCAAGGCTAACATTAATATAAACCTTGCATGTGAAGAAACTTCCTTCTCTACAATCCTGGCAAATAAAGACTTCAAGGCCTTAATGAGCAAGAGTGCTGGAGTGTTTCTAATCAGAGTACGGGTTATTCCTTTTGTCATGAAACTCTAGCTTCAACACAGAACTCTCCACAGAGCGGTGAATGCAAATTAACGAGCCTGCAGTGGCACTTTTTCACAAACCAGTCCCGCATATTAGGATAACAGATTTTTATGCTGGCTCCTGAAAAACAAAACAAATTTTATGTTTAAAATGCTTCTGCTTGACTCCTCGGGAACAGGATTTAGCTCCCCACCTGAAGGCTCGTCATCAATCCAAACTATTAATGCTTTAAGTGACACGTCAAGGTAAGCTACAGGTCAGCAGCAAATTCAAAACACAAGTGTGTACTAAAGAAGCCTCTGGGGGTCGTATATCAGTCCCCCCCTTCCCGCAGTGGAGTACATGTTGTAGGTTCCCATTCCCTGTAGGGGAAACATGTGCTTCAGGAACCGGCTTTAATAAGGGTCAAATGTAGTTGCCACTATTTGATTCCTTTTGCTTGATTTACAGGCTTTAATTTAACAGCTGGATAACGTGCAACAGGCATCCGCATTCACTAATAGAGAGAGAAACCGGCTGGTGTTCTTCGTGTTCCTTCTGTGATGACTCTACTTAATAGTGTAGACATAAACACAGACGTAACATTGGAATTTCAGACTGATCCTGCTGATAATATGACATATTATTCTGTTGCAAATGTGTAAAAATGTATGACTCATTGTCAAAAATACATCCGCAAAAATAGTTGTACCCAGAAGGAATCAAACGACAGGAATGAAACTTCGTGGGTAGGTTTGACATCATGATTCGAGTTTCACACTCGGCCGCTCATGTGATGTAAGCAAGGACAGGCCTTAACACTGTACCTGACTGACCCAACAACCACAATTGCGGACATTCAGCGAGCAGTTATCCCCTCAATGAGTCATCCTGTTAGTGCCAGCACCATTGGCAGACGGCTGAACAACGCAGGACTACATGCACGCGGACCGTTACGACGACTGTCCTTAACACCACGTCAGTGTCACCAAAGACTGCAATGGTGTCGTGCCAGACTGTCATGGAGTGACTTAGTATGTCAGTGGGTCATCTTCAGTGACGAGTCCCGCTTTTGTCTTGGTGGAGACGACTAAGAAATCTGTGTGTGGAGGCACCGTGGTCAGCGCCAAGATGAACGGTTTGTTGTCACGCATCACACGTCCAGAAGGCCTGGTGTCACTCCCTACTGCACAATCTGCAGAACTGTGTGAGAATATTCAGGCTGCATGGGATGGATTATCTCAGTTTGCATTAGCATCGGATTATCAGTTTGCATTAGCAAACATGGCGGCCCGATGTCATACTGAGAGACACTACTTCTGTATGTGTAGCTCAATAAATATTGTCCATATCAGTCTAAATTTATCATCATTTATTGTTCCTGGTAACCTTTATCTTCCTTCCCAATAGCATTGCAATCTGACACTTCCTTCTGAGTGCAAATATTCGTCTGATGATGAGTGTATTTACAGGGTAGATTTACAAATTATGAGACATGAGGTACCTGGGTACATTTCAAAAAACAGCTTTCATGTGCTAATGTATTCTTTGCAAATGTACAAAAGAAAAAAACTACAAAAGTAATGTTATTTGTCAGAAACAGAATGAAAAGTGTTTTTATGTCCCATATTCCCAATGAGCACACTGTCCAATATTACTTGAAATCCATCAAACCAATAGCAATCATAGCTGCTTTGAACAGTCCTGTTTCCTCTCTCTACTTCCAGTGTAGAGATACGACCATTTATGTTAGTTCCACAGAGCGTGCAGCACAATTTTAAAGATCAAATTAATTTAAATCTGCCTTCAAACCAGCAGTGCATAGAAAAACAATTGCTGTCATTATCCCCTGATACTCTGAGCATAAAGACTCTTCTTAGACAACGGGGAACTAGGATGCATCATTGGTCTAGGACTGTAAACACTGTACCTATACATGTTGTTCATATTTACCACACACTGCAATGCTTATCAAATCATTTGCTCTGCGTATGTATGTGTATGTATGACACAAAATAATGCCATATCATTACCATCTGTTCTAAGCAAAGGAAGCTGTGGAAAATGGCAAAACCCATATCTTCTCTGAAGAATAATGAAAAGCAGTCTCTTATTTCAGACTCTCCATGCATCACTGCAAACCATATCAAGAACATTGTTCTTAATTTCCTGAACTGAAGGTAACAGGAAGAGAAGCCATTATCCTTGATTCCTCTGATGGTTCAGTCCTACTGTTTGGCTTTACGATGTTACCCCAGTGTGAACCCAGTTTATAGACTTGAGTAGATAACAGAATTTTGTTACAGTATTTTTTATTGTCGTAGGCTGACAATGAGAAACACAGCCACTCCGTTGGTCTTTTTTCCCCAACAGCCTACAGGCCAAGGAGCAGGCGACCATCAATAAGGGGTTAAATAGAACAGTTAGGATTTAAAGGGCTGGTAAGTGCCTCTATTAGCCTGGACGACTGGTCAGCCTGCAGGGCAGGGTAGTGGTGGTGGGGGGGATGGCGATTGCTCAGATGAGGGAGTGAGGAATGTTGTGGAGAAAACATGTTGTGGAGAAGACAGCAGGCAGAACAGAAACAAAGCTGGAATAATGACTTCACTCACAAATACCATATAAACAACTGGAGCAGCCAATCAGGTAGGTTAACACAAACACAGACGCTGTGTCAACAAGCACGGGTTTGAAAAAGCTGTTAGCAGAGTAACAGGAATTAAACAGAAGTCTTAAAAGGCTTTTGTTTTGGTTTTGTCAGAAAGAGGAAAAAATGAAAGAGGAAATATCAATCTGATAAAGCCTTGGATTCACTCCGTGCCCACGCTGAGGCCTTTTGGTTATCAATTTTGTTGAAAAGCGCACCCAAATTTCAATTACCCGCACCTTCTGCCTCTCCCAAACTCTGCCGGTGGGCCCCACGCAAGCATGGCTCAGGCTAATGAAAGCCATGTGGTGGCCCTGTGCTGCCCTGCTATGTTCTCACTCACTCAAGCCCAGCCAGCAGCGTCTGCTGCTGAAGGATCCGTCAGCTGCAGATCTGTCAGCTTTCACCCGTCCTGCTCTTTTTGTTAGCCCTTCCTTTCTACAGGGTGTAGCTGAGGCTCCACTGAACCCCACAGATCCCCCTTACCTCCCAGGAGGCAGCCCACTGGCCCTTTGGCAGGGCCCACCGCATGGCTCCTGGTGTGGCTGCCTTTGAACTGACACACACTGACAAGTCGGAGAGTCTTTTGTGGCACTGACGAGCAACGCATACCAGAGACCATTCGGCTGGAGCTTCCCTAGAGTCCTTATTCAGTATGGTCCTAAGAGGGCGCTTACTACGGCTGCGAGGCTCTCGCTAGTCATTTGCGCGGGAGGCTGGAGGCTTAGCTTTTTATGGGCTCGATCTATTAATCTAGGAGCGCAAAAGGTGATGATGAGGCTTTAGACAGAGCAGACGATTTTCGTTTGCTAATTAACAGCTTCGGGTTTCATTTCAAGCTTACGCCACACGCTTTACCAACAGCGCCTTTCAGCAGTTTTGCCAATTAATAAGAGACGTCTCGATTCGTTGGTTTAATAAATGTGTTAATTCTGCGAGCAAGAGGCTGAAACAGCAACATCATCTGAGATAAATTTCCTCTGATTTAATTTTCTTCAGTCATTCTGAGGTTTAACTGTACGGAAGGAATCTAAATTCATTAGAAGGCTTAATCTTCATCTGGGAAAAAAAAACAGTGTATATGAAGAACGTGATTACCAGTGTGACTGTTTATGTACGTGTGAGAAAGAAAGAAAAAGAGTGGGGGAAAGAAAGAGAGAATGGTGCGTGCCTCGCAATGTATGTGTGCAGGGAGCTGAGAAGACTTTTCCTATTACAGGATCTAGCCCTTTGGAAGTGCTTCTACTAATGAACCTGAACGCTTCTATTATTAACTTACCGCAGAAAATCCTCAAGGCAAATGTTCTGCTGGTCTGCGAAGGAAAACATCTTTGCAAGATAATGGCCCGTCCTCTAATTACAATATGTGCGATCACTTGCGCTTCATGTGCTATGCAGAACCGCTTCCCTTTGAAGAGCGAGGGGTCGTTCCCTCACCCTCTCTCCAATGGAACGCAGTCTGCTTCAATCTTCCGCCTGTCACATCTCTATTAGCCTTCAAAAGAGAGCGCGAGCATGGTAGAAACAGGCTGAAGACGTGCGTACTTTGCAGACTGCTCATTTGAAAGAGCAACTCGGAAGAATTCTCCTGGTGTCTGGTAGCTGTAATTGATCCATAATTCACGTCAGATGAACTGCAGATGAGTTAGCCGAGCAGGAGCCAAGAATCCAATGACTTACAGACAAACCCTGCTTCTGCGACCAGATGTAAAGCTGCAAGTGCAAAAGCAAACTCTACAGGTCAAGGTCTTTGGTGAGAGACGCAGGGTTTGGATGCAGAGCATGCAACTCTAGTTAAAAAAGGTCTGTTGGGAACAAGGACGCTAGGACGGCCTTTACTGTTGCAGCGTTAACAATAACACTACCAGCAGACTACCGCATGCAATTTCCTCTGGAAAAAGAACACGGCCCACTAGAGAAGAACCTGCCCCCTCCCTCTTCTCTCTACACTCGTCTCCATTCTCTCTCTTTGAGGCAGTAATAATGGGAGGAGTGCGACGACAAACACGAGGAACTAGAGGAGTGTGAAATGGTTTGACGGAGCTTTAGCATCGAAGGCTGAGTGATAATATGCAGTGAATATCATCGAGTACTTAATTAAGACATCTGTGGATCAGATTTAAGTGAGTGGTTATAGAGCCTATTCTTTTTCATTCTCCTTAGGGCATAAACACGCTTTCTCAGAGCCTTTTCTCTCCGAGGCAGCTTCCCCTACCCAGACACTCTGTCTCTGTCTTCCCCACACCAGCCAGGCACTCGCCGAGTGATAAACACTGAAATTGGACTTCTATTTACCAGGGATGAAAGGTCAGCTTGTCAGAAGTCTGGAACTGCTCACAAAGCTCCCAGTTTTTGACAGGCCTCAACCCTAAACACCATATAATCTACCTCAGGGTCTGCAAAGCACTCCATCTCAAAGGGGAGAGAGTAAGTGTGTTTGTGAGTGCCTGTGAAAGAGAGAGAGACAGCGAGAGAGACAGAGAGAGAGACAGAGAGAGAGGTGGGGGTTCTTGTCCATCAGTAACCCTGCACCCACCACCTGTCCCCCCCATCCTCCTGCCCACTTCCTGGTAATGGCTTTTTAAAAGGGGAGCACTGAAAGCTTTTCTCCTTCCTTTTGTCGAGTTTGTTTAAACAAGTTAATTAGTACAACTCCTCAGGTCTCCAGCCTGTCAGCTGCCTTCCCCCCCGGCATTCACTTATTTTGTTAAGGGACAAAAGTAAACCATGGCTCAAGAAGCAGGAAGGGACATTTGGGGCATGCCGACTGAGCACAACAGGGATTTTACTCCGGCAGTGGGGCGCTGAACAGATTCAGCACCTGACCGTAAGTGGGTTTTCAAGCAAAACGTTACTTTCAGCCCAAAAACACTGCTTGCTTTTGAGAAACCACACACTCACTATATGACTTAGATATATAATAACAACAGTTTCCTTCAGGGATTCACTTTCTGAAAGACCTGAAAACACTCTGAATCTTAAACGTGCATCAAAAACATAGTGAAGATACATACATATACTATCCTATATGTCCGACACTCGTGCTCATATGAACCGACACAGTCATTATAAGATCAAGGCACAGATGTAAGCCCTCAGGCAATAAAAAAGCATGAGATGGCACTCATGAATATGCATTCTTCAGTCAAGATAAACCCAATGTGATGCAGAGGATTAGTTCCCCAACCAGATCTTCACTACTGCTAGGAACAGCAACCGAAAAACTGATCACAAATGAGTGAAAAAGGACAAGCAATGTGGATGCTGTTTGCATGCAATCCGCCCCCCAACCCTCACGCCTCAAACCAAGAGAAGTGTTAAAACTCCATCAGCAACACATTAACTCATCTGGCTGCCGATGCCATGCTAAGCCGCTAACAACGTTTATCCACCAACTCCAGCCCAAGCGAGCGAAAACACGAGTAAATGGTGGAGGGAAAAAAAAAACAAATAAAACAGCGTGCCAGAGGGGGTGTGAAAGCCACGTTTTACAGATGGGTGTAATTCCAGTGTGGCTTTCAACACACAAACCACATAAAGAGATACTGGGGGAGGAGAGGTCGATGCAAGAGTACTGAGGCGGTGTTCTAATAATTTGAAAACACTCCAGAGTTCGCAGCTTTGCGACGTATCAAATTGCTCATTAGCATGCATGCGGTATGGCTCCACCAAAATCGATTAATCACCAACGGCGGTGCTGTCTCCTCGCTGAGAGTACTTATTATTGATCATGAACGAAGCAAAAAAAATGGATTTATGGCTAGCCTTTCAAACCTAAACACACCACGCTAGCTTTCGTCAGCTTGTACTCACTGCAGGGGAAAGTGAGGTGTGGCTGGTAGGTGAAGCTAGGGCTCCTAAGGCTCTGGGTCCCAAAGCATTGGATTAACATGTTACCATATTGTGGATATCTTGATGCTACTGTCAAGTATCTTTCCAGCCCCGCCTTGGCCCTGTCTGGAACTTTTTGCTGACTCCTCCCCGACCTCACCATCTGTGTTCTGTTGTGATGTCATCCTGGTTTGTGTATAAATAGACCCAGTGTCAGATCCTGTGTGTCAGAGAATCTTTTGTGTCAGTGCGTCTTAGTGAAGTCTTGCATGTAATCCTGCAGTACTTCTCTCCATGTTTCCATGTTCTTTTCTGGTGTTTTCCGTTTTTTGACCTTGGCTCGCCCGTGTCAACATTATCTGGGTAAATATGGATTCTAATATGGATTCATTACCTAATATGGAACTCTGTCCACTTGAGTTCTGACCCTTGCTGCCTTTTCTGACTACGATTTCTGGAAAAGGCCAAATACTGTTAACAGAATCTGCACCTACATCAAACTACCTACGGCACAAGTGCATCAAAGACTCTTTAGGGATATCCACCCTTTATCTGGCAACACCATGGCCAGCAGATGACAAAAAACCCTTGTATGAAAGAAGAAAAAACGATCTTCTCAAAGTAAATGTTTTCCAGTAAGAACAAAGTAAAGCACGCAAAATCCACAGACGCCAAAAGTTCCTGTGACGCTCCTGAGACCCATAAGTAGGAAGTAGGCCACATGGAGAAGAAAACACCCTGTGAAGACGGTCACATGTGAAGAGGGCCATCCCTTACTCCTTTACTTCATCGTGTGCTTGCAAGTCCCCCTGCTTTTCTTTACATGCAGAAGGCAGCAATATCTCTGTGCTCAGTGGGGACAAAGCTCTGTGGAAATGGAGAGACCGCATGCAAGGGAACGATAGACAAGAGGGGTACCAGGGAGAAGGCAGGGAGCGAGATGAGATGCCTCCAGAAGTAAAGGGAGATGAAAGTAGAGGCGTCTTGCAACTGCAGGAGGGGGAAGAGAAGCAGCACAGTGGAGCGTCTTCAACACCCACCCCTCCAACCCTCCTGCTGGTCCAGTCACTCGCGGCTCATGGAAATTGCTACTGTCTCTAATTAGTTATTTACACGCCACATGTGGCGCGGGTGCAATTCTGAAGTCTTGAGTGTGTGTCACTGAAATGGAGAACCTGTTGTAAGCCTCATGTTCGGATTCTATCTTCCAGAAATTCCCTATTGATGACGGGCTCTCCCGAGAATGTGCCTCAATATTGTATCAGCGAAGCCTCTTCTTTATTCTCTGCAGCTTTTTTTAAAATATAGGTTCATAAATGACATGTCTGTAATGATCACGATTTCCATATTGTGTTAATAGTCTCATTCTGCTTCATTCAATAAAGCTGTTAGGAAATTAGTACGATCACAGAGGCGTCAAGTTGGCTTTTAATGAAGCATGGCGGGAAAGTGGGTCGTATTTTTCATAACAGTTTTTTTTTTTCCCCACCGTTTTCTATCCAAGCACAGCCTCATCAGCGTGCTGTCACTCACCCAAGCTGCCACAAAACACTACGACACATCCTATTCCAGCCTGCACCTGAGAAGCTCGCAGAAAACCACTTCTATCTGAGAGGAGGAAGTGGCTGGCGGCGGGGGTGGGGGTTGGTTGGGAGAAAACAAAAGTAATTTCAAACGCAACATAAAATCAGATTTGTTCCACTAAGCCGCTGCAGTCACCTATATGCTCTTCTGCTAAACTTAGCCACATCCAATGCTCAACAAAGGGTTTAAAGATAGCCAGACGTTTGTTTGCTCACTCAACCCGAATGAACTACGGCCAAAAAGGAGGGACCGTAAATGGAGAATAGCATGTTGCTCAGTGACATCTCAAATCTCTCCCTCTCTCTACCCAGAAACGTGAGCAGGGGCCGGATTAGCAAGCTTCTGACTGAGCTGGTCCACCTGTGTGTGTGCCACTGTGGTGTGGCTGCAGCTGGCAGCTCTCCTGCTCTGCCTGCCCCTCCTAATGGTTCTTCCTCTCGACAGCCGAGCACTTAACCCTGCCGGCTTGGAGGCCTCGAGAGGGGCCTCACACAGGCAAGCGCCAACAATGGCATGCCAGCTCGGTTCACATTTATGCTTGGGAGGGGGGCAAATAAATGATTAATGAAAATAAGAGCCTGGGCATAAATAAACAGGGACCTTTCTGCCTTCTTCACCTCCTGCCAGGCCGGGTTGTTCTAGGGCAAGAGTTTGTAGAGTCAGTGCTGAAATGATAAGGTCTGCAGTGTCCACGCTGAAGCCCAACGTCTTTGGCAGACTAGCCACTCACCCTAATGGCTAGATACCAATCTCTGCAGACACCATGCAATTACTCTCCCAAGAGGAAACTTTGAGGAACTGCAAATCTGACGTGCCTTTGGCCAAAAAAAAGCTCACAGGAGGCAGCAAACAGTGGACGTGCTTTATTTAGTCCTTACCACAGCATAAATCTTATATATATACTGTATACCACGAAGGACACAAAGCTACATTGTCTATGAATAGTGTTTGGGGAAAGATATGATCTGAGTTTCTGACAGTGCGGCCACTTATAAGACGTTAGTGCAGCGAAAGCTTAAGTAGTAGTTCGCTTTTCCAAAAATGGAATGGAGCACAAAGTTTCAAATGAGCACTGCCTGGCGCTTGTCACCCGAAACGTATTCATTAGCTTGACCGATAGCCCAAATCTGACACTCAAGGAAAAAGAAGACAGAAGAGCGAGATGTGCACATAGATTTTTACTGCACATATGAAATATTAATGCCCAATATTAGCTGTCTCTTTGTCGCTTCCATTATGGCTGAGTCGTCTGAAGGTGATAATGGAACTGGACTGTGGTAGAGGTGAGGGAGGGAGGGCATTTGTGTGTGTGTGTGTGTGTGTGTCTGTGTGTGTGTGTGTTGTGTGTGTATGTGTGGGGTTTAGTGGATCAACCACTCCTGATGACTTCATACAGCACCATGACAACAGCATCTTTCCAGAGGGTGTTCTGATGTCGGGGGCCGGAGCAACTGGCCTCTAGGGCATCCTGGCTGACATTGATGGGAATCCGAAGTGACCTGTCGGTGCGGGCAGCGTGGACCCGCTGACAGTTCGTTCTCTCCGGGCCGTCAGTGGTTGTGCAGTCGCCTGCTGAATGTCACCAAAAAACCACACAGTCTGGGTCTGTTTAAACGCTAACATTGCCCCCAGAACCTACACACACATACAAATCAAACATGACACAGAGCTCGGAATAGTGGATCTAGGGTGGATATCAAACAACTGGGGTCAAGATGGGAAACATGGGCAATGTGTCTGTAAAAAACAACAGACAGAAGACCTTCTTTTGGATTGGCTGGTGAAGGGAATCACATGACCAGGTGGGGAGGGTGGGGAAGACTTGGCCCATAATGAAAAGAGTTAGGGCAGGTCCCGACGGCCCTGTCTCTCAGAGTTCATGTAATCCGGCCGGGTTTAAGTGTTATGCTCTCTCTCTCTGTATTTCTCTCTCTTCATTCTTGCTGCATGTGTCGACTGCCGTTATTTTCTCTCTCCCTTACTTCGTTTTCTTTTGGAAAGTGCTTAACCTGACTCCATTCCCCTCCATCACTCTCTCTCTCTCTCTTCTTCTCTCCATCTCTCACCTTCCCTCCCATATAGCCACTTATTCATTATTCACACACACACTTTTCACCATGCCCCCTCTCCCACCCGCCCTCTTCTCGCCGATCAAAATTCCACGCAGGTTCCAAAAGCCTCTGGCACACGCACAGGTATTTAAGGGGAATTTTGGGAAGTGGAGCACAGTTGAAGGGGCTGGGGGATTTCAAATAAACACACCTTTATCCCTTAATCTCCTTTAAGCGAGATTCTGTTTCATAGCCAAAAGAAAGTATTATTCACCACATTCAAAGGCACATGGCTGTAAGTGTACATTAACTATGAAAGATAATTATGAATCACTTAAAAGAAACAGCCTATTTGCATGCATGCATTTGTGTGTGTGTCTGTAAGTTAATACATGATATGTATTTATATATGTATACACAAATGCATGTTTCTGAGTGTGTGTGTGTGTGTGTGTGTCTGTGTGTGTGTGTGTGTGTGTGTGTGTGTGTGTGTGTGTGTATGTGTGTGTGCGCTTGCGTGCAAGTGTGATCCCTGCAGGGGTTCCATCCGATGCAGACCCTCTTTCACCTCATCTGTGTTTAAGGGCATTAATATTGCACCAGGCATGGTGGCAGGGTTAAATGGCCTCCGATCTCTAAAAACGTGAGGAGGGGGGACAAGATGTCAGACTGAATAATTTCCCCCTCTCTCTCTTTCTCTCTCTCTCGCTTTCTCTCTCTCGCTCTCTCTCTCTCTCTCTTTCCCTCACTCACTCTCACTTTCATCTGACCATGGGCAATCTTAGCAGGCACTACTCTTGAGCTGCCACACTGGGCAAATTCACAACGGACATCCACAACACGTGCTATTAATTCAGACAAGAATACAATCGTTTTCCTTTTTTGTTTCGCTCTCACTTCCATCACTGCTGCATTTGGGTAAAAAACAGAAGCCAGATGGGGAGAAAGGAAAAAACAGCTACCTCTCGGCGACCGCTAAAATCATCTGAATGCACCGTGTGGTATTTAAACAGGATCCTTCCAAAAAAAATAGCTGCTCTCCTTTTCTCACCTCCACGGAAATTATGTTGAAACAGCTGTCAATAGAGGAAGTCTTCTCCGGAGAACAGGATAGGGGGGCCATACAAAGGCAATGCAAAATAACTGCAAACGGAATTATTGGTAATGCGCAAACAGGTCGTGCCGCCTTAATTACATTCCTCCTGAGTTTTCCAGACTGATATGGTGTTCCTGTTTTTTTTTATTTGCTTGGATTACCTGATGAGGAACTGTAATCAGATTATTTCAAGCAAACAATTGCACAAGACCACAGTCTGTTTTTCACTGTGTTTAAACTTCTACATTTCAGTAAACAGCTTGGATGAAAATGTCTATTTGTCTCAGACAGGGATGCAAAATTTTAAACATTCTTTTAACAGACAGCCGACTATCATTACACAGCAATAAACAGCAAGTCTAAACTCTAGTTTACATCCCATCAAAATATCAATTATGAAACCAATATTCCTTGTTCTGAAAGATTTGTGACTGATTGAGTCACAGTCAAAGGCATCGTGAATAGCTGATATAGCACACCTATGAATGCAGGGGATTCAGTATTAATGCACTGAGATGTGCAAGTTACCAAGCGGCACTAAAAAAGTTCATGGGAAAATCTGTAACGCCAGGACTGATTGTATGAGAAATACAAGCAAACAGGAGATCCTTACCTGAATGGCTGAGCTCAGCTACTTTCAGTAATCACTCATCTGCCGCTGTGTAGTCACTTACAGTCTCAGTTAATGTTAGTCCAGATTGTTACTGAAGGAGCGAATGTTAGGAAGAGGCAATATGGAAGGAACTGCCAGACTCCTGGAGTAAAGACAGTCTGTAGCCTATAGCACAGCAGCCCGCTAGCTGGGCTCATGTGTCCACTATCCCTGTCTGTGGTATGCCTCCGTCGGTCAGCTGTATTATGGCCTGTTGCTTCCACTCAACTGGAAAAGTGCTGAACAACTCTGCTACTGGACGTTTGCTGTATTTACTGAACTCTAAAACACGTATGAGACAGATAACCTCCGAAATTCAGGTGCGTAACAACATTTAGCACCATTACTGGCAAGTCAGAGAAGCAGCTGTGTGTGTACAAGTATACGTGTATTGGTGTATAAGTTCTGTTTTGCACTATTTTAAACAACAGAATATTTCACCTTTACTTCAGTTGTTATATGTGACTCTTATTACTAAGTACATACAACAAATACTAATTATATATTGTAAATAAATAACCCAATCCATAAACGCCATTCAGTCAAGCTGAACATACTATAGATTTTACCAAAACTAAATATTTAAAATAATATAATTCAACATGGGCCAAATAATTGCTTGGCTTAAGATCTGGGAATGTTTATTTACAATATGGTATGTTGCTGTATCGCTATCAGAAACCATTATTTTACGCTGTGTGCTTAGATTTTTAGTAGGCTTATCCAGCAGAACCAATTGCCTATTTGTGTCCTCATCATTCAATTTTAAAAAATGTTCCTCAACTTGGATGATAATTGAAAATGTTCACTGCAAATGAAATTAAATGTTCTTTCAATAGCATTGGTCAAAGGTTAATGGTAAAACAGTTCATTTGCATCCATACTCCACAAAGTCTCATATTTACTGATTTTTAATTTTCTACATCATTTAAACACAGTAACTGGAACTCAATTACGCAAAGCAATCATGATAATAGTGCTCCAATATTACTTGAAATTAAATCTCCATACTTGTAGTAAAAGTTAAGAATATTTTTACCTATAACAGAGATTATTTTCATATAAAATCTGCACCGAACATCACTCACATTTGCCAAAATATAATTACAGTAAACACATGCCATTTAGCACTGGTGATTAACTACAATGGTAGGGCTTTGTATCAACAAGAACCTGATAAAACAATATGAATCATGATACAGGGGTTTTAATATATTGCAATATATTGTGATACAGTAAGCAGATATTTTAAATCCAATTTTAGGAAAACTGTCATAGCATAAAAACACATAACTGTATGCATAGCTTTGCTAAGGTTAACGCTACTTGCTTACGTTGGAGTTTACTGGCTGAAGGTAGATTATAGTACTGCAATCTGGTGGTTTGAGGTTCAAACACAACACCAAATGAACCACTGTGTGCCATGAATCTTTGCATGTAAACTATTAATAAAAAGCATCACTGTTTTTATTACCACAAAACACAATATTCCAATATTCAAGTGTACCAATATTTTCTTACACCCTTATGAAATAAAGCAATTAAAATGTAAGATTCTATGGAAATGTTGCAGGGCAACAAACCCAGGACGGAACACGATCAATCAAAAGAAACCACACAGTATCCTACGACCTTTCAGCACATGTACGTCTACTCGAAATTCCCATCATCCACCATTATCCTGCAATGTGAGGCACATCACGGCCCATGTTGCATTTTAAATTAGATCCATGGCCGGTAATTACATTCATGACAAAGGCATTTTGTGGAGTGCACAAAGAAGAGAAACAGAGGGTGCTGGGTGGATTTTACCAGCTGTGCCAGATTGACAACAGCTAGGGTCACCAGGAGGTTATGCAAACGGAGCAAAACACTGAAAAATTAAAGGCATGAGCTCACAAAAGTAGCACTCCGAGTCGAACTGGCAAGACCAGAAGAGGAGCCGTGAAAACAGAGCCTTAGGGACCTTACTGCAGCCGGTGCTAATGCACTACCTCACCCCTCAGCACCTTCCACATGGGCAATCACACACCCACACACATGCTACCCCCTCCACAACAGCCTCTCTTATTCACACATATATGCTCAACCAGACACCGCACATATACACACACAAACCCATCCCTTCACCTCCGCTCGCCGTCCTCTCCCTTTCATTCACATGCTCACACTGAGACATCTTAAAAATCTGACTTGACAAAAAGCAGAGAGGAGGGGTTAACTGTGGAGCTGGTGGACTGTAATCCATTTACAGTAAGTTAGCACCCAGCAGGGGGAGGAGGCGAACGAATCAGTGCGTGACATTCAGTTTTTTGGGGGGCGTCAGAAGAAAGCCTTTAAGCCCCCGCTTTGCAGAGGTGTTAGACACATAATTAAGGACACTGTCAGTGCGCACCACCAGCTGAGTGGCTGGTGACAGACCTGAGTGTCCATAACAGCTCGTTTTGCCATGCTGGTGTCTGAAAACTAGAGAGGGACTGAAGCACTTTAGAACAACAAAAAAGCACAGCACATGCGTCAGTCATACCTGCATAACACTCTAACAAAGAAGTCCACGGCACATATGTAAAAGCAGCTGCTAACAACATGGAATGGTGTTTGACTGCACTGAATTTCCTGACCACTCAATGTAAAATCCTAGAAACTGAACACTGAATAAAACCTTGCCCTTGCTATTAGGCTGAACCAGCCAATGCAGACCTGTCCATGTTTTAAAAGGTTACTGTAGCAAAAAACATAGCTTGGTTTTGGTCCTGCTCCCTATTATATTTGCTTCCGTTTCAAAAGGCTATTCACACCTCTTGAGTGCATTTAAATTCCAACTTCATTATCGCGGCTCAAACCACGCAGTCATAGTTATAATAAGTGGAGGGGGCGGAATGAAAATAATAATAATAATGACAGCGATAACACAATTATGGCAGGATAATGAATTCTGGTATTAACGGTCCCTCGGGCAGCGCGGTCGATAGGCCCATGCAGACCACACCAGGGCTGCTGTGGTCCTCCCTTACCAACCAGCTTTAGTAGTTCGAAACAGCCAAGCTCTGTAGCCCAAACACTCCAGTCGTCAGAAAGACACCAGTGAAAGCCCCCCGATGATAGTCAACTACATTCTATTGAATGCTGGTGAGCCTGACTTTCACTGTGCCTCTGGAGGACCTTCTTTTTCCCACCTGCACTCTCACACCCACACACACATAGACAAACACACACACACAGAGACATACAGACACACATACACAGACACAGACACACACATACAGACACACATGCACACATACAAAGACACACATACACGTATGCACACACATACACACACATATACACACGCACACACATGCACGCACACATGCACACACATACAGAAACACACGTATGCACACACACACATGCACACACGCATGTGCACACAAACACAAACATGCACGCACACACACATGCACACACACACACACACACACACAAACACATATCTTACTATTCTCTGTAAAGAGAAAGTAGAACAGGGCAAAATCATTTTAAAATTTTAGTGCATATACAGCTTTAATTCATCTAACAATTTTGCTTTATATTGTGTATTGCGTAATTTAATGTTGTAACATGCTATTAAAATAGTGTAAGTAAACCCGGGTGTTTCTGCACCCGCGCCTTAACACAGGTACCCAAACAGAAATCTAACCCTAGCTCCTTTTTATTTCAAGTGTAGTTGGGGTAAAGAAAAAAAAACTTTTTCCCTGCTCCACTGTGTTTTCCCAAACATCACAATTTCCATTTATTCCTACTATTTTGGGAATAGTTTCTCCTCAAAAAGAGATCTGAACAAAGTACACACAGACACACAGTCATACTGCGAGTGACTGTGCTTTTATTTGTATTGAGCTCTGCTATGTACCACTCTGATGAAGTGTTAATGCTGACCCACTGTTTGCTGCTGTTACACAGACTCATATTTCAGTTTTGTGCTCACCCAGTGGCTTTATCAGATACCTGTCAATACCATGAAGGAGGCAAAAGGAAAGCACGAGTCTTTACACATTCTGAATACGCTGTGCTTTGGATTTCACCCAGGACTAGCTTCTCTAAAGCATTCTTATTCTTAGGTCAAGAGTCTGGAATAAAGTGTCTCCTTTGCCTTTAGTGTTGTAGAGATTTAGGTGTGCATATACAAGTACAGACTTTCACTGAGAACGTAATTTAGCTAGGAAAAAAATACATTTGATTCTAAATGGCAACTCAAAAATCACCGTTAGTAGGGATGTAACGATTCCACGGTTCAGTTCAGACCTCAATTTTTGAGTCATGGTTCAGTGCATACCTCTTTACACTAATTCACCAACAATTTGGAACACTACAGAGAAGAACACTAAAGAACATGGTAGATTAACTTCACATAAATTAACCTAATGAAAGCTCAACCAGCTGCAGCAGCAGCGTTGGCAGCAGGTAGCGATTTGGGGAGGGTGGGGGTAGGTAAGTTGCAAGGCACAGGACCATGGACATTTGTACTGTGGTTTCGTTGCACCCCTACTTAACTATATTCAGTGTTTTTGTTCCATTTCAGCGAGTTTTTGTCACTTTTTTCTTTAGTTCCAGCACAGGAAAAGTTCCCCTACAAAGTGTATGAAGCCAGGCAAAACAACCTTTGAACTAGCACAAGCACCATAACATGCTCGATGATAAACACTAAGCACTCAGCTCTGTCAAGATGTGGCTATGTGACATAGATGACGGCACATACATACTCCACCACAGAAGCATAAAGAAGATACTAAAAAACACAGCTGAAAAGCAGAAGAGAAGAGGAAAAGTTCCTTCCCACCTGGAAAGTGATATTATGAAGGAGGGATATTTTTACCCTGAAAAGAGAAAGCTTCATGATTTTCATCATTCGAATCTCAAGTGCGTCAGCCGTCAAAACAGTTCATCTCTCAGATCTGTATAATAACAGCTATACAAGAATATCTTTGAAGTGATGAAGGAAACCTTTCAAGAGCTCGTAAGACCTGCGATGAAATGATGGAGAATGATTTTGCCATTTTTTTACCTCCATTTTAATTGAGAACACAATTACAAAGCTGTGAGCTAGGATGAAAGCTAGGGGGAGGAGCACAGGTTCATGTGTGTGTTTACTGGTCTTTCATGTTTGTTTATTGCTAATGAATGACTACACGGGTAATTCACTTCCCTAATAACTTGGCTCACCTGAGCCTCTCTCTTATCTGACACAGAGCAGGGCCAGAGAGAGACACTGCCTCACCCTGCAGCTGTCTCAGTCCTGCATCTCTGCGTACACCCAGAGCCGTGTTTTTCGTAGCTTGGCATTCACCGAAGCGGATAAACTCAGAATAGTATACACATACAACAGCAGTCCAGGGACTGTTTACAGGAAACACCTCTAAACGTCAAGCCTGGAGGGGAAAACAGCCTAATAAACTGGACCAAATAGCCTCCCTTTCCATTGTCACACAGGACTCAGACGCAGGGTCTATTCCCGAGTCTTTTCAGCAGCTTTTTCATTTCGCCCCGGGGTCTCCGCTCGGCCCCGCTTTTCCTCCCAGCGGCTGGGGAAAAGGCCTCAGGATGAGCTGGCTTGCAGATAGCCAAGGACTGTGGGACTGGAGACTGCTCACAATGCTGCCGGGATTGTGTGCAGCAGTGGGGAAGCCTGAACCGATTTTTACATGCCAACTGTTGGCTGTTGGTTAATACCACAACCGAACAGTCAGCACTCCTCTAGCCCTGCAGCCCCATACTAGCTGTCCCCTCTCCTGCTGAGGGAATGAAAGCCTGTGTGTGCTGGGGGCTGGACACTGCACTGCTACACTACAGGGGGTGTTCCGCCATTCAGCCCAGGCCTGGGGCAAGTCATCGGTCTTTTGGGTAACTGGGAAATCTCCCTTTCTCTCTCTCACTCTTGCTCACTCTTTTCAGTCCGACATCTCTTTTCTCTTTCTTTCCCCAGTCTGCATCTTTCTTCTTATCCTCTTTTATCTTCTCCTGCGTGGCTGGGCTCCTGGTCTGGAACGCACCTCCCTGCGGTGCAAGTTGAAAGCATTCTTATCGCTGCCCTGTCATCAGGGTTTATTTAATAACTATCACAATAAAGTCAACAACAGGCCCTGGCTAAGGGGCCCCCACAGGCCCCCCCTCCCTCCCTGGCTTGATGAATTGGACCCATCAGGCAGGCCAGCTGCCCCGGAGGTTCGCAGTCTGCCCCTGCAGTGGCTCAGGCACGGACTGAAGGAAGCAGACAGGAAGGGGGGAGGCACATTTGCAATGGCATGCCAGAGCACACACTGGGCTGATAGAGTTCGGGGAAGTATTACCACAGAGGAGATCCAGAACAGGAGCCAAGCTCCAAGCCAGCAACGCCGGGCACAATGTGGACATGCTCGTGACATATTGAGACACTGAACAGGGTTATCTAGCGCCATAAGCACTTCTCAAACATTCTTAATTGTTGGTTGTTGGTGTAGCTCTTAGTGGATGCAATGCCTTTCAGTCCGTAACAATCACAGTTTTAATTCACAGGTCTGAAACAACAACAAACTGGCATTCAGTGACTCGGAGCACTGATCGGTTCTCAGTCTAGTCTTCTTCAGCTCACTAACAGAGAAAAAGCAGTAACTGATGGCAAGGGTGATTAATGGTGGTGAAAAACAAGAAATACAAAAAACTGAGGTGATGGTGTTAATGAGCTCAACCCCACGGTAGACGGTACATGGCTACTGTATTGCTGTAAAGCGGTCATCATCAGAGCCCTATGCCTTACTCCCTGGTTATTTGTGATCCTTTAACGCAGCAATTAATGATCCGCACAGCCAAATATATTACCAATTAAAACACTTTCATTCAAGTAGCTTTATCTATAGTGCCCCACTAGCTGGGTGTAGGAAGCTGCATGGGCTGTTAGAGAATAAGCAGGGCACCCACAACATTTTTAGCCCTTTCTCATCAACACTTCAGAGATCATTCCTCATTCTTATCCTCTCTCCTTTCGAGGAGATAGCAGCCATAATCACTCCTCTCCCACCGCTGATGTGAGCTGGCCAATCCGTAACAACCCTGGAAACTGGCAATAAGCAGTGAAAAATAGATTAGAGGCATAAATTGAGATTTCTCCAAACGAGCCTCTTGATTTCTTCATAATTGCTGGCCAAAGCACATGAACCTAGCCTTATTAGAACGGATGAATTCGGAGGCATTTCATAAAAACTCCATGGCCGCTAGCTGACCTTGATGCCTACCGCTCTTTCCCACTGCGACCAAGCTCAGGACATATGCGATCTAACCTTCTGCCAGTTCCCATTCCAGCCCGCAAAGCATTTGCTCGGCATGGTCATGCCCTGCACAAATTGGTCAACAACAATTATATAGTGTCGGGCAAAATGAGATACAGAATACCAGGAGAAGAAAAGGAAAGGCGAGATACAGGAAAGGGGAGAAGGAGAAGAAGAGGGTGATTTAAAGAACCTCAAGTAAGCACTTTTTTCCATGTTCTTTTTCCCCCCTCTGCTTCCCCTTTTTCTCCTGTCCTTTTTCCATCTCCATTTTAAAGATGATGAATGGCACAGCAGTGGGAGGCTATTAATCAGTGCACTGTTGTTGAAGGGGTCCTGATAGGGGCTGCACAATGCCCCAGTGTTACAGTGGAGACTATCCCACACTGTCTATGCATTACATATGCCTGGAATAACCTTTGCAGAGACCAGATCTCCCAACAACACATGGATTAAAAAACAATAAGGCATTATGAAGATAGGGAACAGAGTGCAGCTCGGAGGCAGTGTGCTGAAGAAGACAACCATACATCCACAAAATCATAGCCTAAGAAAGGGGTCAAACAATGGACTTATGGACTACCGGACTGTACTCCCAGAAGGTTCCCCAAAGAGTATATTCACTACAGAAGGAAGCCACCACAAATTAATAACCTTCTCTCTTTCCTCCTCATTTGCATGGGACCTCCATATCCATATTATTAGCATAAATAAGCTATGTTCAATTTATTCCAGAAAGTAAACTTCTGGCCAAACTTCTCTGCTAGTAAGTGAAAGATTTACTATAGCAGCAAACCAGCAAACATTTACTTAAGATGAAACAGGATGGTAAAAAAAAAAAGATCCCCGAGCAGCGGCGAAAGACGCCAGCTGAGATCACAGACGTTGAATATTTCCCTTACTGGTCAGTTCATTTGGAGCTGATCAAAGCTGCCTCGCCCCAGAGGTGCTGGGTGGTAAACAGGTCGGATTATCAAAGCAGACCCCTCCATTCAGAGGGACTTGAATATAAGACCACAACCACAGGGGCTAAGACTGCCGCAACAGCTGGAGAGGGTTCAGACCTGATCAGCTTCAAATGACGCCCTTGATTTTCTCACACAGAGCCCAGTGAGTTGGAGATGGTCTGGCAGGGGAGCTTTCATGTGTTTGTGCCCACTGCAGATGCAGAGTCCACACAGAAAAAACAACCATGGAAACAAAAAGCATCATGGTTTAGCACATCTATATATTTTGTGGTGACAGAAGGAAAAATTGAATTATATAAAAAGCAAATACAAGAAAAAAAAATCTTTCCTCCCGCTGGTCCCATGTGGGTTTCGGGTGGCCCTGGTTGGTTTGTATGAACGGCAGTATTGTTACATTGGGTTTTCAGGGTATGTTCTGCATGCCATGTTAGAACAATGGCATGAATAAATATATAAGCTCCCCAGAGTCATAAGGCCCCTCTCACAGCAGGTAGATGAATGACGCAGTGCAGCGGGCTGACTTTGCAGACAATGGGGTGATCTCTGACACTGAATGCTCAGGGCAACCGCAAAACTCCTCCTCAACACCCCTTCTCAGCTCATTCCCGCTTTTGACTGACAGGAGGGAGGGTGGGGTTCAGAGCTTGCAGGAGCCATGGTGAGCTCTGCTTTTTGTTTCCTCTTTCTCAGACTGAGGCCTGTTCAATCATTTAGAGCGGCTGTTTGAGGAGGTGACCACTCGTCTCATGTTCCCCATGCAGATGAGAGCCGGGGTTCAGCCAAAGGGAAGGAAGGCTGGTTAAAGAGGTTAACTACAAACTGTTACTTATCGCTCTTTCCCTCTCTTTGAGTAAATCTCATGCTCATATTTTTAATAAGTTGTGTGCCAAAGTGGGAAAACTGGCTCCACAATATTCATCACGGTTGGTACAGAGTCTAAAGTACTATTAAAAGATCAGCTATTTAGAGCTGGAAGTTCCCTTTGCCTGAACTTTACTGAGGAGGCTGTGAGAGCGACCTAAAGGTGTAATCAGAGGTAGAAATGAGTAGGTTTGAGGCTACTGTAGTTATATTTTCCTCTTTGACTTTTAGCAGATTAGCAGTTTCGGGAGTACAAAGCGCTTCTCTTCTCGCCTCAAGAGTGCTTTTCAAAGAGGTCCAGCAGCCAGAGTAACCAGTAAAAACACCACATAGTTCAAATATCAGCTCTGATTAAGTTCAAGAATCCACCACACACTCCCAGCTATGGTGCTGTGGGTTAGAAATTTCAGTGTTGGCCTGCCCTTGACAAGGCTATCACAAACGTTACTCAGAGCCAATCATTCTCCTCCTCAAGGCGCAATCCCAATGAGGGGCATTCCAACCCCAAAGCCATATGTCTCTTGCTAACACCCTCAAATGTCCTTCTCCTCAGGACAACTACCACCTTGGTTTGGCATTAACAGACTCCTGACAGAAGCTGTAATTCTCTAGGAATCTGCTCTTTCTTAAGATATCCTTCTAAGTTTCTTAATAAACTGTATTTACAGCCAGAAGGAGGCACATGGAAGGGCAACAGAATGGAAGCTTTGTCATCTACAATCAATTTACATATGTTATGCAGAGTTGGCAGAGACATCTCGTGTTGGCTCGGTAAGACAAAAGAGGCAACGGTAGAGCAAAAGAATATCAGAGAAGTTAATCAGTGAAAACTAAATGAGTTAATTCTCCGGGGAAGGACTCCTCTGAACCTTTCAGAGCCGTATTTTTTATTTATGGCACTCCTCTTATCCCTGTTGGGTTTGTTTTGGCCAGGGTCATTTAGCCTGACTTTCATCATGAGCATACAAATACTTAATGTTGCTCTGCACAATGTATCTATATTGTGACTGATGACAGAAACATGTTCTGATAGTATGTCAGAAAACATCACACTAAGAATGGCTGCATCTTATTACACGCATCTCAGTCTTAAGAAAAGACAAAGTATGCTGTCCTTACAAAGACCTGCATTCGGAACCCAAACTTTGTTATGTCGCATGAACACAAATGGTCATTCCAGCAGGTTAAATAGGGGGCTGAATGAGGGAGTGACTGCAACTGTGAGATATAATAATCATGCCATCCCTGTGGACAGGCTGTGTGAAAAGGACCTAGCACAGCGGATTAACCTACCCAGGGTATGAACTCTAACAGTGTCAGAGCAAGTAAACGTTAGCGCGCTAGGCACAGCCCCAATGCAGCCAGATAGGTAAATGGCTGGTGCTAATTAAGGCTGACGGCTCAGTAGAGTGTGGAGCAGAGCAGGACTACAGGGTCATGCAGAGGTGCGGAAACACACATTACCAAAGGCATACGCAGGTACACGCCCGCATGGCCTCTGCTCAAAGCATCAATAATGCTGATTTTGTGGTCTGTGACCATGGTAGGGCTGCAGTAAAGTCAGCGAACCTTATCTGTTTAGAAACCAAGAAGAAAAAAAGCCAAACACTCTACAAGGATTCTCTAAAGACAAAGCAAAGAGCAGACTAATAAATGTGACTCAGTGCCGTTTGCTGTGGATTTCATGTGACGACACTGACACACTGAATGCTTTCTTTTCTACAGTGCTCCTTTTAGGAGTGGACCCTAAAAGTGTTGGCCATTTGTCTCTCATTTGTTTCCAGCAATGCTGTATAAATACTCCATGAGTCTTCCCACAATTATTTTATGACATAGTGGGTTTCTTGGGACAATTACTGCGGAGGGACCAGTTTGCCTATAGTGTGTTTTTGGTTACACCCACAAGAGCTGTTTGCTCTATTTTAGAAAGACAAGAATTCAAGGGCTTAGAGTCAGCTCACTGGGGTCAGATAACTCCATGAGAGACAGTGGCTTGCTCTGCTGTGTCATCTCTCTTTCTCTGTAGCAGCAAGGAAAGGGCACTAGATAAGAAAGCAAAGTTCAATAAGAACTCTCTCCAAGACCTTCCTCTCTCTTTTTCTTTCTTCCTATCTTTTTCACTCTGAATTATTCGGCTGCAGAGGCGCTCGCTCTCTCTCCACTTCTCTCTGCATCCTTTCGATGCCTAGGCCTTTCAAACAAGCACCAGTGGAGGACAGCGTAGAAAAATAAATATTGGGGGGGAAGGGGTTTTCAGCAAGTTAATTAGAAGTGAGCGAGGGCTGTGAAAGGCCACATTGTTTATGTCGAGGGTAGTCCGCATCAAAGGCCCGATTCAGGGCTGTGTGTGAGGCACGCTCTGTACATCTAGGAGCCTGCTGGGCTGGCCCGACTGTGCCACTCCTAAGCGCTTGGCCTTTAAGATGCCCTCATGGCTGTTTGCTGTTTTTCTTCAAAGCGATGAAACAATATTTGGAATGGAAGAACAAACAGAGGAGAGAGGTAATGGAGCAGAGGGGAGCAGAGGCCACTGGACATTAAAGGCTGATGAAGGGCCCTCTTGTTTCACTCTTTTTACAGGAATGGGGGTGGGGTGGGCGGACATAACTCCTTCTGACCTTTAGGGAGGCTGGCTTTATGCAGCCAGTTACCCTCCTAACCTGACTTCTTCCTCAACTGGGTCGTATCAGTGCAAGGGGGAGAGAAAGAGAGAGAGAGAGAGAGAGAGAGAGCTTGTGTATGTTATGCACTACATATACAACCCCACAAAAACACACTAAGCTTCTGAGTCAGCTGCAGAGAGGATATGACATCAAGAGCATCTTGACCTGGAGCTGGTAAACAGACCTTGATTGCAGAGTGACTTTTGTGGTGGCGTATAGTATGTCAGCCTCCCCAGAGTGGACTGTGGGCAGAGTCATATGTAATGGAAACCAGGCAAATGATACAAACAACAGAAAACACAGTGCTGGGCTGGAGCTTAATGTTTTTTAGAGATGCATGTCTCTGGGTACCAAGAGAACAGGACTGTTTATTCTCCTCACTTAGAGGGCTGCATTTCTGTAGGCTGAGCAATGGAGGACTGCAGCTATGTGAAGGAACCACAGGCTTTTTGTTGCGCTGCTATGTGGCACATTAAATCTCACCATACCTCACACAGTGAAGACCAATTCCTGCTTGGAAGGCTTGTACCTGGGGCCCAATTATATTATCACAAGCAAGACAAAAGCAGCCATTGTGGAGAATTCAAAGCTCGCCGGCAACTAGCCTCTTACTTCTTCTCGTTTCTTCTTTTGCTTGTAGATAGAAAGTAGAAGATAAATACGCATGCTATTATTACAAAACAAATCCTCAGCAGCAAGTCCACTAACCTCATTCAGACATACGCACATGCACACACGCCACAAAGATTTTCTCAGCTAGCAAATCAAAGCAAGCGCAGACTGAAGCCAGGGTTTGACAGCAGGCAGACTCAATAGCAAGCCTGCTAACTAGCAGATTTCTTAGACAGTGCAATCAAGGAATGATGGTGAAGAGGATTTCTTATCCTTCCCATCCTACTGCACAAAAGCCTAGAGCGTATTCAGTCTGTAATTACAGAAATGGAACCTGGGTCAGTGCAGAGCTTTTACCTCTCTTACTTTATGAAGGTGAGAGCACAGCAACAAGGAAATGAAAGTGTATACTCAAATATCACCAAATATAACTAAACCAATGCTTGAGAAAGCTGCCAACTGGTATGTGTGTGCTTCTTTGGTAATGTGCTCCCTATATGGTTATATGACTCAAACAGACAATATATACTGTATTTCTAAAATTTCCATAGAAAGTTGGAATTTTTGCGTTTTATGTATACATTCACCACTGTACACTAACTTTCAAGGAATTTGGCACTATTTGGCACTAAGCCTTTTCTATTCAATCAGGTCTAATATTAAACCTACTTTTTGATTTTTGTAACAATCTCCAAAGAAGCAAAAGCATCGAGTGGTTGCCTTTAAGGCATTGAGTGGTTGCCTACCACACAATCCCATCAAAAGAACTTAAGTAGGCTAATAACAATCGCTTTAATTCAAAATGACATGATGGCCAGTCTTCTGCACAGGCCCTGTACAAAATAAGTCGCAAGCAGCGGTGTCACCATGACAGGATGAGATTTAACGAATAGTAATGTGCTTAATTAGGAACCCACGTGATCTGTCTTGGAGATGTCTGAACCCCACCAAACGGTGGCGGATTGGCAAGAGCCTTTCAATGGGATTACTCAGGGCTAATGACACCCGAGCACTTCAGTGAAAACAAACACCGCTTTGAAGGCAAAAGGGAGCTCGACGAACGGATGGGGTGGTGAATTCCACTGGCTCAGAGGCGAAGACAGTGGGCTCTTGGACGCAGTTCTCATACCTGACAGAGAGGACACTGCTACCAACAGCATGAACAGGAGGATTAAAATCTCTCTGGGCAGATCTCTCCTATAGATTCTCCTCATTTCTCCCACAGAGGGATTATCTGTCAGAGTCTGGATGAATCACCTTCTCTCCTTCTCTCTCCCACTTCCTTTGGGAATATATATATATGTATATATATATATATATATATATATATATATATATATATATATATACACACACACACACACACACACACACACACACACACACACACATATATATATATATATATATTCTATTTTTATTTTCTTTTTTTGCTCTTTGGCTACTGGAAATGCTTTCTTGGATGGTGTGCTTGTATCTGAGCTAGACCGGTTCATCATTAACCTAAAGCCTTCCAGAGGTGAATAATGGGAAACAGACAAGGACAATGACAAAACGACCTTCTGTCTGGGCGAGTGAGACAACTGACCACCCCTACACTTCCGTGATGCCTCCTCACAAGCATATCTGATCACCCCCCCAATCCCTGACAAATCCACCCCCAGGGAGGTTCCCAGACACGGATACCCCTGTCTGTTGTAATTGATCATGGAACGTCAGCTGGCAGGTAGGCCGACAGTGCACTCTGGGACCTTGGAAAAAAGAGGCTGGGAAGATAATGATTTAAGTGACTTTGCGGAGGTCAGGGGGGCAGGCACAGAGGTCGCAGGGGAGTTTGCATGTGGGGGGGGGCAGTGTTTGTTTGGTTTGTTTTGTCAGGGCCATGCTGTCACACCCTCTTGCCTCTCCTTCTGCTTCAAAGCAAGTAAGTAGACTCTTCAATGGGCATCTTAACTTACTAAAAAAAAGTACCTTGCATACAATTCCACCTCGCATATCTGCCTCTACTCTAGGCCTCTGTTCTCCCTTCATTCGGTATCGATATTGACAGAGACGTTCTGCTACTCTGGAATTTTGCTGCAGCCCATCATTATAAATCAGCCAGTTAGGAGTTATAAAATTTTAAAGAGCTGCTCTTTGGATTCACACTGAGGTCTCCATTAGAGAGGCCTGAACTGATGACTACTAGAATGGCAGAAAAAGTATCCTCCATTGTAATATACCCCAGCTGTTCTGGTCTAACGCTTCGCTGTTGGATAAACTACATACTGCCATCGTCATTAACAGAATAAATCCCAGAAGTCAGGGGAAAAGAATTTTCATTCTCAGAAACCATATCCCCAAACTGCCATGCAGTCTGGCAAAGCAGTGAGTTTAACATGTAACCAGATTCCTGCTCCAGACCTGTTTTTTCAACTTGTCTCCCTGCAAAATGCAGAGGGAGCACGATGAAAGCAGAGCCCCGGCAATCTAGTAATTATATTGAAAAGCCACTTACCCCCCCCAGCCAGCTACTATCAGTTCCGAGAAACCCCATTAAACAAACTATTCTCCCCCCATACCCAACTCCAGAAGAAGCCACAGTGAATATGGAAACACCACAGAAGAAGCGATACAAGTACAAACCTAAATATTTTTATGTGCTGTGTGTTTTCTAATTCTAATTATTTCGACTGCTGTGTCTCTCTGAAGGTACGTTACATTTCGGAACCCTTTTCCAAGTAAATTGAGTCAGGCTTTCATAAGCACCCACCTCTTATCAAGGAGAGAGAATATGAGCCGTAGACAGGGGAGAGCTTATAAACCTGGTGTGGTCTCCAGAATATTCTTGGCTGGTGGAATGAAGATAAATAGCTGGAGCATGAGGAACTGGAGAAAAATTAAGGCAGAAAGGAAGAAGAAAGAGAAAAGGCACGGAGAGATAGAGCAACATGAAGACAGAAGAAAAGCAGGCCACACTGCTGGGCGTGGATGGAAGCAATGAAAAATGGCAGTGAACGGAAAGATCCTGATTAGTGGAAAGCATCCCAGAAAGATCTACCATATAACACATGACTCCCCCTCACTAAAGATGCTGTTTCATTGCAGCCTTTGGCTTTTTATTTTTTTAGGGGGAGGGAGCTTCAGACCTCTGTTCCCTCCTTCCATCAGTCTCCTAATCTGGGGCTTGGGGCCTTCGGAGGCTGCGATTAACAACAGCCAGGACAGTGTAAGTCCCTAATAGTTACAGCCTCAGAGTGCTGTAACCCAATTACAGGAGCTGTGGAGAAACAGCTAATGTGCATGCAACTAGCTGGGTGATATGGATCAGGTATTGAGTCAGGCTGTTTTCAATTCACTTTCCAGCACACAAACAGGGAGCATTAGTTAGATTAGATGTGGAGAGGAGGGAACGGAGGAGGGGGAGGCCCCTGCAGAGGGCAAGTGGATTTGTTTAGCATGGCATGTCAATTACCATCCAAAACCTTTTGCTGAACGGTTATTTATCTTTAGCGGGTGAGACAGAAAAAAGACGAGACACAACAAACCCTAGATGAGATTAATAAAGGGTAAAGTCCATTGACTGGTGCTGTTCACATGCAGGGCCATGCCACAGTAGGACTGTAGGGGAGGCTTCGGGTTATGACCACGTGCAATAATGTATATGGCCTGGCAGGCTTCGTTCATCCACCATCGTTTAATGCATCCTGATCCAATGCTGCATTCTGATCCTAATGTATTCCTGCTACACACATATATGATGGGAGAACGTTTTAGATTCTGGAGCCAAGTGAGAGATAAGCTGCATATCTGCAAATGGTGATGCCAAAATCTGCATATGCCCTACATTCCCTTTTGTTTCTGCAACATAAAATCTAAGTTGGTTTTGCAGGATGCAAATAAAAGATGAAATAAATTCTGCAGTAGCAAACAATTACTGCATGGAAGGGAAGCTTTGAATAACTGGCCATGCTGTGTGTCCTTGTGCCTGTGCAAATCAATTACCAACATTTTACTACAAAGCTGAAAACAGTCACCTCTAGGGAGGCAAGCGCTGGCTGAGAACTGCAGTGTATGGCACTAGTTAGCAAATCATTATCAGCCTCATCTCAAACATATCTCGGAGAGAAACTAGAACAGCAATTTTATCCCCACAAATGGCTCGAGCAGAGCTCTTTCTCCAGTGGATAAGCAGGGGAAAAATGAGGCTACTGTTTTCATGTAAAAGCCAGGCCATCAACCCACATGCACATAATCACAACAAGATGGCAGAGAAATTCAAGCACAGGACACGGCACAAGCACAACAGTATGCAGTTACAAAGTCTGCAGCAGAAATCGTTATCATCATTTGCAGATTACTGAACCCAATGGATTTTTTCGTAATGCGGAGACCACCGTGCAACAAAGAGCGGGGAGCTGGGCCAAGCTGCCAGGTCTTTTAAAGATATTATTTCAGACTATCTACAGAAAAAAAAAAAACTCGCTCAAAGTCCACGTAGCTTGACTAACTCTTGGTGAACCTTCTAGAAAGATAAAAGGTAGGAGAGAAAGTGACAAAAAGAGAAGGTGAGGGGACGAGGGGGAGGAGGGAATGAGATGTGACAGTGCTTCAGGACTAAGATTGGATAAATGGGCTTGGTGACAGTGAGGTGCTAGTCCATCTGCCTTGGTGCATCAGCCCTGAATCTTTATTTATTTATTTATTTATTTATTTTGATTTATTGTCTCCTTCTAGTTCAACGGTAAGCCTAATTGTAGTTTGGACTTCAGGGGCAAACATCCTACGTGATTAGCCATGACTTTCTCAGAGTATTTTTTCAAGGCCCAACAACCTCTGTGCCAAATTCTTGAAATAACATTCTGCATTCTGTCTAGTGCCTCTTAAAGCAAACAGAGGAAAGGAAAAAATAAGAAAGTCTGGGGCTAAAATGTAAATACTTGTGCCAATATTTCATGTGCCCGTGCCTCCGAAGTTCAATCAGTGTGGAAACAACTGCCAGAATGAAAAATCACAGCAAGGGCTGAAACAGTCGGGCTCTTGTACGATGTTCTTCCAAAAAGCAGCACAAAAGAGATCAGATTTCCATGCAAAATCATTTGCACATGACAAGGGGAGAGAAAGGAAATCTTACATGTGCCATGGGTGAATACAAGCTCTCGTATGCTGACTAAGCCCACCGCTCTCAACATTGTTTTGCCTGTTTACCAGACTTAGAGGTTCTTAACCACAAAACAAAGCAGAGCACAAAGTGGCCCAGAATAGAAGTGGTTAATGTGTTTGAATCTCTCCTTTCTCGTAGGGATTATGTGCACACAGGAGTGCCCGTGCTATCGCCGTCTCTCTTCCTCTCCCGTTTTCCTCTCCTCCTGAAGCCCAAAGTGTTGCTTTTGTTGGCAAGGCAGGACTGAAGCAAGGCTGCACAATAAAACCTTTTCCTCGCAATAACACCAATAAAACACAGAAATGTAACTGGTAAAGAGCAGACTTTCATGGTCTTATTGAAAGAACAAACACGGGAAGATTTACTGATGTGCTTTCTCACAAATGAGAGGCGTAAGAGTGGTGTGTTAGGCCAAATTTATGTGCGTGGCTACCGAAGGCAAGCATTCAGGGGTTGTAATTCAAATCTGACAACTCCTTGAAACGGCAGGCCCTACCACAGTTCAAGCTCATGAATGGAGTGCATGGCTGCTCTCTTTGCACCCGGGCATGGTCGGATGGCAGCCAAAACCTCACAGGGTTGCTGGCTGCCCCCTGCCTGGAATCTATACATTTTATATGCCAAGAGCGAATCATCTGTTTTCCGTGAGAGAATGTTAGGGGGAATGCTTAATGCCCTGCATAATGGTATATCAGTTTACAACACAGAGCAGACTTTGAGTATTCGACTACACACGGCCAGGTTTATGACCCCTGACTGAAGAACAGAGGCTGCTGGCTGCATTTCTCAGGCAGATGAAGAAAAAAGTGAAGAAAGAAAGTGATGATGTTAATTTTAAATGGAAAGGCATACATGTTGACAGAGCATCCCACACCAAATAAGAAATCCAGCACTTCTGCACTTTAGGGAGGCAGAGACCATCACACAAGTTATTGCGTATAGTTGCTTTCTGTCCCTACTCTGAGTGACTTCGGCTGTTGTCAGTAAAACAAGTCTTTGCTAACTGCCCCTGTCCAGCCGCATACTGCTGACTCTTAACTTTATACAGTGTTCGCCACATCCATTAGGTTCCTATCACTTTAGGACAGGATTTATTATTTATCCACCTCCTCTTCTATGTTTGGACATCCGCCGCAGGACTGGTAAACTACTGTTGTGTAGTGTGGGATCTGCTCCTCATATCCTCCATATCCACCTAGTGACAGTCTAGATGTAAAGTCCTTGCCTTCTCATTTTCTTGCTGCTACCAATTTTCTTTACTGCAGTTTGAAACGGCCAGCAGTAATCACAGGACAGGGACAGACCCAACCTGTGTTTTCCTGTCCTGGCAAATTTAATACTACCTTCTGCAGCAGCGGTCAGAATTAAGAGCAGTTCAGGGTTGGACTCAGCCACTCTGCCCCATCGCTGTAAACTGGCCTCGTTATGGTTGCTTGTGATTAACGGTGGTTAACTCTCTCAATGAACACCTTGTGCTGGCTTAGTTGTCATTTGCACTCCATCTCAAAGCTCCCCTGTTCCTTTATGGGGGCCATACGATTACAGGATTGCAGTGATAAGCACGTCTCCCTGCGTACGGCTGTGGCAGGTCATGCAGAAAGCCTTCATTAGGGAGACTTACTACAGTACGATTGTCGGCAGAGTGCCTGTAAAATTAGCCCCAGTGAGCATGGCCCAGTTAAGCACTCCCGGCTCTCTGGGCCCTGGAGACCAAGCCTAGAGATGTGGCTGCAATCAAATGTGCTGACTTCAGACTTGCCAAACATACTACAAACATTGCATGCAAGAAAATCAAACACACAAAATCCCGACAATGCAAAACCAATGCCTGGTTTCATGAAGAAAGGCTAGCATTCATACTGCGATAAATGTACATGGAAGAAAGTGGGGGAATCCTGAAGAAGCATAAAAGCAAATTCTGTGTGGAGGTGGAAAAATAAGCACACAGGCCTCTAGGCTCTCATTTAGACCTTTGATTTAAGCAGGCCGTGACATCAGAAATAAGATGTAGGGACGACAAGAAAAACTATGAAGCAAAAATAAATTAACTACAGTGGCCATAAATTTCAATCTGACTCCTTTGCTCATAGAGGGATATCCTTGACAACGTGTGTTTTTTCCCATTCGCTTTCCACCCCTGCTCAAAAATCTAGGAGGAATTATAAAAAGGCTGCTTCCTTCAAGACGAATGCCAGGTATTCATGCACTTTATGTGGCTGGGTTTTCCATTTGCCGGAATGCATATTGTTATATTCAGTTTCAAACTGACAAAGCCAAAACATACATAGTATAGCCTCAACAGTGAAGAGGAGCACTTTATCTCCATCTGACTAAAAACTGAGACAGTCCAGGAACCAGACACACAGAATCTGGGTAACAGGCAGGGAGCCTCCAACCTGAGAATGATGATCTGCAGAGAAGCCCTAGCAGACCCTCACCCAGCCCCCCCAACAAACACATACACCTCACGGGAGGCCTGTTTGACATTAAGGACTGTCTCCTCATTTACCTTGCCCCAAAACTTTACCGAGCATTTCCCCTGCATGGCTTCGACATTCTCCATAAAGCACCTGCTGATGGTAATAAGAGACTTAAAGTTCTGTGCATTATGCTGCGTACAATCAGTCCAAATGGGCTGCCTCCCCCTAAGGCAGGGTTGCTCTAATTACCCAACAGAGACTGGGCTATTGCACGTAACCCACCCCCCTTGCTTCTCTAATGCTCTGAGTTTAGGGTCTAGTCAGCAGGGGCACTGACATTGTCCTCTTATCATCAGGAACCTGTATGGTGCCCTTAATGGAAAGCAGAGCTTGGCTGAAAAAACCTCAAAGTGGTCTGCAAATGTATGGTCTTTATTTAAGCTCCATAAAAACAGGAAGGCACAAACATTTATCTGTGCTATGCTTTCATCCTCTGTCGACCAGGCTGAGGAATAACAGAGACAGGAGATGCTGATAAACTGGAGATAGGAAATGGAAAGGCTTAGGTTGGGGCCGTTCTTGTGTCCAACCAGGCCATGATTGCTTGGCCTCTGCCTCCCTGGAAGGTGAACAGTGCTACACATATTACAGAGACCTTTTCCTGCATCTACATTAGTATTCAACATGACACCATACAATGGGGTTCAATTTGGCTAGCAATCAAGTGTAACTCATTGGCTGGCAACAAAAAATTGTCTGACAGAAAGAGTTGCTTTGCAGGGTTGGCGGCTATATGTTGTTCCGAATTTCTGAGTAAAGAAATTAATCCAAAGTAGAGGAACTGCCATAACTGTTCGCCTTGTTATCAGAAGAGCTTGTAATGTACATGTTATCGTCATGCATAAAATGTGGTTGAAACAGTTAAGGTATGTGGGCCGGAGAACAAATTGCATGTAACATCACTTTGAGCCACTCCATGATGGTATCCCTGCAAACATCACCGAAGAGTGTACCACTGTCAATGTACCATGTAGCAGGAGTGCCATCAGAGAATGGGGAAGGGCTGTATAAATGAAACTGCTTCTGATGCCACTTTTGGTGGCACTTTAGGCTTTTTATAGCAGCAGTGCATTACCGCAGTATGCGGCATGCAGTGTATTCCTAAACTCCACTCTGCCTCCTCTTCTTATTAATGCACAATAAAATATACATGCAGTGATACTGTAAATTACAAAGCGTTCATCATAGTTAGATATGATAATTATTAGTGGATTACTTGATTCACGGTTTTTGCCTAATTTCACATACAATAAGTGTTTTAAGCCAATGGACACAGGTACTCTGTTAGCATCACTAGGATCATATATATCGCAGCTGTCCAAAATGGCTGCTTTACATAAGAGGGCAAAAACCTCATTTAATTTTTATAATGCAGGTCAAAGGAACCAGACTTTTTTCCAAGCAATTACATAGACGAATTGTTCCATCCCTAGTGGTCAACTATTACTGTTAGAATAAAATGATATGTAGGCTTAGCATTGCATTAGCTACCTCTGCCACTAACATCAAGGCTCACAGTTTACAGAATAGGGCACATGACAAAATTTCCCACCGTGGTCACAAACATGACAGTGCCAACTCATTAACAGGAGCCTGTGTGAGAACTACCGCTGGACAGCTTGTCCTCTGTTTTCACATTCACTTGTGGTTGCACATTGGATTGGGTCACTGGGAGAAAATGCCGAATGAGATACTACCAGAGTACAAGAGAGTATGGCTACAAAAGAGGAGCCATGCCATTCGCATCTCCATACTGACCTAAAAAAGACCTCCTAACTGGTAATAACTCTCATCTCTCTCGTTCCATTTCCTGATAACAATTACCCTCTCCATGCAGAGTAAAGGCTGTGAATTACAGTTCTCAGATCCATCCGCCTATAATTGGGTGCAGAGGATCCTTAGCGAGAGGAAGATCCTCTGTAAGTGAAAAACAAAGAGCACCTAGGGTTGGATTTCACAGGGAAAGTCAATCAGTACCTTAAAGGAAAAGGACACCATGTCTGCAGCACCACAACACAGGTGTGACACTGAGAAGTGCTTCAGGTGTAGTACTCTTCAGCAGGAATGCACACGTACACTTCGGACTGAGCGTAAATGCAAATGGAGGGGTCATTACAGAGAGGGATATTGACACTGCTGACAGACAGGTCAGTCGCTTCCGCAATGGAATGCCTGTGAAGTGTTGGTACTTGTACCGGCCTCTGCTAATGGACTGCTAATAGAACTGAAGGCTTGCACTTTGATGCTTTCCCTGTAGTTTTGCAGGTGACAGTGTGTGATTAATTGCACTCAGTCCCTCACGCACAAACACCAGGGAAGCAAGAGACTGCTGCTGTTTTTCTTGAGTAACCTGGCTGCACAGCTGGATGAGGCTACCTTTGCCACAAACAATGCAGTTCACCCACCGCAATACGTCTCATCCATACCCCAAGTGCTGTGTGACGTCAGGAGGGAGAGCTGCAGCCTCAGCAAGCTACTTTTCACAGTAATTATCACAAAAAAATCTCCTCAGCGTGAGGGAAGGCCAGCAAACAGCAGGCCCTGCTGACACCTACGAGGCAGAAAGTAGGAGATGAAGCTCCAGAATTTCTGATGACACACTGCTTGGCCTGACCTTTACTTCCACCTCCACGTGAGTGCGTGCATGTATTCCAAAGCCCCTTCAACACCGCCCACATCCACCCCCCCCCACCCCGACCTCATCTCCACCTCCTTACCCCCACCAAATAAAAAATGGCCTTTAAAGTGCCCTACATCATGTCATCCTAAGGGAATTACCTACACATTACAGCGCTAGGTCATTCCATGGTAGTCTTCTCCCTGCACAATGCCGTCTTTGTGCTCTCAGAACGTACTTGGAGAATGAGCATGATGGCTGTAACCTTAGCAGTGCCCCAGAGACTCTACTGTTCTGCAATGAGGGAAGTGGTTAGAGTAATGATGATAGTAATAACATTCTGGCTTACTCGCCCCTCTTACACTTAGAGGGCAGACCGTGCATCATACTGTAAATTTGCCTGTGTCGGTTTGTCTTTATTTGAACATTTTTGCTCCTAAGTAGTTTGAATAATAATGAAAATATTTTCATTCAAATGAGCCTCTGTAAACAAAGCTCAAAGGGCAAATAATAAAGTGAGAGAGAAATAAGAGAACCATGGAAAAAGTGAACTCATGCTATGACCAACTCAGCAGGCTCTGTAGGCTAGCTTTGGGTTGGCTTTTCGCAGTTATTACGCGCTAGGAACACAAACAAGGAGGCTTTGTCTGCTTATGAGGAGTGTGGAACACTGCACATGGAGCTCACTGCTTTCCCTGATGTTCCCTAAAGGCTTTATGGGAGCGTTCAGTGAAGGCTGCATGGAACGAAAGAAACAATCCTACCTGGCCGAAAGCCACGGCCTACAGGGGGACGACAGAAAAAGGAAAAAAATACGTACAAGCATGGCTTACACACATTCGGTATCTTCAGCTTTCATCCACGGAGGATCTGCATATTCAAACAGACAGCCGGCCTACTTCAGCCCAAAATCCACACATCCATCTGCGTGCCAGAGGACCAACAGGGCAGGATCCTGTCCCCGCTCCGTTAAGGGTTCTCTGGGTTAGAGTCCATGTTCTTCACTCCCTCCTAACTCCCTCTTGACTCGCACACCACTTATTCAGATGCCGACATTTAGAGACACTTCTGGCAGAGATGTCAGTTATTTTGCTATACCCTAGATGATACAGCCACTCTCTGTTTGCTCTCCATTTCTCTCTCTCTCCATTTCTCTCTTGCTCTCTCTCTCTCTCTCTCTCTCTCTCTCTCTCCAAAGCAAGGCTGAGGTGCTAAGAGAACACTGAGACAAGCTGGGATTCAACACTTCAATTTCTGATCCACTCTAAGCTGGATTCTGCACACTTGATTAAAACAAGTGTATCGCGAGTGGAAAATTAGAGGGGTGATGGAAAAGGCTAAGGAGCAGGGGAAAAAAAAGAAAGGGTGCAGTGAGGTGAAGAATCTACAGCATATAATAGCAGTGACTGCTCAAGAAGATCAACTAAACTAAATTGGAAGGTACTTTATCTGTGAAGTGATCCCCAAGTGATTTTGGAATGTGTGCAGCTCATCAGTATCTAAAAAAAAACATGAGGCCCATTAATTAGACGCAAACAATGTTCTCCCTCAATATCGACTTCTTAATGGACATGGTGCGACCTGGTTCGTGTTCCCTTTGTAGTCAATGCCGTTGGCCTCGGAGGGGTTCTGGAATGGGGGGGATTATGTCATCCTGCTGTGCCCTTCAGAAACTGGAGCTGGGTAGCTTTCCTCCTTTTCCATGTTACTCATTAACTATGCAGGACTGACTGTGGAGTGGGGCTTCGCCTTACTGGATAAGGTTGCTACCAATTCTATGCCCGCATGGAATATCCATAACCCGTTAGCGTTTTTGGACTTAGCTTGATGCTGTTAGGAATAGCCTGAACAAAAATAAACTCATTTCAGATGCATTTGTTGGCATAAGGTGGGGGACAAAGTAAATCCTACGGCACAACGGGGGCATTGTGCAGTTCCCTGCTTACTGTCCTGGATTTGATATGATTGCACTTTTTTAGCCATCTCCATAACTACAAGATCAGCAGAAGGTGGCCACCTGCACAAGGCAAGAATGCACACCAGAACTCTGTCTCATCATCCCACTGTGGGAGAATTTAAGCCTATGTCAAACATTGCTAGGGATGAGATTTAGCAAACTGGCTTTTAATGGGGGGAGAGGGTCTTTACGGTGTCCCTCTGTGTCAAGAAGATGACTGAAACCATTTACCCAGATAGCAATCAGTTCCATCCCTCAAACTAGAGGCCCCCACGGCCTCCCTGTTAAAAGGCATGAAGGCGAGCTGCGTCAGTGTTTTGTGTGTGACATGCACAGAAACCCGACACATTAGAGACTGTTAGACTTTTAGACTGTTTTCAGACATAAACTGAAATAAATACATAAACAGATAAATAAACACAATCATACATATACACACACACACACACATATATATACACACACACACACACATACACACACACACACACACACACATATATATATATATATATAAAAAACATTTCTCATTCCTTGCACCATTACGTAGCTTGTTCCCCAGTATTTTATTTTTTATATATATATAAAATATCAACTAAGGCTAAAAGATTAATTGTTTTTATATCAAAATTACGATTTTAAATGTGCAATTTTTAAATCGCATTAGTTGCAATTATGAGTAGAGCCTATGTTATCCATTATCTCTTCTTCTCCAAGGTAGAAAGTAATAGCACAGAGCTTGTAAACCAACTATGGACGATTTAGACCAGTCAAAATAACCCATGTGTTGTGTACATGAACAAAACATTAATTAACAGGCAGTCTGTCAGGCGGGTTTAACTGGCTGGCTGTGTTAAAGCCTCAAGACAAAAACAGTGGACACATTGGTCATTATAGGATAAACTTATCGCAATTTACATTGCAACTGTAACACTGGTCAGAAAAAATCGCAATTAAATATTTTGCCCATATCGTTCAACCCTAATATCAACCATTACAAAAACACACACACAGCAAGATTTTCACTCTGAATTATTGATGGGAACAGGTAGAGGGAAGCGAGGGAATGGCCTAAAACAGAGATTTCTGATCATTTTAGACTCCTCTTTATGAAATATACATTACCCCCCTTTTAAAGCAAGCACAAACATGAAGCACCGCAGATTTAGAAGGTGTATTGTGGGTACAGCTGGCCTGAGCTCTCCTGTATAATTATCCCCAGAACATTATTTAGTAGTAGGCTGTTGGAGGATGGCGTACCTAGCATCTAGGGACTCTGAAAATCATCCTCATTCTCATCATCCCTTCCTGCCAGACATGCTTCTAGGATGTAGCAGACTCCAGCACGCCTGCCAGCGAAGCCTCAAGTGCGAACCCGCATCTACTGAAGACTCCTCCAGCGATTCCTTTATTAGGGTCTTCACATGTGCGTTAATCATGCTGTACCCACTCTGGCCTTGATACGCATCCCCACAGCCAGCCTTCGTGACTCGGTCTAACGAGAGCGGGTTTAGGTGGATGTTTAAGGCGAACCATAGCCAGGTTAAACCGAGCTGATCAAAGCCTTTACCATCACCACGGCTCAGTTTATGCAGGAAGACGTTTCAGGTTAAAAAGACAGGGTTAACACAGCATCATCTAACCACTCAGCGGCAGTGCGCGCTGTGCTGGCTTTCGTGGCCGGTTCAGCTCCGTGAATCTCCGAGTCTCTGGAGCTCCTCAGTAAACTTTCAGCATGAATATTAAAAGCTCACGGACTGAACCAAGGCTGAGCCAGAAGCGGCCAGGAAAAGACGAGCGATACTATAGATGTCATATACACGTTTAGGGGGTTTTACTGTTTGTTTGTTTTTGGCTTTAACGCAGAACAATAGCAATCATTCGCATCACTGCGTTCATTTGCATAAGACAGATAATATTAATATTACTACTACTACTACTACTACTACTACTATTATTATTATTATTATTATTATTATTATTATTATTAATAGGGAAATTTGTATATGTCAATAAGGAACTTGAAAGGCGTGTGTGATAAATAACTAATTTATTTTTTCCAATATATTTTTCCAATATATCCCAACGGATTAATAAAACTGCTCTAATTTAACGTGTAACAATATTAAAAAAATAATTTTACGAGGCTCCCCTTCCTATTGTTTACACTGCTACGTTCACACTATATACGTAGACACTATTTTTATTTTTATTTATTTATTGTTTTTTTTCTAAAAAGAAAAAAGTGAACAAGTGGCCCCAAAATCAGGTTTGTTATAATCAGTCTTTCTTCAGTAAGTCAGGCACTTCCCCGTCGCAGCTCAGATTTCTCTGTGCCGTTAAAAAGCCTGTATTTTGACCTGAAATCGGCCTCTTAGCCTAGTTTTGCGTGGCCGCCTTAAGTTGAGTGTCACTGCGAGTCGCTCTCTCCCCCTGTCAGCTCGCCCAGTGTCAGAGTTTTCAGTCCTCTCTGTTCAGCTCTAAACGGGTCTGAACTTTTGTTCCCCCACTGTAGCTCGGTCCAGCCTAACGCCGCACCTCCGGCTGTCACACGTCAGGGTTCTATTAGCGTTGGGAGGTTAGCAAAACGGCTCCTTACCTTGAGCTCCACCGATGTGGACCAAGACGGCGAGCACAAACACGGACGCGGTGCTCATCTGCGGTAAGAATCCAGTTCCCCCTCTTTGCCTGTTCGCAGTCTGTTCACTTTTCCCCATCGATAAGTCGAGGGAAATCCGCCGGGGTTCACACGGTCGAAGCCCAAACTTGGGTGGACACGGCGAGGCAACAACACAAGCAGAAACGCTTCAATCCAAAATGTCTCGTTCAAAAAAACCACCTCGGCGGAGCCACGCGCCGCCGCCTCCTTCAAACAGCGGGTAAAATATCCTCCTCCTCAGCGCAAGCTCGGTACGGAGACGTTTTATTATGTGCGTGTAAGTCGGTGTAGAAATGTCACCCCTCCCGCTTTAAGGTCATGTTCAGTCAGTGTCTCTGTCGCTCTGCTGAAGTTCGTCCTCCTCGGCTTGTTTTAACGGCTGTTTCTTCACTCGCAACGAACGCTGAACGTCTCGCGCGCGCGCCTCGCGTTCTGATGGAGAGCTNCCCCGCTGCCCTGGGATTGGCCAGCCTGGTGTAGCCTCCTGCGCTGTGATTGGTTAGCCGGTCCTACTCACAGCCGACTGCTGGTACAAACTACTAGCCAATCCTCGCACCGGGGGCGGGGTTTGTCGGAATACGGGTGGGGATACAAATAACACAGCGCTCGACAGTGCCATGCTCCTTTCAGCAACCCAAATACAACTGACTGGTTGTAAAACCAGGTCCGGATTGTCGGAATGCACCTCTACCTGGTCAAAATGTATTGATTAGCTGCTAACAAAACGACAGTCATGTTTTATGGCCACTTTTAGCGTTTATGACTGGCTTCACTGTGGTTGACATTTGGTGGTTAATGCAAAGTGCATCTACCACCTTCATTACTACAAATGGAGATGCACTAGGAGAAGATATGCCTGCAGGAGAGGCATAGTCCCTGCTGGCAAAACCAGCATAGACCAGGATGGCTGATCACCAGCAGAACAACGCCCATGTATTATGATTTATGATCGATTTTCAGATTGTGATAGAATTCCAAAATACCTGCTGTCCTTTACATTGTGTGTACATTTCATGATGAACAGACCAAAAGAAATGGCCCAAAATGACTTGGGAAAATGCCTGATTCTTCCTTTACATGTAAAGTTTGCCTTTTACCTTCTACTGTAAAGTGTCATTTTGGAGACATGTGGTGTTGTTTCGACCCCAACCATATGTTGTGTATTTGTTGTTGGTATGCAGGTCAACTGCAATGGAAATGAATATGCTGGTCACCATCAAAACCAGCATATCATTGCTGTCCAAAGAAAAACAAATATCTCAAAATTTGTAACTTTACAGGAGAGGCCAAAAACCTAGTTTCATTTTAATGTAAGTCAGTGGAACCAGACGTTTTTCCAAGCAGTTTTGGGCCATTTCTGTTATCATGACATTTTCACCCAATGTAAACAGCAGCTGCTGTGTTTTTTTTTTTTCATGAACAGCACTATACTAGCTTAAGCCAACAAAGACCAGCTTAATCTTAGGCAGAGAATGCATGCTTGTCCATGCTATATGTTTTCAGCAGTGGTGTCTGTTTTGCTGTAATTTTGATACCAGCATTTAAGTACTGTATTTATTGCTGTAGATGATGTTCCAGATGTTCTTAATAGCATGGATTGGTGGAAAATCAACTGTACAGAATTTTCCACTTACGCCTCAGGTAGTCAACCAGCCAAGTTTTGTGGCTGAAATTGGCTTCTTTAGTCTAGTGCTCAAGCAACTGCTAACAAACACTGGACATCAATAACCACCCATATCTTTTCTGTGAATGCATACATACAAAAAAACCTTCTCAGTCGCACCCAAGTCTTTATTAAATTGTTGCTGTGGTTCAGAGCAGGTTAATCTACAGCTGAACACTGGAGATAGCTCCTTAAGACCACAGGTATTTGTTAGCAATGTCTGCCTCATTGCAACAGAACTTACCCAAAGAAGCAAAATTTTTACTCCAAGCATGTCTGGGCAGGTCGACTATATTTGGGGTAAGTGGAAAATTGTTTAGATCTGTCAGCAAACCTTTTCTTTCAAATGATTTCATGGTGACTGATGACTAAAGATTTGCTTATGTACTACATAAAAGATGGACAATCTTGATTACTATAATACACTCATTGCCATAAAAATAGCTGCACAAATAGCTGTACCCAGAAGGAATCAACCACGACAGGAATGAAACTTGGTGAGTAGGTTTGACATCGTGAGACATGCCAATGATTCAAGTTTCATGCTCAGCCAGGCATGTGACGTAAGCAAGGATGGGCCTTGTTGCTGTACCCAACTGACCCAACAGCCATGACTGTGGACATTCAGCGAGCAGTGTGAGAGAACTGTGTGAGAATATTCAAGCTACATGGGATGGATTATCACAGGATACCATTAGGAACCTCCACAACTCCATTCCGAGACAATTGGCATGTTGCATTAGCCATACTGAGAGACACTACTTCTGTATGTGTAGCTAAATAAATATTGCCCATATCAGTCTAAATGTATCATCATTTATTGTTCCTGGTAACATTTATCTTCCTTCCCAATAGCACTGCAACCCCACACTTCCTTCTGGGTACAGCTATTCTTGTGACGATAAGTGTATATGTGGTGTTTTTCGTCATGGTTGTCCTTGCTCTGAAGTTAAAACGCTCCTACCTGGATCAGAAATATGTAAATGTTATTCATATTATGCATTTATGAGTATACTTTTTTGCTTTTAAACATGTGCCATGTGCTGTAGTTCAAGTGCTGAGTAAATATGCAGTGCCGTATTTGTAATGAAGAGTTTTCATTAGCAACCATATTCAGCATCCATATTAAGTTCATCAAAGGCTGTGTGGAAACAGCATTCCTCTTGTTAATGTTTCACCCTTGAGCCTGATCTATAGCACCGAGCAGACTAGGGGGGGAAACCAGGCTCTCAGAAATCTAATCACTGAAACCCGTTTTCCCCTTTTAAGTACATTTGCTCTCCTTATCGCTGCTCTCCTGATATTCATTTAGCCCCGCTAATTGCTGAAAAAAAGATCTCTGTTGACGAGACAAAATCGATAATTATGACAGGAAGAGAGCCACAAGCCAAGATAACTGAAGTGAGTGTGCAGATTTTGCTCCACAAGGCCCAGGCTCTGCTGCCTCAACCCGTGATAAGAGGTGAGTGTGTCTAGCGATATGCCCTCATCAATCTTCCCTATCTTTGGGGGCATGCTACATCTATATGGCCGTATTTGTAGCAACACATAACTAAACATTCCATTTCCATCTGCTTATGGTTAAACAGTCACATGTCTACATGTTAAAGCCAAGGAATTGCTAAAGCAATTAGGCCAGCTGTTGGTATAGCCATGGAAAAGGCCTTCCAATACAATACAATGTTGTAATATGTAAGGCTCCATATGCTGCACTCTTCTGAAGGCCCACTAATAATGTTAGGTTTATCGGCCAATTCAATTGGCTGCCCTGTTTTGTGCCTTCATTCAAAAAGCAGTCCGGACTGAAAAGCTCATTATAACTTCCCTGTGAATGGGAGGAGCTAAACTGCTGTATGCTGTATAGATGAATATACTCTTACCAAGCATCTTATTAGGAACACCTTGTATCTACACTCATTGTACATTTTATCAGCTCCACTGCCCATATAGGAGCACTCTGTAGTTCTACAATTACAGACTGTAGTCCATCTGTTTTTCTGTATAATTTGTTAGTCCCCTTTCACCCTGTTCTTCAAAGGTTCAAAGGTCAGGACCCCCACAGGACACCGCTGCCATTCTGAGTCACTCCATGACAGTCTGGCAAGTCTGGCACCACACCATTGCAGTCTTTGGTGTTTGCCGTTGATGTGGTGTTAAATTAATTAGTCTGACACTGATGTCTATTCAAATGATCATAAGCACAGAACACTGAAGGAGAACAGTTTCCATTAGCTAGAACCAAGCTCTGTCCAACAGGTCAAAACAAGCTCAAAACAAAGTGAAAGTTGCACCCTGATTGGTGGGCTCGCTTCACACTTCTGTCATTTGGACATGTTACATTTTTATGTGCACATAAACCAAAAGGAAGGACACCAACACACTACTTACAGTACACTAACACATTACACTTACTGGGTTACTGTATACCAACACACTACTTACAGTACACTAACACATTACACTTACTGAGTTACTGTCCACCAACACACTACTTACAGAACATTAACACATTACACTTACTGAGTTATGGTCTATCGCTGTAGGGGATCCCAGTTGGTAGTTTAGTAGCCGTTGACGTGGTGTTAAAGGCAGTTGTAACGGTCTGCGTGCATGTAGTCCTGCATCGTGCAGCTGTCTGCCAATGGTGCTGGCACTAACAGGATGACTCATGGAAGGTATCACTGCTCACTGAATGTTTGCAGTTGCGGCTGTTGGGTCAGTCAAGTACAGTGAAAAGGCCCGTCCCTGCTTACATCACATGTACATCATTGGCATGTCTCATGATGTCAAACCTACCCACCAAGTTTCATTCCTGTCGATTGATTCCTTCTTTGTGCAGCTATTCTTTTGATGATAAGTGTATAATAGTGAATGCAGAAGGAAGAAATGAGACTGTCATTTATTTTCCAAGTTTTCCAAATATGGCCCTATAATGTCAGAGGAAAGACATATGCATTGCTGTTACATTGTAATTGCAAAGGCTGCATTATTTCCGCATTAATGTGTAAATCATATATGAGCCTTCATAATTACTGCAAGCATGCGTCCAGGCGGGAAGCCATGGATACTGCAGAGATGATAACATTTGCCGACAAATATTTCAGCTGAAGACAAGGCAAACCAATTCCAGAACTGTTCTGTACACTGTGCAGTATTGAAAGTCAACAATTGTCACTTTTCCCATCATGAAGTGTAACTTGATTTTCTGAGCAGTTTTACGGACGATTTTGCCATGTTTATTATTGCACAGGCAATTAGATGCCTTCTTCCAAGATTAGATCAGGAGCAGGCCTGTGTGATGAAAACAGAGACCAGTGAGGACTGACAAGTAACGTGATGATGAAGCTTCAAATGTGATAACTGCCCTATTGGGAAAGAGTACTGAGCGATAATTACAGAGGACAAATATATCACTGAGCACGTCATTAGGTACACCTACATTCCAGTATATCTACAATCACTATCCATTTTGTAGCTCTACTTAAAATATAGGTGCACTTTGTAGTTCTACAAATACAGACTTTTGTTTCCACCTGTTCTTTAATGGTCTGGACCCCCCAGGACCACCACAGAGCAGGCATTATGTGGGTGGTGGATCATTCTCAACACTACAGTGACACTGATGTGGTGGTGGTGTGTTAGTGTGTGTTGTGCTGGTGTGAGTAGACACAGGCACAGCAGTGCTGCTGGACATATCAGTGTCGCTGCTGGACTGAGAACCGTCCACCAAACAAACCTATCCAGCTAAAGGTGTCCTGTGGGCAGTGTCCTGTGGGCAGTGACCTTTGGGCAGTGTCCTTTGGGCGTGCCTGTGGGCAGCATCCTGTGGGTAGCATCCTGAGGGCAGCATCCTGTGGGCAGTGTCCTGTGACCACTTGAAAAGGACTAGAGGATGACCAGCACTGCACTGTGCAGCAGCAGATAAGCTATCGTTTCTGACTGTACATCAGCAAGGTGGACCAGCAAGGTAGGAGTCTAATAGAGTGGACAGTGAGTGGAAACAGTGTTCGAACACTCCAGTAGCACTGCTGTGTCTGATCCACTCACACCAGCACAACACACACTAACACACCACCAGTCAGTGTCACTGCAGTGCTGAGAATGATCCACCACCCACATAATACCTGCTCTCTGGTGGTCCTGTCGGGGTCCTGACTATTAAAGAACAGGGTAATAAAGTATACAGAGAAACAGATGAACTACAAGCTGTTGTACTACAAAGTGCTCCTATATAGTCAGTGGAGTTGATAAAATGGACAATTAGTGCAGATACAAGGTAGGTGTACCTAACACAGAGATCAGTAAGTGTTTATAATGATTAATTTAACAAGTAAAATAATTATTAGATAAGATGTAAATATGACCTAACACTAGTGTACTCATGCTGTGTTTCTTGGTGCTTATCACAAAAATAAGCTTGATTTTATAGTATTGCATTATACAGTATCGCCATAAACACTGTGAAAAGACACTGAAAAAAATCGACCATTTTATCCCACAATAAGCAGAGACAAAGACCACCTGATCCTGGTGAGACTGATTAAAGGTTACATTCTGGTGTTAGATGAAATACAGAAACCATGTAGTTGAGTGCAGTAGAGATCCACAAGGTAAAATATTCCTCCAGTAAAAGTAGAGGTTCCTCCCTTTAGACCTCCACTGGAGTAAAAGTACTAAAGTATTTACCTTCAAATGTACTTAAATATGGAGAGTAACAGTAGCATGATTAATTATGGCTCTAATGTCCTTTTATCATTTCTGAAACAAGACTCTTAATCAGCTCATTTTAGGTCAAGAGACTCTAGTGTCTCTCAGTCCACCAGTCTTTAATAGAAGGTCATTAATTAGTCTGACACTGATGTCTATTCCAATGATCATAAGCACAGAACACTGAACTAGAACAGTTTCCATTAGCTAGAACCAAGCTCTGTCCAACAGGTCAAAACAAGCTCAAAACAAAGTGAAAGTTGCACCCTGATTGGTGGGCTCGCTTCACACTTCTGTCATTTGGACATGTTACATTTTTATGTACACATAAACCAAAAGGAAGGACAGATACACCAACACACTACTTACAGTACACAAACACATTACACGTACTGAGTTACTGTACATCAGCACACTACTTACAGTACACTAACGCATTACACTTACTGAGTTACTCTACACCAACACACTACTTACAGTACACTAACAAATTACACTTACTGAGTTACTGTACACCAACACACTACTTACAGTACACTAACACATTACACTTACTGAGTTCCTGTACACCAACACACTACTTACAGTACACTAACACATTACACTTACTGAGTTACTGTACACAACACACTACTTACAGTACACTAACACATTACACTTACTGAGTTCCTGTACACCAACACATTACATTTACTGAGTTACTGTAAACCAACACACTACTTACAGAACACTAACACATTACACTTACTGAGTTATGGCCTACGCTGTAGGGGATCCCAGTTGGTAGTTTCGTAGCAAAGGCCAACCCCCATCTACAGTGCTACTCAGTAAAATGCTACAATATGGGTGTAATATGTACACTCACCATGTTTCCTTGTAGTAAACCCAGTCCTGACCACAGTGCTGTTTCAGCAGGTCCTGATGGATGGCTTCAGCATAAAGCAGGCCTTTCAAATACAGCAAAACCAAAACCATAAACTCAAAGCAAAAACAGACATCCTGCCATTGTAAGTGAATGCTCTTTGATGTTGGATCTGTTGATGGTTTGCCCTTAGAAGTCTAGAGTTATTACTGTTGTGTTGCTGTCCATACTTATTCCACTGCACCTACATCATTACATAAGCGAATGCATCATGTGTGACATAAAAAATGACATTTACATATTTACATTCAGTTTACATTGTGGAGCAACTAGCTTGCTCCATTGCTTTCAATTACATTTTTGCCCAAAGGTTACAGTCGCATGCAAATACTTGATTAACTTGATTAACATAATTTGTGAGAATAAGTGGTTTTCATTAACATTTTTGCTATTAAACATTAAACAGTATTAGATTAAGCTCAATGACAAATTCTTATATTAGAATGTGAAATATATGGCATGTTAAAAAGCTCAGGCATTCCAGATCTGAGCCACTGAGATTTAAATTAAGACTTTTGCTCAGGCTTTTATTTGTGGCATGGCGAACAAAGGAATAGCTTGACCCTGTGATGCCAAACCCTTAGAAACCACCACTGAGAAATGCGACAAATTCTGTCCTTACTGCCACGTGTAACATTATACAAGCAGGCCACCCATGATGATACCCGCCTTCCATGTAAATGTGCCCTCTGAGTTGTCACTTACGAAGATTAAAGAGAGCTGGCCTTTGGTCATGCAGGAGAGGAAGTTCTAGCTAAGGGCATAGCAGTTATGTCCATGAAGATGTCCAACATCAAAGAACAGCACGTCTTTACGTCTTTACAATAGCAGCGGGTCTGTCTTTACTTTGATATTAAGGCTTTTGATTTGACTGTATTTGAAAGGCCTGCCAGACGCTAAAGCCCTCGGTCAGAACTGGCTGAAACAGCCATGTGGCCAAAAAACTGGGATTACCAAAAGAGGACAGGGCACATGTGTATGCATGCCTTTTTTCATGGACTCTGCAATCACTGGTGCTGGAAAGCCTCTTGTGTGGCAGTGTCAACAACTGGCCCAACTGCGTCAGCAATCCTGGACGCTTTACCTCTCGTAGGTCCCCCAATGGAATACAGCCTTGAAATGCTTTTTCTCACACTTTATTTAATTATTTCTTACCCTGGGCTCATTGAAACAAGCGGAGGAACTCGGCAGAAAGTGCAGAGTCTACAGTTTAAATAAATATTGCAGTTGTGTTTGGAAGATGAAGAGGTGATATCATATGACTGATTTGAATTTGATAGAAAGTTATTATGCATATGGCTTTATTGGTGTAATGAAAAAAATCTGGCGTCAGAAGACATTAAACAAGCCCCGCAAACTCGTGGAAGGGCGGACTCTAGTCTGTCGATACATAATGCAAATGTCATTACAATGTAAGAAACTGTGTAATTACTTGTATAATAGTGCAATTTTATAGCATATAGGAAAACAACAATAATAACTGACAACGTTTTTCCCCTCAGCATGATCTATATTAGGATAGTCTAAACTTTAGGTATTCTTTTCCCTGGTTATCAAATTGGGTTTTGTTTTAAGTGGTAAAGGTAAAAAAAAGCCATTTTCCTGCCTGATTGTTATTAGCCTTTTTAAATCGAAGCTCACACTGTGTGGCTAAATGAACACATAAAGCACACTAACTAATTTCCAACACTTTCTGTTAGCCAAAGTTGTAATGTTAATAACCTTATTTGCTCTATAACAGGTAAAACTGTCATTTTCTTTAAATAACATGAACCAAAAAATATGTAGCATCGAAAGTAAGAAGCAACTGGCTATTTAGCACAGGGACATTTTGCTATAGAAAGTCCCACAAGGTTCCCCTAAGGGCAAAAATGCTGGCTTTTCTTATTATTTGTGGTGATATTTGCAATGCTGTAACATAAACTTACATTTATCATCAAAAGAATAGCTGCACCCAGAAGGAACTGTGGGATTGCAGTGCAGTATTGGGAAGGAAGATAAAGGTTACCAGGAACAATAAATGATGATAAATTTAGACTGATATAGACAATATTTATTGAGCTATACATAAAGAAGTAATGTCTCTCAGTATGGCGCCAGGCCACCATGTTTGGTGATGCAACATGCCGGTCGTCTCGGCACGGAGTTGTAGAGGTTCCTAATGGTGTCCTGTGATAATCCATCTCATGCAGCTTGAATATTCTCACATAGTTCCTGCAGATTGTGTGGTAGGGGTGGAGGTGGAGTGACACCAGGCCTTCTGGATGTGTGATGCGTGACAACAAACTGTCCATCTTGGCGCTGAACATGGTGCCTCCACACATGGATTCATTGGTCGTCTCCACCAAGCATGTAGTCCTGCATCATGCAGCCGTCTGCCGATGGTGTTGGCAATAACAGGACAACTCATGGAGGGTATTGCTGAATGTCTGCAATTGTGCCTGTTGGATCAGTCAGGTGCAGCGATAAGGCCCGTCATTACTTACGTCACATGCGCGCCTGAGCATGAAACTTGAATCATTTGTTCATTCATTCTTGTTGGTTGATTCCTTCTGGGTGCAGCCATTTGTGCAACTATTTTTTGGCGATGAATGTGTATTAGTAGAATATGCCATTGCAATGTGTAACTCTGAACTAGACCTGGCTCTATATCAAGATTTCTCTTAATTATCTTTCCTAACAAGGTATCATGTTTAAAGCTTTGTCATAAAGTTACTTGTCATTTGTGATATCCCATTACACCACCCTCCTCACACGGGCCTAGTGTCTGAATAAGGCATCTAATGTTCTTTGTGGCAATAAGCAGTATAGAATTGTCCATAAAAATGCCTAGAAAAGTACATGAGAAATCCATTTCTCCTTCCCCCTCCACATTCTTCACATATTTTACACATCAGACTTGAGGTGAAGTTTCAACTTCATTAAAATTCACCTCTGTTTCACACATTAGCAAAACCAATTTGCACCTTAATAAGCCCAATATTTCCATATAGCTCTGTCAGATATGCAGCTAACACTGTTAGCTAACTATCCCTCTGCCTGACTAGCAAGCTACAGTTGGCTAATTAAATTGGTAACCTTGAATTACGCCCGACTTAAGATTGACTTAGGTACACTTAACATCAAAAGAACAGCTGCACAAATAGTTGCACCCAGAAGGAATCAACCGACAGGAATGAAACTTGGTGGGTAGGTTTAACATTGTATGATTCAAGTTTCAAGCTCTGCCATACGTGTGACGTGAGCAAGGAAGGGCCTTATCGCTGCACCTGACTGATCCATCAGCCGCGATTGCGGACGCTGCTCAGCGAGCAGTCATGCCCTCCGTGGCTCTACTATTGGCAGACAGCTGCACAATGCAGGACTACATGACGACCGCCCTTAACACAACTTAACGCCCAAGACAATGGTGCCATGCCAGACCGTCATGGAGTGACTCGGAATGGAAGCGGGTCATCTTCAGTGACGAGTCCCGCTATTGTCTTGGAGACAACCAACAAATCCGTGTGTGGAGACACCGTGGTCAGCATCAAGATGAACAACTTGTTGTCACGCATCACATGTCCGGAAGGCCTGGTTTCACTCCACCTCCACCCTTACCACAAAATCAGCCCTATGTGAGAATATTTAAGCTGCATGGGATGAATTATCACAGGACACCATTAGGAACCTCTACAACTCCATGGCGAGACATTTAGCTTGTTGCAATAGCAAACATGGCAGCCAGACACCATACTAAGAGACCATGCTTACCGAACAGCATTGCAATCAGACACTTCCTTCTGGGTGCAACTATTCTTTTGAAGATAAGGAGTGTATAACCACGTTCTAGGCTCCAACATAATTTTGGAGTCAATAAAAATGAACTAGATGAATAATATCTCACATTATAATCTTGTAGAATTGTGATGCAGGCCATACAAAGCCAGAATAGTAAATGGGTCAATTCCCAGCTCTGTGATTGGAGCAAAAGGTCTGCAGATTCCAGTCACATATCCCTAAATTCCATGCTTGATTACAATGCTTTAAAACCATGGATCATGATAAAACACAGCTGGCTTAAGAAGGTTTGACCAGTGACATAGACTATTGTGTCAGCCTTTGTTAGATCAAATCACACTAGTGTTAAGAAAGACATGTTGTGAGCTGACATTAGCTGTCACGACTACTTAGATACTAACTGTATAAGAAGCATAGGGCACTATCAAGTCATTCTAATGCTGGAGGGTTCTACTAAAGTGTTCCCCTTTGGATCGTAACTCTAACTTTGCCTCAGTGCAGTGCTACTGGGTAATCGACTTTTGAAATATCCAAGGCCTCAGTCTATAAACAACAAGCAGAGCTTCATCCACACCTAATTCCCCTTTACTTAAGACTCACAATACAGCTACAGCTTTGGCAGCGGACCCGAGCTCGTGAACCCACTTTGATGACCTGCTCGCTTTTTGCACCTAAAAGAAACATAGTTCCCCTGTGAGAGCGGAGAGAAGAACATGTGTGGAGTCTCATTGAGTAATGCCTCCCTTTGCTCCAATAGAACGCAGGAGGTGACTCACCTTGACATCATTTCCTCTGCTCAATGTCCCCAATAAGAAGGAGTGCAGCAAGCCGAGCAAAGGTAGGCTCCTTTAATCTGCCACTCCATCTAGTGCAATTTCCACTTTATACCCCCATAGCTGCTGTCTTAATCAACCAGAACAGTGCACTAAAAAATGTGTGTCATAAAGGGTAGAAATACCGTGGCACATTCTCTGTAACTACACTGTGCCAATACGCCAGTGCTGATTGAAGGGCATAGGTGTTACATTGTAATTATGGGACAATGCCGTTATTATCACACTTTTATTGCTAACTTATTAACACAATTCCGATAGAAAATGGATTCACAGTTTCTAAACCCTGACATATGACAAAGTAGGCCTCCTACTGTGAGGAGAAACAAGTTTGCATGTTTGCATGAAAATAGAACAAATTAATTGTTTGTAAACAAAGGTTCAAGACACTTCCGGGTGTATAACTCACACCCGGTAGAACGGAAGTAGCTCTGTTTATGCCACAATGATAACTAAAGATAAATTCAAACATAACAGATAAAACATTGTCAATAACAGTATATTTACATTATGTTGAGCCTGTAATGTCATGTACACCAGAGTATGTCATAGGCTTGCTGACGTTTACTCAGGTTTACTTACGTTTTTCATGTTCTCCAGCTTTCTGTAGCAGGGAGACTACAGTATTAGCTCTGAGGGTTCTCTGTTTGCTAACATTACACAGTTTAGCGAATCCTTTACTCTCCAGATCAAGATGAAGTTACACCAGCACTACTATACACCAATAAGAGCTAAAGGATGTAATATAGGACGATATGATGATGTGCTGATCGATATTTTAGAATTTTTGCTTTGTAGAGAGCATTACAGCACCCAGCTTTGAGAAGCTAGAGCTAATTAGCGCTTATGCTAGCAACAACAGATGAGTCTATTTGCTCATATTGTAACATGAATTTGTCCTATGCACACAGAAGGTTAAATAAAAGGTTACGTAATTTTAAATTCTAATGTTCTGGATATTAATGAAGCAAATGAAGTGTTTTATGTGTATTGCACCTATTGACATAGCCATTGGTTATGAAACAAAAGAAGCTGTCTAATGCTAAAAACACCTGAAGGAACATCTCTTAACTAATTAGGTTAATTGGCAACAGATGCATAACATGATTGGATATAAATAGAGCAGAGTCCAGGTCTTTTAGTAGTAAAGATGGGGAGGGGTCACTGTGAAAGACAATTCAAGACAATTCAAAGACAATTCAAGAATAACATTTCTCAGCGTAAACTGACAAAGATTCAGAATTAAATTCTTTATCCGCCATGTGCCAGGTGTACAAGGAATTTCTCTTGGTGCAGGTGTCAACTTAAATCTAGTAAAATCCAGAAAAAGGATATACTATACATAAACATAAAATAGACAGTACACAGACAAACTGCATATGAAAGTATGTGCAATGAAAGACATGTGGAAAAACAACTAAATATCAAACTGTAGTACTGAGGTACAAATATACAGCATGCACAGATAAGGCAGCAAATACATATAAATATAAATGTAAACATATTTACTGTATAATATATGTATTTTGCAATAAGGTAAGGTGCACATATGCACTGACTACAAGTGGGAAAGGTTCTTGGTTAGTCGTGTTATGGTATGATTCATCAAATAATATATAAATCACATAATTCCATCATATAACATCATTAAAGGTTCAGAGAATCTGAATAAATCTCTGTACACAGGGGACAATAGCTCCAATTCTGTGTCCCTCAGATGGAATTGCTTTAAAAACCAGACATGATTCTGTGGTGTAATCACCGCATAGGATCAGGAACACTTCCCAAAACCCTCAGCTGTAAACACAGTTTGTTGCTGCTCCACGCTGCTCAAATGCAAGTTAAAACTCTACCATCCAAAGAATAAACCAGATATAAACAGATCTAGAAGCGTCACCGCCTTCTCAGGGCCCAAGCTCATTTAAGAGTGTGTGGAAAAGTGTCCTGTTGGCCAACGAATCAAAATTGATTTTCATTTAATGGAAATCAAGAACTCAGCGTCCTCTGGGCTAAAGAGGAGAGAGTCATCAGCACACAGTTCTAAAGTGAGCATCCGTGATGATATGAAAGTGCATTAGGTGGCATGGGTGACTTGCACGCTCCATTAATGCTGAACAGTATATAAGGGTTTTGGAGCAACATATGCTGCCGTCCAGATGATGTCTTTTTCAGGGAAGGTCTTGCTTATTTCAGCAAGACAACAAACCACATTCTGCACATATTACAGCAGCATGGCTCCATAGTAAAAGAGTCCGGGTGCTAAACTGGCCTACCTGCAGTCCACACTGGTTACCTATTATAGACATTTGGAATATTATGAAGGTAAAAATGCAACAAAGGAGACTCTGAACTGTTGAGCAGCTGAAATCAGATAACAAGCTGGAGTAGAAAAGATTTAACTTTCAGGACTACAGCAATCGTGTCCTCAGTTCCCAACACTTCACTGATGAACGCAGTGGTGAAAATCAAGCTCTCCCAGTTTTTTTCCAAATGTGCTACCGGCATCAAATTCAAACTGAACATAAATCAATAAATTAATTATAGTTTTCAGAAAATCTATAGGATTTCTCAGCTTCAGCATTTCATATGATGTTGCTTTAATACATATAGGGTTTAAATGCTTTGCATACTCATTGCATCTACAGTTTGCACAGCGTCCCAACTTTTTTGAAAATGGGTTGTATATTAAATCATGAAAGAGTGTCTGAATACTTGTTTCACTTCACTGTACTCCATAGACTTTTAGTATGAAGCTAGTTCAACATCAGAAAATAACCCTGAAGTATCTCATTACACTGTCCATCATTCAAAGAAGGCTGCCGCAATCAGTCTCGTGACTAACAAGATGGAGTGCTAAATTGGGCTCTTTTTAAATGTAATTTAAAGAAGCTCTGCATTCTCATCAGCTCACCTTTGTGCGGAATGAACAATGATGTCAATGAGCGGCTGACATATTACTGGCATTTCAATTTGAATTAGGAACGAAGGGGAAATTGCTTTTCAGCCATGCTCCTGATGGGCCGGTGGACGCAGAGGGTGCCGGGAGTCTCACGCCACCCATTACTCAGGTAAACCAATCAAAACTTGGCTGAAAAAGTGAAAGCCGTTATTACATGCTTGGTCTTTCGCCATTAATATGGTAATTTGGAAATAAATGTGATGCCATCTGCTTCAGGTGAGTACATTTTAGTTGATATAGGGGGGTTTTATTATTGTTATTATTTTTATTATTATTATTATTACTGGCTTGCCCTCCCAGCGCTATTTTCAGTGTCATTTCATAAAGCAGAATAGCGAGGCAGTTATGTCATGCAGGTCTAATTTCTAAAATATCATGTTTATTTTACTGCACTAAGGTGACTAAACCCGGTGGGAGTATATTGATGCATCAGAGACTGAATAATACATTCAGTGGGTTTGGAGCTGGTCCCTGCATTTATTGCTCTGTGAACATATTTATTTACTTGGAACTTCGGATGAGAGAGAGAGAGGGGTGCGTTGCTAATGAAAGATGAGAATGTGCCAGGGACTTAAAATGCTGCATGCGCCTTCCACCCTACCAGAACTTCTAGAGCAGGGGTTCTCAACCTTATCAACTTCACGGCCCACTTGTTTATACCTAAAGGGTCTAACGGCCTACAAGAAAGTGAAAAATGTCAAACTGTTGTCTTTTACACCTCAAGTGCTGACATCAGTTGACTCGTCTCATGGCACGTGTCTAAAAAGCTTTCTTACTCCGTGCACCATGTCTGGCTAGGAGGTAGCTCGCTTCCAGGGCATACTTGGAATGTAATGTTATGGTTTTAGCACACCATATGAAGGAATCAAACGCATGGGCTTTTGGGTTAGCATCATCAGCGCAAATCGATATGTCATATAGTCTGGTAGCCCCATTCGACCAAAGTGGAACTAGTTCTGTTCCAGTTTGCACACCAAATTTTGAACTATTCAGCATATTTCCTCTTAAAATAAACAGGTTTGGAACCCAGAAAGTTCATTCCAAGCTGAAACCAGCGAATAGTAGGTTCCTCAGCACGAACCGTGATAGCATCTGTGGGTGTGTCAGTTGTTGAGGAAAGAGAAGGCAACAATGGTGACACCCAGTGGTCTGCTGAAGAACCTCTTCAGCCTCTTCTTCAGCAGTGCCCTCTGTTGACGCTGCTGTTGTATCCTTTGACATTCTTTGGTTCCACTAAATGTTCCACACTGGTGCAAATGCAGACTGGTTTCCTGAATAGCACCAGCGTTCTAAGAAGCCTGAAGCCGGAACCAGTTCAAGAACCAGGGTTCTTTTGGTTGAAAAGGGCTATGGGTGGTACTTCTAAATAACTACATTTAAGGATCTACATTTAAGAAACTTCTCCATCATTGGTTAGCTAATTGTCCAAATCATGTGGCTGCATTGCAGAGTTTCGTCCGTGATGTTTTTATTTGTGTGTTTTTATTCATGTTTATATGATGTATGTAGATTGAACACGATTTATCTCTCGATTTTTCCTTACAATAATTTTTTTTCTTCAGTTATACTTTTATCACTTACAGTGCTGTTACCGGTCCACTACAGAGGGGCTGAGAGCAAGGTACCCGAATAGTAATCTCATCCATAGATTCAAAGTGAGCTGTTTTCCCCAGGTACTCAGGCCACAATGTTTACATCACACTTCAAACACTCACTAACTCATCTCATCCACTTATCCTCCTGGGTCACAGACACCTTTTCCTCCAATGTGAAATGGGTTCAGTTCCGGTTTGTACACCTAATTTTAAACCGTTTGGTGCATTTCCATCAAAAATAAATAGGTCCGGAACCCGAAAAGTTTGTTTCCAGATAGAACCAAAGAATAGTAGGTTCGTCAGCACAAACTGTGGCCATGGCCACAAGACATTTGTTGGGGAAAGAGAAGGCAACAATGGCGACACCCAGGTAATCTGTATGATCCGCCATCTTGTTACTACTGTTTACTACCGCTGTGTAGCACCCTCTATTGATGTTGATGTTGTATCCTTTGACGTTCCTTGCTTCCACTAAAAACTGCTGCAAACGCAGACTGGTTCTGTGAATAACGCCAAGATTCTAAGAAGCTTGAAGCCAATTGAAGAACCAGAGTTCCTTTGGTTGAAAAGGGCTATAAATAGGTACGGAACCCGAAAAGTAAATAGGTACAGACCCCGAAAATTTTGTTCCCAGCTGGATCCAACAAATAGTAGGTTCTTCAGCACGAACCGTGACATCCGTGGGCGTGTCAGTTATTGAGGAAAAAGACGGCAACAATGGCTCCACCCAGTGATCTGCTGAAGAACCTCTTCTACGTCTTCTTATCAGCAGTAGTTGATCCGTGCTTGCTTTCTGGACATAAACAGACCTCTGGAATAACAGCACAAACACTCGCAGGTAATCTATACATTCTGCTATCAGCATGAGGATGGGCCTGTGGACCAGTAGATGGCGCTTCACTGCCCACTGGTGGTCCGTGGCTCACAGGTTAAGAAACCCTGCTCCAGAGGGCACAAGTAATACCACGCAGCTTTAAAACTATCACCATGTGATACATCGGCCCAAGCCATAGAAGTCGACAGCCTTATCTTTGGTTTCTTCCCCAAGCAGGATCTTATTCAGCTCTATAAACCCGGCCTTTGCCAGGCAGTTCTATTCCGTCATATATATTCGATTACTACTCCTTACTGCAAAAAAAGGGGGTTTATGCCTCTCCCAGGTATTCAAGTGAACAACCCCAGAATAAATCACGCTAAAACTGCATCAACCCACTGCCGCACCATAAGATTACCATATTCTTTACTACTTAATGGACATGCGCAGGCACAAGAAGGAGCAAGATAAATGCATCCCAATGAGAAGGACACTCAAGCAGAAATAAATGGGAGTGCACCTCTTACTAGAAGTTTTCTCCCCTAATTGACACGGTGGTAAAACAGTTAAACATCCATTATACCTTAATGAATTGTGCTGGAATTAATCAGAGGAGGGTGTGGAGAGACGGGAGGGCACGCCAGGAGGTAGGCAGAACAAAGAGCCGGATCAGGCCGCGAGCTCCCGTTCCCTCAGAACCTTATATTGCTGTAGAACATTTACCATGGCTCTACATTCTCGGGCGCATTTGCACAGCGCCTGCCACTCAGATGTGTTTTAATGATGAAAAGCCTGTCAGTCACCGCTCTGATAGCTCCACTCCTCGCTTAACAAAGACATTAACAGTCTGCATGAACGATCCACGTCCTTTAAGATCCTCCATCAATCTTCCCCGGGCCCGAAAAACACAGCGGAGTCCAGGCCGTGCCGTTGCGCTCTGCACAGTGAACTGAAACAGGAGTCAGACTAACCTATTTTTTGATATACTGCTTTTAAAAATCAAATTTAAATTGGAAATTTATTCTGCCCATAAACCTTGACTGGATCCCCTTATTTTAGAGCTCCCCCTCCTCTCCTCAGCGAGAAGAAGACAGATTATTCTGGTGAATCACGGTGAGCAGCAGTGGGAAGAATCCTGGCTGGAGACAACAGAGGATGCTACAAAATAACCTACCCCCCCCACCACCACCACAACTCCCACCCTCGTTCTCCATTGCCCCCGGCATATTTTACTGCGGCTCTTGATATCAGTGTTAAAAGTGATTTGCGGCACCGTATGTGGCAAGGAATCAAAACTTAATTTCGGCAGATAAAGATGCCATTTCTGGGCGAGATAAAGTGCTGCATCATGGGCGGCATATTCCAGGGCACCGGCTCGCACGGCACTCCGTGGACAGCCGACCAGATTTACGGGCCTGTTTTTTCTGCCCCATAAACGGCAAATCTCCGCGCCAGGCGACACGGGGAAATGTTAATGGATTCATTTGTCAAGAACCCCCCCCGCACCTCCCTCCACTTATTTACAGTCTTCTTCCATTACTGTCGTTTTTCCTGTAAGACAAAAAAACACTGGTGAAAGTCAAAATATCGATTTACCTGCTTATCAGCCCAATGAGTCATCCCACAAAAGTAGACAATGCCAAGATGCATTAGCGGGGAAAAAATATGCTGGCTGTCTAACCCTCTGCATTACAGTGACCAGGATAAGTAATCACTGTGTAATCTGCATAATTGGAGTGGTTAAAAGTTGCTAAATAACTCATCAGGCTTCTGCAAAAAGGCACAATACTTAAGAAGAATGAGATGATGTGATATGAGTTGGATGATATGGGAGCCCGTGTACTACCGTCCCAGCTAGCAGGGAATGTTTCCGGAACCTTGGCTACCTAGAGGTTCTAATAAAGTTTTAAGGAAAATCCATGCCAGCACGTTTTTCTTATGGCCACATTACAAAAACTCATGTGTTATGACATCAAAGTCCACATCTACGCCACTGGAAACTTGCAGCAAGGAGTCATGGTGGAGAGGACGAAGCAATCCAAAGCGTTGCATCATTCCATGAAGAAAGATGACATCAGTGCTACTTGCAAAGTCTATAAAATGATCACTTCAAGTGAAGGTGGAAAATCCATTTTCTTTGTGAAATGAAGGGACGCTATGGGCCACTTCCCCCACTCCGCTATGATCCTTTTTGTTGGAAGTTTGTTGAAATATGTTACGCAAGAGTGCCACTGCTTCCCAACCGAGCAGCATGTCCGTTACCAAAGGTAAATATCCTATGTTGCAACATTAGTACCACTTGGGAAGAGCAGATTTAGGAGCACAAATATTCTGTTATTTCATTCGTTTTAGATGACGACAGACAGACTGTTGCTACAGATAGCTCTGAGGCTACACTTAGCTGCTTGACTCGCCCCTCAGTTCCCAGGCAGCAAAATCTTTTCACGCTTGCTGCACAGACAGGGAAAATGAGCAAAGAAAAGGGGAACTAGTGTCACCGTGCAGTCACAAAATTTGTAGTGAAGGGTTTGCACTCAGTAGGTTACCCATTTTCCTAGAGGCTAGTTATGTGTCAGTTGAAGTGCAGCTAAAAAGCATATTCCACAGATTTTTAAAGACAAAATATTGTAGAATTCATGGTTTGAGATATAAACAAAGTCATTCCGAGTGGTTTGGTGTGAAAATGTTAATTTGTTAAGAAACTCAGCTACAGATTTATTTACAGTGGTGATGAATTTAACAATGTCAAGACAGATACAGCCATTTCATTTACTGTCCAAAACCACCAAATACAGCCATTCATTTACTATTCAAAACCACCAAATGCAGCCATTTCATTTACTATCCAATGCCACCAAATACAGTCATTTACTATCCAACACCACCAAATACAGCCGTTTCATTTACTATCCAACACCACCAAATACAGCCATTCATTTACTATCCAACACCAACAAATACAGCCATTCATTTACTATCCAACACCACCAGATACATCCATTCATTTACTATCCAACACCACCAAACACATCCATTCATTTACTATCCAACACCACCAAATACATCCATTCATTTACTATCCAACACCGCCAAATATAGCCATTTCACTTACTATCCAAAACCACCAAATACAGCAATTTCACTTACTATCCAAAACCACCAAATACAGCAATTTCACTTACTATCCAAAACCATCAAATACATCCATTTCATTTACTATCCAACACCACCAAATACAGCCATTCATTTACTATACAACACCAACAAATACAGCCATTTCACTTACTATTCAAAACCACCAAATACAACCATTTCATTTACTATCCAAAACCACCAAATACAGCCATTTCACTTATTATCCAAAACCTTAAAATACAGCAATTTCACTTACTATCCAAAACCATCAAATACAACCATTTCACTTACTATCCAA